>CM034234.1:36006177-37206177 GCA_019916065.1 Vitellaria paradoxa
GGTTGCTTAGATCTCAGAAAAATAAATGAAATCGACACCAAGATAATCGAAATCGGATTCCCGAGCGCAATGTTATGATAAGAAGAAAAACATAAGGTACCCGCAGGTGGGTATGGCAGAGAAATCAACGAGAACGCACATATAAGAATAAACGGAGCAAAACCTCATAGGTGCGATCATACCTGCACTAATGCACCGGATCTCATCAGAACTCTGCAGTTAAGCGTGCTTGGCGTGAGTAGTACCAGGATGGGTGACCCCCTAGGAAGTCCTCGTGTTGCAGCCCTTTTCTTAGCCGGCAGTTACATTCTACAAACCATTACTCTGAAACCCAAGTGTGAAATTATTTATCCTGCGGCTGGGAAGTCCTACTCTGCCTTTTTTTATGGTTGGATTTTTAATTCTTCTTTTTTTCATCGGGCAGATATATTTGTTCATCAACTGTTATTCACAAGCCACGCTGCGAGTCTTATTACATAAGCAGTTTGGTCGCATAGATCTCGGAAAATACATGAAATTGACACAGAGATCATCGAAATCGAACCTCCGAGCGCAAAGTTATGATAAAAAAGAAAGCATAAGGTGCCCGCGGGTGGGTATGGAAAGAAATCAACGAGAACGCACATATAAGAATAAACGGAGCAAAACCTCATAGGTGCGATCATACCAGCACTAACGCACCGGATCCCATCAGAACTCTACAGTTAAGCGTGCATAGGCGAGAGTAGTACTAGGATGGGAGACCCCCTGGGAAGTCCTCGTGTTGCACCCCTCTTTTAGCCGGTAGTTGGATTTTACAAACCATTATTTTGAAACCCAAGTGCGAAATTTATTTGCGCCGCGGCTGGGAAGTCCTACTCCGCCTTTTTTTTATGGTTGAATTTTTCATTCTTCTTTTTTTCATCGGGCAGATATATTTGTTCATCAACTGTTATTCTCAAACCACGCTGCGAGTCTATTTACATAGGCAGTTTGGTCGCATATATTTCAGAAAAATACATAAAATCGACACCAAGATATTCGAAATGGGACCCCTCGAGTGCAAAGTTATGATAAAAGAAAAACATAAGGTGCCCGCGGGTGGGTATGGAAGAGAAATCAACGAGAACGCACATATAAGAATAAACGGAGCAAAACCTCATGGGCGCGATCATACCAGCACTAAAGCACCGGATCCAATCAGAACTTCGCAGTTAAGCGTGCTTGGGCGAGAGTAGTACTAGGATGGGTGACCACCGGGGAAGTCCTCGTGTTGTATCCCTCCTTTTAGCCGGCAGTTATGTTCAACAAAATATTATTTTGAAACCCAAGTGCGAAATTTATTTATGCTGCGGCTAGGAAGCCCTACTCCGCCTTTTTTTTCGTTATGGTTGGATTTTTAATTTTTTTTTTCATCGGGCAGATATATTTGTTCATCAACTATTATTCTCAAACCACGCTGCGAGTCTTATTTACTCAACGGTTTGGTCGCATAAATCTCGGAAAAATACATAAAATCGACACCATGATAATTGAAATCGGACCCCCGAGCGCAAAGTTATGATAAAAAAAAAAACATAAGGTGCTAGCGGGTGGGCATTGATTACACTTGAAAAGTGTAATTACAAACTCCCTAACTCAATACTTATTCATGCATTTAAATAATTAAAGTTGAAGTTTTAATGTTATTGTATTACTTATACTTTTATTGTTTATTTGCAGAGAAAATGGCAAGGATGTCGAAGTTTATAGCTATGGAAATGGCCGAGAAAACGAAGGAAATGTCATGGTTCAAACCTCACCTTGGATGGCCAAGACTAGTCCAAAAACTCAACCTAAAGGAGGAAGAAAAGCAAGAAATAAAGACACTTGGGGGTCGGGACCGTCCATCTAATGGTCGGGACCACAATGTATAGGAATTGAGAAGAAAGCTTTCTGTGGTCCCGACCCCCAGATTAGACGGTCGGGACCACCGTGTATCCAAAATCCAAGAATTAAAGCACCTCTTTTAGGGTTTCTTGGCATCTATATAAAGAGCCATTGCACGGCCAAGAAGGAGGAGAAGCCCCTTTTGATTTTGCACCTTCAATAGAGCGTTAGAATAGAATTTTGAGAGTTTTTAGATTAGTTTTTAAGCTTGGATGCGTGGATTCATGGTTTTCGTTGGAGCTTTCATCGTTGTCTTTGTAGTGATTCTTTACCTCGTCTTTTATATTCGCTTTACGTTGTAAGTTGCATTTTAATATATTTCGTTTTATTTCGATTTTTTTTGTAATATCATGTTTTGCTTGTTTCAATTATCTTTTCGTATGATTGAATGCTATTTTATTGTTTTTAAGATGCTTAAAGTAGTCGTAGCGTAAAACCCTAGTTCTTGATTCAACGAATCAAGAATGGGTAGTTCACGAAAAACCTTGGGATGTTCGTAGACCCTTCGCATGGGTTGTGAGAGCTCATGCGTAAAGATCTACCGTGTTAAATCTATTTTCAACTAGTTTCGAAAACATTCGAAACCGAAAATCTTGAACCACACTCGTTTGAAGTCACTGGTATGGGTTTTCGAATATAAACCGTTTACATACTTTCGAACAAGGTTAAAAATAGGTTTTGAATTCATTTCTAGTTTCGTTTGTTTGAAAAACTTTCGGAAACAAAGGTCTTTAACCATATCCGCTTGAGATAACTGGTACTGACCTTTGATTAAAATATTCTTAACACTTTTCGAATTAAACCCTAATCTAGATTTGAATAAAAACATCACAAGGTAAAGTAGTGAACTATCCGGACTTGAAAGTTGGATCAAGAACCTTTTTAGTATTGTGCTTATTATTTAATTTAATTTATGAGTTGATTTATTCACTTTAGAATTTAGAGTAGATGCTTTGTTTGCATTTTAAAATTAAATTGAATTTATTTCATTTAGAATCTAAAACAAAAGTTTGAGTTGCTAAAAAATTAGTTTAAATTAATTTAGGTTCACCTACTAATTAAGAGAACAAGTCTAGAGCTTTTAACAAAGCCCTCCCTGTGGATTTGACCTCGGACTCACCGAGTTTTAAAACTACGACTGCCCTCTTGCACTTGAGAGGTACAACCCGAAACACTTTTTAGGGTCGGTCAAGTTTTTGGCGCCGTTGCCGGGGAGGGCAACTAAGCGCTAGACTTGGGAGTTAAAAGGGAGTTCACTTGAGAAATTAGGTGAAATTTTTTCTTTTCTCCATCTCTTTATTAGTAGTTTTCTTTCTTTGCATTATTATATATTCATTTGCATATCATATAACCTAGTTTGCATGCTAGTTAACTTAGGTTGCATTTTAGTGTAGTTTTTCTCTTTCTTATTTTATTTTCATTTCTATTTTCTGATCTTAGACATGGAAGTTGGTGATCTTGTACATGGCCCTTTTGATACCCGAGAATACATAGAGTATCTAGGTGGCATGTTTGGATATGCTTTTACATTAGACACCTATAGTATGCTTCCTCAATTCTTTGGGCATGAGGAGGAAGACCCATGTCTTCACCTTGATAGGTTTAAGGCAGCATGTGGTTTATGTGATGATGCTAGAAAGAGTGAGAGACTTAGGTGTATGTTTTTCCCTTTATCATTGCAAAGTGTGGCTGGTGACTAGTGTTATGCTATAAGTGAATGGGTTTGTACTTGGGAGCAATTTCATCAAGCTTTTATTGAACATTTCCTCCCTATTCATCAAACTTTCACCCATGGCCTTCAAATCAAAAATTTTTTTCGAAAAAAGGGTGAAGTATTTTATAAAAGTTGGGAGAGATTTAACAATCTTTTGGAAACATTCCCAGTCACGGATTAGAGCTAGGGGACATTGTGGCGATATTATATAATGCTCTACCTAGTAGTTTACACTGAGCGTTTGGTAAAGTCTTAGATAGGGAATTTCTTGACCTTACCCCAGGTGAGGCATGGTCATTCCTTGAATTTTTCTATGAACACACCAGACCACAGGGAAGACTTAAGCCTAGTTTTGAATCTCATGCACTTGAAAGCCACACCAAACTTTCCCCATATACTCTTACTCACTTGATTTTCATGATCCATCCTTTAGAAGTAGCACATGCATGGAGTCTAATTATTGTGCCTATCCCAACCTTGTTCCACTCACTGAGGGCCAGCACGAGGAACCTCAAGATTATTGGCCTTGTGAACCTAATGATGCACAATTAGAGGACATTTTTTATCAATTTATGCAACAGCAATTGAGCTTTAATAACGAGTGCAACCAGGCCATAGATGACTTGAGAGAGCAACTTTCTAAGATAACACAAGCTATGAGCACCAATCTAAGTGGTAACATGACTGAGACGTCGACCTCAGATACTATTATAGGCACTAAGTGGGACAATTGCCCTAACTACATTGGGGATAACATTTGCAATGAGCAACTTTCTCATAGTCCTCTAGACACTCCCATTTAGGATGTTCCTTTACCACCTACGGAGAGTCGGGAGACATACAATTCTTTCCTACTACTAAGCTTGATGCTTAACCTACCCCAACCACCCCAAGCCTTATTAAGAGTCCTTTGACTCCAACTGAGCATTTGAATGCAACATGGCCCGAGGAACATATCATTGAGTCAGTTGACCATAGTTCACTCCACTACACAATCGAGGTTGAGGGTGGTGCACACCTCTCATCTCCTGACTTAGTCCCATCCAAAAGTCTTACTATGGGAATTGTGAGTGACTACTATGAGATCGGCCATCATTGGGGAAAGGTAGTAGACACGAGGAAGGCTTACATTGACTTTTTAGGTGTCAAGAGATCATTAGAGCCCACCATTTCCACACCTATAGATTTCTTGGGCATTGAAAGACTTATTGAACCCACTTTTTCCACATCCGTAGATTTCTTGGGTATCAAGAGATTGATTGAGCCAACCATGTCCACTTTTGCACTTACACTTTGGCCACATCCGAGGTTTCAAGAACCTCACTTGGCCTTTCATTCCCCGGTGTGTTTTACACCTGGAAAGCATCCATATTCAGTGCTTCGTGGGCCCGCAGAGAACATTTTATTTCGTAAACCATTTGTGGATGCATGGGATAGAGAGGGTGTTGGATAACACTTTTGTCTTCATTTCATTTGTACATAGTAGATTAGCTTTTTCATATTCTTATTTTCATAGTTCTTTTTAATTTGATTCTCTTCCTTTATTTTCTTTTATTTTATTTTTATTTCTTCTTTCGTACTAACCCTTTTTCTTGTCCTATTTTATGTCTAACATTTTCTTTTGAATAGTTTCTTTTGTTTTCTTCAAATAAGAGAGCTCTTGAGGTAATACCCTTCCTCTCCTTTTATTTAGTCTTGCACTTTCAATTTTGGTACTCCATTATATATAATTACTGTTGTTGGGAGTGCTGTAGAATCTAGGTTGGGGGGTGTTTTGGGTGATGCCTTAAGGGGCTTGAATAATGGGTGCATGCTTGGTTTAATTTGTGCTATGTTCTTATTTGTGCCTTTTGTGGCTATTATTTCATGCTCGTCATCATGCTCACTTTGCACACTACAGACCCACTTATGCATTATAGTTTTCACATTGAGGACAATGTTTAGTCTAGGTTGGGGGGTAGAGTTCGCATGATGACACTTTGTGCTAAAATTGTCAAATTTTTCAAAATTTGAGCATTTTTTTAGCTTGAACACATGAGCTTAGCACATTTATACTTACATGTCAACCCTTTTGGTTTGGTCAATGGTGAATTTGAGTGAGATAATGATGAGTGAGTTTTGTTCAAGTTTTAATAGAAAACTTAATTCAAGTTGAGTGTGATAACTTTGTGCATTTGTGGACTATCATGGTGAAAAGTTTATGTGCTTAGGAGTAGACTTTATTTGACATTGGTTACTTGAGCATCCTTGGACTAGGTGGAGACTTATACCCCGTAATGGTGAGCTTTTGAGCCTTTTATTCTTTTCTTGAGGGGTTGCACATAATCACAGCTCTTTTGCTCTTCATTTCGGCTTTCAATGCACTAATTGCATCACACACACTTGCATGAGTTTCACTTGGCACATTATGAGTTGTTGCAAGCTTTGAACATGATGCTAGGCCATTTTTGCTATTGTTGGGCTTTTTTTATCCTTTCATGATATGAAATTGCCCTAGGAACCAACTTGAAGCCTTTTTAATAAAGTGTGTGATATTTATATATATTTTTTTCTTGGCTCCCACCTCATATATTATCCCATAACCTTGTTCACCACACTTTTAAGCCTTACCCTTACATGTTTTGGGTTGTAAAAAGTGTCTCAATGTCAGTGATGTGAGTGGGGATTGGGAATGGAAACTTTTGAGAGCATATTGAGAGGGAATATTAGGTGGAGAATTTAGCTTATGTTTATTTCATTATTTCAAAAAAAAAAAAGAAAAAAAAGAAAAAAAAAAGAAAAAGAAAAAAAAAAAGAAAAAAAAAGGAAAAGAAAAAAAAGTCTGTCATTCATTTTTGCTTATGTAATTTTGGGACTTGTGCATTGTATTATAATTATTGAGAATGTCCCATGAGTAGTTTGTAAGTTAGTGAATAAGCTTCTTGTTGTAGTTCTTCTTGGGGTTGGAAAGGAAATGGGTAGTTTGGGACTTGTGTGCACTTGAATATCTTTATCCCAAGACATGTGCCTTTATTTCCATATCTTCCATTGTTCACCATTACCTTGGCCAAGTTACAACCAAAACAAAGACCTAGTGGATTCTAAGCAAGCAACTCTTGTATTGTGCATGTAGTGGTCTTGTTTAGGTTGTGTGGTGTGATCTCTTGCATATGCATTGGAACATTATCATGAGCTGTCCACTTTAAACTTTAATTCAGTTCACTCACATGTTTGTGGGGTTATGTGCAACTAAGATAGCATTATATGCTATTAGGAATGTGTGAACCCTTGAATGAGTGAATTTCTTTCTATGAGTGGAATCCTATGAGCTTTTGAAGTCAAAACTTAGTTCCAGTTATGCTCTTAGGACCTTGTTGAATAAATGAAACAATTTTGCACACATGCTTCTTCTACTTTGATAGTCCATGCATTTATGCTTAGCACTTGGAAATTACACATGATATTTGGATTTTGTAACTTGTTGAGCTTGAACTTAATTCATTTTTTTTTATCTTGATCACTTTTTGACACTTTGAGACCATTCCATAAAATTTTGTGGGTAGATTCACTGCAAACCCTCACGAGACCTTACTTGTCCACTAGGGGGAACCTAAGGGTTTAAAGGGCTTGCTACACGTAGCTAAGTGTAGCCGTGTTTCCAACGAAAAGAGAAATAGGATAGTAGTTGCATCTCATTTTAATAAAGAGCATCATGCATTTCATTTTAATAAAGAGCATTGCTAGGGACTAGCAATGTTCAAGTTGGGGGTGTGATTACACTTGAAAAGTATAATTACAAACTCCCTAACTCAACACTTATTCATGCATTTAAATAATTAAAGTTGAAGTTTAAGTGTTATTGTATTACTTATACTTTTATTGTTTATTTGCAGAGAAAATGGTAAGGATGTCGAAGTTTATAGCTATGGAAATGGCCGAGAAAACGAAGGAAATGTCATGGTTCAAACCTCACCTTGGATGGCTAAGACTAGCCCAAAAAACTCAACCTAAAGGAGGAAGAAAAGCAAGAAATAAAGACACTTGGGGGTCGGGACCGTCCATTTAATAGTCGGGACCACAGTGTATAAGAATTGAGAAGAAAGCTTTCTGTGGTCCTGACCCCCAGATTAGACGGTCAGGACCACCGTGTATCCAAAATCCAAGAATTAAAGCACCTCTTTTACGGTTTCTTGGCATCTATATAAGGAGCTATTGCACGACCAAGAAGGAGGAGAAGCCCCTTTTGATTTTGCACCTTCAATTGAGCGTTAGAATAGGATTTTGAGAGTTTTTAGATTAGTTTTTAAGCTTGAATGCGTGGATTCATGGTTTTCGTTGGAGCTTTCATCGTTGTCTTTGTAGTGATTCTTCACCTCGTCTTTTATATTCGCTTTACGTTGTAAGTTACACTTTAATCTATTTCGTTTTATTTTGATTTGTTTCGTAATATCATGTTTTGCTTGTTTCAATTCTCTTTTCGTATGATTGAATGCTATTTTATTGTTTTTAAGATGCTTAAAGTAGCCGTAGTGTAAAACCCTAGTTCTTGATTCAACGAATCAAGAATGGGTAGTTCACGAAAAACCTTGGGATGTTCGTAGACCCTTCGCATGGGTTGTGAGAGCTCATGCGTAAAGATCTACCGTGTTAAAATCTATTTTCAACTTGTTTCGAAAACATTCGAAACCGAAAATCTTTAACCACACTCGTTTGAAGTCACTGGCATGGGTTTTCGAATATAACCGTTTACATACTTTCGAACAAGGTTAAAAATAGGTTTCGAATTCATTTCCAGTTTCATTTGTTTGAAAAACTTTCGGAAACAAAGGTCTTTAAACATATCCGCTTGAGATAACTGGTACTGACCTTTGATTAAAATATTCTTAACACTTTTCGAATTAAACCCTAATCTAGATTTGAATAAAAACATCCCAAGGTAAAGTAGTGAACTACCCGGACTTGAAAGTTGGATCAAGAACCTTTTTAGTATTGTGCTTATTATTTAATTTAATTTATGAGTTGATTTATTCACTTTAGAATTTAGAGTAGATGCTTTGTTTGCATTTTAAAATTAAATTGAATTTATTTCATTTAGAATCTAAAACAAAAGTTTGAGTTGCTAAAAATTAGTTTAAATTAATTTAGGTTCACCTACTAATTAAGAGAACAAGTCTAGATCTTTTAACAAAGCCCTCCTTGTGGATTCGACCTCGGACTCACCGAGTTTTAAAACTATGACTGCCCTCTTGCACTTGAGAGGTACAACTCGAAACACTTTTTAGGGTCGGTCAGAAGAGAAATCAACGAGAACGCACATATAAGAATAAACAGAGCAAAATCTCATGGGTGCTGATTGGGCATCAATTGTTACATATTTATACATTCAAATTACACTTGCACACATCATAAAAAGACATAAAATCTATGTTTTGTGCAGATTTCATCTCCATATCTCCAAAGTGGAATATGTGTTGATTTCCATCACAAGAACAAGAAATTAAGCTACATTGAGGATGTTGAGAAGAAAGCATGCTGCATAACACATCAAAGGATTGAAGCTATTTCAGAAGAAGAAGAAAATTCAGTTGAAATCAATGCAAAGAGATCAGAATTACTATTCTGGAAATTTCTGTAGCAGAGGATCATATTCGAATATGGTTTTACTGTATTCGAATATAAGCTTCTTCACAGCAACGAATTCCATGTGACCCCAACTTCCCCATGTGATGTAACCTGCAATCCAGGGAGGGCAAATCAGGAAAAACAAGATATAGGAGAGAGAAGGAGCCATGATGAGGACAACATTCGGTTAGAGGAGAGAGAAAGAGAGGAGAGAGAAGGAAGAGAGAAGTGGAGTGAGACCCACGCGACGAAAAACAGAGGACATCTTTGGAAGAGATTCAGATTTCGTAGAGAGGGTTTTGGAGAGAAATTCATGGAGAGTTCATAGTTTTACATTGGAATTTCAATTCGGCATTAGAGTTTTTGAGATTTACACTTTGAATTCATTCCAATTTCTGTAATCAGATTTTCAAGTCTAAATCCATTAAACTTTCAATTTCAGATTGTAATGTTTTCGAATCAAATTTCCACTTCTGTTTTTCTTCTTTTTAACATGCTCAGCTAAGATTTCTTGAGCCAAGGCAAGGGTAATGCCCTTCCAATGAATCTCAAGTGGCCGAACTTCATGAATTTACTTTGAGTTCTTATAGTATCAAGTCAATTTGTAGCTGGGTGTCTTAGAACTCATTGATTCAAGACCCGATTAATCCAACTTTGTATATCCTATTGATGAGTTCATAGGTGTTGCTTAACTTAGAACTCTCATGACATTGTTGTATGTGGGTTGCTAGAATTAGAACTCCTATTGTCCTTAAAATAGGTTATGCACATTGAGTGTTTAATCCATGGTTTGTTTCAATTGAAATTAATTTTCTCAAAAATCAATACAAATTGATTTGGTAATTTATAAACTCTTGGCACTTGAAATTCATTCGGATTGGTATTAAACTTGCCTTGCTCAACCTTTTTTATCACTTATTCTTTTAGTTTAAATTCACTTTGCTTTTGGAAAGTTAGTTCAAAATCATCAACCAACCAAATCAGATTTTAATTTTCTATTTTACATTTTTCTGTGAGTTGTGTTTTGCCAAATTAATCTCCATTAGAGTCATTCACTTCATTACTCCCTAGATCCCTGTGGAAATGACCTGGGACTTACCAGTTATTTTGTGCTTCAATCACACCTTGCACTTGGGGGAAAACTTGTCTTGATTTACCTCACTTAACATTTTCTTTAAATTTGAATTTATAATCTGAATTTTCATTTGAGCTTTTATCTTGGAATGAGGTAATTAAACAAGAACAAGCACAATTTATGGCGCCGTTGCCGGGGATCTTTGAGAAGCAATGGTGTTTTGAGCCTTTGGAGCATTAACTGGCAGTACATCTCACAACCATTTTCAACAACAGAGCTGCTTAACTTGTTGAGTAACTTTGTTTCATCTCTATTTCTATTTCTTTTATAGTTTTAGTTGTTAGTTTAGTTTTAGAACTGTTTGCATTTGAATCCTGAAATTCTGATTTGAAACTGTTTCATCTGATATTCGAATACGGCTGCATTTCTCTGCTGAGAACTGTAGTTGCAATTCTCTGTGAATCAGTAGATGAAATTGTGAAGTTAGGAGTTTAGATTGGAGTTTTGTTTTAGTCTGAATTTCTGTTTATGCTTTTAAGGTCTGGAAAACTTGTTGGAAACAGATTTGAATTGCATTCTCCATCTTCCCTTGCTGAATTGATTGAAGTTGCTGCACTACATTCACAATCTGAATTTTCTGTTGCACATATGGATCCACCACCACCTGTTCTGCCGGAAGGAAGTGTTCAAGGAGAGAATGATCAAATGGATCAAAACATCCTTAGACCTCTCCGGGAATATCTTTATCCAGCTAGACAAACCACTCCATCTTGCATTGTTCTTCCAAATGGACATCAGAATTTTTATCTTAAACCTGGAACAATTCAGCTTTTACCAACTTTTCATGGCATGGACTCAAAAAATCCTTACATGCATATGAAAGAATTTGAAGATGTTTGTGGAACTTGCATGGATAGGAATGTTAATGAGGACATGGTTAGGCTTAAATTATTTCCATTTTCATTGAAAGACAAGGCAAAAATGTGGTTGAATTCACTTGAGCCTAGATCAATAGGTACTTGGAGAGACATGCAAACAAAATTTTTGAAGAAGTATTTTCCTGCAAATAGAACTGTAATTCTTCAACAGCAAATAATGAATTTTGTGTGTAAATCCAATGAAACATTTGCTCAAGCATGGGAAAGATTCAAGGAATTATTGCAAGCATGTCCACATCATGGTTTTGAATCTTGGAGAATTGTTAATTTTTTCCATAATGCATTAACTCCAAATCTGAAAATGTTGGTTGCTACCATGTGTAATGGTGAATTCTATGACAAAACTGCTGAAGAGGCTTTACATTTCTTTGATGCTTTAGCTGAAAACACTAAACAGTGGGAGGTAGTCTCCCCATTTTGTTCTGAATTTTCTGACAGATCAAATGATAGAGGAAAGTTCCATCTCAATGGGGCAGATGATGTTGGAGCTAGGTTGGCTGCATTGTCAAGAAAGATTGAATTGATGGAGCAAAAGAAGCAAACATTGAAGGAGAGTGAAGTAAAGTGTGTGATGTGTGAAACCACAGACCACAGGACTGATGATTGCCCAACACTTCCAGCTTTTAAGGAAGTTCTCTATGGTCAAGCAAATCCCACACAAGCTGCAAGACCCTTCAATCAAAATCAGGGGATGAACACATATTCACAAGGCCATAGTCCATATTCGAATAACTACAACCCTGGCTACAGAAATCATCCAAACCTTTCCTGGAAAGCAGAAGCACAGAACCAACAATACCAACCTCAACAAAATGTGCAACCCCAACCATTTCCTTCTCAGCCTTTTCAACATCAGCAGAATACAAATTTTTATCAGCCACCTCACAAAAGATCTTTGGAAGACACCTTGCAACAATTTATGCAAGGGCAGATTGGAACCAACAATCAGAATTCCAAGTTTCAAGAGCAGACAAACAGGGCTATGGAAGACATCCGAAGTCAATTGTCAAAGCTAACTCAAGCTTTAACCATCAGAGAATCAGGAAAGCTTCCATCTCAGCCAAGACCAAATCCTACAAGCCAAGTTCATTTCAGTGAATCATCTTCATCTGCTGCAAATGAAAATTTGGAGCATGTACAAGCTGTTTCAACATTGAGAAATGGTAAGCAAATTGTCAAGCTAGATTACAAACCACCTGCTGAAGAAATTGAGGAAGAAAATGAGCAAGAAATAATGAAAAATGAAGAGGAAATGCAGCTGAAACAGAAACTGGACAGCAGAACAGAAAGTGAACAGAAACAGAAATTTAGCACTTCTGAGAAAGAAATCATGTTTCAGGATGAAGAGCAAGAATTAAAGCAAAATGAAAGACTAATTGGGGACAACAAGTTGGACAGCAGAAAATTTGAGGAAAAGCAGAATCTGAGCCAAGAAAATCAGGAAATTCTGATGCAGCCACAGCAATATTCGAATACCAGCAAGCAACATTCGAATAGCAGTAAGCAGCAAATCAGAATCCAGAGAACAGAGCAGGTAAATTCTGAAAATAAAGAGGAAATTTCTGACAATAAGAAAAAAATTTCTGAAGAAAATCAGTTTGAAAAGAGTGAGAAAGATTTTGAAAATAAAGAAATTTTGAATAAAACCAAGTTGGACAAATCTGAATTTGTTCCAAAACTTCCATTTCCACAAAGATTGAACAAAGCCAAGAAAGAGAATTTGAATTCTGACATTTATGAATTGTTCAAACAAGTCAGAATCAATATTCCCTTACTTGATGCAATTAAACAAAATCCATCTTATGGAAAGTTTTTGAAAGATTTGTGTACTGTTAAGAGGAAAATGAATGTGAAAGAAAGAGCATTTTTGACTGAACAAGTGAGCTCCATTTTGTAATTTAAAACTCCTCCCAAATATAAAGATCCAGGTTGCCCCACCGTAGCCTGCTTAATTGGGAATCAAAGGGTAGATCAAGCTTTGCTAGATTTAGGTGCAAGTGTCAACCTCTTACCATTCACTGTTTACAAACAGCTGGGGTTGGGAGAACTTAGACCTACTAGGGTGACACTACAACTTGCTGATAGGTCAGTTAAAGTCCCTAGGGGTGTGGTTGAGGATGTCTTGATTCAAGTGGATCATTTTTACTTTCCGGTGGACTTCATAGTGCTAGATACTCAGCCCATTCAAGGAAACCAACCAGCTGTACCTGTTATCCTAGGAAGACCATTTTTGGCCACCTCAAATGCCTTGATCAATTGTAGAACCGGAGTTATCAAGCTCTCCTTTGGAAACATGACAATTGAGAAAAACATCTTCAAGGTGACCAAACAGCCAAGTGATTATGAGGAAATAGAGGAAGTTGATTGGATTCAAACAACCACTCAAGATCACTTTGATAGAGAGTATTTTGATGACCCTTTGGAGAAAGCCTTAGTGAATAATGAGCAAGTAGATTTCCTAGCTGATTGTGACTTGGAGAATTGTGAGGGAGGAGAATTTGAGGAAATGAAAAATTCAGTGCTGATGATGAATCAGTGGAGACCATCTGTTGAGTCTTTAGAGCTGTCCATGGCCAAGCCTCTGTCATTTTTGGACCAGCCACCAAAACCTGAGAGAAAACCTTTGCCAAGTGACTTGAAGTATGTATTTTGGGTGAGGGAGAGTCCTATCCAGCTGTCATTTCATCTCAGCTGAGTTTGGACCAAGAAAATAGACTTGTGGAAGTCTTGAGGAAGCATAGAGGAGCTTTGGGCTGGACTATAGCAGATCTGCAGGGAATAAGTCCATTGATTTGCACTCATAGAATATTTTTGGAGGATGAGGCCAAGCCTATTAGGCAAATTCAAAGGAGACTCAACCCCAACATGAAAGAGGTTGTTAGAGGGGAGGTAATCAAGCTTTTGGATGCTGGAATTATCTACCCCATCTCAGATTCTAAGTGGGTGAGTCCAACTCAGGTAGTGCCTAAGAAATCTGGAGTGACTGTGATTAAGAATGAAAAAGAGGAATTAGTTCCAATGCGCATCCAAACAGGATGGCGCATGTGCATAGATTATAGAAAGTTGAATGCAGTCACAAGGAAAGATCACTTCCCTCTTCCATTCCTAGATCAGGTATTGGAAAGAGTGGCAGGGCATGCATTTTACTGTTTCTTGGATGGTTACTCTGGGTATAATCAGATTGAGATTGCATTGGAGGATCAGGAAAAGACCACATTCACTTGCCCATTTGGCACATTTGCATATAGGCGTATGCCTTTTGGTCTTTGCAATGCTCCTGCAACATTTCAGAGATGTATGATGAGTCTGTTTAGTGATTTTGTAGAGAGATTCCTTGAAGTTTTTATGGATGACTTTTCAGTATATGGCAGTGACTTTGATACATGTTTGGGAAACTTAGAGAAGGTTTTGATTAGATGTGAGGAGAAAAACTTGGTTTTGAATTGGGAAAAATGCCACTTTATGGTAACTCATGGAATTGTCCTTGGCCACATAGTGTCTTCTAGGGGGATAGAAGTAGACAAAGCTAAAGTGGAAATTATTCAAAAACTTCCTACCCCTAGATGTGTTAAGGATATCAGATCATTTCTTGGCCATGCTGGGTTTTATAGAAGGTTCATTGCATCATTCAGTGCCATTGCTAGACCTTTGTGCAACCTTCTATCCCAGGATGTTCCCTTTGATTGGACACCAGAGTGTCAGGCCTCATTTGATAGACTTAAGAGTTTGCTCACCTCAGCTCCCATTATGCAGCCACCAGACTGGACTTTACCATTTGAGATCATGTGTGATGCTAGTGATTGTGCCATTGGTGCAGTGCTAGGACAGAGGAGGGATAGGAGACCACATGTGTTGTACTATGCTAGCAAAACCCTTAGTGAAGCACAAAGGAATTACACTACTACTGAGAAGGAGTTGCTAGCAGTAGTATATGCCTTGGACAAGTTCAGATCATACCTGGTAGGTTCTCATGTCATAGTATACACTGACCATGCTGCTTTGAAGTATCTCTTGACCAAACCTGATGCTAAGCCTAGACTTATTAGATGGATTCTTCTGCTTCAAGAATTTGATTTAGAAATCAAGGACAAAAAGGGAGTTGAAAATGTAGTTGCTGATCACCTTTCTAGACTCCCACATCAAGATTTAGCATCTTTTGATTCTCCCATCAATGAGACATTCCCTGATGAGCAGTTGTTCCACATAGACTCTTCTGAGGTACCTTGGTTTGCAGATATAGCCAACTACCTAGCTTCAGGTATTGTGCCTTCTCACTGGACCATGTTGGATAGAAGGAAGTTCTTTAGGAATGTGAGACACTTTTTCTGGGATGACCCTTATTTGTTTAAGTATTGCTCAGATCAAGTTATAAGGAGATGCATACCCGAGAGTGAAGTACAGAGTGTCATTAGTTTTTGTCATACTCTTGCATGTGGAGGTCATTTTTCAGCTAGGAAGACAGTGGCAAGATTTTACAGAGTGGATTGTTTTGGCCTACCATGTTTAGGGATGTGCATGCCTTTTGTGTTGCTTGTGATAGGTGTCAAAGGCTTGGTAAGATCACTAGGAGAAACATGATGCCACTTCACCCCATTTATGTGCTTGATATCTTTGATTGTTGGGGTATGGATTTTATGGGACCATTTGTGAATTCATTTGGCAATGAGTATATCTTAGTGGCAGTGGATTATGTTTCAAAGTGGATAGAAGCCATACCAACTAAGACCAATGACCACAAGGTAGTGATAAAATTTTTGAAGGAAAATGTGTTTTCAAGATTTAGAATGCCAAAGGCCATGATAAGTGATAGGGAAACACATTTTTGCAATAGACATGTTGGTCTTTTGATGAAGAAGTATGGGGTGTTACACAAGGTTGGGACATCTTACCACCCCCAAACAAGTGGACAAGCTGAATTAGCCAATAGAGAGATCAAAAGAATCATTGAAAAAATAGTGAATCCCACAAGGAAAGATTGGTCTTTGAAATTGGTTGATGCACTTTGGGCTTATAGGACTGCCTACAAGACTATCCTAGGCATGTCTCCTTATAGGTTAGTGTATGGAAAAGCTTGTCATCTTCCTGTGGAACTTGAACACAAGGCCTTTTGGGCAGTGAGACATTTTAATGAGAGCATCACTGAATCTGGTTTTCAAAGAAAATTGCAACTAAATGAGCTTGAGGAGATTAGGAATGATGCATATGAGAATGCTAAGATCACCAAGGATAGAGTGAAGAAATGGCATGATACACATATCCTCAAAAGAGAGTTGTTTGTGGGTCAAAAGGTTTTGTTGTATGACTCAAGATTACATTGTTTCCCGGGAAATTGAAGTCCAGATGGAGTGGTCCATATGTGATTCAGAACATCACTGAGTTGGGGGCTGTTGACATTCAAAATCCAACCTCCAAGAATGTTTTAGAGTGAATGGACAGAGATTGAAAGAGTATCATGAGAATTTTGTTGCTGAAGTAGAGAGTTGGGATCTTGAAGATCCCCCAAATTCTGTTTGAATGAAGAAAGGATTCTGATTTTGTATCATAGTAGTGTAGGTTCTGTTATGCTTTTGATTTTCTGTTTTCTTTTGTTTTTTGTGAAAAAAAAAAAGAAAAAAAAAAGGTTGTATATGGTTATTGCTAACCTTCAGTTTTCAGCTGCAAGTAGTACTCAACTGAGGAAGTGAAGAATCTGTTTGATGAAAAGAATCCATTCAAATCTGATGTGATCAGTTGCAATTGCAACTGCAGCTGTGATCATGCAGTAGCTGGACTAAATGCCTTGCCATTGCTGAAATGTGAGCTTGGAACAAGTTGGAGGGGAATTGGTCACAGCAGTTGACTATCAGCTTTCATTTCTTGGTAATAAGTTGAATTTTCATTCACAATCTTCAGGTATGTTACTTCCCAACCTTTCTTTAATTTGCTGGTTTAACACATTGAGGACAATGCATGATTTTAGTTGGGGGGGACACAATCTGAGTTTGTGGATGTGAATAGTATTTTTTTTTACTGAAATTTGCTGAATTGAGTGATTGTATATGATCAGAATGTTTTGGATATGATTTGGAATTGTTTGAATTGAATTAAGATCATGCTTATGTCAGTTTGAGTTTGCATATGTTGAAAATTTGAAAAAAAAAAATTTTTGAAAATTTGGAAAAATTGAAAAACTTCTTCTTGAATTAGTTATTTTTTTTGAAATAATTTTCGAATCCTAGCTGTTGGCAAAACTTAATTTGAGTATTTTAAGAAATGGGGGAAGAATTTCTGGTTTTCTGGACACTGGAATTACAAATTGCTGATAACCTGTATTCGAATATGGGTCTGGGTATTCGAATATGATGTCGGTTTTAAATCCTGTATATACCCTTAGGTGGCCCCATTCAAGGTCCTGTTCTATTCGAATACGAGCCCTGGTGCCCACGACCCTGAAACCTTCACCATTCCACATCTTCTTCCAGTCTTTTACTTTCAGATTATCTGAGTGAGATTTTGAGTTGACATTGAAAGGAAGATTCAGATACAGAGCTGCGATTGAAGAAGCTAGGGTTTACAGTTTTGGAGAATTTCTGATAAAGGGTGGAGAATCAATTGAAGCAAAATGCCACCAAAGAGGATGAAGAAGATGGCTTACAAAGGTAAGGCTAAAAGAAGGAGCATGAGGATTTTGAGCCAACATGGTAAGGGTTCTTCACTTGTTGTTCAGGAACCCATAACATATGAGCTGTCATCTTCTAAATCAGACCGTAGGTCTTCCTCTAGAACAGAATCATTCCATTCTGTAGGAAATGAGAGTTTGAGTGAGAGACATGATGATCATGTCTCTAATGTTGAAAAGGAAAACTCTGATGGAGTTCCTGAGAATGTGCCGACTAAGGAACACACCTCTGCTCCTGAGGATGAGGTCCATACCTCTGAAAATGTTCTTTTGGATGAACCTGAAGCACAATCTGACCATGATCTTTTTGATGAGGGCTCTTTTGATAATTTGAGGTTTTCCAACAAGCTTCAAAGTTGAAATATGATGAGAATTACAGCAAGAGAGCTGTGTTGACTGAAAGAGGAATTAAATTGGAGGATTACAATGAACCACCCTATGAATTGTTAGAATTATTTGAGCAAAGGGGCTGGGTACATTGGGTTACAACCAGTAGGAGGGCTGTGGTACCATATGTGAGAGAGTTTTACTCAAATGCTGAAGTGGGTATGATTCATGGGAGACCTGAGATAAACTCTAAGGTTAGAGGGAAGAGAATTAGTTTAAATCTTGAGAAGATTTCTTTCATAGGTCACTTGCCTGTTGAAAGAATACCCGAATCCACACCTAAACAAAAGCACGATGGGAGAAGCAATTGCATAAGGACAATTTGGCTAGGCTCTTCACAGCCAACCCTCAAGCTTAATGGACCACTTCTAGGATGTCCAAGTCAGGAATTACTCCCAAAAGTAATATCCTTCACATGCTGGTCTGTTCTTTATTTCTGCCCCATGCTTACAAGTCAACCATCACTCTTGAACAAGCCATGATTATGGGAAAGATGTTGTTAGGCATTCCCATGGATTTACCTTACCACATTTGGTTGGTTATTTCTCATGTGGTAGAAAAACCAGAATCCACAGCTGGGCTGCCTTTTGGAGGTTTAATTACAGAGATAATTCAGCACTTTTTGGGAATAGAGGAAGAGGTAGGAATGGCCATTGTGAAAGCTGCTCCTTTGATAGACAAGATATCTATGAATCGAAGTCGAGGACAATTGAAGAAGGCTGCTTCACCTGCAGTTGAGAACAACCAGCAACAGCCAGCAGAGGAGGAGGCAACTGAAGCAGCCCCCATGAGCACAGAGGAGAAGTTGACATTAATCCAGAAAAATCAAGAAGTACTGATGAGGGAAGTGAGTGAGCTGAGACAGGGGCAACAGAAGCTTATTCGAATGGTGGAGAGCATATTCAAATGGAGTCAAGAAGGGAGAAATGCTTAATTTCAGTACTTCAGCCATGATCCAGACTCTTTTGTCCTTAAAACCAGATTTTTGACAGCAAATCTTCAGAATATTTCAAATATGTTTTGTCAACAATAGGATTTGGATTAATGTTCCTGCTGTTTGTTTCTTTTGATTAGGTTTAAGTTGTTTTGTTTTACTTTTGCTACCTATGACTTTGAACTTACAACTTGGAATGAATGAAATTTCTGTTTTCTTGGAATTAGTGATGTCATTTGCATAAATTGGATTGAGCTGAGTTGAAGTATGAAATTTTAAGAGTTGTTGTGGTTGCCATGTGTTTTTAAGTTGAAAAGTGTGTGAATGGATTTAGTTTGAGGATTGTTGATCTAACATTTGTCTTGAGGAATGAATTTATGAATGAATAATGTGTTTTATGGATTTCCAGATATAGTGGAGACTTAAAACCTGAAGTGAGATATTTGAGCCTTAAACTTTGTTCATGAGAGACTTCATTTACTCTAAGGGCTTTTCCAAAAGCTCAAGCTTTTTGCACTTCAAATTTCTTCAATAACTCCACTTATACTATTTTGCTTTGGGTGTTTGTGAAGTGATGGATGAATGGAACTAGACTTCTGATTCTTAACTTTTATGGTTGAATGGAATGAAATCATAGAAATGATATTAGGCCATTTTTCTTAACATTTGAGCTTGGAATGCCTTTCTTTGATGAACATCATCCTTGGAGCCAAGTTTGACCTTTATTAGAGCATTCATACTTCTTTAATCTTACCACATCATACCTTTAACCATTATGAATGCTCTTTAGCCTTCCCTAACAGATTGGAATACACTGAAAAATTAAGGAAGAGAAATGAACAA
Organism: Vitellaria paradoxa; assembly: GCA_019916065.1. NCBI lineage: Eukaryota > Viridiplantae > Streptophyta > Magnoliopsida > Ericales > Sapotaceae > Vitellaria > Vitellaria paradoxa. Next base: position 36,026,236 of record CM034234.1, read on the forward strand.
CATTTTGGGATTTGGAGGTGAGAAGAAAGAAAAATGAATGGAATGAGGAAAAAGGAATTGTTAAGGGAAATTGTTGATAAAAAGAAAATCAAAAAGGTGGAAACTGTTTTAATTTTGAAGTACATTCACTTGAGGTCAATTTCAAAAAAAAAAAAAAAAATTAATTAGAGAAGGATGGAAGAAAGTTTATTTCAGTATTCCAAATCAGTTTTGAATTCCTTATCCTTTCCTTCTATTACCTTATTAAACCTCTTGGCCCCATTACAACCCATTGCAAGTCCTAATTGATCTTTGGAAGAATTTTCATTCAATTGTGAAATTTAGGAATTAGGGAATCATGGTGAAAATTCTGAAATTACTTTGCTACATCATTCCTTCATGGAGTTATGCCAAGTCTAATTCTTTCTTGAATACATCGTTTTTGACTTGTTGATGCCACTTTCTAGAATTTGATGAACATTTACTCTTAATAGGGGCATCTTGAGTGAAACTTGTGTGCTCTATTTTCTTTGGAGTGAATTCCAAGGTGAGATTTGAAGTCAAAACTTGGGAATGAAATGGAATGAAAAGTTCAGAATTAAATGAAGTTCTAAAAGATGTATGTTAAGATTGATAGAGTTAAAAGCTGCTATTCATTCACATTCATTTCACACATTTGGCAAGTTTCACATCTCTTATAAAATTTTAAATTTTAAACTTTGCTTATGAAAATTTTCTGCTTATGGTGTTGACTAATTCCATATGAATAGCTGAAATATCATTCAAATTGAAATGAAATTAATGCTTTTGGATTTCTCTCCTATTTCTTCTATTAGAAGCATTACTAGGGACTAGTAATGTTGTAGTTGGGGGGTGTGTGATTGGACATCAATTGTTACATATTTATACATTCAAATTACACTTGCACACATCATAAAAAGACATAAAATCTATGTTTTGTGCAGATTTCATCTCCATATCTCCAAAGTGGAATATGTGTTGATTTCCATCACAAGAACAAGAAATTAAGCTACATTGAGGATGTTGAGAAGAAAGCATGCTGCATAACACATCAAAGGATTGAAGCTATTTCAGAAGAAGAAGAAAATTCAGTTGAAATCAATGCAAAGAGATCAGAATTACTATTCTGGAAATTTCTGCAGCAGAGGATCATATTCGAATATGGTTTTACTGTATTCGAATATAAGCTTCTTCACAGCAACGAATTCCATGTGACCCCAACTTCCCCATGTGATGTAACCTGCAATCCAGGGAGGGCAAATCAGGAAAAAAAAGGTATAGGAGAGAGAAGGAGCCATGATGAGGACAACATTCGGTTAGAGGAGAGAGAAAGAGAGGAGAGAGAAGGAAGAGAGAAGTGGAATGAGACCCACGCGACGAAAAACAGAGGACATCTTTGGAAGAGATTCAGATTTCGTAGAGAGGGTTTTGGAGAGAAATTCATGGAGAGTTCATAGTTTTACATTGGAATTTCAATTCGGCATTAGAGTTTTTGAGATTTACACTTTGAATTCATTCCAATTTCTGTAATCAGATTTTCAAGTCTAAATCCATTAAACTTTCAATTTCAGATTGTAATGTTTTCGAATCAAATTTCCACTTCTGTTTTTCTTCTTTTTAACATGCTCGGCTAAGATTTCTTGAGCCAAGGCAAGGGTAATGCCCTTCCAATGAATCTCAAGTGGCCGAACTTCATGAATTTACTTTGAGTTCTTATAGTATCAAGTCAATTTGTAGCTGGGTGTCTTAGAACTCATTGATTCAAGACCCGATTAATCCAACTTTGTATATCCTATTGATGAGTTCATAGGTGTTGCTTAACTTAGAACTCTCATGACATTGTTGTATGTGGGTTGCTAGAATTAGAACTCCTATTGTCCTTAAAATAGGTTATGCACATTGAGTGTTTAATCCATGGTTTGTTTCAATTGAAATTAATTTTCTCAAAAATCAGTACAAATTGATTTGGTAATTTATAAACTCTTGGCACTTGAAATTCATTCGGATTGGTATTAAACTTGCCTTGCTCAACCTTTTTTATCACTTAATCTTTTAGTTTAAATTCACTTTGTTTTTGGAAAGTTAGTTCAAAATCATCAACCAACCAAATCAGATTTTAATTTTCTATTTTACATTTTTCTGTGAGTTGTGTTTTGCCAAATTAATCTCCATTAGAGTCATTCACTTCATTACTCCCTAGATCCTTGTGGAAATGACCTGGGACTTACCAGTTATTTTGTGCTTCAACCACACCTTGCACTTGGGGGAAAATTGTCTTGATTTACCTCACTTAACATTTTCTTTAAATTTGAATTTATAATCTGAATTTTCATTTGAGCTTTTATCTTGGAATGAGGTAATTAAACAAGAACAAGCAGGTGCGATCATACCAGCACTAATGTATCGGATCCCATCAGAACTCCGTAGTTAAGCGTGCTTATGCGAGAGTAGTACTAGGATGGGTGACCCCCTGGGAAGTCCCCGTGTTGCACCCCTCTTTTTAGCTAGCAGTTATATTCTACAAACCATTATTTCGAAACCCAAGCGCGAAATTTATTTATGCCGCGGCTGGGAAGTCCTACTCCGCCTTTTTTTTATGGTTGGATTTTTAATTCTTCTTTTTTTCATCGGGCAGATATATTTGTTCATCAACTGTTATTCTCAAACAACGCTGCGAGTCTTATTTACATAGGCAGTTTGGGCGCATAGATCTCGGAGGAATACGTGAAATCGCCACCAAGATCATCGAAATCGGACTCCCAAGCGCAAAGTTATGGTAAAAAGAAAACATAAGGTGCTCGTGGTTGGGTATGGAAGAGAAATCATTAAGACCGCACATATAAGAATAAACGGAGCAAAGCCGCATGGGTGTGATCGTACCAGCACTAATGCACCGGATCCCATCAGAACTCCGTAGTTAAGCGTGCTTAGGCAAGAGTAGTACTAGGATTGGTGACCCCCCGGGATGTCCTGGTGTTGCACCCCAATTTTTAGCCAGCAGTTATATTCTACAAACCATTATTTTGAAACACAAGTGCGAAATTTATTTATGCCGCGGCTGGGAAGTCCTGATCTGCATTTTTCTTTATGGTTGGATTTTTAATTCTTCTTGTTACATCGGGCAGAAATATTTGTTCATCAACTGTTATTCTCAAACCACGCTGCGAGTCTTACATACATAGGCAGTTTGGCCGCATAGATCTCAGAGAAATACGTGAAATCCCCACCAAGATCATCGAACTCGGACCCCCGAGCGCAAAGTTATAGTAAAAAAAACATAAGGTGCCCGCGGTTGGGTATGGAAGAGAAATAATTAAGAATGCACATATAAGAATAAACGGAGCAAAACCTCATGGGTAAGATCATACCAGCACTAATGCAGTGGATCCCATCGAAACTCCGCAGTCAAGCGTGCTTGGGCGAGAGTACTACTAGGATTGGTGACCCCCTGGGATGTCCTAGTGTTGCACCCCAATTTTTAGCCGGCAGTTATATTCTACAAACCATTATTTTGAAACTCAAGTGCGAAATTTATTTATGCCGCGGTTGGGAAGTCCTACTCCGCCTTTTTTTTATGGTTGGATTTTTAATTCTTCTTTTTTTCATCGGGCAGATATATTTGTTCATCAACTGTAATTCTCAAACCACACTACGAGTCTTATTTATAAAGGCAGTTTGGTCGCATAGATCTCAGAAAAATACATGAAATCGACGCCAAGATCATCGAAATCGGACCCCCGAGCGCAAAGTTATGATAAAAAAAAACATAAGGTGCCTGCGGGTGGGTATGGATGAGAAATCAACGAGAACGCACATATAAGAGTAAATGGAGCAAAAACCTCATGGGTGAGAACATACCAGCAGTAATGCAGTGGATCCCATCAAAACTCCGCAGTCAAGCGTGCTTGGGCAAGAGTAGTAATAGGATGGGTGACACCCTGGGAAGTACTCGTGTTGCACCACTCTTTTTAGCTGGCAGTTATATTCTACAAACCATTATTTTGAAACCCAAGTGCGAAATTTATTTATGCCGCGGCTGGGAAGTCCTACTCCGCCATTTTTTTTTTTAAGGTTGGATTTTTAATTCTTCTTTTTTTCATCGGGCAGATATATTTGTTCATCAACTGTTATTCTCAAACCACATTGCGAGTCTTATTTACAAAGGCAGTTTGGTCGCATAGATCTCGGAAAAATACATGAAATCGACGCCAAGATCATCGAAATCGGACCCCCGAGCGCAAAGTTATGATAAAAAAAAACATAAGGTGCCTGCGGGTGGGTATGGATGAGAAATCAACGAGAACGCACATATAAGAATAAATGGAGCAAAAGCCTCATGGGTGCGATCATACCAGCAGTAATGCAGTGGATCCCATCAAAACTCCGCAGTCAAGCGTGCTTGGGCGAGAGTAGTAATAGGATGGGTGACACCCTGGGAAGTACTCGTGTTGCACCCCTCTTTTAGCTGGCAGTTATATTCTACAAACTATTATTTTGAAACCCAAGTGCGAAATTTATTTATGCCGCGGCTGGGAAGTCCTACTCCGCCATTTTTTTTTAAGGTTGGATTTTTAATTCTTCTTTTTTTCATCGGGCAGATATATTTGTTCATCAACTGTTATTCTCAAACCACACTGCGAGTCTTATTTACAAAGACAGTTTGGTCACATAGATCTCGAAAAATACATGAAATCGACGCCAAGATCATCGAAATCGGACCCCCGAGCCCAAAGTTATGATAAAAAACATAAGGTGCCTGTGGGTGGGTATGGAAGAGAAATCAACGAGAACGCATATATAAGAATAAACAGAGCAAACCTCATGGGTGCGATTATACCTGCACTAATGCACCGGATCCCATCAAAACTCCGTAGTTAAGCGTGCTTGGGCGGGAATAGTACTAGGACGGGTGACCCCCTGGGAAGTCCTCGTGTTGCACCCCTCTTTTTAGCCGGCAGTTACGTTCTACAAACCATTATTTTGAAACCCAAGTGCGAAATTTTTTTATGCCGCGGCTGGGAAGTCCTACTCCGCTTTTTTTTTTATGGTTGGATTTTTAATTCTTCTTTTTTCATCGGGCAGATATATTTGTTTATCAACTGTTATTCTCAAACCATGCTGCGAGTCTTATTTACATAGGCAGTTTGGCCGCATAGATCTCGAAAAAATACATGAAATCGACACCAAGATCATCGAAATCGGACTCTCGAGCGCAAAGTTATGATAAAAAGAAACATAAGTTGTCCGCTAGTGGGTATGGATTAGAAATCAACGAGAACACACATATAAGAATAAACTTAGAAAAACCTCATGGGTGCGATCATACTAGCACTAATGCACGCGATCCCATCAGAACTCTGCGGTTAAGCGTGCTTGGGCGATAGTACTACTAGGATGGGTGACTCCCTGGGAAGTTCTCGTGTCGCGCCCCTCTTTTTAGCCGGTAGCTATATTCTACAAACCATTATTTTGAAACCCAAGTGCGAAATTTATTTATGCCGCAACTAGAAAGTCCAACTCCACCTTTTTTTTATAGTTGGATTTTTAATTCTTCTTTTTTCATCTGGCAGAATAATTTGTTCATCAACTGTTATTCTCAAACCACGCTGCGAGTCTTATTTACATAGGCAGTTTAGTCGAATAGATCTCGGAAAAATACATGAAATCGGCACCAATATCATCGAAATTGGACCCCCGAGCGCAAAGTTATGATAAAAAAAAAACATAAGGTGCCCGCTGGTAGGTACGGATGAGAAATCACCGAGAACGCACGTACAAGAATAAACTGAGAAAAACCTCATGGGTGCGATCATACTAGCACTAATGCACCGGATCCCATCAGAACTCCGCAATTAAACGTGCTTAGGTGAGAGTAGTACTAGGATGGGTGACCCCCTGGGAAGTCCACGTGTTGCACCCCTCTTTTTAGTCGGCAGTTATGTTCTACAAACCATTATTTTGAAACCCAAGTGCGAAATTTATTTATGTCGCGGCTGGGAAGTCCTACTCCGCTTTTTTTTTATGGTTGGATTTTTAATTTTCTTTTTTCATCGAGCATATATATTTTTTCATCAACTGTTATTCTCAAACCACGCTGCGAGTCTTATTTATATAGGCAGTTTGGTTGCATAGATCTCGGAAAGATGCAAGAAATCGACATCAAGATAATCGAAATCGGACCCCTGAGCGCAAAGTTATGATAAAAAAAAAACATACAGTGTCCACGGATGGGTATGGAAGAGAAATCAACAAGAACGCACATATAAGAATAAACGGAGAAAAACCTCCTGGGTGCGATCATACCAGCAGTAATGCATCGGATCCATCAGAACTCTATAGTTAAGCGTGCTTGGGCGAGAGTAGTACTAGGATGGGTGGCTCTCTGGGAAGTACTTGTGTTACACCCCTCTTTTTAGCCGGTAGTTAAATTCTACAAACCATTATTTTGAAACCCAAGTGCGAAATTTATTTATGCCGCGGAGGAAGTCTACTCCGCTTTTTTTTTTATGGTTGGATTTTTAATTCTTCTTTTTTGATCGGGCAAATATATTTATTCATCAACTGTTATTCTGAAACCAGGCTGCGAGTCTTATTTACATAGGCAGTTTGGTCGCATAGATATCGGAAAATTACATGAAATCGACGCCAAGATTATCGAAATCGGACCACCGAGCGCAAAGTTATGGTAAAAAAAAACATAATATGCCCGCGGGTGGGTATGGAAGAGAAATTAGCAAGAACGAACATATGAGAATAAACGGAGCAAAACCTCATGGGTGCGATCATACCAGCACTAATGCTCTGGATCCCATCAAAACACCGCAGTTAAGCGTGCTTGGGCGAGAGTGGTACTAGGATGGGTGACCCCCTGGGAAGTTCTTGTGTTGCACCCCTCTTTTTAGTCGGCAGTTATACTCTACAAACCATTATTTTGAAACCCAAGTGCGAAATTTATTTATGCCGCGGCTGGGAAGTCCTGCTCTGTCTTTTTTTTATGGTTGGATTTTTAATTCTTCTTTTTTCATCGGGCAGATATATTTTTTCATAAACTGTTATTCTCAAACCACACTGCCATTCTTATTTAGATAGGTAGTTTGGTCGCATAGATCTCGGAAAAATACATGAAATCAATACCAAAATAATCGAAATCGGATCCCCGAGCGCAAAGTTATGATAAAAAAAATATAAGGTGCCCGCGGGTGGGTATAAAAGAGAAATTAACGAGAACGCACATATAAGAATAAACAGAGCGAAATCTCATGGGTGCAATCATACCAGCAGTAATGCACCGGATTCTATCAGAACTCCGCAGTTGAGCGTGCTTGGGCGAGAGTAGTACTAGGATGGGTGACCTCCTGTGAAGTTCTCGTGTTGCACCTATCTTTTTAGCCGGCAGTTATACTCTACAAACCATTATTTTGAAACCCAAGTGCGAAATTTATTTATGCCGCGGTTGGGAAGTCCTACTCCGCCTTTTTTTTATGGTTGGATTTTTAAATATTCTTTTTTCATCGAGTAGATATATTTGTTCATCAACTGTTATTCTCAAACCACACTACCAGTCTTATTTACATAGGCAATTTGGTCGCATAGATTTCGGAAAAATACATGAAATCGACACCAAGATCATCGAAATCAGACCCCCGTGTGCAAAGTTATAATAAAAAGAAAAAACATAAGGTGCCCGTTGGTGGGTATGGAAATGAAATCAAAGAGAACGCACATATAAGAATAAACGGAACAAAACCTCATGGGTGCGATCATACCAGCACTAATGCACCAGATCCATCAGAACTCCGTAGTTAAGCGTGCTTTGGCGAGAGTAGTACAAGGATGAGTGATCCCCTGGGATGTCCTCGTGTTGCACCCCTCTTTTAGCCGGCAGTTATGTTAAACAAAATATTATTTTGAAACCCAAGTGCGAAATTTATTTATGCCGCGGCTGGAAAGTCCTACTCCGCCTTTTTTTTTTAAGGTTGGATTTTAATTCTTCTTTTTTGATCGGGCAGATATATTTGTTCATCAACTGTTATTTTTAAACCACGCTGCGAGTCTTATTTACATAGGTAGTTTGGTCGCATAGATCTCGGAGAAATACGTGAAATCGCCACCAAGATCATCGAAATCGGACCCCCGAGCGCAAAGTTATGGTAAAAAGAAAACATAAGGGGCCCGCAATTGGGCATGGAAGAGAAATCATTAACAACGCACATATAAGAATAAACGGAGCGAAATCTCACGGGTGCGATCATACCAGCACTAATGCACCGGATCTCATCAGAACTCCAAGTTAAGCGTGCGTGAGCGAAAGTAGTACTATGATGGGTGACCCCCGGGGAATTCCCTGTGTTGCACCCCTCTTTTTAGCCGGCAGTTATATTCTACAAACCATTATCTTGAAACCAAAGTGCGAAATTCATTTATGCTGCGGCTAGGAAGTCCTGCTCTGCCTTTTTTTTATGGTCGGATTTTTAATTCTTTCTTTTTTCATCGGGCAGATATATTTGTTCACCAACTGTTATTCTCAAACCACGCTGCGAGTCTTATTTACATAAGCAGTTTGGTCGCACAGAGCTCGGAAAAATACATGAAATCGGCACCAAGATTATCGAGATCGGACCCCCGAGCGCAAAGTTATGATAAAAAAAACATAAGGTGCTCGCGGGCGGGTATGGAAAAGAAATCAACGAAAACGCACATATAAGAATAAACGGAGCAAAACCTCATCGGTGTGACCATACCAGCACTAATGCACCGGATCCATCAGAACTCCGCAGTTAAGCGTGCTTGGGCGAGAGTAGTACTACGATGGGTGACGCCTGGGGAAGTTCTCGTGTTGCACCCCTCTTTTTAGTCGGTAGTTATATTCTACAAACTATTATTTGAAACCCAGGTGCGAAATTTATTTATGCCACGGCTAGGAAGTCCAACACCGCCTTTTTTTTTATGGTTGGATTTTTAATTCTTCTCTTTTCATCGGGCAAATATATTTGTTCATCAACTGTTATTCTCAAACCACGCTGCGAGTCTTATTCACTCCACGGTTTGGTCGAATAGATCTCGAAAAAATACATGAAATCGACACCAAGATCATCGAAATCGGACCCCTAAGCGCAAAGTTATGATAAAAAAGAAAACATAAGGTGCCCGCGGGTGGGTATGGAAAAAAATCAACGAGAACGCACATATAAGAATAAACGGAGCAAAACCTCATGGGTGCGATCATGCCAGCACTAATTCACCGGATCCCATCAGAACTCCGTAGTTAAGCGTGCGTGAGCGAGAGTAGTACTAGGATGGGTGAACTCCTGGGAAGTTCTTGTGTTGGACCCCTCCTTTTAGCCGGCAGTTATATTCTACAAGCCATTATTTTGAAACCCAAGTGCGAAATTTATTTATGCCATGGCTGGGAAGTCCTACTTCGCCTTTTTTTATGGTTGGATTTTTAATTTTTCTTTTTTTCATCAGGCAGATTTATTTGTTCATCAACTGTTATTCTCAAACCACGCTGCAAGTCTTATTTACTCCACGATTTAGTCGCATAGATCTCGGAAAAATACATGAAATTGACACCAAGACCATCGAAATCGGACCCCCGAGCGCAAAGTTATGATAAAAAAAAAATAAGGTGCCCACGGGTGGGTATGGAGAAGAAATCAACGAGAACGCACATATAAGAATAAACGGAGGAAAGCTTCATGGGTGCGATCATACCAACACTAATGCACCGGATCCCATCAAAACTCCGCAGTTAAGCGTTCTTGGGCGAGAGTAGTACCAGAATGGGTGACCCCCTGGGAAGTCCCCGTGTTGCACCCTTCTTTTTAGCCGGCAGTTATATTCTACAAACCATTATCTTGAAACCAAAGTGCGAAATTTATTTATGCCACGGCTGGGTGTTGGAAAATAATTAATTGTGGGCCAAATATGTTATTTGTGTGTTATACGCTATCATAAAGATTAAGCCTATTTAAAGTGGTCTGTTAAGGTTTTAAGGTTTTGGGCTTTATATCATCTCAATTTTGTATGGGACTTTAATGTGTAGATACCTAAGCCCATATTTCTATTTTATGATGGGCCGAATAGAAGTAGGGTTTCTACAGTTATTATAAATAGGTTATGGTTCCCAAGTCATACGAAAGAGTTTTCTAATCAATCTGAGATCCCATCGTCAGAGAGAATTAAGAAAAGAAACCTACGTATTGGCTTGGAAGATTAAGAACCACAAAATTACATTAATGGATTCAGGTACGCTTCCGCATTAATTTATTTACTTGATGATTCGATATGAATTAAATAATCAACAAGTGGTATTGGAGCCAACTCATGTGGAATCATTAAGAAAATTTTTTTTTATGGATTAAGATTTAATGGCTAGGGTTTAAATTTTGGGGATTAATTTTTAGTTCTCAAAATTTTAAAATTTTTAGTTATTTGATCTTCTTTTATGCAATTGCTGTTCGTATGCATATATATATATATATACACATGCGTGTACATGCTTTAAATGTAGTGTTGCATGACGATTTATGTATACACACTGGATTAAGTTTCTTTAATGAATATTCATTCAATGTTCACGCTGGAAAGTTTTGCTTTTAATGAATATTGAATGACCATGTTTTTTTGTCTTTTAGCTATTTAATGTATACGGGAAAGGTTTTGGCAATCCTATGGATTCAGACTGTTTCGGTAATTTGAGTCACTGATTTAATCCCTGCACACTTTAATCTATTTCGTTTTATTTCGATTTGTTTCGTAATATCATGTTTTGCCTGTTTCAATTCTCTTTTCGTATGATTGAATGCTATTTGATTGTTTTTAAGATGCTTAAAATAGTTTTAGCGTAAAACCCTAATCTTGATTCAACGAATCAAAAAATGGTAGTTCACAAAAAGCCTTGGGGTGTTCGTAGTCCCTTCGCGTAGGTTGCGAAACCCTTCGCGTAGGTTTCAAAACCCTTCGCGTAGGTTGCGAAACCCTTCACGTAGGTTTTGAGACCCTTCGCGTAGGTTGCGAAACCTTTCGCGAAGGGATTTACCTTTCACAAATCTATTTTTTTTATTTCAAAAGGGCCTTAAAGAGTTTTAATTTCTTTTAATTTTAACGGAATTGATTTAAGGAATCAATTAAATTTAAATTTTGGTATTATTAATTTTTGGTACATAATATTCAACAATAAATTAATGGAAGCAACATGTTGCCAAAGCAACCTCTCTTGTGGAAATTATTTTATTTTGAATATTAGAAGGTTGTGTATATGTATTTATTCATGCGAGTATTGGTCGGCCCAAAGGAAGTCTAATATTTGGCAGAATTACACATGCACCTGTGGTGGTAAACATATGACAATTATTAGGTTTCCATGTAATAGTGAGACAATCCAAAGATTGGCTTATCATTTGACAGGAGTTATTGTCAATGTTTGATCACTACAACAAGAGTACCACTTACAATTAATATTACTGTCCAAAGACTTGATATTAATGTTGTGCTGGGTATCTTGAGATGGGTTTACCATTATTTGAATTTATTGATTATTAATTTTATTTATTAATGTGAGCATGGTTTTCTTTGGTTATTTTGTTTTCAATACAGCTAATATGTCTGTTACTACCATATCAGCCAATATAAATTCTATTCCTATGTTGAATGGGACAAACTTCAAGGATTGGAAAGAGAACATATTAATTGTTCTTGGCTGCATGGATCTTGACCTTGCACTCAGGGTTGAGCAACCCGCTTCTCTTACGGCTGAAAGTTCACTTGATGAAAAGAGGAACTTTGAGAAGTGGGATCGCTCAAATCGCATGAGTCTCATGATCATCAAGTGCGGCATTCCAGAAACCTTTAGGGGCGCAGTATCCGACGGGATAACTAATGCCAAGGAGTTCCTTGCCGAGATTGAAAAGCGTTTTGTTAAAAACGATAAGGCTGAAACAAGCACGCTTTTGCAAAGCTTGATTTCAATGAAGTATAAAGGCAAGGGGAACATAAGGGAGTACATCATGGAGATGTCTCATATTGCTTCTAAACTTAAGAGACTAAAGCTTGAGCTGTCTAATGACTTGCTCGTGCATTTGGTATTGATCTCGCTTTCTGCACAGTTCAGTCACTTTAAGGTCAGTTACAACTGCCAGAAAGAGAAGTGGTCTCTCAATGAGCTTATTTCATATTGTGTGCAAGAGGAAGAAAGGTTGAAGCAAGACAAAACTGAAAGTGCTTACTTGGCAAGCACCTCTAAAGATAAGGGCAAGAAAAGAAAGAAAGAATATGAAGCTGCTACTAAGGGTCCAGCACAAAAGAAACAGCAGCAGAAAATTGACAACTGCTTCTTTTGTAACAAAACTGGACATCTCAAGAAAGATTGTGCCAAATATCACGCCTGGCGTGCAAAGAAAGGTACAATTTTTACTTTGGTCTGTTCTGAGGTTAATTTAGCTTCAGTACCTAGAAACACTTGGTGGTTAGATTCTGGTGCTACTACTCACATAAGTGTTTCTATGCAGGGTTGCCTGAGCTACCGAAAGCCAAATGATGGTGAAAGAAACATCTTTGTGGGAGATGGCAAGTCGGTGGAAGTTGATGCAATAGGCACTTTTAGGTTATTATTAGGAATTGGTTATTATTTGGATTTGAAAGACACTTTTATTGTACCGTCTTTTAGGCGAAATTTGGTTTCTGTTTCTTTGTTGGACAAATCTGGATATTATTGTTCATTTGGAAACAATCAATTTAGTCTTTCATTGAATTCAAATGTTATTGGTACTGGTTCATTATCTGCATATGATAACCTATATTTGCTTGATACTATTGCATCATATAATGAAACCTTGCAAGTGCAATCACGTGGTACTAAATGCAAATTAAATAAAGAAAATTCGGCGTCATTATGGCACAAGCGGTTGGGTTATATCTCAAAAGATAGAATTGGAAAACTTGTGTCTGATGGCATTTTGGATTCCCTTGATTTTTCAGACTTTGATGTCTGCATTAATTGTATTAAGGGAAAACAGACCAAAACTAAGAGATTAGGTGCCAACAAAACTTCAGACATCTTAAAATTGATACATACGGATATTTGTGGTCCATTCCCTACAGCTTCTTGGAATGGTCAACAATATTTTATATCATTCATAGACGATTACTCACGCTATGGGTACCTATATCTCATTCATGAGAAGTCTCAGTCACTGGACGTGTTCAAGGCTTTTAAAGCTGAAGTTGAGAATCAACTCAACAAAAGGATTAAAAGAGTCAAATCTGATCGTGGTGGTGAGTACTACGGTAGATATGACGGTTCAGGAGAACAACGTCCAGGACCATTTGTATAATTCCTAGAGGAGTATGGAATCGTCCCACAGTACACCATGCCAGGATCCCTTAGCATGAATGGTGTAGCTGAGAGACGAAACAGAACCCTAAAAGATATGGTAAGGAGTATGATTAGTCATTCTACTTTACCGGAATCACTCTAGGGAGAAGCACTTAAGACTGCAGCTTACATTCTTAATAGAGTACCCACTAAAACAGCTACCAAAACACCTTATGAGCTTTGGACAGGCAAAAAGCCTAGTTTGAAGCATTTTCACATTTGGGGATGTCCAGCTGAGGCAAGGCCTTATAGGCCACATGAAAATAAATTGGACTCCAAAACAGTGAGCAATTACTTTATTGGTTACTCTGAGCGATCAAGGAGCTACAAATTTTATGATCCCACACTTAGGTCAATTTTTGAAACGGGAACTGCAACATTTTTTGAGGATGTTGATTTTGGGGCGAGAAATAAGGTTAAAGACATTGCCTTTGAGGAGGAATCAGTTTCGATTCCTACTATCCTTTATGATAATGTGCAGGTTTCTATACCTGTCATTAATCAAGAAGGAAATCAGGAACCTCAACAAGACAATGTTGAACAACCTCCCATCCAGAATGAGGTAATTATTCCAGAAGAACAAAATCAACAACCTCAAGAACTAAGGAGATCCACGAGAGAAAGGAGAAGTGCTATTCCAGATGATTATGTAGTATTTCTCCAAGAACGTGAGGAAGATATTGGAATGGTGGAAGATGATCCAATCAACTTTCATCAGGCCATGCAGGGTTCTAACTCTCAACAGTGGATTGATGCCATGAATGAGGAGTATAAGTCTATACAAGACAATAAAGTTTGGGATCTTGTCCCATTACCAGAAGGTGCGAAACCCATTGGTTGTAAATGGATATTTAAAACCAAAAGGGATTCGAATGGTAATGTGGAAAAATATAAGGCTCGTCTTGTAGCAAAAGGCTTTACCCAGAAGGAGGGAATCGACTTCAAAGAGACTTTCTCTCCGGTTTCTACGAAAGATTCTTTCAGAACCATTATGGCGCTTGTTGCACATTTTGATCTTGAGTTACATCAGATGGATGTTAAGACGGCGTTTCTTAATGGTGACATTAATGAAACGATCTATATGGTACAACCAGAAAACTTTGTGTCGGGAGACTCAAAGAATATGGTTTGCAAATTAAAGAAATCCATCTATGGACTCAAACAAGCTTCCCGTCAGTGGTACTACAAATTTCACCAAGTAATTATCTCGTTTGGCTTTGAGGTAAATGCTGTGGATGATTGTGTGTATCATAAGTTCAGTGGGAGTAAGTATTTTTTACTGGTTTTATATGTTGATGACATATTGCTTGCCACAAATGATATAGGCATGTTGCATGAAACCAAGAGATTTCTATCAAAGAATTTTGAGATGAAAGATCTTGGTGATGCATCTTTTGTATTAGGGATTCAAATACATCAAGATCGCTCTCGGGGTATTCTTGGATTATCACAAAAGACCTATATCGATAAGGTACATAAAAAGTTTGGCATGCAAGATTGTAAACCAGGTGACACCCCTGTCGCTAAGAGAGACAAATTTAGTCTCAATCAATGCCCTAAAAATGACCTTGAAGTTAAGGAGATGCATAAGATTCCCTACGCTTCAGTTGTTGGGAGTCTAATGTATGCTCAAGTTTGTACACGTCCAGACATAGCATTCATTGTTGGAATGTTAGGCAGATATTTAAGTAATCCTGGGATGGATCATTGAAAAGCAGCTAAACGAGTTTTGAGGTACTTACAGAGAACAAAGGATTACATGCTCACTTATAAGAAATCGGATCAGTTGGAGATCATTGGATTTTCTGATTCCGATTTTGCTGGATGCCAAGATAGTAGAAGATCCACATCAGGTTACATCTACTTGCTGGCTGGAGGAGTTATATCCTGGAGGAGTGCCAAGCAGACACTCATAGCTTCTTCCACTATGGCAGCAGAGTTCATAGCTTGTTATGAGGCATCTAATCATGGAATATGGCTGCGGAATTTTGTCATTGGGCTGCGAATTTTGGATAGTATTGAAAGACCATTAAAGTTATTCTGTGACAATAAGTCAGCTGTGCTATATTCTAATAACAATAGGAGCTCTTCGAAGTCTAAACACATAGACATTAAGTTCCTAGTTATTAAGGAAAGAGTTCAGAGTGGTCAGATGTCTATAGAGCATATTGGCACAAACTCTATGATTGCGGATCCGCTCACTAAAGGCTTACCACCCAAGGTCTTTCATGAGCATGTAGCTCATATAGGTGTTGTATCATTTGATGATATGTTGGTTTAGTGGGAGTTTGTATTTGGATACTTTTCAGTTGTAGACACATTTTATGGATTTATTTTCTGCAGAATAAGATATTTGGTTTATTTGCACTCTGAATTATTTGTTGTGATCTCACTAAAGAATAAAGTAGGACCAGTTGGAAATAGGCATGTTTAGATCACATTACATGTAATTTCCATGCTACACATCCATACTTGATCTATGTCGTTGATTGTATTGATATATGTGACTATTGATAGGTTTAGTTATGATACATATAACGAAAGCCGCTTTAATCCTATATTGATATAATTGATGGACCAGATTGCATAGAGATGTTTGATAATGATAGCAAATTTTGAGCTCATAAGGTTAATTTTATAATACACAAGCTAACATATCTGGCCCAAGTGGGAGATTGTTGGAAAATAATTAATTGTGGGCCAAATATGTTATTTGTGTGTTATACGCTATCATAAAGATTAAGCCCATTTAAAGTGGTCTGTTAAGGTTTTAAGGTTTTGAGCTTTATAACATCTCAATTTTGTATGGGCCTTTAATGTGTAGATACCTAAGCCCATATTTCTATTTTATGATGGGCCGAATAGAAGTAGGGTTTCTACAGTTATTATAAATAGGTTATAGTCCACAGGTCATACGGAAGAGTTTTCTAATCAATCTGAGATCCCATCGTCAGAGAGAATTAAGAAAAGAAACCTACGTATTGGCTTGGAAGATCAAGAACCACAAAATTACATCAATGGATTCAGGTACGCTTCCGCATTAATTTATTTACTTGATGATTCGATATGAATTAAATAATCAACACTGGGAAGTCCTACTCCGCCTTTTTTTTGTGGTTGGATTTTTAATTCTACTTTTTTATCGAGCAGATATATTTGTCCATCAACTATTATTCTCAAACCACGCTGCGAGTCTTATTAACATAGGCAGTTTGATCGCATAGATCTTGGAAAAATACATGAAATTGACACCAGGATTGTCGAAATCAGACCCTAGAGCGCAAAGTTATGATAAAAAAAAAGTAAGGTGCCCGCGGGTGGGTATGGAAGAGAAATCAACAAGAATGCACATATAAGAATAAACGGAGCGAAACCTCATGGGTGCGATCATGCCAGCACTAAAGCACCGAATCCCATCAGAACTCTGCAGTTAAGCGTGCTTGGGCAAGAGTAGTACAAGGATGGGTGACCCCCTGGGAAGTTCTCGTGTTGCAACCCTCTTTTCAGCCGGCAGTTATATTCTACAAACCATTATTTTGAAACCCAAGTGCAACATTTATTTATGCCGCGGCTGGGAAGTCCTACTCCGCTTTTTTTATGGTTGGATTTTTAATTCTTCTTTTCTCATCGGGCAGATATATTTGTTGATCAACTGTTATTCTCAAACCATGCTGCGAGTCTTATTTACTCCACGGTTTGGTTGCATAGATCTCAGAAAAATACATGAAATCGACACCAAGATCATCGAAATCGGACCCCCGAGCGAAAAGTTATGATAAAAAAAACATAAGGTGCCCGCGGGTGGGCATGGAAGAGAAATCAATGAGAACGCACATATAAGAATAAACGGAGCAAAACCTCATGGGTGCGATCATACCAGCACTAATGCACCAGATCCCATCTGAACTCTGCAGTTAAGCGTGCTTGGGCGAGAGTAGTACAAGGATGGGTGACCCCCTAGAAAGTCCTCGCGTTGCACCCCTCTTTTTAGCCGGCAGTTATATTCTACAAACCATTATTTTGAAACACAAGTGCGAAATTTATTTACGCCGCGGCTGGGAAGTCCTACTCCGCCTTTGTTTTTATGGTTGGATTTTTTTTCTTATTTTTTCATCGGGCCGATATATTTGTTCATCAACTGTTATTCTCAAACCACGTTGCTAGTCTTATTTACATAGGCAGTTTGGTCGCATAGATCTCGAAAAAATACATGAAATCGACACCAAGATCATCGAAATCGGACCCCCGAGCGCAAAGTTATGATAAAAAAAAAACATAAGGTGGCCGCGTGTGGGTACGGAAGAGAAATCAACGAGAACGCACATATAATAATAAACAGAACAAAACCTCATGGGTGCGATCATAAAAGCACTAATGCACCGGATCCCATCAGAACTCAGCAGTTAAGTGTGCTTGGGCGGGAGTAGTACTAGGATGGGTGACTCCCTGGGAAGTACTCGTGTTGCACCCTTCTTTTTATCCGGCAATTATATTCTAAAAACCATTTTTTTGAAACCCAACTGCAAAATTTATTTATGCCGCGGCTGGGAAGTCCTACTCCGCCTTTTTTTTTATGGTTGGATTTTTTATTCTTCTTTTTTCATCGGGCAGATATATCTGTTCATCAACTGTTATTCTCAAACCACACTGCGAGTCTTATTTACATAGGCAGTTTGGTCGCATAGATCTCGGAAAAATACATGAAATCGGCACCAAGATCATCGAAATCGGCTCCCGAAGCGTAAAGTTATGATAAAAAGAAAAAAATAAGGTGCCTGCGGGTGGGTATGGAAGAGAAATCAACGAGAACGCACAAATAAGAATAAACGGAGCAAAACCCCATGAGTGTGATCATCCCAGCACTAATGCACCGGATCCCATCAGAACTCCGCAGTTAAGCGTGCTTGGGCGAGAGTAGTACTAGGATGGGTGACCCCCTGGGAAGTTCTCCTGTTGCGCCCCTCTTTTTAGCCGGCAGTTATATTCTCCAAACCATTATTATGAAATCCAAGCGCAAAATTTATTTATGCCGCGGCTGAGAAGTCCTACTCCGCCTTTTTTTATGGTTGGATTTTGAATTTTTCTTTTTTCATCGGGCAGATATATTTGTTCATCAACTGTTATTCTGAAACCACGTTGCGAGTCTTATTTACTCCACGGTTTGGTCGCATAGATTCCGGAAAAATACATGAAATCGACACAAGGAACATCGAAATCGGACCCTCGAGCGCAAAGTTATGATAAAAAGAAAAAACATAAGATGCTCGCAGGTGGGTATGGTAGAGAAATCAACGAAAACGCATATATAAGAATAAACGGAGCAAACCTCATAGGTGTGATCATACCAGCACTAATGCACCGGATCACATCAGAACTCCACAGTTAAGCGTGCTTGGGCGAGAGCACTACTAGGATGGGTGACTCCTGGGAAATCCTCGTGTTGCACCCTTTTTTAGCCGGCAGTTATATTCTACAAACCATTATTTTGAAACCCAAGTGCGAAATTTATTTATGCCGCGGCTGGGAAGTCCTACTCCGCCTTTTTTTTATGGTTGGATTTTTGATTCTTCTTTTTTCATCGGGCAGATATATCTGTTCATTAACTATTATTCTCAAACCACACTGTGAGTCTTATTTACATAGGCAGTTTGGTCGCATAGATCTCGGAAAAATACATGAAATCGATACCAAGATCATCGAAATCGGCTCCCGGAGCACAAAGTTATGATAAAAAAAAAAATATGGTGCCTGTGGGTGGGTATGGAAGAGAAATCAACGAGAACGCACAAATAAGAACAAACGGAGCAAAACCTCATGAGTGCGATCATCCCAGCACTAATGCACCAGATCCCATCAGAACTCCGTAGTTAAGCGTGCTTGGGCGAGAGTAGTACTAGAATGGGTGACCCCCTGGGAAGTTCTCGTGTTGCGCCCCTCTTTTTAGCCGGCAGTTATATTCTCCAAACCATTATTATGAAATCCAAGCGCAAAATTTATTTATGCCGCGGCTGAGAAGTCCTACTCCGCCTTTTTTTTATGGTTGGATTTTGAATTTTTCTTTTTTCATCGGGCAGATATATTTGTTCATCAACTGTTATTGTCAAACCACGCTGCGAGTCTTATTTACTCCACGGTTTGGTCGCATAGATCTCGGAAAAATACATGAACTCGACACAAGGAACATCGAAATCGGACCCCCGAGCGCAAAGTTATGATAAAAAAAAAAAAACATAAGATGCCCGCGGGTGGGTATGGTAGAGAAATCAACGAAAACGCACATATAAGAATAAACGGAGCAAAATCTCATGGGTGCGATCATACCAGCACTAATGCACCGGATCTCATCAAAACTTCACAGTTAAGCGTGCTTGGGCGAGAGTAGTACTAGGATGGGTGACCTCTGGGAAGTCCTCGTGTTGTACCCTTTTTTAGCCGGCAGTTATATTTACAAACCATTATTTTGAAACCCAAGTGCGAAATTTATTTATGCCGCGGCTGGAAGTCCTACTCCGTCTTTTTTTTATGGTTGGATTTTTAATTATTATTTTTTCATCGGGCAGATATAATTGTTCGTCAACTGTTATTTTCAAACCACGTTGCGGGTCTTATTTACTCCACGGTTTGGTCGCATAGATCTCGGAAAAATACATGAAATTGACACCAAGACCATCGAAATCGGACCCCCGAGCGCAAAGTCATGATAAAAAGAAAACATAAGGTGCCCGCGGTTAGGTATGGAAGAGAAATCAACGAGAACGCACATATAAGAATAAACGGAGCAAAACCTGATGGATGCGATCATACCAGCACTAATGCACTGGATCCCATCGGAACTTCGCAGTTAAGCGTGCTTGGGCGAGAGTAGTACTAGGATGGGTGACCCCCTGGAAAGTTCTCGTGTTGCACCCTTCTTTTTAGCCGGCAGTTATATTCTGCAAACTATTATTTTGAAACCCAAGTGCGAAATTTATTTATGCTGCGGATGGGAAGTCCTACTCCGCTTCTTTTTTTTTATGGTTGGATTTTTAATTTTTCTTTTTTCATCGGGCATATATATTTGTTCATCAACTATTATTCTCAAACCACGCTACGAGTGTTATTTACTCCACGGTTTGGTCGCATAGATCTTAGAAAAATACATGAAATCGACACCAAGATCCTCGAAATCGAACCCCCGAGCGTAAAGTTGTGTTGAAAAGAAAAAAAAAATGTGCCTGCGGGTGGAGATGGAAGTGAAATCAATGAGAACGCACATATAAGAATAGACGGCGCAAAACCTCGTGGGTGCGATCATACCAGCACTAATGCACCGGATCCCATCAGAACTCCGCAGTTAAGCGTGCTTGGGTGAGAGTAGTACTAGGATGGTGATTACACTTAAAAAGTGTAATTACAAACTCTTTAACTCAATACTTATTCATGCATTTAAATAATTAAAGTTGAAGTTTTAGTATTATTTTATTGCTTATATTTTTATTTTTCTAATTGCAGGGAAAAGGGCAAGGAGATCGAAGTTTATAGCTATGGAAATGGCCGAGAAAACGAAGGAAACGTCATGGTTCAAACCTCGCCTTGGATGGCCAAGACTAGCCCAAAGACCCAACCTAAAGGAGGAAAAAAAAGTAAAAAAAAAAAGATACTTGGGGGTCGGGACCGTCCATCTAATGGTCGGGACCACAGTGTATAGGAATTGAGAAGAAAGCATTTGGTGGTCCCGACCCCCAGACCAGATGGTCGGGACCACCGTGTATCTAGAAGCCACGAATTGAAGCACCTCTTTTAGGGTTTCCTTGCATCTTTATAAGGACCCATTGCACGGCCATGAAGGGGGACGCCTCTCTTTGTTTACTACACTTTGGATTGAGAGTTAGATTAAGTTTTGATTAATTTTAGAGTGATTTGGATGCTTGGACGTGTGGATTTATAGAGTTTTTGGAGTTTTCATCATTGTTTTCGCATTACTTGTTCATCTTTTCTTTTAAATCCGAGTTACATTGTAAGTTGCACTTCGATTCACTTCAATTTATTTCGATTTACTTCGTAATATAATGTTTTGCTTGTTTCGATTCCTTTTTCGCATGATGGAATCTTCTTTTATCGTTTTTGTGATGTTTAAAGTAGTTTTAGCGTAAAACCCTAGTTCTTGATTCAACGAATCAAGAATGGGTAGTTCACGAAAAACCTTAGGGTGTTAGTAGACCCTTCGCATGGGTTGTGAGAGCTCATGTGTAAGGATCTACCGTGTTAAAATCTATTTCCAACTTGTTTCGAAAACATTCGAAACCGAAAATCTTTAACCACACTCGTTTGAAGTCACTGGTATGGGTTTTCGAATATAACTGTTTACATTCTTTCGAACAAGGTTAAAAAAGGTTTCGAATTCATTTCTAGTTTCGTTTGTTTGAAAAACTTTCAGAAACAAAGGACTATAACCATATCCGCTTGAGATCACTGGTACTGATCTTTGATTAAAATATTCTTAACACTTTTCGAATTAAACCCTAATCTAGATTTGAATAAAAACATCCCAAGGTAAAGTAGTGAACTACCCGGACTTGAAAGTTGGATCAAGAACCTTTTTAGTATTGTGCTTGTTATTTAATTTAATTTATGAGTTGATTTATTCGCTTTAGAATTTAGAGTAGATGCTTTGTTTGCATTTTAAAATTAAATTGAATTTCTTTCATTTAGAATCTAAAACAAAAGTTTGAGTTGCTAAAAAATTAGTTTAAATTAATTCAAGTTCACCTACTAATTAAGAGAATAAGTCTAGAGCTTTTAACAAAGCTCTCCCTGTGGATTCGACCTCGGACTCACCGAGTTTTAAAACTTCGACTGCCCTCTTGCACTTGAGAGGTACAACCCGAAACACTTTTTAGGGTTGGTCAAGTTTTTGGCGCCGTTGCCGGGGAGGGCAACTAAGCGCTAGACTTGGGAGTTAAAAGGGAGTTCACTTGAGAAATTGGGTGAAATTTTTTCTTTTTTCCATCTCTTTAATTAGTAGTTTTTTTTCTTTTGCATTGTTATATATTCATTTGCATATCATATAATCTAGTTTGCATGCTAGTTAACTTAGGTTACATTTTAGTGTAGTTTTTCTCTTCTCATTTTATTTTCATTTTTATTTTCTGATCTTAGACATGGAAGTTGGTGATCTTGTACATGGCCCTTTTGATACCTGAGAATACATAGAGTATCTAGGTGGTATGTTTGGATATGCTTTTACATTAGACACCTATAGTATGCTTCCTCGATTCTTTGGGCATAAGGAGGAAGACCCATGTTTTCACCTTGATAGGTTTAAGGCAGCATGTGGTTTATGTGATGATGCTAGAAAGAGTGAGAGACTTAGGTGTATGTTTTTCCCTTTATCATTGCAAAGTGTGGCTGGTGACTGGTGTTATGCTGTAAGTGAATGGGTCTGTACTTGGGAGCAATTTCATCAAGCTTTTATCGAACATTTCCTCCCTATTCATCAAACCTTCACCCATGGCCTTCAAATCAAAAATTTTTATCGAAAGAAGGGTGAAGTATTTTATAAAAGTTGGGAAAGATATAACAATCTTTTGGAAACATTCCCAAGTCACAAATTAGAGCTAGGGGACATTGTAACCATATTATATAATGCTCTACCTAGTAGTTTACCCCAGGTGTTTGGTAAAGTCTTAGATAGGGAATTTCTTGACCTTACCCCAGGTGAGGCATGGTCATTCCTTGAATTTTTCTATGAGCACACCAGGCCACAGGGAAGTCTTAAGCCTAGTTTTGAATCTCATGCACTTGAAAGCCACACCAAACCTTCCCCATATACTCTTACTTCACTTGATATTCATGATCCATCCTTTAGAAGTAGCACATGCATGGAGATTGATGATTATGCCTATCCCAACCTTGTTCCACTCACTGAGGGTCAGCATAAGGAACCTCAAGATTATTGGCCTTGTGAACCTAATGACGCCCAATTCGAGGACACTCTTCATCAATTTATGCAACATCAAATGATGATCAATGATAATTTGTCTAGGTCTTTCGATGATTTTAAAGGACAAGTGTCTAGGTCCTTCGATGAAGTTAGAGGGCAACTTTCTATGATAACACAAGCTATGAGCACCAATCTAAGTGGTAACATGACTGAGACGTCGACCTCAGACACTATTATAGGCACTAAGTGGGACAATTGCCCTAACTACATTGGGGATAACATTTGCAATGAGCATCTTTCTCATAGTCCTCTAGACACTTCCATTTAGGATGTTCCTTTACCACCTACGGAGAGTCAGGGAGACATACAATTCTTTCTTACTACCGAGCTTGATGCCCAACCTACCCCAACCACCCCAAGCCTTATTGAGAGTCCTTTGACTCCAACTGAGCATTTGAATGCCACATGGCCCGAGGAATATATCATTGAATCGGTTGACCCTAGTTCACTCCACTACACAACCGAGGTTGAGAGTGGTGTACACCTCTCATCTCCTAACTTAGTCCCATCTAAAAGTCTTACTATGGGAATTGTGAGTGACTACCATGAGATCGGCCATCATTGGGGAGAGGTAGTAGACACGGGGAAGGCTTACATTGATTTTTTGGGTGTTGAGAGATCATTTGAACCTACCATTCCTACACCCATAGATTTCTTGGGCATTGAAAAACTTATTGAATCCACCATTTCCACATCCATAGATTTCTTGGGTGTTAAGAGACTAATTGAGCCAACCATGTCCACACCTGCACTTACACTTTGGCCACATCTGAGGTTTCAAGAACCTCACTTGGCCTTTCATTCCCTAGTGTGTTTTAACCTGGAAAGCATCCATATTCAGTGCTTCGTGGGCCCGCAGAGAACATTTTATTTCTTAAACCATTTGTGGATGCATGGGATAGAGAGGGTGTTGGATAACACTTTTGTTTTCATTTCATTTGTACATAGTAGATTAGCTTTTTCATTTTCTTATTTTCATAGTTCTTTTTAATTTGATTCTCTTCCTTTATTTTATTTTATTTTATTTTTATTTCTTCTTTCGTACTAACCCTTTTTCTTGTCCTATTTTATGTCTAACCTTTTCTTTTGAATAGTTTCTTTTGTTTTCTTCAAATAAGGAAGCTCTTGAGGTAATACCCTTCCTTTCCTTCTTATTTAATCTTGTACTTTCAATTTTGGTACTCCATTATATATAATTGCTGTTGTTGGGAGTGCTGTAGAATCTAGGTTGGGGGGTGTTTTGGGTGATGCCTTAAGGGGCATGAATAATAGGTGCATGCTTGGTTTAATTTGTGCTATGTTCTTATTTGTGCCTTTTGTGGCTATTATTTCATGCTCATCATCATGCTCACTTTGCACACTACAGACCCACTTATGCATTATAGTTTTCACATTGAGGACAATGTTTAGTCTAGGTTGGGGGGTAGACACTTTGTGCTAAAATTGTCAAATTTTTCAAAATTTGAGCATTTTTTAGCTTAAATACATGACTTAGCACATTTATACCTACATGTTACCCCTTTTATGGTTTGGTTGATTGTGGAGTTGAGTGAGAAAGTGATAAGTGAATCTTGTTCAAGCATTAATAGGAAACTTAATTTAAGTTGAGTGTGTTATGATCTTTTGCAAATTTTTGACTATCATAGAAAAGAATTATGTGCTTAGGAGTAGATTTTGTTTAATATTGGTTAATTGAGCATTCTTGGACTAGGTGGAGATTTACACCCTTATGGTGAGCTTTTGAGTCTTTTTTTCTTTTCTTGAGGGGTTGCACATAATCACAGCTCTTTTGTTCTTCACTTCGGTTTTCAATGCACTAATTGCATCACACACACTTGCATGAGTTTCACTTGGCACATTATGAGTTGTTGCAAGCTTTGAACATGATGCTAGGCTATCTTTGCTATTGTTGGGCCTTTTCATCCTTCCTTGATATGAAATTACCCTAGGAACCAACTTGAAGCCTTTTAATAAAGTGTGTGATATTTATATATTTTTTTTTCTCGGCTCCCACCTCATATATTATCCTATAGCCTTGTTCACATACTTTTAAGCCTTACCCTTACATGTTTTGGGTTGTGGAAAGTGCCGCAATGTTAGTGATATGAGTGGAGATTGGGAATGGAAACTTTTGAGAGCATATTGAGAGGGAATATTAGGTGGAGAATTTAGCTTATGTTTATTTCATTATTTCAAAAAAAAAAGAAAAAAAAAAGAAAAAGAAAAAAAAGAAAAAAATAGAAAAAAAAAGAAAAAAAAGAGAAAAAAAAGTTTGTCATTCCTTTTTGCTTGTGTAATTTTGGGACTTGTGCATTGTATTATAATTATTGAGAATGTCCTATGAGTAGTTTGTAAGTTTGTGAATAAGCTTCTTGTTGTAGTTCTTCTTGGGGTTGGAAAGGAAATGGGTAGTTTGGGACTTGTGTGCACTTGAACATCTTTATCCCAAGACATGTGCTTTGATTTCTATATTTTCCATTGTTAACCATTACCCTTGACCAAGTTACAACCAAAACAAAGACCTAGTGGATTCTAAGCAAGCAACTCTTGTATTGTGCATGTAGTGGTCTTGTGTAGTTCGTGTGGTGTGATCCTTTACACATGCACTGGAACATGGTTATGAGCTGTCCACTTTGAATTTCATTTTAGTTCACTCTCTTCTTTGCGGGGTTATGTGCAACTAGGATAGCATTATATGCTATTAGGAATGTGTGAACCCTTGAATGAGTGAATTTCTTTCTATGAGTGGAATCCTGTGAGCTTTTGAAGTCAAAACTTAGTTCCAGTTATGCTCTTGAGACCTTGTTGAATGAATGAAACAATTTTGCACACATGCTTTTTCTACTTTGATAGTCCATGCATTTATGCTTAGCACTTGGAAATTACACATGATATTTGGATTTTGTAACTTGTTGAGCTTGAACTTAATTCATTTTTTATTTTGATCACTCTTTGACACATTAAGACCATGCCATAGAATTTTGTGGGTAGATTCACTGCAAACCCTCACGAGACCTTACTCGTCCACTAGGGGGAACCTAGGGGTTTAAAGGGCTTGCTACACGTAGCTAAGTATAGCCGTGTTTCCAACGAAAAGAGAAATAGGATAGTATTTACATCTCATTTTAATAAAGGACATCATGCATTTCATTTTAATAAAGAGCATTGCTAGGGACTAGCAATGTTCAAGTTGGGGGGCGTGATTACACTTGAAAAGTGTAATTACAAACTCCCTAACTCAACACTTATTCATGCATTTAAATAATTAAAGTTGAAGTTTTAGTGTTATTTTATTGCTTATATTTTTATTTTTCTAATTGCAGGGAAAAAGGCAAGGAGATCGAAGTTTATAGCTATGGAAATGGCCGAGAAAACGAAGGAAACGTCATGGTTCAAACCTCGCCTTGGATGGCCAAGACTAGCCCAAAGACCCAACCTAAAGGAGGAAAAAAAAGTAAAAAAAAAAAAGATACTTGGGGGTCGGGACCGTCCATCTAATGGTCGGGACCACAGTGTATAGGAATTGAGAAGAAAGCATTTGGTGGTCCCGACCCCCAGACCAGATGGTCGGGACCACCGTGTATCTAGAAGCCACGAATTGAAGCACCTCTTTTAGGGTTTCCTTGCATCTTTATAAGGACCCATTGCACGGCCATGAAGGGGGACGCCTCTCTTTGTTTACTACACTTTGGATTGAGAGTTAGATTAGGTTTTGATTAATTTTAGAGTGATTTGGATGCTTGGACGTGTGGATTTATAGAGTTTTTGGAGTTTTCATCATTGTTTTCGCATTACTTGTTCATCTTTTCTTTTACATCCGAGTTACATTGTAAGTTGCACTTCGATTCACTTCAATTTATTTCGATTTACTTCGTAATATAATGTTTTGCTTGTTTCGATTCCTTTTTCGCATGATGGAATCTTCTTTTATCGTTTTTGTGATGTTTAAAGTAGTTTTAGCGTAAAACCCTAGTTCTTGATTCAACGAATCAAGAATGGGTAGTTCACGAAAAACCTTAGGGTGTTAGTAGACCCTTCGCATGGGTTGTGAGAGCTCATGTGTAAGGATCTACCGTGTTAAAATCTATTTCCAACTTGTTTCGAAAACATTCGAAACCGAAAATCTTTAACCACACTCGTTTGAAGTCACTGGTATGGGTTTTCGAATATAACTGTTTACATTCTTTCGAACAAGGTTAAAAAAAGGTTTCGAATTCATTTCTAGTTTCGTTTGTTTGAAAAACTTTCAGAAACAAATGACTATAACCATATCCGCTTGAGATCACTGGTACTGATCTTTGATTAAAATATTCTTAACACTTTTCGAATTAAACCCTAATCTAGATTTGAATAAAAACATCCCAAGGTAAAGTAGTGAACTACCCGGACTTGAAAGTTGGATCAAGAACCTTTTTAGTATTGTGCTTGTTATTTAATTTAATTTATGAGTTGATTTATTCGCTTTAGAATTTAGAGTACATGCTTTGTTTGCATTTTAAAATTAAATTGAATTTCTTTCATTTAGATTCTAAAACAAAAGTTTGAGTTGCTAAAAAATTAGTTTAAATTAATTCAGGTTCACCTACTAATTAAGAGAACAAGTCTAGAGCTTTTAACAAAGCCCTCCCTGTGGATTCGACCTCGGACTCACCGAGTTTTAAAACTATGACTGCCCTCTTGCACTTGAGAGGTACAACCTGAAACACTTTTTAGGGTCGGTCAGATGGGAAGTTCTCGTGTTGCACCCCTCTTTTTAGCCGGCAGTTATATTCTACAAACCATTATTTCGAAACCCATGTGTGAAATTTATTTATGCCGCGGTTGGGAAGTCCTACTCCGCCTTTTTTTTTATGGTTGGATTTTCAATTTTTCTTTTTTTTCATCGGGCAGATATATTTGTTCATCAACTGTTATCCTCAAACCACACTATGAGTGTTATTTACTCCACGGTTTGGTCGCATAGATCTCTGAAAAATACATGAAATCGCACCAAGATCATCGAAATCGGACCCCCGCGCAAAGTTATGATAAAAAGAAAAAAAAAAGGTGCCCGCGGGTGGGTATGGAAGAGAAATCAACGATAACGGTCATATAAGAATAAACGGAGCAAAACCTCATGGGTGCGATCATACCAGCACTAATGCGCTGGATCCCATCAGAACACCGCAGTTAAGCGTGCTTGGGCGAGAGTCGTACTAGGATAGGTGACCCCCTGGGAAGTCCTCGTGTTGCACCACTCTATTTAGAAGGCAGTTATATTCTACAAACCATTATTTTGAAACCCAGGTGCAAATTTATTTATGCCGCAGCTGGGAAGTCCTACTCCGCCTTTTTTTTTATGGTTGGATTTTTAATTATTCTTTTTTCATCGGGCAGATATATTTGTTCATCGACTGTTATTCTCAAACTACGCTGCGAGTGTTATTTACTCCACGGTTTGGTCGTATAGATCTCAAAAAACTACATGAAATCGACACCAAGATCATCGAAATCCGACCCCCGAGCACAAAGTTATGATAAAAATAAAACATAAGGTGTCCGCGGGTGGGTATGGAAGGGAAATAAATGAGAACGCACATATAAGAATAAATAGAGCAAAACCTCATGGGTGCGATCATACCAGCACTAATGCACCGGATCCCATCAGAACTCCGCAGTGAAGCGTGCTTGGGCGACAGTAGTACTAGGATGGGCGACCCCCTGGGAAGTCCTCGTGTTGCACCCTCTTTTTAGTCGGTAGTTATATTCTACGAACCATTATTTTGAAGCCCAAGTGCGAAATTTATTTATGCCGCGGCTGGGAAGTCCTACTCCACCTTTTTCTTTAATGGTTGGATTTTTAATTTTTCTTTTTTCATCGGGCAGATATTTGTTCATCAACTATTATTCTCAAACCACGATGCGAGTTTTGTTTACTTCTCGGTTCGGCCGCACAGATCTCGGAAAAATACATGAAATCGACACCAAGATCATCGAAATCGGACCCCCGAGCGCAACGTTATGACAAAAAGATAACATAAGTGCCCGCGAGTGGGTATGGAAGAGAAATCAACGAGAACGCACATATAAGAATAAGCGGAGCAAAACCTCTTGGGTGCGATCATACTAGCACTAATGCACCGAATCCCATCAGAACTCCACAGTTAAGCGTGCTTCGGCGAGAGTAGTACTAGGATGGGTGACCCTCGGGAAGTCCTCGTGTTGCACCCCTCTTTTTAGCTGGCAGTTATATTCTACAAACTATTATTTTGAAATCCAAGTGTAAAATTTATTTATGCCGCGGCTGGGAAGTCCTACTCCGCCTTTTTTTTTTCATTTATGGTTGGACTTTTAATTTTTCCTTTTTTCATCGGGTAGATATATTTGTTCATCAACTGTTATTCTCAAACCACGCTGCGGGTCTTATTTACTCTACGGTTTGGTCGCATAGATCTCGGAAAAATACATGAAATTGACACCAAGATCATCGAAATTGGACCCCTGAGTGCAAAGTTATGATAAAAAAAAACATAAGGTGCCCGCGGGTGGGTATGGAAGAGAAATCAACAAATGCATATAAGAATAAACGGAGCAAACCTTCATGGGTACGATCACCAGCACCAATGCACAGATCCCATCAGAACTCCGCAGTTAACCGTGCTTTGGTGAGAGTAGTACTAGAATGGGTGACCCCCTGGGATCCTCGTGTCGTAGCCTACTTTTTAGCCGGCAGTTATATTCTACAAACCATTATTTTGAAACCCAAGTGTAAAATTTATTTATGCCGCGGCTTGGAAGTCCTACTCCGCCTTTTTTTTTCTTTATGGTTGGACTTTTAATTTCTCCTTTTTTCATTGGGCAGATATATTTGTTCATCAACTGTTATTCTCAAACCAGGCTGCGGGTCTTATTTACTCCACAGTTTGGTCGCATAGATCTCGGAAAAATACATGAAATCAACACCAAGATCATCGAAATCGGACCCCCGAGCGCAAAGTTATGATAAAAATAAAACATAAGGTGTCCGCGGGTGGGTATGGAAGAGAAATCAACAAGAACGCACATATAAGAATAAACGGAGCAAAACCTCATGGGTGCGATGATACCAGCACTAATGCATCGGAACCTATCAGAACTCCGCAGTTAAGCGTGCTTGGGCGAGATTAGTACTGGGATGGGTGACCCCCTGGGAAGTCCTCGTGTTGCAACTCTCTTTATAGCCAGCAGTTATATTCTACAAACCATTCTTTTGAAACCCAACTGCAAAATTTATTTATCCTGCGGCTGGGAAGTCTTACTCCACTTTTTTTTTATGGTTGGATTTTTAATTTTTTTTTTCAACGGGCAGATATCTTTGTTCATCAACTGTTATTCTCAAACCACGCTGCGAGTCTTATTTACTCCACGGTTTGGTCGTATAGATCTCGGAAAAATATATGAAATCGACCCCAAAATAATCGAAATCGACACCGAGCGCAAAGTTATGATAAAAAGGAAATAAGGTGCCCGCGGGTGGGTATGGAAGAGAATCAACGAGAACGCACATAAAAGAATAAACGGAGCAAAACCTCATGGGTGCAATCATACCAGCACTAATGCACGGGATCACATCAGAACTCCGCAGTTAGGCGTGCTTGGGCAAGAGTAGTACTAGGATGGTGACCCCCTGGGAAGTCCTTGTGTTGCACCCTAGGTTTTTTATTAATTTTTTCACCTGGCAGATATATTTGTTTATTAACTATTAATCTTAAACTACGCTGCAAGTCTTATTTACTCCATGGTTTAGTCGCATAGATCTCGAAAAAATACTGGAAATCGACATCGCAATCATCCAAATCAGACACCCAAGCACAAAGTTATGGTAAGAAAAAAAAATAAAGTGCCCGTGGTTAGGTATAGAAGAGAAGTCAACGAGAATGCACATATAAGAATAAACGGAGCAAAACCTTATGGTCGCGATCGTACCAGCATTGATGCAGTGGATCTCATCAGAACTCTAGAGTTAAGCATGCTTAGGCAAGAGTAGTACTTGGATGGGTGATCCCCTGGGGAAGTCCTCGTGTTGCACTCCTCTTTTTAGTCGGCAGTTATATTCTGTAAACCATTATTTTGAAACCCAAGCATGAAATTTATTTATACTACGACTGGAAGTCCTACTCCCATTTTTTTAGTTGAATATATATTTATTTTTCACCTGGCAAATATATTTGTCCATTAGCTATTATTCTCAAACCACGTTGCGAGTCTTATTTCCACTATTTAGTCGCATAGATCTCAGATAAATACTTAAAATCGACACTAAGATCATCCAAATCGGACAACCGAGCATAAAGTTATGGTAAAAAGAAAATAAGGTGCCCGTGGATGGGTATGGAAAAGAAATCAACGAGAACGCACCTATAAAAATAAATGGAACAAAACCTCATGGGTACGATCAAACCAGAACTAATACACCGGATCCCATCGGAACTCCACAGTTAAGCGTGCTTGGGTGAGAGTTGTACTAGGATGGGTGACCCCTTGGGAAGTCTTCATGTTGCACTTTTTCTTTTAGCTGGCAGTTATATTCTGTAAATCATTATTTTGAAACCCAAGTACGAAACTTATTTATGTTGCGGTTGGGAAGTCCTACTCCCATTTTTTAATTGAATTTTATTTTTTTCTCCCAGTAGATATCATTAACTATTAATCTTAAACTACGTTGCGAGTCTTATTTACTGACACAGTTTGGTCCCATGGATCTCGGAGAAATATAGAAATCGATATCGAGATCTCCAAATCGATCACTCGAGCATAAGTTATGGCAAGAAGAAAATATCCGTGGGTGGGTATGGAAGAGAAATCAACGAGAACGCACAAATGAAATAAACGAAGCAAAGCCTCATAGGGTGATCATATCAGCACTCATGCACTGGATCCCATCACTTCAAAACTCCGTATTTAAGCCGTGCTTGGGTGATGGTTAGTACTAGGATGGGTGATCTCTTGGAAGTCCTCGTATTTGCACTCCTCTTTTTCGCCGGCAGTTGTATTCTATGAACCATTATTTTGAAACCCAACAAGAATTTATTTATGCCGCGGTTGGGAAGTCCAGCTCTCTTTTTTTTTTTAGTTGAATTTTATTTTTTTTTCGCCCGACAGATATATTTGTTCATTAAACTATTATTCTCAAACCACACGACGAGTCTTATTTACTCCACGGTTTGGTCGTATAGATCTTGAAAAAATATATGAAATCGGCACCTAGATCATCCAACTCGGACAACTGAGCGCAAAGTTATGGTAAACAGAAAATAACTGCTCGTGGACCTGGGTATGGAAAAGAAATCAACGAGAACGCATATATAAAAATAAATGGAGCAAAAACCTCATGGGTACGATCAAACAGAACTAATGCACCGGATCCCATCTGAACTCCACAGTAAGCGTGCTTGGATGAGAGTTGTAGTAGGATGGGTGACCCCTAGGGAAGTCTTCATGTTGCACCTTTTTTTTTAGTCGGCAGTTATATTCTGTAATCATTATTTTAAAACCCAAGTACGAAATTTATTATGTCACGGTTGGGAAGTCCTACTCCCATTTTTTTGTGTTGAATTTTTATTTTTTTCTCCTAGCAGATATATTTGTTCATTAACCTTTTAATCTCAAACACGCTGCGAGTCTTATTTACTACACAGTTTGGTTCCATGGATCTCGGAAAATATGTGAAATCGATATCGAGATCATCCAAATTGAACACCCGAGCACAAAGTTATGGCAAGAAAAAATATGGTGCCTGTGGGTGGGTATAGAAGAGAAATCAACAAAAACGCACAAATGAACAATAAACGAAGCAAAGCCTCATAGGTTTGATCATATCAGCACTAATGCATTGGATTCCTATCAAACTTTGTATTTAAAGCGTGGCTTGGGTGAGAGTAGTACTTGGATGCGTGATCTCTTGGGAAGTCCTCGTATTGCACCCCTCTTTTTAGCCAAGCAGTTGTATTCTATGAACCATTATTTTGAAACCTAAGCACGAAATTTATTTATGCCATGGCTAGGAAGTCCAGCTCTCCTTTATTTTTTTAGTTGAAATTTTATTTTTTTTCACCCGGCAGATATATTTGTTCATTAACTATTATTCTCAAACCACACGGCGAGTCTTATTTACTCCACGGTTTGGTCGCATAGATCTTGAAAAAATATATGAAATCGACACCTAGATCATCCAAATTGGACACTTGAGCGCAAAGTCATGGTAAGAAGAAAATAAGGTATTCGGTGGCTGGGTGTGGAAGAGCAATCAAAATCAACGAGAGTGCAATATAAGAATAAACAGAGCAAAAACTCATGGGTGTGTTCATACCCGCATTAGTGCACTAGATCCCATCAGAACTCCGCCGATAAGCGTGCTTGGGCGAGAGTAGTACTAGGATGGATGACCCCATAAGAAGTCCTTGTGTTGCACCATTCTTTTTATAACCATTATTTTGAACCCCAAGTACGAAATTTATTTATGCCGTGGTAGGGAAGTCCTACTCCTTTTTTTGGTTGAATTTTTTTTCACCCGGCAGATATACTTGTTCATAAACTATTATTCTTCTGATCATGCTATGAGTCTCATTTACTCCACGGTTTGGGTCGCATAGATCTCGAAAAATACATGAAATCGACACCGAGATCATCCAAATCAGACAACCTGAGCACAAAGTTATGGTACGGAGAAATGAAGGTGCCCACAGCTGGGTATGGAAGAGAAATCAACGAGAACGCACACATAGGAATAAATAGAGCAAACTCTCACGGGTGAGACCATACCAGCATTATTGCATTGGATCTCATCAGAACTCCGCAGTTAAGCGTGCTTGGGTGAGAGTAATACTAGGATAGGTGACCCCTTAGGAAGTCCTTGGGTTGCACCCTTGTTTTTAGTTGACGGTTATATTCTATAAACCATTATCTTGAAACCCAAGTACGAAATTTATTTATGTCGCAGCTGGGAAATCCTACTTTTTTTTTCTGTTGAAATTTTTTTTTCACTTGGCAAATATATTTGTTCATTAACTATTATTCTCAGACCACGCTATGAGTCTTGTTTACTCCACGGTTTGGTCCTCTAGATCTCGAAAAAATACATGAAATTGATATCTAGATCATCTAAATCAGACACCGGAGCGCAAAGTTATGGTAAGAAGAAAATAAGGTGCCTGTAGCTGGGTATGGAAGAGAAATCAACGAGAATGCACATATAAGAATAAACAGAGCAAATTGGTTGCATGCAGTCATTGTCACTTTTAACCTTATTTTGCACTCTTCTTATGAATATTTTACCAAGAAAAGCTCATCTTCATCGTATTTTGATCATTTACTTCTTCTTTGTGTGTTTTGTAGGTTATTGGAGAAACATAGCTTGAGGAAAGCAAGTTAGGAGTTCAAAATTGCAACTCAGGTCTGAACCAACCACCTTGGGCGCCCACAGAGAGCTGGCCCTCACAGGAGTGCAGGGAGTAAGGCTTGGGTGCACAGATGTTGGGCGCACGGGACCTTGGGTGTCCAGCTGTGTCCTACCTTGGGCGCCCACAGAAGCAGATTTTCAAAGGGTGAAGCATGGATGCATGAGTCATGGGCGCACGGCACCTTGGGCTCCCAACTGAGCACTACCTTGGGCGCTCACCGAGGGGTGATTTCCAGCAACTTGTCTTAGGACTTTTGTCGAACACAAGGGAGAAACAGAGCTTAGGAACACGGCCAAAGACCTTGGGTGCCTGACCGCTTCTAAATAGTGCGTCTAAACTAACACCCAAGTGTAAGGGTGTGCGGTGTAGTTTTAACTCGGTGAGTCCGAGGTCGAGTCCACAGGAAACTATGAGATTGAACACTAGGGTTTTCTAAGTTCTTATACCTACTGTTTAGTTTTAAGTACTGGAAAAGAAAATAAGTTTTGGGTTTGGATTGATTGGTTTTTAACTAATTAACAAATAAAATAAAATTGCAAATATTCAAAATGAAAAAGACTTGATCTAACCTACAAATCTGGGTGAACACTTTATTCTCATATTAGATGTCACTATTATCTCGGTTTACAGCTCACGTTTAGGAAAAGTAAACCGGAAAAATTTCATCATGAAAATATTAATTCTAAAGCACGGTTTTAAAATCACATTTTTTTAGGATAAATAAAACCGAAAAGATTTCATCTTGAAAACATTGTTTGGTCCAGAATTCTTTTATTTGATTTCAAAATATGAAGAAAGTTATAATCAAGTAACATAATCAGGGATTTCAAGGAAATATGATCGAGGTTACAAGTTTTCGAATGTTTTGAAAACCAAAAGGAAAAGAAAACTAGAAAATAAATCTAGATTCGTTTTCTATATTTTCAAAGTATTAAGAAAATTCTAATCATATGTAGTTATCAGTGATTTCAAGGAAATATGATCAACTACATATGTTTTCGAAGGTTTTGAAAACATTAGAAAATAGATCTAG
The DNA here is from genome assembly GCA_019916065.1 of Vitellaria paradoxa. Lineage (NCBI taxonomy): Eukaryota > Viridiplantae > Streptophyta > Magnoliopsida > Ericales > Sapotaceae > Vitellaria > Vitellaria paradoxa. The sequence goes on from CM034234.1 coordinate 36,062,043, forward strand.
ACAAACAAGAACCCCAACATACAAATTTTACATCATATATAAGGATTCAATCACATCCAATCATCAAATAAGGTTTCACCCATCATTGATGGGTTAGATCAAGATTAAAACCTAGCCTAACATAGATAAAGTAATAAAATAGTAAAGAAGAAGCAAAAACGAAAGGAAAACGAGGCTCATTGAATAAAACTTACGTGCCGTACTTCAAAGTAATGTCAAAATGAAATCTATGAACAAAACCAAAGAAATCAATCCTAAAACAACCCTAAACTACATTCTAAAGTTTTGAAGAAACTGGAAAAATGTATGTGAAAGACTCTCTAAAACGGCCATCCAAGATATGTATATAGAGCGTAACATAAAACCCTAAAAATTAACTCTCGCGTGTCCTAGGTGTCTGGACGGCCCGAGGGGGTGTCCGGACGGCAATAGCTTCCATGTGTCCAGGTGTCCGAATAGGCCAAAGGCTGTTTGGACGGCAGTGTATAAGTTTCACTTTTTGTGTTTTTTTCTTCTGATAGCTTTCTGTTCTCGACTTCCAATGTGATTTTGACCTCAAAGATGATGGATTCAAGCTTCGGCTAAAACATGAAAGTTGTAGCCCTTTGAGTCTTCTTTCCAACCCAAGAAGAATTAGGTCAATCCAAATTGTGAGAGAAAAGATATGGTCAAAATACTGACAGGGTGTCAAGCTAGAACTTCAACTGCACACCACCTCAACCATCTTGAACTTCAGACCATTTTTTTCTCCGCGACAGCCACTTTCATCGCTGCTAATCTCAATTATTTTGCCGTTTTCCCTGTAATTAAGAAAATAAAAGCTATAAGTAATAAAATAATGATAAAACTTCAAGATTAATTACTTAAATGCATCAATGTGTATCAAAATGTGGAGTTTGTAATTACACTTTTCAAGTGTAATCACACCCCCCCAACTTGAGCATTGCTAGTCCCTAGCAATGCCCTTTATTAAAATGAAATGAAACTACTATCCTATTTCTCTTTTCGTTGGAAACACGACCACACTTCGCTACGTGCAGCAAACCCTTAAACCCCTAGGTTTCCCCCAGTGGACGAGTAAGGTCTCGTGAGGGTTTGCAGTGAATCTACCCACAAAATTCTATGGCATGGTCTCAAAGTGTTAAAAAGTGGTTAAGATAAAAAATGAATCAAGCTTAGGCCCAACAAGCCACAAAACCCAAATATCATGTGTAATTACCAAGTGTTAAGCATAAATGCATGGACTATCAAAGTAGAAAGAACATGTGTGCAAAGTTATTTCATTCATTCAACAAGGTTGCAGGAGCATAAATGGAACTAGGTTTTGACTTCAAATGCTCACAGGGTACCACTCATAGAAAGAAATTCACTCATCAAGGGTTCACACATACCTATTAGCATATAATGCTAACCTAGTTGCACATAACCCCACAAATAAGTGAGTGAACTGAAATGAAATTCAAAGTGGATAGCTCATAATCATGTTCCAATGCATGTGCAAGAGATCGCACCACACAACCTACATAAGACCACTGCATGCGAAATACAAAAGTTGCTTGCTTAGAATCCACTAGGTCTTTGTTTTGGTTGTAATTTGGCCAATGGTAATGGTTAACAATGGAGGATATGGAAATCAAAGCACATGTCTTGGGATAAAGATGCTCAAGTGCGCACTAGTCCCCAACTACCCATTTCCTTTCCAAACCCCAACAGAGATCCCAACAAGAAACTTATTCAAAAACTTACAAACTATTCATGGGACATTCTCAATAATTATAGTACAATGCACAAGTCCCAAAATTATATAAGCAAAAAGGAATGACAAACTTTTTTTGTCTGTTCTTTTTTTTTTCTTTCTCTATTTTTTCTTTTTCTCTTTTTTTTCTTTTTTCTTTTCTTTTCTTTTCTTTTCTTTTCTTTTTTTTTCTTCTTTTTTTGTCTTTTTTTTTGTTTTTGAAATAATGAAAATACATCAGCTTGATTCTCCACCCAATATTTCCTCCCAATATGCTCTAAAAAATTTCCATTCCCAACCCCCATTCACATCATTGACATTAAGGCACTTTCACAGCCCGAGACATGTGAGGGTAAGGCTAAAAGTGTGTGAATAAGGTTAAGAGACAATATATGAGGTGGGGACCAAAGAAAAAAAAATATATGTATATATATATTTATCACACATTTTATTAAAAAGGCTTCAAGTTGGTTCCTAGGGCAATTTCATATCAAAGAAGAATAAAGAGGCCCAAAAATAATAAAGAAGGCCTAGCATCATGTTCAAAGCTTGCACCAACTCATAATGTGCCAAGTGAAGCTCATGCAAGTGTGTGTGATGCAATTGGTGCATTGGAAACCAAAGTGAATAACAAGAGAGCTATGATTATGTGCAACCCCTCAAGAAAAGAATAATAGGCCCAAAAGCTCACCATTAAGGGGTATAAGTCTCCACCTAGTCCAAGAATGCTCAATGAACCAATGTTAAACAAAATCCACTCCTAAGCACATAAACTCTTCTCTATGATAGTAAAAAAAAAATGCACAAAATCATAACACACTCAATTTGAACTGAGTTTCCTATTAAAGCTTCAACAAAACTCATTTATCACTCTCTCACTCAATTCCACAATCAACCAAACCAAAAAGAAGAGATGGCATGTAGGTACAAATGTGCTAAATTCATGTATTTATGCTTAAAGACGCTCAAAAATTTTAAAATTTTACAATTTTGGCACAAAAGATCATCATGCGAGCCCTACCCCCCAACTTAAAATTCACATTGTCCTAAATGTGAGAACCATAATGCATATGTGGGTCCGTAGTGTGCAATAGTGAGCATGATGATGCGCATGAAACAATAACCACAAAAGGCACAAATAAGAATAAAGCACAAATTTTTTTTTTTTGATAGTTAATAAAGCACAAATTAAACCAAGCATGCACCCATTATTCAAGTCACTTAAGGCATCACCCACTACATCCCCCCAACTTAGATTCTATAGCACTCCCAACAACAACAAATATATATATGAAGTACCAATTGAAAGTGTAAAACTAAATAAAAAGGAGAGGAAGGATATTACCTCAAGGCTTCCTTATTTGAAGAAAATAAAAGAACTATTCAAGCAAATTGTTAAAATCAAAAGAAGATAGAAATAAAAGAAAAATAAAACAAGAAGAAAATAGTTAGTAGAAAGACAAAATAAAAATAAAAGAAAAGAAAAGAAAAGCTAAACTAACAATAAATAAAAAAAAATAAAGAAGGAAAAATCTAATCTACTAATATACAAGGGTTAATACAAAAATATACTATCTAACTCCTAATCTCTCCTAAGCCTCACCAAATGGTTTTAGGAATAAAATATTCTTCTTAGGCCTAGGAGGTACCGAGAATGAGTGTGCTCCTAGTACAGAGAACACTAGAGAATGCATGGCCTTGTGGGGATCCTTGAATCCCAAATATGGCCCAAAGTCATGTGCATATGTGAACATGGAATGTGGTTGTGTGTTCTCTAGTATCCCCTCGACACCTAAGAAGTCAATACAAACTATTTCCTTAGTCTCCACCACTTCCTTATATGTGTGGTCAGTCTTGGTCAAAACATGTTCATTTCCCTCAGTAAGATTCTCAGTTGGGGTAAGGGCAAAAGAGTAGAGGTGTGCACCACTCTCACTCTCAAGCTTGTCTATCGAACTCTCAAAGGATGATAAAGAAAATTCATTCTCGTGAGAGTCCTGTGGAATTGAAGTAGGAACCCAACCATAATTAGAATCATATCTCCACTCAAATGTAGGGGTCTCAACAAGTAAGTCATCAAGTGTACTATCCCCAGTAGAAAAAGATATATCATAAATAGTCTCAGTGAGTGGTGTGATAGAACATGATGAAAATAAACTGACTGGCTCAACAATGTGCTCCCTTGAACCTATGGTATCAAAGCTCTTCGAATGAGTCTTAGGACTTTCCAAGGTCATCTGAGTTGTTAGGGTAGGATGAGCTTCAAGCTCTGTGGTGGTGTTGGTTGGCATGTCCTTTAGACTCTCAATAGATGAAGTCTCATGCATGTTAGAGTCTGGTGGGAACGAGTCAAAGGACTCATTCCCTCCACTATCCCAACCATTGTCAGAATAGTTGCTCCACTCAAATTTAAGGTTTTTGAATTAGGATTTTCTTGTGCAAGAAACAAAAAGGCCTTAGATTCAACAATTTCAGCTTCAGTGAGTGGACTCACATAAGGACATGCTGTGGACTCGCACAAAGTCTCATCTAATATAGGTCAGTATGTGCAGAAGTCTCATGTGCACTAGAATCAACTTTTAAGCTAATTTCTTCCCTATGTTGATTTTTCTCATAGAGTGACTCAAAAAAATCCCATGCCAACTCCGGAGTAAAGTCAAGAAACTTACCCCTGGATAACTCCTCAAGAGTGTGGCGCATCTTTAAAAATAGACCATTATAGAAATTTTTAATGATGCACCGTAAGTCAAGATTATAATCTGGGTAAGAGTTTAATATATTTTTAAACCTCTCCCAACATTGATAAATTTCTTCACCACAATTTTGAGAAGAATTTTCAATTTCAAATTGTAGGCTGAAGTTTTCGAAAAAAGGGAGAAAGGTCGTAATAAATTCATTTTGTAACTCTTTCCAACTATTAATGTCCCAAGTAATGGTTTAACCCCATTTATCAGCCATTCCACATAATGATAATGGGAAAAAATTATACCTAAAAGTGTTGTCCAAGTAACCATTCGTGCAATGGAAACAAACTAACTCAAATTTTTCTAAATGAAGTCTAGGATCCTCATATTCACATCCATAGAATTTAGGTAGCATAGAAAAGGTTTGTAAGCAAAAATCAATTCCATAAATGCTACCTAAATAACGAATGAGTGGGTGAATGGTGTCTGGTGAACTAGAATTATAAGGAAAACAATCCATGTTCTTTAATTTTTTTTTTTTTTTTTTGTGGAAAACAGTAGGAAAATAACCTAGAGTTATCCTAATGATTCAAAACTAAGTTCCCCAGTAACGGCACTAAAAACTTGACCGTGTTGTCCCAAATAGCAACACTAGAGGGGGGTGAATAGGGTTGCTTAAAAATTTTGCAAATAAAAATTTCAACCCTAAAACAAATATGTCAATATGAATATGAAATGCACCAAAAAAAATTATTCAATATTTGTGAATGAAGAGTGAGTGCTAGTGTTTGCAATAAATATAAAGAGAAGGGAAGAGAAGTAAACACAATTGATTTATAGTGGTTCGGCTTCAATGTTGCCTACGTCCACTCCCCCAAGGCCTTCCTTGAGATTTCTACACTATTCTTTGAAGAGCTTATTACACACTAGCTTCCCAAGGTGCTAGAAACCTTTCCCAAGTGATTTTATCCCCAAATCACTCACACAAGTCTCTCTCAAAGAAAGTCTCTTGTTTTGGTCCTAACACTTGAACCAAAACCAACAAGAGCTCACCCAACTCTCACAAATTAAAAGGGCTTTAAATTTCCCTTTCTTACAACAACAATGATGAGTTTAAAACTCAATCAAATCAAAAAGAAACTCTCACAAGTTGAATATGAAAGATGAAGCAAAAATGTGAGAAGAAATCATGAAGCAAAAATATGAGAAGAAATCACTCTATGTTTGCAAAGTTATGGAATTTCTTGTATCTCTTTGTAAGCACTTCTTTCTTGCCTTGTTCATCCCCTTGAATATGAGTTTGAGGCTCTATTTATAGATGAAAATCTCCAAATGGCCGTTACAAAGTGAAAAGACACTTTTGCCCTTGAAAGAAATTGAATTTCCTTGCTTCCAATGCTGTCTTTCAGATTCAGATTTTCTGAAATATATTTGTGGCCGTTTTTCACCCTCAGAACGTCCAAATATGACATTGCCTCAGAGTAAAGACTTTGTAGATATATAAGTCAGCTATCACATGTCAAATTGTGAGCTTCATCCAACGGTTAAATAGTCAGATATGGCTTCTGAACCAAGACCAGCTTCTGATAGCTTTTTCTGACATTCTGAATCTGTGTTTCCTGTTTAAGCTTCCGTTTCACCAGGATACTTTTAGAATTAGAAGAAACTTAAACTACTAAAGCTGTAGATTTTTGAGTCTTCTTTCCACACACCAAAAATCAGAATTTTTAAAGCTGTAGAGTATGAGTTATGTCTCAAAAACTAAGACTAGCTCCAAAATCCAGAATTAAAAACCTTTCTGTAATGACTAATATGCCAACTCATGTTTTGATATCTTAACGTCAGATCCACAAATATTTCCCTTCGGTAAAGTTGTAGATATAGAAGTCTAGTTTACTATATTAAAATTTCATAATAATTGAACCGTTGGATCTTAAGATATCATCTATATACTAACACATGTCTGATTTCTCTGTTTATCCGAGTTAACCTCTAGTTCAAATATTCATCTTACTTTGATTTCTATTACTCCAAACTTTGAAATTCCTTTATTCCTTCATCCAAATTATGTGAAAATATCTAAAGAATAATATCAATCTCTTCCAACTCTATTATCTTGAATCTATCAAATGAATTGTAACATTTCATACAATATCTATTTGAAAATTAATTGTGAAAATTTAATTCAATGTTTGTTATCATCAAAATCAATTATAAAACTAACTTTATAAACCTTGGGCCAACAGACCGCTTCTAAATAGTGCGTCTAAACTAACCCTTAAGTGCAAGAGTGTGCGGTGTAGTTTTAACTTGGTGAGTCCGAGGTTGAATCCACAGGGAACTATGAGATTGAACATTAGGGTTTTCTAAGTTCTTCTACCTACTGTTTAGTTTTAAGTACAGGAAAAAAAAAATAAGTTTTGGGTTTGGATTGATTAGTTTTTAACTAATTAACAAATAAAATAAAATTACAAATATTCAAAATGAAAAAGACTTGATCTAACTTACAAATCTGGGTGAACACTTTATTCTCATATTAGATGTGACTATTATCTCGGTTTACAGCTCACATTTAGGAAAAATAACCAGAAAAATTTCATCGTGAAAACATTAATTCCAAAGCACGGTTTTAAAATCACGTTTTTTTTAGGATAAATAAAACCGGAAAGATTTCATCTTGAAAACATTCTTTGGTCCAGAATTCTTTTATTTGATTTCAAAATATGAAGAAAGTTAATATCGAGTAACATAATCAGGGATTTCAGGGAAATATGATCAAGGTTACAAGTTTTTGAATGTTTTGAAAACCAAAAGTAAAAGAAAACCAGAAAATAAATCTAGATTCGTTTTCTATATTTTCAAAGTATTAAGAAAATTCTAATCATATGTAGTTATCAGTGATTTCAGGGAAATATGATCAACTACATATGTTTTCGAAGGTTTTGAAAACATTAGAAAATAGATCTAGATAAACAAGAACCCCAACATACAAGTTTTACATCATATATAAGGATTCAATCACATCCAATCATCAAATAAGGTTTCACCCATCATTGATGGGTTAGATCAAGATTAAAACCTAGCCTAACATAGATAAAGTAATGAAGTAGTAAAGAAAAAGCAAAAACGAAAGGAAAACGAGGCTCATTGAATAAAACTTACGTACCGTACTTCAAAGCAATGTCAAAATGAAATCTACGAACAAAACCAAAGAAATAAATCCTAAAACTACCCTAAACTACATTCTAAAGTTTTGAAGAAACTGGAAAAACGTATGTGAAAGACTCTCTAAAACGGCCGTCCAAGATATGTATATATAGCGTAACATAAAACCCTAAAAATTAACTCTCGCGTGTCCCAGGTGTCTGGACAGCCTGAGGGGGTGTTCGGATGGTAGTAGCTTCCATGTGTCCAGGTGTCCAGATAGGCCAAAGGCTGTCCGGACGGCAGTGTATAAGTTTCACTTTTTGTGTTTTTTTCTTTTGACAGCTTTCTATCCTCGACTTCCAATGCGATTTGGACCTTGAAGATGATGGATTTAGGCTTCAGCTAAAACACAAAAGTTGTAGCCCTTTGAGTCTTCTTTCCAACCCAAAAAGAATCAGGCTAATCTGAATTATGAGTGAAAAGATATGGTCAAAATACTGACAAGGTGTCAAGCTGGAACTTCAGCTGCACACCACCTAACCATCTTGAACTTCGGGCCATTTTTTTCTCCGCGACAGCTACTTTCATCACTGCTAATCTCAATTATTTTGCCGTTTTCCCTGCAATTAAGAAAATAAAAGCTATAAGTAATAAAATAATGATAAAACTTCAAGATTAACTACTTAAATGCATCAATGTGTATCAAAATGTGGAGTTTGTAATTACATTTTTCAAGTGTAATCAACGCCTATGACGACTTGTCCAGTAAACTTTTATGATAAACTTCGAATTGTAAATTTAAATTTACCCTTGAGTTATTTACCTTTATGAATAGGGGAATTTTTGATGTATTAGAGTTCCGAACCCTACGTAAGCTTTAGGTTTTGTTTTCTGAGAGTTTTTTAGAGAGTTTTACATTACACTTCGCACTTAGGGTTAGGGTTTTGATTTTGCTTTGGGTTGTTCAAGCTTTGTTTCATCTTCGCATTAAGATTAACTTGTAAGTTACATTCGTTACTTCATTTTAATTAAAGGTTCATTATTCTCTATAGCTTTGTTCTTTATTTTCGCTTCATAGTACTTCGTAGTCTTTGTTTGTGATTGATTTGTTTTCGAAATCACTTTAAACCTTTTTGATCCACTTCATTTTCATGTTTTATTGCATGATGAAGATGATTTTATTTTCAAAAGGCTTTGTTCGTGCTTTCACAATGCTAGGCTAGGGTTTTTCTTGGTTTTAACCTAGGAATGTAATCGAATCGAAGGAGTTGAATTCGGATAGTTTGAACTGAAATTTGTTTATCATCTTTTGAATAAAAACATAAGGATCGTAATCCTAGATTAATTTTTGAAAATGAATTACCCGTGATAAAGTTGAACTTCGGTTACAATCATGTAAATCGAAGGTCAATTCTATGTCCCGGTGATTTCGAACTTGATTTCAAAACCTTAGATTAGCGATCTCCTTACGAAAAAGGGTTTTCGACTGTTAAATCTTCCGACCTAATATTACAATTGTAAGAACTAGGTTCTGTTCACTACATATCCAAATTCAACCCTTCGAAGACATTACAGGATTAGGTCAAGGCCAAGTGTTTCCATTCACATAGTTGTTTAAGTTCAATTCACGTCATCTGTTAAGTTTTCAAATTGATTGTTTTTCGTAGTGTTTTCGTTTTTCGTTTAATTTATGTTTTGAATTTTCAAATCATCATTTCAATTCCCTATACGAGAACTCCAAAAAGATTTTCATCTTTTCTTTTTAAAACTTTTCCAAGCATTTTCAAAATCAAGTTTTCCAACAATTAGTCACACCCTTGCTCCCTGTGGAAGATGACCTAGGACTCACCTAGACTAAACTCAACTGACCTTTTATACTTGAGAGTGAGCCACTACCAAATTAGAGAGTGGTCAAGTTTTTGGCGCCGTTGCAGGGGAGCAATGGTGTGTGTGTGTTGAACTCGAAGGGCTTGTGGATGAGAGAACTTGCTGGTGCAGTTACATTTGGACTTCCAGGTGACATCACTCCTTATTTCTTTTCTTGTGTACACTGCATTTTTATTTTGTTTTCTTTTCTTTAGTTCTAGGATTTCTTTTAGATAACTGAAAAAAAAAAAAAAAAAACAAACTTAGGATATTTGTTATTTGCATGCTATTAAGGTTAGGTAGGTTGGTCGTAGCTGAGTCTGAATTAGGAGATCCCTCATACCTTCCTGAATTTGTTGCAACAACTTCACTTTCCACAGTCTCACTCACCACATCATCTTTTCACTCAATGGCAAAAGTAAGAAGGGAGGGTAGTGTGCATGGGGACAATGATCCCCAAGAGGTTCTAGGTTTCATTCCCTTGAGAGATTACCTCAATCCTGTTAGGCAAACTACACCTTCATGTATAATCTTGCCTTTGAATAGAGGGAACTTCACTCTTAGGCCAGGAATTATCCAACTTTTTCCCACTTTCCATGGCCTTGATTCTGAAAATCCTTACAATCATCTTAGGGAGTTCGAGGAAGTGAGCAACACATGTGTTGATCACAATGCCAATGAGGACGTAGCACGTCTTCAACTCTTTCCCTTTTCTCTAAAGGATAAAGCCAAGTTCTGGCTTAATTCCCTTTGCCCATGTTCTATTGGGATGTGGCGTGAGATGCAAACTGAGTTCCTTAAGAAATATTTCCCAACACAAAAAGCTCAGTACTACAGGCGATAGATTACCACTTTTTCTTGTAAACCCAATGAGAATTTCTGTCGAGCCTGGGAAAGGTTTAAGGACCTTTTGATGGCTTGTCCTCACCATGGTTTTGAACCATGGAGGTTAGTGAGCATTTTTCACGAATCACTCACTCCGAGTCTTAAGCAACTAGTTTCTACTATGTGCAATGGGACCTCGTTTGATAAGACTGCGAAAGATGCCATGGACTTCTTTGATATGGTGGCCGAGGACTCTAATGATTGGGAAATTGGACCACCTTCTTCCTTAGAGCATAGAAATCCCACACCCAGTAGGCAAATGGAGTTGAGTGAGAGCGATGATCTGTGGGCTAGGTTAGCTGCATTGCAGCATAAGCTCGATTCTTTAGAGCCTAAGAATAAAGAGAAATTGGTTGAGGCAAATGTGAATTGCATTACATGTGACTAGCTGGGGCATAATGCTAATTCGTGTCCCGAAATACCCTTGCTGAGAGAGATTGCCTACGGTCAGGCTTATGTCAATAATGCCCCTAACCGCTCAGTTCACAATAGGGGCCAAGGAAACATCCCTTACCCACAAGGTGGGAATGTCACTTATCCAGGGGGAAACCAATCCTCCAATGCTTATCCCCCAGCGTGGAGGAACCATCCTGGTTTCTCGTGGAGGAATGATAATTCAGGTCAGTCATTTCAGTCACCACCTCCCTTGCCACCGCCCCAATACCAACAGCCCAACCCTGTTGCATACCAACCACCACATAAGAGGTCTCTTGAGGACACTCTTAACCAATTCATGCAACAGCAGCTAAACATCAACAACCAAGTGACACGAGCTTTAGATGACATTAGGGGTCAAGTTTCCAAGCTGACACAAGTCATGAGTACCACTCAGAGTGGTAAACTCCTATCACAACCCTTTTTTAACCCGAAAGGTCAAGTGAACATGACTGAGTCGTCGACCTCAGGTGCCACCCCACATGAGCAAGTCCAAGCTGTCACCACTTTGCGAAGTGGTAAAATCATTCAAAAGCCTATTGACTCTAGAGCCAATGCACCTAGTGAGAAATCAGGTTCAAAGGGTAGCGGGGAGGTTGAAAAGGCGAGTGATGGAGACGGAAAAGAGAAGGAAAAGGGGAGAGTGGAGGTTGAGGAAGAGAATGGAGGGATTGAAAAAGAGAGTGAAGAGGAAACTAGTGAGGGGCCACTGGTTAGACCAATTGACCATCCTGTTGAGCACATACCTAAACCACCTTTTCCCCAGAGATTAGCAAAGGGCAAGAATGAGATGTTGAACTCAGAAATTTATGAGATTTTCAAACAAGTGAGAATCAACATCCCATTACTTGAAGCTATCAAGCAGAATCCCTCTTATGCTAAATTTCTCAAGGATATGTGCACTATGAAGAGGAAGCTCAATGTTAAGGAAAAAGCTTTCATGATGAAACAAGTGAGTGCCATAATCTAGTGTGACACACCTCCAAAGTATAAGGATCCTGGGTGTCCAACCATTTCATGCATAATAGGGAATCACATTGTTGATAGAGCTCTACTTAACCTAGGTGCTAGTGTCAACCTTTGGCCTTACACTATTTATCAGCAACTAGGCTTAGGTGAGCTGAAACCCACCAGAGTGACATTGCAATTGGCTGACCGATCGGTCAAAATGCCCAGGGGTGTGGTGGATGACGTATTGGTCCAAGTGGAAAAGTTCTACTTTCCAGTCGATTTCATCATGTTGGACACCCAACCAGTTCTAAACCCTACCCAATCCATTCTATTCATTCTTGGTAGGCCATTCTTTGCTACGTCCAATGTAGCGATCAATTGTAGGAGTGGAGTCATGAAATTTTCTTTTGGGAATATGACCATGGAGATGAATATCTTCTGGGTAGGGAAGCAAAGGGGAGAGTGTAAGGATATTAGGGAGGTGGACATGATCCATGCTTTGAGTGAGGTGTATTTTGAAAAGTCTTACTTGGAGGATCCTCTAGAGTGTGCTTTAGTAAGGAGTGAGAGATGTGAAGTGGTGGATGGAGAAAATTACATGAATGTTGGAGAGTTGATAGATGCGAGGGAAGATGTCATGGCAGTTAGTGGTTGGGTGCCGGTGTTTGAATCTTTAGAGCCATCTTTGACCAAACCCAAGTGATTACACTCGAAAAGTGTAATTACAAATGACACTTTTGCACACTCATTTACATGTTTTACTACGTTTTCCTCATGATTTATCACTATTTTATCACTTACGTAAGCCATTTTGTCAATTGCAGGGAAAATGGTGAATTCAACGAAGAAGACAGTGATTTTGACAGCTCCAAGGAGGAAGGAAACAAATGAGAACAAAGCGTGTCAACAATGGTTCAAGCTTCCCCAAGAGTTGGCTTAGATGGAGGAGCAAACATTGAAGAAACCTATACACTGTGGTCCGGACCCTCTCTTTGATGGTCCCGACCACAGAAAGTTGAAGCCTAGCCAAAGAAGAAAAGTTCAAGCCCAGCCAAAGAAGAAAACTATACACTGTGGTCCGGACCCCCTCCTTGATGGTCCCGACCACAGAAAGCTGGAGCTGTTGAAGAGGATTTCATATACACTGTGGTCCGGACCCCCTATGGGATGGTCCGGACCCTCATGTGCGGGAAAACATTGATCCGTTCTTTACACATTAGGGTTTTTGGGTTTGCTTATAAATACCCCACTTTGCAGCCGATTAGACAGGGAGAGAATACTTCTTCTTCTGCTTCTTTAGGGTTTTGTTTTAGATTATTTTTCATTATTTTTTTGAGAGTTGGGAGATTGGTTATTGAATGTTCGTGAATGTTTCTACAAGTTTTTGAAGTGTTAAAGACGTTCGTCTCAGCTATTGCAATTCAGGTTTTAATTTTGAAGTTTGTTTTTACGTAAGTTAATATTTCGTTTCCAATCTACATTCGTGTTTAAACATTGTTTGATTAATTTTATATTCAATAAGATTGTTTTAGTCACTTTCTTAAATCTTTAAAGCATGTTCATGTTGAATGTTTACGTTTCAATTAATGCTTTTGTTTCGTTTAAAATCATGCTAGAGTAGAAACCCTAGTTCTTGATTCACTGAATCAATGAAGGGTGATTCGTTATAAGTTGAGGGATGAACGTAGATCCTTCGCATGGGTTTTGAAAACCTATGTGAAGTGATCTACAATTTTCAAATCTGATTTGTTTGTTTAGAAAACTTTTTAACTCGAATGTTTTTATCATAAAATATTTCCAGTTTTATTTTCCATAATGAAACGTGAGTTTAAAACTGTGTATCGAGAAATTTTGGAATCTATTCACTCCTAAATCAGATTTGAACTCGAATGTTTTTATCATAAAATATTTCCGGTTTTATTTTCCATAATGAAACGTGAGTTTAAAACTGTGTATCGAGAAATTTTGGAATGTATTGAAAATATTTCCCAATCTATAGATCCTTTGACGTGAACTATAGATTGTATTTTAAATCATCCCTTGGCAAAATAACGAATTACCTGGAATTGTGAAAGTTGAATCAAGAACTCTTTTAAATATTATTGTCTTAAGTTAAATCACTTTTGTTTGAATTGATTGCATTGCAAGTTCTAAATTAGAATAGCTTTTAATTTGAAAATATTCAATTCTCTTTACATTTAAATTCAGTAACTTTAAATTGCTATGTTATTTCAAAGTAGTTTGCATTCTAGTTTAAATATCCCTTTAATTAGTTTGTATTTTGTTTAATCCTTCAATTTGCAATTCTCTTAAATCCAATTTAATTCAATTGATATCTCAATTCACATTTAAACCTAAAATTCATATTTGAACTTAGAAACTGAAACATATAGCTCCCTGTGGATTCGACCTCGGACTCACCGAGATTAAAACTACACCGCACACCCTTGCACTTGGGGGTTAATTAGCACTGCACTATTCATAAGCGGTCACCAAGCCATCAGTAGAATGTTCTCCATGTCCTTCTAGGAAACATCACCCAGTGAACTTAAGTATGCCTTCCTAGGGGAGGGAGAAACATTCCCGATAGTGGTATTTGTAAGTTTCGAGAAAACACAGGAAGCGAGGTTGTTAGCAGTGTTGAGTGCCCACCGTCGAGCACTAGGTTGGACTGTGGCTGATCTTCGAGGTATTAGCCCATTAGTATGTTCTCATCATATATACCTCGAAGATGATGCTAAACTGGTGAGGCAAATGCAACGAAGGTTAAACCCCAACATGAAGGAAGTTGTGAAAGGAGAGGTGCTTAAGTTGCTTGATGCGGGTATCATTTACCCTATCTCTGATTTGAAGTGGGTGAGTCCCACTCAGGTGGTTCCTAAGAAGTCCAGTGTCACTATGGTGAAGAATGAGAAAGGAGAGTTAGTACCTCAACGCACCCAAACTGGGTGGCATATGTGCATTGATTATAGGCACTTGAATGCCGTGACCCGGAAGGACCATTTTCCACTTCCCTTTCTAGACCAGGTGCTTGAGAGAGTAGCGGGGAAGTCTTTCTATTGCTTCTTAGATGGGTACTCGGGATATAATTAGGTTGAAATAGCACTAGCGGACCAAGAGAAGACCACTTTCACATGCCTATTTGGCACTTTCGCGTATAGACATATGCCATTTGGGTTATGTAACGCACCTATGACTTTTCAAAGGTGTGTGATGAGCATTTTTAGTGAGATGGTCGAGCGGTTCTTGGAGGCGTTCATGGATGATTTCTCCATCTATGGAGATACATTTGACGAGTGCTTGACCAATCTTGAGAAAGTGTTAGTGCGATGTGAGGAGAGTAACTTGGTGTTTAACTAGGAAAAGTGCCATTTCATGGTATAACAGGGGATTATCTTGGGGCATATAGTGTCACATCATGGGATTGAGGTAGATAAAGCTAAAGTGGACATTATTCAAAACTTAACCACTCCCTAATGTGTGAAGGATGTGAGATCATTCCTTGGACATGCCAGGTTTTACCGGCGATTCATCCAGTCCTTCAGCTCTCTTGCCTGACCCTTATGCTCATTGTTGTCCAATGATATTCCATTTTAGTGGACAATATCATTCCAAGAGCATTCGACTGACTTAAATAGTTGCTCACCATCGCTCCCATTATCCAAAGCCCGGATTGGTCTCTACCATTCGAGCTTATGTGTGATGCAAGTGATTTTGCGGTGGGTGCAGTCTTAGGGCAAAGGAAAGAGGGGAAACCCTATGTCATTTACTATGCTAGCAAGACTCTGAATGATGCTCAAATTAATTATACCACCACTGAGAAGGAGCTTCTAGCGGTAGTGTTTGCCCTAGACAAGTTTAGGTCATATTTGGTAGGGTCTCATGTTACAGTGTTTATGGACCATGCGGCCTTGGAATATCTTCTTTCTAAGCAAGAGGCCAAACCCTGTCTGATTAGATGAATACTACTCCTTCAAGAATTTGACTTAGAAATCAAGGATAAGAAAGGAGTAGAGAATGTGGTAGCCGACCATTTGTCTAAACTACCTCAGCATGTGTCCAACTCTAACGACCTACCAATTAATGAGCATTTTCCTGATGAGCACCTTATGCATGTTAGCACCAACCCCCCAGTCCAATCTCCATGGTATGCAGACATTGCAAATTTCTTAGTGACCGGACAAATGCCTTCCCATTGGACAAAGGTTAATAGAGGCAATGTGCGTAATTTCTTATGGGATGAGCCTTACCTCTACAAGTATTGTCCAGACCAAATTGTGAGGAGATGCATTCTCGACCATGAGATTCATAGTGTCATAGAGTTTTGTCACACTTTAGCTTGTGGAGGCCACTTCTCTTTAAAGAAAACCACCGCTAAGATCCTTCAAAGCGGGTTTTATTGGCCTTCCATGTTTAAAGATGTGCATGACTATTGCTTGAGATGTGACCTGTTGCCAACGCTTAGGAGCCCTATCAAAGTGTAATGAGATGCCCCAAAATCCTATCATCATCTTAGAAATTTTTGATTGTTGGGGGATAGATTTCATGGGCCCATTTCCTAAGTCGTTTGGTTTTGAGTATATCCTAGTGGCCATTCACTATGTGTCCAAATGGGTAGAGGCTATGGCCACTCGCACCAATGACCACAGAGTGGTGGTCAAATTCTTGAAAGAGTATATTATCTCTCGTTTTGGGATGCCACGAGCCATCATTAGTGATGAGGGAAAACATTTTTGCAATCGGCCCGTTGGTATCCTAATGCGTAAGTATGGTATGACGCACAAAGTGGGGACCCCCTATCACCCACAAAATAGTGGCCAAGTGGAGCTGGCAAATAGGGAGATAAAGGGTATTTTGGAAAAGACCGTCAACCCTACTCGCAAAGATTGGTCTTTGAGACTAGTCGATGCATTGTGGGCGTACCAGACAGCGTATAAAACCGTCTTGGGTATGTCTCCCTACCGTCTTGTCTTTGGCAAGGCTTGCCACCTACCCGTTGAATTGGAACATAGAGCCTATTGGGCAATTCAACAATTCAATGAGAGTATAAATGATGCCGGTGTTCTTAGAAAGCTTCAATTGAATGAACTTGAAGAGTTAAGGAATGATGCTTTCGAGAATGCGAAGATTGCTAAGGCAAATATTGCCAAGTAAAAAATGAAAGATTTTCTTGATAAGCATATTATTAGAAAATCCTTCTAGGTTGGCGAGAAAGTCCTTTTGTATAACTCAAGGTTGCATCTCTTTCCTGGACCGCAATTTCTGAACATGGTGTATGTGAAGGTGATTTCTGAACATAGTGTATGTGAGGTGTACAATCCTCACAATGACACCACCTTTAAGGTGAATGGCTATCGTCTCAAACCATACTTAGAGAACTTTGTGGCTGAGATTGAGACATGGGACCTCTTGGACCCTTCCCCATTGGAGTAGAGAGTTGGCATGACATGTTGTACCATATTAGAATAGGAGTTTGCTTTTCTTTACTCATATTTTTCTAGGCCTAGTTAGGTTTAGGTTTATACGGTCGAGTCTCTTTTTCATTCTAGATTTGTTCGTGTTTAGGGTTGTTTAGGAGGTTAGATCTTAGTTGGGGAGAGTTGGGGGCTAAGCCCTAGAGTGTCACTTTTAACCAAGTAAAGATGAGTTGTTAGGCAGAGGCATGGGCGCCCAAGGTATGTGCGCCCGAGACATGTGTGCCCGAGAAGCTTGTGCGCCCACCTGCTACCATCCTAGGTGCCTAAGGTTAGGCACATGTCTATTCTAATGAGTCATGTGACCTGGAGAAGAAAAGGGGTTAATTGAGAACTTTCTCTTGTATTGGACATTCCAATGCTCCTTAGGTCGGCTAAAGCTAGATCCCAAGACACACGAAGTGTTCTCCTCTCCCAAGTCCATCCGTCTTTCAAGATCTCCTCGCGCCAACAGCTTCTTTTCAATGTTTTGAGGTCTTAAAGAGTAGTTCCAACCGTGGGGATGGAGAGAGTACAGCTGTGAGCTTTAGGGATTGAAGGATACTCACGAAGGGAGGGTCACAAACACTCATTTTAAGCTTTGATTGATGGTTGTAAACTGAAAGTGTGTAGCCTCTTAGAGGAGATTCTAGCTGCTGTCCAACCACCACCACCACCACTAGTTTTAGACCCTGCTGTTCCATCAGAAGATTAGGATTCTTCTGCCCTATCCTTACCTCTTGTGATGCTTGTGGTTGTTTTGAGAGACTTCTATCAGTTTAGGACTGGGATGTAGAGATGTTTTGTATATTTGACCTAAAACTGGATTTGTACTATCTTCTTTGGTTTATGATGTATATGAACGATGAAATCAGCCTTTTTCAGTCCTTTCTGTTCTTTTGCTTTTTATTTTATTTCTTGTTGATTTTGTTGCAGGTTTTTGTTCGTTCTTACAACTCTCTTGGTAATATCCCTCATTTTTATCTTGTGTTCTACATATTGCTTTTACCGTGGCTTATTGTTCGAGGTATTGTAGACACTAGGTTGGGGAGTGTGCTTTACTACTTATGCGGCTTGAATAATGGGTGCATGCTTTGTTTAAATTGTGCTATATTCTTCTTTGTACCTTTTGTGGCTATTATTATGTTCATTATCATGCTCACTTTGCACACTACAGACCCATATATGCAGCATAGTTCTCATGTTGAGGACAATGTTTAGTTTAGGTTGGGGGGTAGAGTTCGCATGATGACACTTTGTGCTAAAAGTGTCAAATTTTTAAAATTTTGAGCATTTTTGAGCTTAAAAACATGACTTAGCACATTTATACTTGCGTATTGGCCCTTTTGGTTTGGTTGATGGTGAATTTGAGTGAGAGAGTGATGAATGAGTCATGTTTAAGCTTTGATAGGAAACTTAGTTCAAGTTGAGTGTGCGATAACCTTGTGCATTTTGTCGTGACTATCATGGAGAAGAGCTGATGTGCTTAGGAGTAGATTTTGTTTGACATTGGTTAATCGAGCATTCTTGGGCTAGGTGGAGACTTATACCCCTATAGTGAGCTTTTGAGACTGTTATTATTCTTGTTGAGGGGTTGCACATAATTACAGCTCTTTTATTTTTCATTTTGAATTTCAATGCACCAATTGCATCACATACACCTGCATGAGAATTCACTTGGCGCATATGAGTTATTGTAAGATTTGAACATGATGCTAGGCCTTCTTTGCTATTTTGAGCCTTATTGTCCTTTCTTGATATGAAATTGCCCTAGGAACCAACTTAAAGTCTCAAAATAAAGTGTGTGGTATAAATTATTCTCTTCTTGGTTCTCCTCACATATGGTATCCCCTACACCCCATTCACACACTTTAAACCTCACCCTCACATTGTCTTGGGTTGTGAAAGTGTCTCAAAGTCTGAGTTG
Source organism: Vitellaria paradoxa (assembly GCA_019916065.1). Taxonomy (NCBI): domain Eukaryota; kingdom Viridiplantae; phylum Streptophyta; class Magnoliopsida; order Ericales; family Sapotaceae; genus Vitellaria; species Vitellaria paradoxa. The sequence continues at coordinate 36,081,126 of CM034234.1, forward strand.
TGAACTCAGGTTAGGAATGTAAGCTTTTAAAGAGCAAAATGAGAATGAATGTTGGAATGAGAATTCATGCGTCGTATAGTTCATTAGTAATTAAAAAGAAATGAAAAAAAAAATAAAAAACAATCTTATTCCTTTTTGTTTATGCAATTGTGGGACTTATGCTTTGTAATGTAGTTGTTAAGAATGTCCCAAGAGTAGTCTGTAAGTTGTGAATAGGCTTCATATTGTTGGTGAGGGGATAGAAAGAAAAAGGGTAGTCTGGGACTTGTGTACAACTGAGCATCTTCACCCCAGGACATGTGTTTTGATTCCCATACCTTTCATTATTTAGCCTCTACCCATGGCCAAGTTACAACCGGATCAAAGACCTAGCGGATTCTAAGTGAACAACCCTTATGTGTGCATGTAGTGGGCTTGTGTAGGTTGCGTGGTGTAATCCATTGCATGGCATTAGAACTTCTTGATATGAGCTATCCACTCGGAACTTCAATTTAGTTCACTTTCTTGTTTGTGGGGTTATGTGCAACTAGGAAAGCATCATATGCTATTAGGTGAGTGTAAACCCTTAATGAGTGAATTCCTTTCTAAGAGTGGTACATTGTGAGCTTTTGAAGTCAAAACTTAGTTTCATTTATGCTCTTGCAACTGGGTTGAATGAATGAAACAATTTTGCACAATGCTCTTCCTACGTTGGTAGTCCATGCATTTATGCTTAGCACTAGCGAATTACACATGAGATTTGAATTTTGTGACTTATTGGGTTTGAGCTTGATTCATTCTTGATCTTAATCACTTTTTGACATTTTGAGACCAATCCATAGATGTTTATGGGTAGTATCACTGCAAACCCTTACGAGACCTTACTGGTCCACTAGGGGGAACCTAGGGGTTTAAAGGGCTTGCCTCATGCGCTAAGTGTGGCCATGTGTCTCCTACGAAAATGGACCTCCTCTTTAGGTTAGAATTAGTAGTTTTTTTCACCTTCATTTGAATAATAAGGGTTTGCTTGGTATGTGTTCATTTTACTTTAGTCATAATTCTTTCCATTCCTAGGGACTAGTAATGTTTAGGTTGGGGGGTGTGATTGCATGCAATCATTGTCACTTTTAACCTTATTTTGCACTCTTCTTATGAATATTTTACCAAGAAAAGCTCACCTTTATCATATTTTGATCATTTACTTCTTCTTTGTGTGTTTTGTAGGTTATTGGAGAAACATAGCTCGAGGAAAGCAAGTTAGGAGTTCAAAATTGTAACTCAGGTCTGAACCAACCACCTTGGGCACCCACAGAGAGCTGGCCCTCACAGGAGTGCTGGAAGCAAGGCTTGGGCACACAGATGTTGGGCGCACGGGACCTTGGGTGCTCACAAAGGTGGATTTTCAAAGGGCGAAGCATGGGCGCACGAGTCATGGGTGCATGGCACCTTGGGCGCCCAACTGAGCACTCCCTTAGGCGCCCACCAAGGGGTGATTTCCAGCAACTTGTCTCAAGACTTTTGTCGAACACAAAGGAGAAACAGAGCTTGGGCACACGGCCAAAGATCTTGGGTGCCCATGACGACTTGTCTAGCAAACTTTTAGGATAAACTTTGAATTGTAAATTTACAATTTTACCCTTGAGTTATGTACCATTATAAATAGGGAATTTTTGATGTATTAGGGTTCCGACCCTACGTAAGCTTTAGGTTTTGTTTTCTGAGAGTTTTTTAGAGAGTTTTACATTACACTTCACACTTAGGGTTAAGGTTTTGATTTTGCTTTGGGTTGTTCAAGCTTTGTTTCATTTTCACATTAAGATTAACTCGTAAGTTACATTCGTTACTTCATTTTAATTAAAGGTTCATTATTCTCTATAGCTTTGTTCTTTATTTTCGCTTCATAGTACTTCGTAGTCTTTGTTTGTGATTGATTTGTTTTCGAAATCGCTTTAAACCTTTTCGATCCACTTCATTTTCATGTTTTATTGCATGATGAAGATTATTTTATTTTCAAAAGGCTTTGTTCGTGCTTTCGCAATGCTAGGCTAGGGTTTTTTTTGGTTTTAACCTAGGAATGTAATCGAATCGAAGGAGTTGAATTCGGATAGTTTGAACTGAAATTTGTTTATCATCTTTTGAATAAAAACGTAAGGATCGTAATCCTAGATTAATTTTCAAAAATGAATCACCCGTGATAAAGTTGAACTTCTGTTACAATCGTGTAAATCGAAGGTCAATTCCATGTCTCGGTGATTTCGAACTTGATTTCAAAACCTTAGATTAGCGATCTCCTTACGAAAAAGGGTTTTCGACTATTAAATCTTCCGACCTCATATTACAATTGTAAGAACTAGGTTGCGTTCACTACATATCTGAATTCAGCCCTTCGAAGACATTACAGGATTAGGTTAAGGCCAAGTGTTTCCATTCACATAGTTGTTTAAGTTCAATTCACGTCATCTGTTAAGTTTTCAAATTGATTGTTTTTCGTAGTGTTTTCAGTTTTTCGTTTAATTTGTGTTTTCAATTTTCAAATCATCATTTCAATTCCCTATACGAAAACTCTAAAAAGATTTTCATCTTTTCTTTTTAATACTTTTGCAAGCATTTTCAAAACCAAGTTTTCCAATATTTAGTCACACCCTTACTCCCTGTGGAAGATGACCTAGGACTCACCTAGACTAAACTCAACCGACCTTTTATACTTGAGAGTAAGCCACTACCAAATTAGAGAGCGGTCACAAATCATATGGGTGTGATTATATTAGCACTAATGCACCAGATCCCATTAGAACTCCACAGTTAAGCGTGTGCTTGGGCAAAAGTAATATTGGGATGGGTGACCCCCTGGGAAGTCCTTGTATTGCACATTTTATTTTAGCCGGCAGCTATATTCTATAAACCATTATTTTGAAACCCAAGTATGAAATTTATTTATGTTGCGATTGGAAAGTTCCACTCCCCTTTTTCTTTAGTTAAATTTTTTATTTTTTTCACCTGGCAGTTATATTTGTTCATTAACTATTATTCTCAAACCATGCTGTGAGTCTTACTAACTCCACGGTTTGGTTGCATAGATCTCAGAAAAATATATGAAATTGACACTGAGATCATCCTAAATCAGACACCTGAGCACAAAGTTATGGTAAGAAGAAAATAAGGTGCCTGCGGCTGGGTACAGAAGAGAAATCAACGAGAATGCACATATAAGAATAAACGGAGCAAAGCCTCATAGGTGCGATCATACCAGCACTAATGCACCAGATCCCATCAGAACTCCGTAGTTAAGCGTGTTTGGGTGAGAGTAGTGCTAGGATGGGTGTGTAATTAGGACATTTATTAATGAAGCCATAAATCACTTAAGTCTTGATCTTTACAGGGAGAAAAGAATTGAGTTTGTAATATTCTACGGTGATAATGAAATTTATTCTCTCTCACATCTCACCCTTGAATGTATGCAAGTTGGAACTGTACCACATTAATTCTTTGAGTTAGTTTTTCTCTTATTATTGTATTTATTGTAATTTGATAGCATATGAGTATTCGATTCCAACAAATTGCTTCTTTATGTATCCATATTTAACATTTTTTTCTTGTGTAATTTGTTTTTCCTTTCAAACAGGGCAATTGCTTGAGTATTTGTTGCCTGGTCTACAAGGAAAATCATCCCCTGATGATGTTTTTGTAGCAACTGTTTGTCTCTAAGCTATTGTGTAGCAATATCAATTTTAGCTTGCTCTAGAGTTAATATTTTGCTTCCTAACCTACAAAATTTGTGTAGGTTTTAGAAATGTTAAAATCCATCATTTTGATCTTCTCCCCAGTAAAGGTTGGGAGGTTGATCTTGATGCTGGTGATGCTCTTGCAGACCATAACACAGTTGGCATGGTGATCATAAATCTGGGGAATCTATATGGCAATGCCTACTCTTATTAGCGTTTTGAAGAAGGTTAGAAAAGTGTTCCGATTAAGGTAATTAGTTTTATTATATCATTAGCATTAGATTTTGTATTAATTGATTACTTACCCTTGTGTTGCAATTAGGTTACTAAAACTGCAAAAAAGGCTAAAAATTCCTGTAATTGCTAACGAAGTTTATGGCCACCTTATTTTTAGGGCTAATCCTTTTGTGCCAATGGGAGTTTTCGGATCAATTTTTCCTGTTCTCACTCTTAGCTCTATATCGAAGAGATGGATCGTGCCCCGTCATCAACTTGGTTGGTTTGTGATAGATTGTTAGTGGTCCCAATCAAAGAACAATTAAAATAGAGTATAAAACAGAGTATTCGGGTGCAAACGTATTGTAATAGTTTTGGATAATTTTTTGATGATTTCATTATGTCTACGACTTCTTACACAAGCAAAGCAAAACCCCTCGTTCGTACATAATGCCAGACTTAAAGGTTATCCTATACTGAAAGAAATTAACAAACTAAGAAATTTCAAGAAATGAAGTGCTATTTATTCGCAACAACTAGCTGATCCACTACACCACTTCTACACAACTCCATCCCAAGCATGAAATGGCTTTTTACAAACATTATCCCTGATACTTGGGGTTTAGTTTTGGCTCCCTCTCCGTGCAACGTGGCTTAAGCTTATCAATACTTCCCCCTTCTAGTGGACTCTTGTCTTTAAGTTCCACATTTGTAAACTTATCCATTAGCATTTGAGTTATCTCCCACGTGGCCTACTCAGTTGGCAAAATGTTTCCATTGCACTAATCTTTCTTCAACGAACTTATTACCTTATTTGACCCAGCACGTATCCAATATGAATTACGGCTCTAGGATGATAACTCTCTCATCTAAAACTGGTGGTACTTCTTAGGAAGGCATCTCATAGTTGCTAACAGACTTCTTTAATAGCAAAATGTGGAATATGGGGTGAATGCGAGATCCTTCCGGTAATTAGAGCTTGTACGCATTTGTCCCTAGTTTTTTTTTCAAAATAGGACATGGTCTATAAAAGCAAGTGGCCAATTTCTGGTGGACCCTTTTGAAAGTTAACTGCTGCTGATAAGGTTGTAGCTTAAGAAATACTATGTCTCCGACATCAAATATAATATCCATCTGAGCATGATTAGCTGTCTGCTTCATATGATTAATAGATGTTGCTATGTTAGTCTTGAGTTGTTATAGTAGCTCATCTCTTGTCACGAGGTTTTAGTCTACCTCATGACCGGGTGATAACCAACCTTGGTACCTTAGAATTGGTGGCGAAAGGCGACCATACAACACTTGGAATGGGGTCATGCCTGTGGATGCATGGTACATGGTATTGTACCAGAACTTAGCCCATGGTAAATAACTACTCCATTTATGCGGCCATTGATGGATGCTTCTTAAATATTGCTCCACGTATCGGTTGACTACCTCTGATTAACCGTCTGTTTGTGGGTAGTATGCGCAGTGATTACACTTAAAAAGTGTAATCATAAATCTTGATTTCTATGCTAAGTTTGATAATTTATGTTTTAATATGTCTATTTTAGTTTGATTTGTTTATTTATATTATTTTGTTCATCTATGTAGGCTTTAGTAGAAAATACACCAAAATAGTTTTTTGGAACGAAATAGGATGTACAATTTTGACCTAGAAGGAGTTCCAAAAACTAAAAGTGGTCTTCAAAAAAGTTGCAGTGGACATCTCAAGTTTTTTAGAAAGCTATTATGGGACAAAATTCGAGTTTGTTTGGGCCTTGAAAGATTGCTTAAACTTCAGGGCTAGAAAGCTGGATAAATCCTAATTATCGTAGGATTTAAGGCATATCTTAAGCTTCCGGGGTCCAATTGAGGTGATTCAAAAGCCCAAAATCCAGTACATATTCTTAGCTACAACGTTCATGAAGAGTCCAAGTCCAAAAGAGGTCTTCATCTACCCCGAGATCAGCTTGCAATGTTGCACAATTCAGAATTCTTTGAATGATTTAGCACAACACTCTGTCAGTTTTTTGGCCATATCTTTTCACTCACAAAACCGATTGATGCGATTCTTTTTGGGTTGGAAAGAAAACTCAGAGGGTTACAACTTTCATGCTAGAGCCAAAGATTGATTTTGTGGTCTAGGCAATCCTTTGGGTGGTTCGGACCATAGCGGGTAGCATGCATGGGAAATTAAGTTAGGGTTTAGGTTTAGGCTTTATATATTTGTTGTTCCTTTAGCCGTCAAGGGGGTCGTTCTTCATTTTTTTTATTTTCTAGAATAGTAGGATGCAATAGATAGTTTCTAGTTTAGTTTTTGGAGAGTTTTGGATTGATTACTTTCAGATTCAAGTTTAATTCACTGCAAAGAACGGTGCATGTTTCGTTTTATTCAATGAAATTTATTTTTTCTTTTCATATTATCTTTTTATTTGTTGTTTTATTCTTTCTTCCATGCTAGGTTAGATTTTTATTCTTGATTCAACCCATTAATAATAGGTGGATCCTTATTTGAATGGTCGATGTGATTGAATCTAAGCTTGCAACGTAAAAGTTGCATGTTAGGGTTCTTGTTCTCTAAATCTACTTCTTAATATTTTTTAAACCTTCAAAAACTTGTGTAGTTGATCATATTTCCTTAAAATCACTAGCAACTACATAAGATTATAAGTTTCTTAATACTTTGAAAACAAACGGAATAGATTTAGATATGTTTTCTGGTTTTCTTTCTATTTGATTTTCAAAGCCTTCGAAAATGTGTAACCTCGATCATATTTTGTTGAAATCCTTGATGACATTACATGAATAAAATTTCTTTATATTTTGAAGTCAAAGACAAGAGATCTAGACCAAAGAATATTATCAAGATGATATCTTTCCGATTTTATTTATCTTAAACGTGATTTTAAAACCGTACTTTGGAAATTAAAACTTTCCCAATGAAATCTTTTCGGTTTGCTTTTCCTAAACATGAGCTGTAAACTGAGATAAAAAATTGCATCCAATTAGAGAATAAGGAATTCACCCAGAATTGTAGGTTGAATTGAGATCTTAAATTATCTTGAATGCGTAGTATTATTGCTTTCATTTTAGTTTAATTTAATTGTTGCAATTTAGTTTATTTATTTAATAGTTAGTAAATCAAAACTTTTCAAAACCCAAAATTAGTTTTCTTTTTTTTTTTGAAAAAAAAACTAGTAGGTAGAAGAATTTAGAAAACCTTAGTGTTCAATCTCAAAGTTCTCTGTGGATTTGACCTCGGTCTCTCGAGTTAAAACTAAACCGCACATCCTTGCACTTGGGGGTTAGTTTAGACGCAATATTTAGACGCAGTCACGTTTTTGGCACCGTTACCGGGGAGCTTTTATAGTTTTGATTCATTAGGATAACTGTAGGTTACTCTTCTACTGTTTCTTGAAAAAAAAAATCATGAACATTGATTATTTTCCTTATAATTTTAGTTTACCAGACGCCATCCACCCACTCATTGATTATTTAGGTAGCATTTATGGAAATGATTTTTGCCTAAAAACCTTTTCTATGCTACCTAAATTTTATAGACTTCAACATGAGGACCCAAGAGTTCATTTAGAACATTTTGAGTCAGTTTGTTTCTATTGCATGAATGTTTACATGGATGACACTTTTAAATACAATTTTTCCCGCTATCATTATGTAGAGTGGCTAATGATTGGTGTCATGCTGCTACTTGGTCCATTAATATTTGAGAAGAGTTACAAAATGATTTTATTACAACTTTTCTTCCTAATTTTCAAAACTTCATCTTTCACTTTCAAATTAGAAATTTTTGTTTCAAGAAGGGTGAAGTATTTCATACATGCTAGGATAGATTTAAAAACCTTTTAGAAACTTTCCCAAATCATGGACTAGAATTAGGGTACATTCCAGGCATATTCTATAATGCTCTATCTTGTGAGTTACATCGAGCATTTGATAAAAGCTTGGGTAGGGAATTTCTTGACCTTACCCTAGAAGAGGCATGGTCATTTCTTGAATTTCTCCATGAACACACCAAGCCATGGGAAAAACTTGAACCTAGTTTTGAACCTCATTCATTTGTAAGCCACACCGACCCTTTCCTACATGCTCCTACTTCACTTGATCCTCATGATCCATCCTTAGAAAGTAGAGTAGGTGTGGAGCCCAATTACTTGGATATTACATGTCCTAACCCCACTCTGCTCACCGAGGGCCAGTTTGAGGAGCCCCGAGATTATTGGCCTACTGAATCTAACAATGCACAAGTTGAGTCACTCTTTGAGCAAACTTAGCATAGGGAGGAAATTAACTTAAAAGTTGATTCTAGTGCACATGAGACTTCCACACATATTGACTCTACATTATATGATATGTTGTTCGAGTCCACAGTATGTCTTTATGTCCAATCACTCACTGAAATTGAAATTACAGAATCTAAGGCCTTTTTGTTACTTGCACGAGAAGATCTTAATTCAAAAACTTTAAACTTTGAGTGGAGCAACTGTTCAAACAATGGTTGGGATAATAAAGGGAATGTGCCCTTTGACTCCTTCCCACCAAATTCTAATATGCATGAGACTTTATTTGTTGAGATTCTAGATGGTCATGCCAACCAACACTACCATGGAGCTTAAAGCTCATTCCACCCTGACAACCCAAGTGACATTTTTTTTTTTTTTTGGTAAGTAAGCGCATTTTGGATTAACGGGAAAATTTATGTACAATGTCTTAGGGGTATTCCCCCGTGATACAAGTTGCAAAATAACTAGTGGATTCCCCAACTATTAAGCAACTTAGAGTTTACATTAGCCAACATGATATGAGATTGAGATAGCTTTCTTCTAACTTCATTTTGGATTCCATGCACAATGGTTGCCATAGGTGTTGAATGCCCTTTGAAGATTCTTTTGTTCCTTTCCTCCCAAATGTGGTAAACCAACCCGGCCTAAGCAAGCTTATAAAGTACACGGCTAGGGTGCTTCCCACTAAATTTGCCCATGGCCCAAGCAACTTCCATTTTCCAAGCTTGTGTAGGTTTGACAATAGAGCATTTCCTTAGAATAATAGCTCTCAATTCAGCCGTAAATAAGCACTTGAAGAATATGTGATCCAAAGTTTCAAAGTCATTTCCACATAATACACATGTTGGATTAATGCTCATGCCCCAACCAATCATTCTATCTTTGGTGTGTAGTCTTCCTCTAATAGCAAGCCAAAGGATAAAACTATGTCCAGGAATGTGTTGGTTGAACCAAATCAAATGATGCCAAGGTACCTTGCTTTGCTTCTCACGAATGGCATTCCATGTTGTAGCCACTCCATATGCTTCATTCTTGGATACACTCCAACCCAAGTGACATTGGAAAGTCCTAATACTCATTTTGAGAGATTTGATGCTATAAGTTCAAGGGGAGCACACTGTTGAGCCGATCATTTCAGTTTCATCATGTTTTACCATGCCACTCATTGAGACCACTTCTGATATATCTTTTTCTGTTGGGGCAAATACATTTGATAACTTACCTGTTGAGACCCCTACATTTGAGTAGAAGTATGATTCTAATTATGGTTGGGTTCCTACTTTAGTCCCACAATACTATCATGAGAGTGAATATTCTTTATCATCCTTTGAGAGTTCGACAAATAGGTGTGAGAGTGAAAGTGGTGCACACCTCTCCTCTTTTACCTTCATCCCAACTGAGAATCTTACTGAGAGAACTGAACATGTTTTGACCTAAGACTGACCACACATGTAGGGCAGTGGTGGAGACCAAAGAAATAGTTTGCATTGACTTCTTAGGTGTCGAGGGGATACTAGAAAACACACAACCACATTCCATGTTCACATATGCAAATAATCTTGGGCCATATTTGTAGTTCAATGATCCTTACAAAGCCATACATTCTCCAGTGTTCTCTACACTATGAGCACACTCATTCTTGGTACCTCCTAGACCTAAGGAGAATATTTCATTTCTAATGCCAGTTTGGTGAGGCTTGGGAGAGATTAGCAGTTGGATAATATATTTTTGCATTAACTCTTGTATATTAGTAGATTAGATTTTATTTATTTATTTTTGTTATCTTTTCACTTGAATTAAATTTTAATTTTCTTTTATTTTACTTTCATTTGTTTATTCTAACATTTTCTCTCAGTAAAAGTTTTATTTTTCTTTTAGTACAGTTTGATTCAAAGGAATAAATTTCTTAAGGTAATATCTCAACTACCTTCTTTATTTAGTTTTGTACTTCAATTTTTGTATTTCATGGATATACTATCTATTGTTGAGAAGTGCTAGAGACTAGGTTGGGGGTGATATTGTTATAGCTTAAGTAAAATAAATAAATAAATAGAAAGCGTGTTGGATAACCCTTTCATAGTTACCTATGTACATAATAGATCAAATTTTTTTCTTTATTTTCTTATTTCTTGTTAGTTTAGCTTTTTTTTTTCTTATTTTCTTTTCTTTTCTTTTTATTTTGTCTTTGTACTAATTCTCTTTCTTATTTATTTTATTTATTTTATTTTCTTCTAACCTTTTTCTCTTATATAGCTCTTTATTTTTTTCAAATAAGGAAGCTCTTAAGGTAATATCTACCCTTTTACATTCTATTTCTACATTTTGAGCTTAGAACTTGGATATATGTTATTGGTTATTGTTGAGAGTGTTGTAGAAACTAGGTTGGGGGTGTTTTTATTACTTGTGGGGTTCTTCTTTTTGGGAGCATGTCTGGCTTATGTGTTATATATTGCTTAATCATTATGCTCATCTTCATTATACTCACTTTGCACACTACGGACCCATTTCATTTTCATGGTTCTCACATTGAGGACAATGTGAATTTTAAGTTGGGGGGTAGGGTTCACACGATGACCTTTGTGCCAAAATTGCAAAATTTTAAAATTTTTGAGCATCTTTAAGCTTGAATACATGAATTTAGCACATTTATACCTATATGTCAGCCTTTTTTGGTTTAGTTGATTATAGAATTGAGTGAGAGAGTGATGAGTGAGTTTTGTTCAAGCTTTAAGGAAACTTAGTTCAAGTTGAGTGTGTTATGACCTTATGCATTTTTGACTATCATAGAGAATAGCTCATGTGCTTAGGAGTGGACTTTGTTTAACATTGGTTAATTGAGCATTCTTGGACTAGGTGGGGACTTATACCCTTTAATGGTGAGCTTCTGAGCCTATTATTCTCTTCTTGAGGGTTGCATATAATCACAGTTCTTTTGTTCTTCACTTTGGTTTTCAATGCACCAATTGCATCCCACACTTGCATGAGTTTCACTTGGCACATTATGAGTTGTTGCAAGCTTTGAACATGATGTTAGGCCCTCTTTGCTATTTTGGGCCTTCTTGTCCTTCCTTGGTTATGAATTACCCTAGGAGCCAACTTGAAGCCTTTTAATAAAGTGTGTGATATATATATATATATATATATATATATTTTCTTGGTTCCCACCTCATATATTATCCCTTAACCTTATTCACACACTTTAAGCCTTACCCTCACATCTCTTAGGTTGTAAAAGTGCCTCAATGTCAATGATGTGAACAGGGGTTGAGAATGGAAACTTTTGAGAGCATATTGAGAGGAAATATTGGGTGGAGGATTTAGCTGATGTATATTTCAGTATTTTAAAAAAAAGAAAAGAAAAATAAAAAAAAAAGAGAAAAGAAAAAAAGAGAAAAAAGAAAAAAAAAGAAAAAAAGTTTATCATTCCTTTTGTTTATGAAATTATGGGACTTGTACATTATTTGCAATATTTGCAATTGTCCTAAGGGTAGTATCTAGTGTGAATAAACTTCTTGTTGGGATTCTTGTTGGGGTTGGAAAGGAATCAGGTAGTTTGGGACTTGTGCGCACTTGATTATTTGTATCCTAAGACGTGCTTTAATTTCCCATTGTTAAGCCCTTACCTTTGGCCATGTTACAACTGCAATAAAGACCTAGTGGATTCTAAGTAAGTAACTCTTGTATTGTGCATGTAGTGGTCTTGTGTAACTTGTGATGTGATCTTTTGTACATACAATGGAACATGGTTATGAGCTGTCCACTTTGAACTTCAATTCAATTCACTTACTTATTTGTGGGGTTACGTGCAACTAGGATAGCATCATATGCTAATAGGTGTGTGTGAACCCTTAATGAGTGAATTCCTTTCTATGAGTGGTACCCTATGAATATTTGAAGTCAAAACCTAGTTCCATTTATGCTCTTATAACCTTGTTGAATGAATGAAACAATTTTGCATTCATGCTTTTTCTACTTTGATAGCCCCTACATTTATGCTTAACACTTAGGAATTACACATGATATTTGGGTTTTGTGACTTGTTGGGCTTGAGTTTGATTCATTTTTTATCTTAATCACTTTTTGACACCTTGAGACCATACCATAGATGTTTGTGGGTAGCATCACTGCAAACCCTCACGAGACCTTACTCTCCACTAGGGGGAACCTAAGGGTTTAAAAGGCTTACCTCACCTGCTAAGTGTGGCCATGTGTCTCCTACGAAAATGGACCTCTTTTTTAATTTGAATCTTTACTTATCTTTGTTTTTGAATAAGTTGAGAATGCTTGGTTTATGACCTTTAGTCTGAAGATTTGAATTCTTTTCATTGCTAGGGACTAGCAATAGGTAAGTTGGGGGTTGTGATTACACTTGAAAAGTATAATTGTAAATCTTGATTTCTATGCTAATTCCGATAATTTATGTTTTAATATGTCTATTTTAGTTTGATTTTGTTTATTTATACTATTTTTGTTCATTTATGCAGGTTTTAATAGAAAATACACCAAAATAGCTTGTTGGAACAAAATAGAGGTACAATTTTGACATAGAAAGAGCTCCAAAAACTAAAAGTGGTCTTCAACAAAGTTGTAGTGGACATCTCAATTTTTCAAAAGGCTATTATGGGACAAAATTCGAGTTTGTTCAAGCCTTGAAAGATTGCTTAAAATTCAAGGTTAGAAAGCTGGACAAATCCTAATGACAGTACGATTCGGGGCATATCTTAAGCTTCCGGGGTCCAATTGAGGTCATTCAAAAGCCCAAAATCAAGTATATATTCTTAGCTACAATGTTCATGAAGAGTCGAAGTCCAACAAATGTCTTCATCTACACTGAAATCAGCTTGCAATGTTGTAAAATTCAGAATTCTTCGGATGATTTAGCACGACACCCTGTTAGTTTTTTGGCCATATCTTTTCACTCACAACTCCAATTAATGCAATTCTTTTCGGGTTGAAAATAAGACTTAGAGACTTTCGTGGTAGAACCAAAGATTGATTCTATGGTCTGTGCACCCCTTTGGGTGGTCCGAACCACAGCAGGCAGCATGCACGGGAATTTAAGTTAGGGTTTAGGTCTAGGCTTTATATATTTGTTGTTATTTCAGCCGTCAAGGGGGACGTTATTCATTTTTTTTTATTTTCTAGAATAGTAGAATGCAATAGATAGTTTCTAGTTTAGTTTTTGGAGAGTTTTGGATTAACTGCTTTCGGATTCAAGTTTAATTCACTACGAAGAATGGTACACGTTTCATTTCATTCAATGAAATTTATTTTCTTTTTGTATTATCTTTTTATTTGCTGTTTTATTATTTCTTCCATGCTAGGTTAGATTTTTATTCTTGATTCAACCCATCTATAATAGGTGGATCCTTATTTGAATGTTCGATGTGATTGAATCCAAGCATGCAATATAAAAGTTACATGTTAAGGTTCTTGTTATCTAAATCTACTTTCTAATGTTTTTAAAACCTTCGAAAACTTGTGTAGTTGATCATATTTCCTTGAAATCACTGGTAACTACACAAGATTATAACTTTCTTAATACTTTGAAAACGAATGAAATAGATTTAGATATCTTTTCTGGTTTCTTTCTCTTTCGATTTTCAAAGCCTTTGAAAACATGTAACCTCGATTATATTTCATTAAAATCCCTAATGACATTACATAAATAAAACTTTCTTTATATTTTGAAATCAAAGAAAAGAGATATGGACTAAAGAATATTTTCAAGGTGATATCTTTTCAGTTTTATTTATCCCAAATGTGATTTTAAAACCGCACTTTGGAAATTAAAGCTTTCACGATAAATTCTTTTTGGTTTACTTTTCCTAAACGTGAGCTATAAACTGAGATAAAAAATTGCATCTAATTAGAGAATAAGGAATTCACCCAGATTTGTAGGTTGAATCAAGATCTTAAATTATCTTGAATACGTAGTGTTATTGCTTTCATTTTGGTTTAATTTAATTGTTGCAATTTAGTTTATTTATTTAGTAGTTAGTAAATCAAAACTTTTCAAAACCCAAAATCAATTTTCTTTTTCTGTTTTTGAAACAAAACCAGTAGGTAGAAGAACTTAGAAAATCCTAGTGTTCAATCTCAAAGTTTCCTGTGGATTTGACCTCGGTCTCACTGAGTTAAAACTACACCGCACACCCTTGCACTTGGGGATTAGTTTAGACGTAATATTTAGACATGATCATGGAGCTAAGTCTAAGCTTGGAGCTTGACATGGTGAAAAATTCATGCCAAAATTTGTTAATGAAAGTCAAATCATAGTTGTTGATGATGGACTAGTGGTAAACCATGCAATCTGATAACTCCTTCTACAAATTTTTTTGCCACTATTTTGGTAGGTAAAGGGATAAGATAAAGTGAGGAAATGTGCTGATTTACTCAACCTGTCAACAATAACCAATATGGTATCTTTCCCGTTAGAAGTTGGCAATCCTTCAGTGAGATCTATAGTAATATCGTCCCAAACTTAGCAAGGAATGGATAAGGGTTGCAGGAGTCCTACGGGAGCCAGTATCTCAAACTTCACCTTCTAGCAAACTTCACAACTTCTCATATACTTATGAACTGACTCATACATTTTGGGCCATCAAAATTGCTAAGCTAATCTTTTAAATGTGTGCCAAACATCTGAATGCCTTCTAATATTTGTGTTATGCATTTCATATAAAAGTTTAGCTCATAAAGAGGGGTTAGAAGGAATTACCATATAGCCCTCGAAGAAGAAACCTATTTTGCCATGTGTAATGGCCCTCAGATTGGTTATGGGCTAGTTGGCCAATGGACTTCATGTATGGGTCTTCCTTTGAGGCTTGTTTGATCTCTTTTATTAAAGTCTATAGTCAGCATGGGGATATTGTGGAGGATTGGACTGTCGAGCTTATGAGTGAGAGCGTCCGCTGCTGAATTTTCACGCCTTGGGCGATTAACAATTTCATAATCATAACCTAATAATTTGGTAACCTAGTTTTGTTGTTCCAGTGTAGCCACTTTTTGCTCTAATAAGTACTTGAGGCTTTGTTGGTTGATTTGAATGAAAATTTTCCTCCTTAATAAATAAGGCCTCCACAAATTAATTGCTTCTATAATGGCTAACATCTCCTTGGCATACATGGACCATGATTTTTTTTGAAACCCTAACAGGTGACTTATAAAGGTAATGGGCTTGCCTTGTTGAGATAATGTCGTTCCAATTCCCTCCCCCAAAGCGTCTGTCTCAATAGTGAAAGAGTCATTGAAGTTTGGCATAGCCAGAGTAGGTGTTGTCATCATGGCTCGTTTGAGAGTTAGGAAACCTACGTCTGCCTCATCATTCAATCCAAATTGCACTTTTTTGAGAAAATTGGTAAGAGATCACGCTATAATGCCACAGTTTTGAACAAACTTCCTATAATACACTGTCAAACCTGAAAACCCACATAATTTAGAAATGTTAGTAGGTCGAGGCCATTCCACCATGGTTGCAATTTTGCTATCATCTAGCTTTACTCCTCGATTGTTGATACTGTGCCCCAAGTATTCTAATTCTTATTGTCCAAAGGCACATTTACTAGCTTTAACAAAGAATTGATGCTACCTCAATATTTCCAAAGTTTGCTTCATATGAGCCAAATGCTTGTCCCAAGTAGGATTATAGATAAGTATATCATCAAAGAAAACTAATATGAATTTTCTAAGATGAGGACAGAATATAGAATTCATGATGGCTTGGAATGTAAATGGTGCATTACAGAGTCCAAATGGCATTACCAAATATTCATAATGTCTGTTGTGAGTATGGAATGCAGTTTTAGGGATGTCAAGAAGATTTAACCTTACATGGTGATACCCAGCTCTTAAGTCCAGTTTGGAAAAGTAAGAGTTGTCATAAAGTTCATCTAACATATCATCAACCATAGGAATTGGAAAGCGGTATTTAATGGTGACTAGCATTGAGCGCGTGATAATCTGTAAAAAAGTGCCAATTTCCATCATTCTTCTTCACCAATAGTACCAGTGACGAGACAAGGCTCTTGCTGGGTCGAATAAGTGACGACTTCTAGAAAGTGCGTCTATGTAACCCCCAAGTGCAAGGGTGTGCAGTGTAGTTTTAACTCAGTGAGTCTGAGGTCGAATTTACAGGGAGCCTATGTTATTCAATTTCTAGGTTATAATGTGATTCCTAGGTTTGAATGTAAACTAAATTTGAAGATCAATTAGAACTAAATTCTAGGGTTTTGCAAGTTTAAAATTCAAACTGAAAACAACTTAACAACCTATTAACAGAACTTTAGCAATTAAAATTTTGATTTTGGATTTCAAGGAATTAAATATTAACTAAATGAATTCTATCTAATTTTAACATGCACGAAAATAATCGAACCTAAAATTTCAATGTAAACAATTCAATTAACTCAAATGAAAGAAATTTAAATGAAAATAATAATATTTAAGAAGTTCTTGATCCAACTTTCAATTCCAGGTAGCCTACTACTTCACTATGGGATGTGTTGTAACTACAATCTATAGCTCATGTGAAAAGATCTATAGATTGGAAGAATGTCTTCGTTAATGTTCATAAAATTCCCAATACTCAGTTTTAAAATCTCGTTTAGGATGATAAAACTGGAAAGATTTTCTAAGAAAACACTTGGGTTTAAACCTGAAATAGGGTTTGTTCAAAAATTATTAAGAAGGTTTTAATCAAAAGTTCTTACCAATGATTACAGAGAATTTAGTCAAAAACTTTTGTTTTCGAAAGCTTTTCAAACAAACCAAATCAGATTTGGATTCAAAATCTATTTTTAATTTGCCCAAAAATATTATACCAATTTTAAATCGAAAACCTTTACCAGTGATTACAGAGAATGTAGTTAAAGGTTTTCGTTCTCGAAAGCTTTTGAAACAAATTAAAATAGATTTTCAAACAGTAGATCCCTACGCATGAGCCTTTGCAAACCATGCGAAGGATTTACTCACATCCCATAGCTTATAATAAACTACATTTCCTTGATTCGTTGAATAAAGAACTAGGGTTTTACGCTAGCATGCTTTTAAACAAAACAAAAAGAACCATTGAATATTTATTCAATTGATCAACTGAATAAAACAAACAACTTATATCATTAATTGAAAGAACGAAATAGAACTGTACTCTGAAAGAAATTCCGAAACAGAGTATTGAATAACAATTGCTGAAACGAATGTAACGAAGGCTTCAAAAACAAATAAAAACATCCCATGAATGAATAAAATCTCTCAAAACTCTTTAAAATATGCAGAGAATGTATGCAAGGGTTATATAGAAATTACCAAGAAACCCTAAAAGATAGACTTCAAAATGCGTGCACCTACACACTGTGGTCCCGACCATCTGGCAGGGGGTCGGGACCAAAGAAACTTTGTTCTTCAAGTTCTGCTTCCCATTCACTGCTGGTTCTTTGGGATGGTCTAGACCATCCTAGGGGAGGTTGGAATCATATCATTCCCTTCATCTTCTAGGTCACTTTCATCATCATAATCTTCAAGTATTTCACCTTTTTTCCCTGTAATTAAGAAAATAACCACTATAAGTAATAGAATAATGATAAAACTTCAAAATAAACTACTTAAATGCATCAATGACTATCTCAAAGTGGAGTTTGTAATTACACTTTTCAAGTGTAATTAATAGGCACAGAATCTAACATATCTTGGACCTGTTTCTTAATCTCTTCTTTTTGATAATATGCATACTAGTATAGTCAGACATTAATCGGCTTGGTTCCCTCCTTGAGGTGAATACAGTGATCAAACTCCTTGATAGGTGGCAAGTTTGAGGGCTCCTTGAACATATCATAGAACTCCTACAATATTTGTTGTATACTAGGATGTATGTTTGTTTGCTTATAGCTCCATTTCAGTGGCTTGTAAGCATATAGTAAAAATTATATAGCTTTGACGAGCTTCCTTGGCTAGTTCCTTAAGTGATGCTACTTGTATAGTTTGGCTATCGACCTTTTGCAATTGCTTGGTTTGATTTTCCCAAAAAAATTCCAGGTTAATTATTTCCAGTTGCAAACCATAAAACCTAGCATTTCGAGCCACTTGACCCCCAATACAAGATCTAACCGTGATAACAGTAAAGGGTTGAGGGTGAGTGAAAACTCAATGCCTTATAAGTTAATCCGTACTTTCTCAAACCTCCCCTGGCATTGTAATAGTTCACCATTTACTACTTTGGCAATGAATGTTTCAGTTGGAACAATTGGTAAATGAAGTAAGTTTACCAAACGATCATTAACAAAGTTGTGCATTGATCCACTATTGATCAACACAACAACTTCATAAGGACCAATCTTAGCAATGATGTGCATTACTCTGGGTGCAGACCATCTAGTCAAAGTATGTAAGGTGATTTCTTGTTCTAGTTTCGGCTCGGGTTGTTCTATTAGCTTCTCTTCGGTTAGTTGTTGCTTAGTAACGTCCTCATAGTTGATACCTCTTGCGTTGATGTATCCCTCCAGAAGTAGCAACTGCGGTCATTGGCACTTATGCCTAGCCGTGAAATGTTCGTTGCAGTGGAAGCATAAATCTTGCGCTCTTCTACGTTGTATTTCATCCTAAGTTAATTATCTAACTAGTAATGTCGGAGCAGTAGACGCTACGCAATTTGATAGGTGGGAGGGTTACTAGAGCAGCAGTGGTATAGGGGTTGCAAGAGCCACCTCTATCTTATAAGTTGGTCATCTTGCATTTTCGCTAAGCTAATGGTATCTTTTAAAGATTACAGTTTGAACTTGCAAATGTCATTGGCTATCTCTGTCTTCAAGCCCCCTATGAGGGTTCTGACTAGCGTCTTCTGGGTCTAATGTTGAACACAGTTGCCAAGCTTTTCAAACTTACATTGATAATCTCTAAATGAGTTGACTTGCCTAACCCGAGAAAGAGCCTCATCAAAATCCTCACACTCAGATGGTCCAAATCAAGCCTAGAGCTCGTCTTCAAAAGCCTCCCATGAAATAACTTTTCCTTCTTGTTAGAATGTCCTTTTGAGTACTGCCACCACTGATTTGCCTCGCCTTTTAGGTGGAATAAAGCTGGCGGCACCTTTTTGTGTGCTGGGGGTGTTTTGGAAGTCAAAGAACTGATTCACTCTATTGAACCATTTGATAGGGCCTTCCCTTGAGTACTGAGTGTTAAAATAAAAAATAAAAGCCAAGGAAATAATAGAGTTGAGGAGAGAATGTAATGTCTACACCTTGTCATATATATCATAAAGGCAAAGAAGAGGCTTTTAAATAGACTTACAAGGAGAGGTATGTATGGTAATGATTTACATACCAAAATAAATCTAATTACTTATTAGAAAGTAAAATATAGAATATTCTAATATATGCAATATATATAAAGAATATCTCATATCTAATATAAAATATTCTAACACCCTTCCTCAAACTTAAGATAGTAAACCAACTTGAGTTTGGAAATAAGAGCATTCCAAACATAGCTGAAACGGATAGCAAAAAAAGCCGTTAGTGTAGAATCTAGAGTTTTGTAACTGACTGCTTCTAGAATGTGCGTCTATTTAACCCCCAAGTGTAAGGGTATGCAGTGTAGTTTTAACTCGGTGAGTCCGAGGTCGAATTCATAGGGAGCCTATGTTATTCAGTTTCTAGGTTATAAATTCACAGGAAGCCTATGTTATTCAGTTTCTAGGTTATAAAGGAAGTTAAAAAATTAAATGTAAACTAAATTTGATGTTCAATTGAAACTAAATCCTAGGGTTTTGCAAATTTAAAATTTAAACTAAATAGTAAACTGATAACTACTTAAAGGAATTCAACAAATTAAATTTTGGTTTTGAGTTTTTAAATGAATTAAATATTAACTAATTGAATTCAATTTAAATTTAGAGTGTAAGAAAATAATCTACTCTAAAATTTCAAAGCAAGCAAATCAACTCAGAATTTAAATTTAATAACAATGCACGATATTAAAGAGGTTCTTGATTCAACTTTCAATTCCAGGTAATTCGCTACTTCACTATGAGATGTGTTTTCACTACAATCTAAAGTTCACATGAAAGGAATGATAGATTGGAAACATATTTTTGTTAAGCTTAATTAAGTCCCCAATACTCGGTTTTAAAATCTCATTTAGGATGATAAAACTGGAAAGAGTTTCTAAGAAAACACTTAGGTTCAAATCTGATTTAGGAGTTTGTTAAAAAATATTAAGAAAGTTTTAATCAAAAATCTTTAACAATGATTTTAGAGAATTTAGTCGAAGACTTTTGTTTTCGAAAGTTTTCAAATAAACGAAATCAGATTTGAGTTCAAAACCTATTTTCAATTCGTCCAAAAATATTAAACCAATTTTAGATGAAAACCTTTGCCAGTGATTATAGAGAATATAGTCAAAGGTTTTCGGTTTCGAAAGCTTTTGAAACAAATTAAATAGGTTTAAAAATAGTAGGCCCCTACGCATGAGTTTTCGCAAACCATGCGAAGGGTCTATGCACATCCCATAGCTTATCATGAACTAACCTTCCTTGATTCGTTGAATCAAGAACTAGGGTTTTTACGCTAACATAACTTTAAACGAACCAAAAGCAATAAACAAACACATTTATTTGATCTAATGAATACAACGAACAAATCATGTTATTAAAGAGCAAAACGAAATATAACTTGGAAAATAATTCTGAACTAGAGTAATGGAATACAACTGCTGCGATGAATGAAATTGCTCCGAAAATCTCCAAAAAAATCTCACAAAAATATTAAAAAAAAAAACTCTAAACTAAGCTAGAACATTCAAAAGTGTGTAGAAAACTAATAGTTGGCTCTCTTGGGTTCATCCGTATAAGAGGGCTTTTAAAAGAGTTGCAAGGAGACCCTAGAAGAAGGGTTTTAAAAATTGCGCGCCCGGCTACTGTGGTCCGGACCATCTGGGTGGAGTCCGGACCACAAAATGGTATATCTTCAACTTTGAGACCATACCATGTCTCCTACGAAAATGGACCTCATTTTCTTGGTTAGAATTAGTAGTTTTTCGTTTTCATTTGAATCATAAGGATTTGCTTGGTATAGGTTCATTTTTCTTTAGTCATAATTCTTTCCATTCCTAGGGGCTAGTAATGTCTAGGTTGGGGGGTGTGATTGCACACAATCATTGTCACTTTTAACCTTATTTCGCACTCTTCTTATGAACATTTTGCCAAGTAAAACCCACTTTTATCATATTTTGATTACTTACTACGTCTTTGTGTGTTTGTAGGATAGTGGAGAAACATAGTTCAAGGAAGTCAAGTTAGGAGTCCAAAATTGCAACTCAGGTCTGAACTAGCCACTATGGGTGCACAGTTGAGCAAGACCTTGGGCGCCCACAGAGAGCTGGCTTTCACAGGAGTGCTGGGAGCATGCCTTGGGCGCACGAGTGTTGGGCGCACAAGAGCTTGGGCGCCCGACTGTGTTTTACCTTAGGCGCCCACAGAGGCTGATTTTCAAATGAGTTACCTTGGGTGCACGAGACCTTGGGCGCCCGACTGTGCAACCCCTTGGGCGCCCACTGAGGGTTGATTTTTAGCAAACTCTCTCAAGACTTTCATCAAATATATGGGAGAAACAGAGCTTGGGTGCACGCCCAGAGACCTTGGGCGCACTTGATGACTCTTCCAGCAAACTTTTAGGATCAAGTTCGAATTGTAAACTTACTATTATACCCTTGAGTTATGTACTATCATAAATAAGATAATTTCTGATGTATGAAGGTTTCGAAACCTACGTAGCCATTTTTATATTTGTTTCTGAGTGTCGGCGAGCAGAACTTACATTACATTTGCACCTAGGGTTAGCATTTTTCATCTTGTTTGGATTGACAGAAGCTTCACTTCATCTTTGCATTAGGATTTATCGTGTAAGCAACAATTTTCATTACATTTAATCTGAAGTTCTTTAGTTTCTTCTTCTATATTCTTTGTTTTCACTTTGTAATGACTTATTTTTGCTTGTTTGTGATTGGTTTAGTTTTGAAATTGCTTTAACATATTTCAACATACTTCACTTTAGAATATTATGGCATGTTGAAGATCGTTTTCTTTTCATAAAGCTTTATCTACGCTTTCACAATGCTAGGCTAGGGTTTTTCTTGATTTTAACCTAGGAATGTAATAAAATCGAAGAAGTTGAATTCGGATAGTGCGAACTGAAATATGTTTATCATCTTTTGAACTAAAACATAAGGATTGTGATTCTATGTTAATTTTCAAAAACGAATCACCCGTGATACAGTTGAACTTCAACTACAATCGTGTGAATCAAAGGTCAATTTCATGTCCTGGTGACTTCGAACTTGACTTCAAAACCCTAGAATAGCGAGTTCATTACGAAAAGGTTTTCTAACGCTAAATCTTCCTAGCCTAATATTACATGTGTAAATATTAGGTTGCGTTAACTACATATCTGAATTTAGCCTTTCAAGAACATTACGGGATTAGGTTAAGGCCAAGTGTTTCAATTCACATAGTTTGTTTAAGTTCAATTCACATAGTTTGTTAAGTTTATAAATTGGTTGCCTTTCTTAGTGTTTTCAATTTTCAAATCATTGTTACAATCCCCTATTCGAAAACTCCAAAAAGATTTTTCTCTTTTCTCTTTAAAACTTTTGCAAGTGTTTTCAAAAATAAGTTTTCCAAAATTTAGTCACACCCTTGCTCCCTGTGGAGATGACCTAGGACTTACCTAGACTAAACTCAACTGACCTCTTGCACTTGAGAGTGAGCCACTTCAAATTTAGAGAGTGGTCACTAGGGTCTTTGGGTTGGTCCAGACCATCCTTGGTGAGGTCTAAACTACAGCTTTTCCTTCAGTTTCTAGGCTATTTTCATTGCTATAAACCTCACTTATCTCGCCCTTTTTCCTGCAATTAAGAAAATAACGCTTATCACTAATAAAATAATAATAAAATTTCAAGATTAGCTACTTAAATGCATTAATGTGTATCAAATGTGGAGTTTGTAATTACACTTTTCAAGTGTAATCACAGCCCCCAACTTGAGTGTTGTTAGTCCCTAGCAATGCCCTTTATTAAAATGAAATGCAACTACCTTCCTATTTCTCTTTTTGTTGGAAACACACTACACTTAGCTACGTGCAGTAAGCCCTTTAAACCCCTAGGTTTCCCCTAGTGGACGAGTAAGGTCTCGTGGGGTTTGTAGTGAACTACCCATAAAATTCCTAAAACTACTCCACTGGATGGTAAACATCAATTCAATAACTCCTGATTTAAGTTCAATATGAATTCAGTAACAAAAATTTCAAATGTTATATAAAACTTCACAATGTGTATTTTACTCGACTATTTTTCAATCATCTCATCTCAAACAAGTTAATTCATATCATTCAATCAATATAGTCATCAAACACACTTAAAAGACTGCGGGTTCGACTTCAAATCTCACCAGGTTATTCACTTAATTAGAATAAAATCACTTAAGAAAGGTTACTCTCATGGTTCATGTAAGATTGCAAATTCAAGTAAGTGCAATGAACCCAATCAAAAGTAACTGAAAGAATTTAAACACAGTGTGTTATAGCTTCATGAAAGGAATGTATTAATGCTTTACAAGACAACTACCATTGATCACATGAAATAAATTAATGCCCTTCTAAGTGTCTTTCACCTAAAGTCCATTAGGTCTTTACTAGGTTGAAACTTGGCCAAAGGGGTATTGGTTAGACAAATGAAGGATAGGGAAAAACAAAATGCATGTCTAAGGATAGTGTGGTGCAATATTGCCCTCCCCACAGCTTTTCCTTTTTATATCTCTGGAGATCCCAACAATGAAGCCCAATCCCATATATATATTCTACTATTTTTATTTTATTTTATTTATTATATTTTTTTCTTTCTTTTTTGACTCAAATAATGGGATCAATGATAAACTTTGAGCTAATAGATCCTTCTTTTCTTTTTTCTTTTTTACTAACTTCCATCACGACTTTCCCTTTTACTAACCTTTATAAATATGCACCAAACTCCCAAGACATGCTAGGGTTGGTTTACCTATTAATCTAAGGTTGAAAAGGGTCATATATGAGGCTAAACAAAAGAAAAATTTTGTTTCTTATTCCATTTATTTATAGGCTTCAAAATGGCTCCAAGGGTTAAGTTAATCAAAGGAAAGTTTCAAGCCTTCAAATATAGGAATAAGGGCCTAATATCACTCTCTAGGTTAATAACAACTTATTAGAAGCACCAATTACACATGTAAATCAATAAATAGTGCCTTGTGCATTTAATACCAAAGCAAATTAATGAAATGAAGCTATTCAAAGGAAGTGAGACAAGAGAATATAGAAAGATTATTATAAAACCCTCAAAAACAAAGGATTAGGCTCAAAGCTCACATAATGTATGGTTTTAAGTGTCCACCTATGTCTTGGCGTATTTGAGTGACTAAATCTCATAAATTCTAATCCTCGGCATATTTTCAACTTATTGATTTTAAGTGACAAGTTTGCAACACATTAGAAAAATTTATAATCGATTTTTAAATTAAGTTCCTCATTCAAAATTGAAATCAAATCATTTGTCGTTTACATGAATTATACCATCATTGGTTTGAATCCTAAGGTATCACTAGTCACTAATGCTCCATGGGTAACAAAAAAACACATGACCACCCCCCAACTTAAGATGCACATTGTCCCTAATGTGTGAAAAGGAACAATGGTGAAAGGAAAATAAGGTAAAAATGTGCATATGTCATGATTCCCCCCCAAGTTAGGTGTAGGTGACTGATGACATAAATGAATAACATAAGTAAAAAGAAAACAATAAAAGTAGCATAAGAATTATAAAAGAAATGATAAGGATTACCTCATGTTGTCTTCAAATGAAGCTAATGCATGGTAAAACTCAAAAAGATATTACAAGGAAGTACCAAAATCATCATCCTGGTTTGTCTCACTGGAATTGTCAGCACTCTCCTTAGATTTAATGTCAGCAATCTCAGTGTCAAGGATATCTTCCAGAGGTGGCATATCATAAAACTCAGAAGGGTAACTCGTTTTAGATCCTATTGTAGTAGTATCAGTGTCCGTGGCGTAAGAAGGTGTGTCAGACCACTCAGTAGCTACAATTATCTCAGCCCATTCCATCTCTAAAAGAATTTCAAGGTTGACTTCATTCCACCATTGCCCATCAAGTAATTGGTCAAGTGTTATGTGCATTAGTGGAGGATAAATAAGTGGCAAGGGCAATGAGTTACTCTCTAGAAAATACTCCTCAGGCCACACTTCCCAATCAACCTCAGAACTCTTGGAGTCACTCTCCTTACTAGATATATAAAGTGTGTCGTCCCACTTACGTTTTCTACCAATTAAAGTGTTAATGTTATCCTCTTGATTATAATTATCGATGTTAGGACTAGAATGATGTACCTGTTCTTTACAAAGAATATAAAAGTAGAGCTTAAGAACATAATTAACAATGCATCCAAACATAAAGCAATAACCATATATCCACATATAGAAATAGAAAGAAATTAAAAAGAATAACACACATGAAATAAAAAACAAAAGCAATTAATAAAAATAGCAAATTAAAATAGTCAAAATAGTTATATATCAATCCAAATTAACTAAAGTTAAGTACAAAGTTTTAGGATCAACAAATGGAACAATAAAACTCACTCCTAAACTCTCAAAATGAAAAGAACTAAATATCCAATCACTGAAAGATGCTCTGCAGGAGGTGACTCTGAGTTTGCTGGGTTTAGTAAATGCGCAATAGGAGCTGGTGATCATCTTCTTGGTTATTTTCCATATGATTAATATGCTCAACCAAAGCTCCAATCTGATCAGCTAACTTTGTATTAGTAACCTCCTCTTTATCCTCCTATGGCTCCTCTGGGGCCTGAGATGGTTCACCCTCCTCTTCAGACTCCTCCACCTTCCTCTTCTTCTTTGATATTAAGCCTCGGGATTTGACATAAGACGTGATGTTAAAAGGTTGTAATCCTGAGGCCATAGGTAAGTCATCTATGATGTGGGCCCCTTTTCTCCTAAATATCTCTGTGAGAGCTCCTCCAAAGGGTAAGGCAGCTAGGGCTCCAGGATGCCCACAGGTATACGCCACTTGGTGCCAAATATATGCGAGCAAATCAATAGTCATCCCTGTTCCAATAGCATAAATCAACCGAGCTCTAAGGGGAGTACAATCTGAATTCCTGTTTTGTGGCAATAGGTTTGTGCATGAAAATACATGAAGTGCCCAATATTTATCTTTTAGTACTGACACCGACTTCCTATATTCCCCAGTCCATTCTTTGTCTTCTAGTAGGACTTCTGAAACTATAATGGGGAATGGTGGGGTGCCCTCAGTAAGGTAGGTGAATTCTGGGTTCTGTACGTGAGGTAACTGGAATACTTGGGCAAACTCTTCAAGTGTGAGTGTAATTTCAAGCCCCCAGACCCAGCTAATAAGTCTTTCTGTCCCCTTTCTTCTTATGATGGACCCTTCTCTAAAGTTGGCAAAGAACTCCTTTACTAAATCAACTATGCAGTAGGCATGAAATCTAGCAATGTGGAGCCATTGTCACCCCTTAAAGTTCTACTCTAACATGAACTCTTCACGCCTGAATTGATCTATTTGCCAAAAACGTTCAATTACCACCAGTTTGCTTCCCCAAGTCTTATCCTATTTTCTCTCGGCATTTTCCCCCCTGAATCTAGTTTTATTAAAAGAGCTGGACCCTAGTTGTCTATTTGCAGTTTTCTTAACTCGTGGGGCCATGGTGGCTACAAAAATACAAAAGGAATATTAAATTAATCCATCATGCAACTCCTACGTCCACACAAGTTCAGTGGCCCAATTCTATTGATAACAATGTAAATTGAAACTAGGATGACTGTGTTTAATGGAAATACTCCAGGTGGCCATACAACATCTACCATAGATGGGTCTTTTTGTACAAAACAACAAATTGAACAAGAAGCTCTCAATATTAATTGCAAAAGAAGACTTTTGAAAATAGATAAATCAAAGACAAACCAAAGCCTTAGGGTTCTTTGAACCCTCGGACCCAAATTGTGACCCATGGTGAAGAAGATGATGGGGTGTGAAGAAATTCACTCAAGAGAAGTGATTTTCTTCTACCCATTGTTTGAAATCCAAAATAAGGTTCAAACATACAAGAAATTAGGAACCCTTGAGACTATTAAGCTTGGGTTCAAAGAGAAATTATGAAACAGCAACCTATGGCTCAAAGTAGAGAAGGAGCTTACCTTAAGTCACTTAGATGACAAGATTTGAGTGGAATATTGCTCAATGAGCGTCAAGAAAGCCTAATCTTGAAGGTTTCACAAATACGGAGAGAGAGATTGAGAGATAATGAAATTGGATGTGAGAATTTTAGGTTTAAAGTGGCCGAATAGCTTTTTAACCGAGTTGCAAGGTCCAGACCACTCGTGGACGGTCTGGACCACAGAATGGTCTCTTCCACGATTTCTACTCAACATGCCTACTGTGGTCCGGACCATTTGGCCTAGGGGTCCGGACCATTGAATTGGATATTTTAAAAATCATTTTTGTTATGTTTTGAAAACTAATGAATACCTCAACTCAAAATCAAAATCCTAAACCAAAGCAAAAATCAAAACCTATCCTAATCCTAACTATGGTACAATTACAACAACGTTTTAATCCCAGATTACTCGTAAGGTGGAGGATCTAAAAGATCCCACGTTTTAATCAAACCAACGAAGTTGTCTAGATAGGGTTTAAATCTATGCCCATTAACTTTGAACCTATTCTTATTTTTAGGATTTTCTATTTCAACTGCTCCATATTCAGACACACGTTTCATAATAAATGGGCTAGACCACTTAGATTGCAATTTGCCAAGAAACAAATGAAGTCATGATCAATAAAAAAGTACTCTTTGACCCTCATAAAAAGAACGTCTTGAAATATGGTGGTCATGTACTTTCTTCATCTTTTCCTTACAAATTCTAGCATTCTTATACATGTCATTTCTTAATTTCTCCATTTCTGTAATCTGAAGTTTACGGTGAAGCTTAGCCTCATCAATATTAGCGTTGAATTGTTTAATGGTCCAATATGCCTTATGTTCTAATTCAACAGGTAAGTGGCATGGCTTCCCATAAACTAACCTATATGGTGACATCCCAAGGGCTGTTTTATAAGCTGTTCGATATGCCTATAGAGAGTTATCCAATCATAGTGATCAATCCTTGCGGTTAAGGTTAACTTTCTCAAGAATTTATTTGATTTCCCTATTAGCAAGTTCGACTTGGCCACTTGTTTGTGGGTGGTAAGAAGTACCAACTTTATGAACCACTCCATATTTGAGTAATAGTGTACCCACAGGTCGATTGCAGAAGTGTTTTCCTCCATCACTAATAATTGCTCTAGGCACTCCAAAGTGCGATAATATGTTCTCGTGGAAGATCTTAAGCACGACTTTATGATCATTCCTTCAAGTAGTAATTGCTTCAACCCATTTAGAAACATAATCAACCCCAACTAAGATGTATTCATATCCTTGTGAAATCAGAAAAGGACCCATGAAATCTATTCCCTAACAATCAAAAACCTTTAAAACAAGAATAAGGGCATCATGTTTCTACGTGTTAAACTTCCCAAGCGTTGACATCTATCGCACGTGGTGCAAAAATGATGCACATCTTTAAATAAGGAAGGCCAATAAAATGCACATTGAAGGATGTTTGCAGCTATTTTGTTTGTGAAAAAATGACCTCCACAAGCTTGGGTGTGGCAAAACTCAAGTATACTAGGAATTTCCCACTTAGGAATGCAACGTCTAATTACTTGGTCAGGGTAATACTTGAATAAGTAGGGATCATCCCAAAAGAAAACTCTAACATTACGTAAGAATTTCTTTCTATCCTTATAACTCCATTCTTTTGGAATTTGTCCTGTCACTAAGTAGTTAGCAATATCAGCATACCAAGGAGGGTTAGAGGCTGTTATTGCTTCTATGTTAAATAATTGTTCATTCGGGAAGCTATCATTGATTTGAGTTTCATCATGGGGGTAAGCTTCTACCGGTAAACATGACAAATGATTCGCTACCACATTCTTTACACCTTTCTTATCTCTTATTTCAAGGTCAAACTCTTGCAAAAGTAAAATCTAACGAATTAATCATTGTTTGGCCTCTTGTTTGGTCAACAAGTAGTTAAGAGCCGAATGATCCGTGAATACTATAACTGTTGAACCAATGAGATAAGAACGAAACTTCTAAAGGGCGAAGACAACTACTAGCAATCAGTTGTCATGTAATTTTTTTGCGTATCTTTCAAGGTTTTATTGGCATAGTAAATAACATGCACCTTTTTATCTCTCCTTTGTCTTAACACAGCTCCAATGGCATGGTCACTTGCGTCACACATAAGTTCAAAGGGAAGTGACCAATCAGGAGGTTAAAGAATAAGGGCTGAGGTTAGACAACCCTTGAGTTTATCAAAAGCGTTTTGACACTGGGAAGTCCATTCAAATGGGGTATCTTGCAGCAATAATTGACACAAGGGCTTTGAACTTTCACTAAAAGATTGAATGAACCTTCTATAAAACCCAACATGCCCTAAAAATGATCTAGCATCCCTCACAGATTGAGGATTAGGAAACTTCTGAATTAGTTCCACCTTAGCTTGATCTACTTGAATGCCTTATTTAGATACTATGTACCCTAATACAATTCCTTGGGTGACCATAAAATGGCACTTTTCCCAATTTAGCACTATGTTCTTTTCCTCACATCGTGTCAACACTAGGTCAAGATTCCTTAGACACTGCTCAAATGAGTCTCTATACACAGAGAAATTATCCATAAATACCTCAACAATTTTTTCTACCATCTCACTAAAGATACTCATCATGTAGCATTGACAGGTAGCAGGAGCATTGCACAGGCCAAAGGGCATTCTCTTGTATGCAAAGGTACCAAAAGGACAAGTAAAAGTGGTTTTAGCTTGATCCTCTAAGGCAACCTCTACTTGATTATAACCTGAATAGCCATCTAAGAAACAATAGTAAACATGACCAGCAACTCTTTCTAAAACTTGATCTAAGAATGGAAGAGAAAAGTGATTTTTTTATGTAACTGCATTGAGCTTTCTACTACTGTAACGCCTAATTTCTTAGGAACTACCTGTGTAGGACTTACCCGCTTAGAATCAGAGATAGGATAAATTATTCCTATATCTAGTAATTTCAGAACTTCAACTCTAACTACTTCCTTCATGTTCGGATTGAGTCGTCTTTGCATTTGACGAACCGGTTTGGCATCCTCTTCTAAGTAGATACGATATGTGCAAAGGAGAGGACTTATATCTATTAGGTCAACTACTGACCATCTAGAGCTTTCTTATGACTTTTCAAAAGTTCAATTAACATATGCTCTTAATGGATAGTCAGTTCTAAAGAAATAACTACAGGGTATGTCTCTCCCTCACCTAGAAAAGCATATTTTAGATTATGGGGTAAAGGTTTTCTATCAGGGTTAGGAGCTTTTACTTTTGAGGACTCTGCTTTATTTAAAAATGGTCCTAGGCTTTCAAAGGTTGGTAGCCAATTCCCTATTATTATTATTGGGCACATTTTCAACCAATCAACCACTGTTCCTAATTCTTGGTTCGACATCATAGAATTCAATTTCTCTTCACTAAAGCAAAGGGCTTTCTCTAAAGGATCCTCAACAAATTCATGATCCACGTAATCCTAGACTATGGTTTCCACTAAGTCCACCTCTTGTATATCAAGCACCTCTTTTGCTTGTTTGGTAACATGAAATATATTCGTTTTAAACTCAATATTACCAAAAGATATTTTCATGGAACCATTCCTACAGTTAATTAAGGCATTTGATGTTGCTAAGAATGGTCATCTTAAAATCACTGGTGTCTGATTAGGTGTAGATAAACTGGTAAGTGGTTGAGTATTTAGGATTATGAATTCCATTGGGAAATAGAAATTTTTCACTTGCACCAATACACCTTCAACTATACCCCGTGGGACTTTAATTAATCTATCTGCAAGTTGTAAAGTCACACGGGTAAGTTTTATTTCACCTAAGCCCAATTGTTTATATACTGAGTAAGGAAACAAATTCACGCTTGCTCTTAAGTCTAGCAGTGCTCTACTAATATAGTACTCCCTATATAGTAAGATATAGTAGGACACCCAAGGTCCTTATATTTAGGGGGAGTACGACATTGTACTATAGCACTTGCCTGCTCAGTGAGGAATGCCTTCTCCTTCACATTCAATTGCCTTTTCACAGTGCATAGTTCCTTAAGGAATTTAGCATAAGAAGGGATTTGCTTAATTGCATCAAAAAGAGGTATATTAATTTTCACTTGTTTAAATAGCTCTAGCAATTCAGCTGCTTGGGCTTCTTTCCTAGCTTTTCAAGAATTTTTTAGGAAAGGGTGTTTTAGGAACATATTTCCTAGGCACTATCATTGGCTCCTCCTTCTTTTCTTCCTCCTTTCCCTCTTCTTCTTCCTTTCTATCTTCTTTAGTGAACTCCTTAACTATGATTGGTTGTTTCCCTGCCTTCTTGCTATCATTCACCATACACTTAGGTTTCAATTCTTCACTAATTTCATCCTTCCTAAGAGGGATGGTTTTATCTATAATTTTTTCCACTCCTAAATGTCGTGATGTTTTGGACTTGTTCCACATTCCCAGACATATTAGAAGATCCTTCAACTTGCTTAGCTTGGGCTATTGGGTTTAGACGAGGTTGAGCAGGAAATTGACCCTTTGGTTGTGTGGTTAATATTTGGGTTAACTGGCTCTTAATATCATCCAGATTTCTATTGTTTTTGCCCAAAGCGTAGATGAGTATTCATAAATTGTTGAAGTGTTTCTTTTGTGGATCTCTTATTTGGGGGAATGTATGAAGCATGTGATGGTCCCTATATTCTGAGATAATCCTGGATTAGGCATTAGGAATTGAGGAACTGGAGGTTGAGAGGTATGATAAAGTTGTGGAATTTGAGCTCCCCTCATTTCTCCAACTAAAATTGGGGTGGTTCCTCACTGCTAGATTATAAGTCTCAGAATAAGGATTTCCTCCTAAAGCTTGTCCTCCATATGATTGGCGGTATTGATTTATGGCATGGATTGGAAGTTCACTAGAAGGTTGGCCTTGCACAACCTCCCTATAAATAGGGATACTAGGGCAATCGTCTGTCCTATCGGTTTGGCTATCACAAGCTATACAGTAGACATTTGTCACTGGTTCTTTAATAGGTTGTGTGTCCCTTTTGATTTTCAAGGTCTCAATTTCCCTAGTGAGTGTTGCTAATTTTGCTTTGAGGTCATTAGTTTCACTTAAATGGTGCATACCTCTAGCTGGGGCAACACTAGCAGTTTGAGTGCTTTGAGATCCTGTGATATCCCAGGTTTGTGCATTTTCAGCCAAGAATTCAAAATAATCAAATGCTTCTTCGGGAGTTTTATCATAAAACTACCCATTGCACATGGTTTCCACAAATTGTTTAAGCTGTGGCGTCAGTAAACCAGAGAAGATGCTAGCAAGACGCCAAACTTCAAATCCATGGTGTGGACAAGAATACAAAAGAGTTTTGAACCTCTCCCAACTTTGATAGAGGGTCTCACTATGTTGTGGAGCAAAGTTTAGGATTTGATGCTGCATAGCATCAGTTCTATTAGGAGGAAAGAATTTCTTAAGAAATTTGGCTTGCATTTCATCCCATGTGCGAATGGAATTAGATAGTAGGAATTCAAACCATCTAGCAGCCTTATCTTTCAAAGAAAATGGAAAAAGCTTAAGAAACACTAACTCTATGGGGCATCCTTGATCTTTAATAGTGACACAGATGTTTCTAAACCTAGTCAAGTGATCGTATGGAATTTCAGAATCCATACCATGGAAGGTAGGTAACCATTGTATCATACTAGGTTTAAAATTGAAAGTTCTTTGGTTTTCTGGCCAAACTATGCAAGACTCAGGAGTATGGCTATCTTGCTGTAAGATGTCCCTCATGAAACGTCTAGCAGCAATAGCTTATTCTTCTGCCATTTCTAAAAGTGGAATAGGAAGCCTAAGGTTTTGAATGTCTTCTAAATGATTTTCAAATTCTAAAGGAAATCCTAATGGTTCAGAACGCCTTAATCTACCATCTTCCTCTCAAATCCAACTATTCATATGCTAGGAAACTATCCTGGCTAAGATTCTGTGGTCCCGACCAGAGGTTTGGGGGTTCGAACCACAGAGTGTTACTCTGGGACTTAATGGAAGGTTTAAATAAGAAAGGTTTAAGGTTTTCTAATTTCAGGGTTTTTAAAATTTTTTTAAGGAATAATAACTAACTTAAAAAGAAATAAAAAATAGAAATAACCTAAAAACTAAATTTTGACTCCTCGGCAATGGCACCAAAAACTTAACCACTTCTGGAATGTGCATCTATTTAACCCCCAAGTGCAAGGGTGTGCGGTGTAGTTTTAACTCGGTGAGTCCGAGGTCGAATTCACAGGGAGCCTATGTTATTCAGTTTCTAGGCTACAAAGGAAGTTCAAAAATTAAATGTAAACTAAATTTGATGTTCAATTGAAACTAA
This sequence comes from Vitellaria paradoxa, assembly GCA_019916065.1. NCBI lineage: Eukaryota > Viridiplantae > Streptophyta > Magnoliopsida > Ericales > Sapotaceae > Vitellaria > Vitellaria paradoxa. Next base: position 36,114,942 of record CM034234.1, read on the forward strand.
ATCCTAGGGTTTTGCAAATTTAAAATTTAAACCAAACAGTAAATTGATAACTACTTAAAGGAATTTAGCAAATTAAATTTTGGTTTTGGGCTTTTAAATGAATTAAATATTAACTAATTGAATTTAATTTAAATTTGAAGTGTAAGAAAATAATCTACTCTAAAATTTCAAAGCAAGCAAATCAACTCATAATTTAAATTTAATAACAAGCACGATATTAAAAAGGTTATTGATTCAATTTTCAATTCCAGGTAATTCACTACTTCCCTATAGGATATGTTTTCACTACAATCTAAAGTTCACGTGAAAGGAACAATAGATTGGAAAGATATATTCGTTAAGCTTAATTAAGTCCCCAATACTCGGTTTTAAAATCTCTTTTAGGATGATAAAACCAGAAAGATTTTCTAAGAAAACACTTGGGTTCAAATCTGATTTAGGGGTTTGTTCAAAAATATTAAGAAAGTTTTAATCAGAAATCTTTACCAGTGATTTCAGAGAATTTAGTCAAAGTCTTTTGTTTTCGAAAGTTTTCAAACAAATGAAATCAGATTTGAGTTCAAAACCTATTTTCAATTTGTCCAAAAATATTAAACCAATTTTAGACGAAAACCTTTACCAGTGATTACAGAGAATGTAGTCAAAGGTTTTCAGTTTCGAAAGCTTTTAAAACAAATTAAAATAGGTTTTAAAATAGTAGATCCATACGCATGAGTTTTCGCAAACCATACGAAGAGTCTATGCACATCCTATAGCTCATCATGAACTACCCTTCCTTGATTCGTTGAATCAAGAACTAAGATTTTACGCTAACATAACTTTAAACGACCAAAAGCAATAAACAAACACATATTTATTTGATCTACTGAATAAAATGAACAAATCATGTTATTAAAGAGCAAAACAAAATATAACTTACTCGGCAAACAATTCTGAAATAGAGTAATGGAATACAACTGCAGCGATGAATGAAACTACTTCGAAAATCTCCGAAAACATCTCACAAAAATATTAAAAAAAAAACTCTAAACAAAGCTAGAACACTCAAAAGTATGTAGAAAACTAATGGTTGGCTCTCTCGATTTCGACCGTATAATAGGGCTTTTAAAAGAGTTGCAAGGAAACCCTAGAAAAAGGGTTTTAAAAATAACGCGCTCGGCTACTGTAGTCTGGACCATCTGGGTGGGGATCTAGACCACAGAATGGTATATCTTCAGCTTTTGCTTCCTCCTCCATGCTAGGTCTTTGGGCTGGTCTGGACCATCGTTGGTAAGGTCTGAACCACAGCTTTTCCTTCATCTTTTAGGCTATTTTTATTGCTATAAACTTCAGTTATCTCACCATTTTTCCTACAATTAAGAAAATAACGACTATATGTAATAAAATAATAATAATAATAATTCAAGATTAGCTACTTAAATACATTATTGTGTATCAAAATGTGAATTTTGTAATTACACTTTTCAAGTGTAATCAGTAACTACTCACGGTGACGATGTTTCGATATGGGTCCTTGAAGAAATTTCGTTACCTCTGATTTGATTATTTTTCGGATTGGAGATCCAAAAATAACCAAATAGAATATGCAGTGTGCGAAGATGGAACAAGAAATACAAAACTAAAAACGTTAGAAGAAAACAATAGCACGTTACTCTTTAGAGTTTACAACCAATAAGAAAGATTGACATCTATTGGTATATTATAATTAATTCTGCCAAAAATGGTACTGTGAATAGGATGAATGATATAATGTTGAGAGATCATCTTAACTAAAAAATTGTACCAAGACAATAAAATACAAAAAAAAAAAAAAAAAAAAAAAACAAAGGTCAAAATCAAAATAAGAAGGGTAAAAAAAACCTAAAAAACCGATTTAAACTTTGGAAGAAAAAAAAAAGTTTTTGCAATGGTTATGGTTATAGCAGAGCAAGGCTTTGAAAAGAAAAACACCAAAGAAAGAAGAAAATGCATAAAGCTTTGATATAGTTCAAAAGGCAGAAGAAAGAAATTCTGCGATATTTGTGGTACTTTTATGGCAGAGCAAAGCTCTGAAAAGAATAAAAAGCACCAGAAAAGAAAAATGCAGAAATTTTTTGATACCATGTTGAAATAGAAGGTAAAAGAATTTTTTGTATATATTGTGGTGATGAAAAATAGCATAGTAGAACAAGACGGTGGCAGCACTAGTAGAAACTGAACAAATTCACCAGAAAGACAGAGTTGGTAAGGTTTGGCAATAATAAAAATTAAAAGACAAATTAAAGCACACCAAACTTGTGTGGCCTAATCTATCTATGATTGAAACCATAAGCTCTAATACCATGTTGAAATAAAATAAAAAAGACAAGAAATAATAGAGCTGAGAAGAGAAAATGTAATGTTTACATCTTGGTATATATATCATAAAAGTAAAGAAGAAGCCTTTAAATAAACTTACAATGGGAGATATGTATGGTAATGATTTACATAACAAAATAAATCTTACTGCTTACTGAAAAGTAAAATATAAAATATTCTAATATAGGTAATATATATAAAAAAAATATCTTTTATCTAATATAAAATATTCTAACACTGAAGAAATTCTATCTTCACCATTTTTACTGAGCAGATCAGTCGTCCTCCATTCACGTTCTCTTGATTGTCTTTACTATGATATTAAGAATTTTCTCCCTGCTCGGTGTTGTCACTAGTGTTGTTTGAGTCCTCCTTGAATGATCATAACATGTCAGACAGGTGGCTGAAACTCTCCTCCAAGTGATGTAACTTGTCAGCGAATCCTAGTTCCATATGATTCATTCCTTCTTGAAGGCCATTAAGTGCAGCTTCTAAGCTCTCAATGCACTCATTGTTAGTTGCCATTAGAACCTGGCTCTAATACCACTATTAGCGGTCCCAATCAAAGAAGGATTAAAACAGAGGATAAAACAGAGTATAAGGAAGTTCTCTTCGGGTGAGAACATATCGCAAGAGTTTTGGATAATTTTCTAATGATTTTATTCATGTTTAAGACTACTTATACAAGTAAAGCAAAACCCCATGCTCGTACATAATGCTAACTTAAAGGTTATAAAGGTTATCCCATACTGAAAGAAATTAACAAACTAAAAAATTCAAGGAAATGTAGTGCTATTTATTCGTAACAACTAGCTGATCAACTACACCACTTCTGCACTACTTCATCCCATCTGCACTACTCCATCCTAAGCATGAAACGGCTCTTTACGAACCTTATTCTCGATACTTGAGGTTTAGTTTTGGCTCCATCTTCATGCGACACAGCTTAAGCTTATCATAGATGATCCCGGTAACATGTTTAAGAACCCCAAGGTTTAATTCTCTTTTTGTGTTTTTATTAATTTTTTTCTTGTAAATACACATTTAGAGTTTTTGGGTACAAAGTAATTGTTAGTAAACTTCAATTTAATTTACTTGCACAGTTGCACTGATTATAATTCGTGGTTTCTTTAACATACTTCGATATTCTTGGCGGTCCTGCCTCATTTATGCAAGTTAGTTCCATAATGCTTATGTTCTTGTTTTGAAACATTGAAGTGAGGATATGTTCTGTTTTCTTAATTGTTTCGGCCGATGCATTTCCTAGCTCGATCGAGTTAAAACCTTAGAACCAGTGGTAGTAAAAGTTTCAGATTTTAGAGATTATTGAACAAGGAAAAAATTGAAGGATGAATCTTATTGTCAATCAAGAGCCCAGGTTCTCTTGGTATCTTAAAAGCCACGAAGAAAACTTGCAATTTAGTACCAAGTAAAACACATTTTTTTTGGTAGGTAATACGGAGCAATACACATTCAGTTGAATGCTTGACCTCAAAATTATGGCTTTTTTGAGGATCTTGATGAAAAATATGTTTGTTGGGTATAATTATTTGTCAAGTGTTTTCTTGTTCCCAAATGTTTAAAGTTTTATTTTCATCTAGACGAAGTGCAAATTTCACTTTAAATTTTGGTCATTCAATAAGCCATCAACATATATCAAAATTTACTTCTTTATGGCATTTTTTATGGTTCTAGGCAGTAGTTCGCCCATTCTTCTACAAACTGACAAGGTTTTCTTTACGGTGACCATTAATATACTGAAGCAAAGCTCGAATATTTGTAATCAGAATTATGTCATTGTTTCTCACAACATTAGTAGCATAACGCCCTTGGTTTTTATTTAAACACAAAAAATTTACTATTTTTTTCTTTGAGGACCCTATGCAGTGTGAACAGTCAACCCGTTGCAACTATACAATTTTTGAGTTAGTCCATCCGAATGGAGCTATAGTAAGGATTGGGGGTCCTTGGAGTTGAAATATAACTTTAGAAGTTGCAATTGCATTTGTTCAACATTTGGCTTCTTATGAAAGTTCATGATTCTGTTAAAATAATATAGGGAATAAAATCTAGAGAGAAAAAATAATGATTGTGTATTAATAATATTAATGTGTTCAAAACTATAAATCGAAGCTCTATATTTATAAGGTGAATAAGAAATCTAAATCTAATAAGATTAGGACTAATTTAGAATATGTACTAATTTAGATATGTACATAATATTTTAGGAATATTCTAAACACCCCTGCAAACTTAAGGAGGTATAGGAGAGACCAACTTGAGTTTGGAAACCAACTGATGAAATCGTTCCAGGAGGCAGAGCTTTGGTAAGGAGATCAGTAGTCTGAGCAGCAAAGTTTACATAGATAAGCTGGACAATACTCTAGGCCACATGGTAGCGCACAAAATGGGAATCGATTTCAAAGTGTTTGGCATGATCGTGAAAACAACATTGTGCAATTGAATTGCACTGCAATTGTTACAGTAGATAATAGTGGCAACTGAATGAGACACACCCATGTCAAAAAGTAACCAGCGAAGCCATAGTAGTTCTTGTGTCATGTCAGCAAGGGCACGATATTCTACTTCAGTACTAGAGCAAATGGTGACAATTTGTTTCTTGCTTCGTCAGGAAATGAGGGAGTCACCAAAGAAGAAGCAATACCTAGTAGTGGAACGTCGATCAGGTCACCAGCCCAATCAACATCAGTATAGCTTGAAGAGCAAGAGATGACTAAGAAGAATAATAGAGCTCGTAGAACAGGGTGCCTTTAACATAGCATAGTATATGAAGAACTGCAACATAATGAACTGAGCGATGAGCTGACATGAACTAATAGACAATGTGAACCACATATGCAATATCAACCCTGCTGATAGTGAGATAGATAAGACTTCCAACAGTTGGCAATAAAGAGTAGCATCAAAAAGAGGAGTACCATCAAGAGGTGTGAGATGAGTAACCAGCTCAAGTAGGGTTGGTGCAGTCTTGCTATCAATGAGTGTAGCTCAGGAGCGAAGATTTTTTTTTTTTTTGGTAAGTAAAAAAAAAAAAAAAAAAAAAAAAAAAGTGAGAGCTAAGCAGAGACTTGAGTTCAGAAATGCCTTTGTGATCATCGCCAGTAATGATCATGTCATCCACATATAGTAGGAGAAGAACAGTGCCATGTGCTGAGCGGTAAATAAAGAGTACGGAATCATAAGGGCTAGAAGAGAAACCAAAATTACCAATAGTAACGCTGAATTTGGTGAGCCAAGCTCAAGGCACTTACTTAAGACTATAGAGAACATGACAAAGTTTACAAACCTAATACGAATGATGTGAGAAACTAGGAGGAGGTTGCATATAGACTTCTTCGGCCAAGTTGCCATTAAGAAATGCATTATTAACATCCAATTAGGATAAGGGTCACTTATAAGAGGCGGCAACAAGAAGTAGACTGCGAACAGAAGTGAGACATGCAACAGGGGCAAAAGTCTCCTTATAGTCAATGCCATACTCTTGAGTATAGCCTTTGGCCATCAGACGAGCTTTATAATATTCAATAGACCCATCAGAGCAAGTCTTAATCATATAGCTCCATTTGTAACAATAGCAGTCTTACCACGGGTAGATCAACTAAATCCTAAGTGGGTGTTTTCTCAAGAGCCTGTAATTCCTTAGACATTGCTTTCTAGCAAAGTGGGTTCAAACTAACCTCTTGAAAGGAATAAGGCTCATGCTGAGAGAGAATATAGAAAAACGATAAAAATCATGAAGGTGAGACGGAAGTTTCTTTACCTAATCAAAGCAGGGAAAATATGGTGGTTCAGTGTCAGTGATGTTAGAAGGCTTAAGTGGTAGAGAGGTAGTGTCAGAAGGTGCAGGATCAACAGACGAAGCCGGACGATCAGGAGAGGCCGGTGCTGGGATTGTAGGAACTGGTTCTGCCTCAGAAGGAAAAATGGGTATGTCCAAAGCAGGTCTAGTAGGAACTAAGGTGCCTCAAGGGGTGAAATGGGTATGTTATCGAGAAAGAGATCAATAGAGGGATTGGTAAAAAAAATGAGGGATTATCAGTAAATGAAGAAGAAAAAAAAAGATAAGGATGAGAACATTTTATGTTCTGAAACAATGACATGACGAGAGACATAAAGACGGTTAGATATAGGATCCCAACAATAAAGCCCTTATTTTTAATTCCTTACCCCAAAAAACCACATAGACAAGCTCGAGGTTCCAATTTAATGCATTCATGAGTAGGAAGGAGAACAAAACAAACATAAGCAAAAACACGAAAGTTTCTAGAGGGAGGGGTAGATCCATATAACCGTTCATAAGAAGTTTGGTTGTGAAGGAAGGGAGTGGGGACTCGAGTGATAGTATAAATAGCAGTAAGAGCAGCTTCGCTCCAAACTTTTTCAGGATAAGAGAAAGAGATGAGAAAGCAAAGACAGTGCAAGCTTTGTTATGCCGAAACCTAAATGTTAAGTCAGCAACACTTCCAAATGCCACTTCTTCCTATCGCATCCGTCTTCAGGACGATCTAGTCACAGGTTTTCACTTCTCAGTGAGTGAAAGATTTGTCAAATAGTGTCAAGAATGTGGCGATGTTTGCGTTCAGCTCGACCATTTTGTTGGGAAGTATAAGGACAAGAATGATGGGAAAGAATTCTTTACTGACGAAGAAAGTCAAGAAATTAGATTTCTGATAATCCATAGCATTATCAAATCGAAAAATTTTAACAGTATGAGAAAATTGTGTTTTAACCAGGGGAGCAAACTTGATACAAATTTTAGGGAGTTGTGGTCGATTGTGTATCAGATAAGCCAAGTGAAACCGCTATAATCATCCACAAATATAACAAAATAGCGAGCCCCCCATAGTAGTAGTGGGAGAGGGTCCCTAAACATCTAAATGAATAAGATCAAAAATGGATGAAGAAAAACTATCACTTTTATTAAATGATAAACTAGGTTGTTTTGCAATTTGACACGTGACACAATTAAGAGGTTTATTGTGAACCTGCCCTAACTAACCACTAGAAATTAAAGACTGTAAACAACTAGCTAAAGGATGTTCCAAGCAAGAATGCCATAGATGATAGGGAGAAATAGTGGAGAGAAAGCAGCAACAGAGTGTAAGTGAGTAGGTGGAAGGTGAAGGTACACCAGTTCAAACAATCGACCATGCTTACGGCCTATCCCAAGGGTCTGTCCTGACTGTGGATCCTGCACAAGACATCCAAAAGAGGAGAAAGTAACAGTGAGTCCAAGATCACATAATTGTCCAACAGAAATAAGATTAAGAGACAAGGCATGCAAATAATAAGTTTAGGGAAGAGAAAGATGGGAAGTAGAGACGTGGCCAATATACTAAGCATGCATATGGGAACCATTCGCTATTTGAATAGTAGGTACGTGTAAGGCAGATGATGTAGAGGTAAAATATTTGGGATTATAGTTTATATAATTGGAGCAAGTTGAGTCAAAAAGCCAAGTAGAAGTACTTGTGGTGGCGAAAATAACAGTAGAGGTAGCAGAGGGATTATCAGATATGGAGTTGAGCTAACGAATAATATCAGCAATGTCACTAGTACTAAGGTTGGTTGAAGGGGATGGCTCAACAGGAGCAGGAAAATTGGAGACAGCGGGAGTGGCAGTAGCAAACTGAGTAGATTTGAATGTTGAGGCTTATGACCATGAGTCCCACTGTTGTGAGAATCAGCAGGCTTATGGGGGCACTGATGATAAAGGTGACCAGGACCTCTTTTAGAGCAGTGGATGCATGTGAAATTTAGGCAAAGCAACAGAGAGTGATCTGGTTATTTGCAGTATTTGCACAGTGGTTGATCAAGAAGATGACCACGAGAAGACACTAAAGAGGCTCAAGCGGTGTCTAGAGTTTTGGTTTGTAGATAGCTAAGATGAGTTTCTTCAGAAAAAAAGTTTAGAGATTGCATGGCCAAGAATTGGAAAAGGGCTTCGTCGTAGAAGAGATGCCTGAACTGGCTCAAATGTATCATTCAATGCCATGAGAAAACTAATGAGTCTCTTATTGTCACAATTAAGAATGAATTTCTTGGCATTAATAGAATTCGTCTAGTCAGGTTTAGAAGGAGGTAGTTGATCCTATTAACCTTGCATCTGTGCCAAAAAGCTGTGAATGGACTGACCAGATTCTTGATAAAGATAGTGAAGCTAAGACAAGATTTAGTCTTGATGGGCAAGATCATCAGCAGTATAGCAGGAGCAAAGAAAATCCCAGACCTCATTACCAGTCTCAAAACAAGAAACTAAGACCCAATAGAAAGGATGGAGGCGTTACAAAGCCATGGGATGATGTGATGATTCTTGCTATCCTATTCGTCAAGCCGCTCCACATATTGCTCATTAGGTTCATCTTTATTCTTGGTTGGAAGTTTAACATTGCCAGTGATATAATTCTAATGCTTACGACCTTTTAAAAAACTGGATATGGTATACACCCAAAGGAGATAATTAGGGCCAAAGAGAATAGCAGTGATAGGCTAAGTAACATCAGGATGCTCCATAGATAATAACCAAACAAGCAGTACACTATAGAAGCAAATTTTGATAGGTTTATCTTTATAATTGGTTGGAACTTAACATCGCCAGTGACATAACGCCAAAGCCTGCAACTTTTTAAGAAAGTGGACATAGCATGCACCCAAAGGAGATAATTAGGGCTAGAGAGAATAGTAGTGATACGCTGAGCATCATCAGAATGCTCTATAGATAATAATGAAACAAGTAGTACACTGTAGAAGCAGAATCTAATAAAACTGATATCAAAACTTGAATTAGGAGGTTGAAAAACCTTAGAAACTAGTCTGAACTAGTTAAGGATGGGTCTAGAACATACTGAATCAGTCGACGAAAAGGAGACAACTGGTTTAACCCAGTTTAGTTGATGTAAAGATGTATGGCTAGGTTAAAGCCGTGCGAGCCGCGTGTGGACAAGGTAGCTTAGTTGGAGCAGCATTACAAGAGGCCGATGCGAGTGGAGCCATGAGGAGATGACTGGTGCAAATTGAAGCCGCGTGTGAGGAAGGTAGCATGGGTGAGCCACGGGCTGGTAGAGTGTGACAGCGCGTGAATTAAGCAAGGAGAGGTTGGAGGCTTCAGGCTGCATGTGGGGGCACGTGTGATGATTTGGGAGGTTGATTTTGTTTATACGGTTGGACACATAGGGAAGAGGACAATCTAACAATATAATAAAATTGCAGATTGGAAGAGCAAAAATTGGCACAAAAACTGAGGTTGGCTGATCATGGCAACGATAGTGATGCAACATCTGTCAGAAAAATTATTTTACCATAACTCTGATACCATGTTAAAATGACACAGGGAATAGAAGTTTAGAGAGAAAAATAATGATTGTGTATTAAAAATATTGATGTGTTCAAAACTATACAACGAAACTCTATATTTATAAAGTGAATAAGAAACCTAAACCTACTATGATTAGGACTAATTTAAGTTATCTAATTTAGGACATCTACTAATTTAGGATATGTACATAAATATTTTAGGAATATTCTAACAGATTCAATGGATAAAAATGTTTTTACTTTGATCGTTGAATGAAACCTCACATGAATTCAAGGACTCAAACTTAATTTAGGATTACTAAAGTTAAATAAACTTAAGTTAGGACACATATAGTAGACCCATAAGTGGCTGTGCTTTAGATTTTCTATCCTACTTTTGTTAATAAGCTAGAGATGTAATCATGTGAAGATTATCTTAGCTATTTGTCTTATAGGTTTGAAGCCAGCAACTCCACCATAGTTCTATGTATGGTTAAGTTTGTGAGTTTTTTTATACTGTTTCCTTGTCATGTACATCCTGATCATATACAAACGCTGATAACGAAGAGGAAATAAAGTCTCAAAACTGATTATGTTTCAAGAGTTTAAATTTTTAGTTTTTCAAGTTTTAAAATCACGTCAATTTGAAATAAATGCTAAGGTGCAAATCTAAATATATAAATTTCAAATTTCAAGATTCAAATTTAATATTTCCATTTTCTAAATTTTGGTTGTGTTTATTTTTACATGTTATATTTTCTTCTTGGTTGCCTATAAAGGCCTATGAGATATTCAATGTGTAGTCATCTATCTATATAATGAATCAGCTCATACTTTTTAAAATATATCACCAAATCAATGGCTGAGATTTTGTTTTATATAACCAACGGCTGGGATTTGTTGCTCTCTTAATTTACCACCCAGTCAACTTAAACAAGGCAAACGTGATGCCACTTTATTACAAAAGGGATACGGTACAAACATAGACGTGTATGTATATATCGAGAGAAAAGGAGAGGGAGAAGGAGAGGGAGAGGGAGAGGGAAAGGGAGAGGGAAAGTGAGAGTGATAGGAGAGTGGGATTTACTTTGGAGGTGTTGTGATAGTGAATCTAGGAGTAGAAGAAGAGTAAGGCTCACCGATGTTATAGGGTTGGTTAGTGGGTTCGTTCAAAACCTATGGTTTTAAAAAATGGTGATGGGTGTCAAAATGGTAACAATAATAGTAATGTAAAAATGGGGCGTAATGGGTGCTGCGTAACGGAAATGAAAATCAAAAGTGTGAATTTTTTTTCATATTCAAAATTTACTCAAATTAGGTAGTTTTTGATGTTTCAATAATTAAAATGTATAAATATAGGCAAAATATTACTTTACACGTGTAATACTCCCTTTAATAATTTTTCTACAAAATTTACATTTCACGTAATGTCTAGTGTCAATGAGTGTTACAAATCTGAAACTTATATAATTTTAAAAGTGTCATCACCACCATTACTATTAGTAGTACTACTACTGTCACTCCCAATATTTGATTGAGGTGGCATTGTTACTTATAAAATAAAATTTAATATTATATAATAATATTACTTTATATCATCAAAATATAAAATATAAATGTTTGGTGTTATATATATTTTTTTAGCTAAAACCTTAAATTAAGTTTAATTAATTACAATAAATTTAATTTAATATAATTTTTAGTGTAGCTAATACAACATTTAGCATCAAAATTCAGGTTTGCTCACTATTATCAAATGTATACCCATCTTTTTCCATTATAATTCTCTTAAGCCTATCCTGACTTTATCATCAGAGAGTTTTTGGTTGGGAATCCACTCTGGCTATGTCGTATGACTTTTTTTTACTCTGCAGGCTTGATTTCAGCTCTTTTCATTGACATAGTGATTACACGTGATGGTATTTTTTTAATTGCTGCATAGATAACTCGATGTTTATGATATCATCCACATGTTAAGAAAACTAAACAAGCTTTTGACAACTAAGTCCACCCTCAGGGTGACTCCAACCTCTATTCCAAGCTAATGAAGAAAGTGGAACAAATGAAGATAGTAATGATGAAGAAGACCACAATCAACAAATCATACCCTAGACCAAAGCTCACCAAGTTTCCAAAACACCACCATGATCACCTATGAACACTACCCAACTCCAAGTCTCACTCTTAACCAATAAATAACTCACTCTTACTTACTCACTCACTTTTTCTCTCTATATCAACAGCTTATACATACACACAAACAAGTTTTAAAAAATGAGGAAAGAGAGATGGCGTTCAGTGAGAAAGGGAGAAGGTAACTCTAAGCTAGAGAGGTAAGGTGGCTAATCTTGGATTGAGCATCTGCTGCTGATCCAATAATACACTGGAAAACTAGGAAAAAAAGACTGGTATTGCTACACAAACCCAGGTGAGCCCATACACATGAGGAAGAGGATGGTGTACACACTAGGCATCAGAGACATGCCCCACGCTCATAATACACATCGTGCGCATAAGAAAAAGACAATCATACACACGACAGTGTGGTTTAGGAAAAATTTGCCATGTCAAAACCAAATTTTCAAAACACTCCCAAACATAATCTTAACAAATAAAATAAATAAATAAATAAATAAACCCACAAATGCATAAAATTGACATCATATATGGCAAGAATGAAAAATCTAGGTCATTACATCTATGAGTGAGTGTATATATATGCACTAATAGGTAAAAAATTGTTGAGAAACATGAAATTAATTACGTAATTGATGAATTAATTGCTATTTATTGAGCTAGTGATACTTCTAAGCACTTTTGGAGGATTGAACTAATTAATTTTGAAAATAAAATATTTGAATTTTGAACCGAAAATGGCTAAACTATAAAAAGTTTATTTTAGGCTATTGTTTGGGCAGCCCCCTATTGTCCTATACTAGTTTCTGCACTATTTTCTTCCTTGATTCCTATTCCCGAATTGTTTTGGGATTAAAACAATATAGATTTGAAAACAAACTCTTTTTTTTTTTTAATATATGAATATTACGTTTGGATATTTACAATGAAATATTGAATTATTAAAAATTGGTACTCATTTATAGTCTTTAAAGATAGTGCTATGTTATAAGATGAAACTTGGAACATGTTAAATATATGGTTGATAATTGAGAAAGTTATAAAATATCATATTAATATTAATTTAATATTGTTTGGTTATTGAGTTATAATGAATGGGTTTGTGGTATTTGGTCGATATGGATATTATGAATAGACTTGATATTGTTTGGATATGAGTTATTCGGTTGATATTGATTGGGTTTTGATTTTAGGTTGGGGTTAGAGGTACTAAAATAGAGGGTATACATGCACATAGGTTGGAAATCGCTAGACTTGCATAGGGGTTCGAAGTTCGTTGCTCACAGTCTAATAGGCTAATGACCTACGAAGTTAAGATGGATGCCAAATAAGGCATTATTATTAACCCCAAGGCTTAAACACAGGCGATAGACACCAAGGGCATAATATTCACTCCTAAGGCTTTAGCCCAAGTGGTAGAAGTTGGTAGTGGATGTTACTCTTTAGCTTTGGCTTTAGAGGCTAGCACCATCATAATACAATGTTTGGAATGGAGCCTTATGGTTGAGGTCTGTTATATTATTTTTGGATTGTTTATAGTTTTTGCTTAACTATTATATGTATGGTTTTGATTGGGATAGGTCATATATATTTGCATATGATTTGACACATTCTTAGGTAACGGAATTCGGAGTATGATATAATGTCTAACTAAATACAGAGTAAGTGTATAATTGAATGACTTTCGTGAAAAAAATTATAAAAATTTTAAAAATAATGTAACACTAACCTTATGTGTGAAAGTGATCTATAACAAAATAAAAAGAGAAAAAAAAACCAATAAATTTAAATATTTTTAATAAATAATAATAATAATAAGTTTTTTTAGACTACTAACTATATATAGTTTAACTTAATATGAATTAATTTCCATTATTATTCTCTAATTTGTGTTTACATAACAATTTTGAAAAGGTTCTCCCCCTTTCTAAACTATATTGAATGTTATACGATAAGAATATATGGTAAGAAGATTTAAATAAAGGGGGCGTTTGGAGCCCCAAAAAATTTCAAAAAATCTCAAAAAACTTCAAAAGCTGACAGGTTCTCAGACTGTAAAAAATTTCAAAAGCCGTTGGAACGGACCAAAAGGGTGCGTTCCAACGGATTTTGCCAGAATTCAAAAAAAAGTAATTTGACATTTGCACAAAAAATTACACAAAATTCCAATGATTTTCAAAATCTTCCACTAAAATTTTGACACGTGTCACTTTATATACTTTTTAACAATTTTATATCAAATCAAATATGAACATTCAACAATCATTACACAATAATTTCAAATTTTATTTTGAAAACTTTTGGAGATTGTTGAAGCTCCAAACGCCCCCAAAATAATGTGAATAATTATTGAATCGTCATTTTAAAGCAAAAGGTCCATAAAGATATATCTTGTTTACGAAATTACCACCAATGAGATTTATTGTTCTATTTTTTGCCAATAAAAAATTTTTAAGTTATATTCGATAGCCAACGAGAATGAGAATGAGAAAAGAAAGGGAAACAAAATTCTAATATTTAGTATGTCAAGGAAGTAGAATAGAAATTCATTTTTTAATATTTGGTATGTATAAAAATATTTGAGAATGGAATATGAGTACAAGCTAAAAGTCTAAATTATCATTTTTTTTAACACATTAAATGAATGACGATAATTTTATCAATTCACTCCTTTAAAAGAGTTCCTCCTTTTGTGAAATTTTTAAATACCATATCAAACTTAAGAGCTTACCATTTTTTAACTATTGGAATTTCTTAATTCAATTTCCTCAATCAAATCATAATTTCTTTATTAGTTGGCATTCCCAATTCAGTATCTAGGTTCCGTTTGGGAACCGTAGCAAGTAGTTAACTACTAGTTACTCAACTTTTTGGCTCTTTTTTAAAATGACCAAGATTACCCTATTATATTTTTTAATTTCTTTTAAATTATGAAGGACAAAATGTCAAATTAATAAAAATCTAAAAAAATAGTTATTAAAAAGTTAACTTTTTTTCTATTCAAATATAAAAAAAAAAGTTACCTTTTTTAGTATGTAGTAACTAACTAGCTTTTCCTTTCTAAACTTAACCCTAATGTCTAATCAAACACAAAGTGTGCACATGACTTACTTTCTTTTCGAGTTCCAAAATTTTAAAAGTAATGTAAAATCTTATGCGTGAAAGTAGAGTTGGTAAAGTTATCCCAAATTTATCAACTCGCCCAATTAAACCTAAAATAATGGATTTGGGTCCTGCTATTTTACTAATTGAGTTGTAATTGAGTAATTTATAAAACTCTCATTTATAAATAAGTGTAATTGAGTTATTAAAGGAGACTCGTTAAAACACTCAATTAAATTAAAAAAATTAATTAAACCCCAACTCTTTGCACCGCGCTCTCTCTCACTTGGCACCTAGAACAAAGATAAGCTCCGACAGACCCTGTGCTTCTCCCGCTGCTTCCGCAATGATGGCCGAGGAACACTGGACTCGCTGTCGTCCGAAGAGCGGCTTAAATCGGTGTGAGCCTCCTCGATATGGACTAAGTCGGGAGCTAACGACCTTCCCAAGATCAGGGATAGGTGCCAACACCTAATCAATGGGATCGGGCAGAAACATCGAAGGAACACCCCCTCTACTGACTTCAGGTGCGATCCGCTCAATTACACGCTGAATTTTGACAATGCTCACCTCGACGAGGCTCCTTTCCAGAACTTCTCCTCATCTAGGGTTTCGGTTTCGCCGTTGCTGAAAACGGTGCCAGAATCCGACAATTTCATGAAGCTAGTTGCTTCGAGGGTGCATAGTTGATCTAGTTAGCGATTTTCATATATCGTTAGAGAACCGAGTGCTTTAACGGGAAATTTCACGTGGCGGCAGCGGCATTCATCGCAATTTGCAGAGAGAGGTTAGATAAAGTGTGATTTGGTTCTCTCTCTCTCTCTTTATATATATATGTAGCAAATACTGCACTATATATGAAGTTCCCATTCATTTCTCTCTATACGTTGGTTTTTTTCATTTGTTTACTGCTACTATTTTGTATTTATTTATTTTTTAATATATTTATTTATTTACTTTTCAAAAAAATAAATGGATGGATCAGAATAATATTGATCTATTTATATATATACACACACATTAATTAAAATAAAATTTTAATTTAAAAAAACATAAGTTAGGCCATAAGTAAATGGGTTGGTATGATTTCATGAGTCTGTACTAACCCGCATTTAACTCACTTATATTCAACTCGTCTTTTAAATGGGTGGGTTTGAGTTGCACCTATTTAATTTTCAAGCTAATCAAACTTATCACCAACCCACTCAATCCACCCATTTTGCTACCGTTACGTGAAAGTAACCCACAACAAAATAAACAGAGATAAAACAATCAATTTAAATACTTTTAAGGAATAATAATAATATCATTTCAAAATAATAATAATAATAATAACAACAACGACGACGAAAGGTTTTTTTAGACTATTAACTTTATGTATTTTAACTTCATATGGATAAATATTGTATTATCATTTAAAACAAAAGGTCCAAAAAAATATAATTTATTTACAAAATTACCACCTTTAAAACTTTATTGATTTATTTTCTGTTAGTTAAAAATTTTAAAATTATATTTAGTTACTACCAAAAATGATAATGAGAATAGAAATGGAAACGAAATTCTAATATTCAGTTCATCAAAAAATTAGAATGGGAATTCATTTTCTAAAATCATTTGAGAATAGAATAGAAATATAAGTTAAAAGTTTGAATTCCAGTTTTTTTTAAACACTTTAAACCAATAAGGGCAAATTTATCAATTCACACCTTCAAAAAAAATCTTTCATTTGCGAAACTTTTATATAATAGTGCTTGTTTGGAGCACCAAAAATTACCAAAAAAAAAAAAAAAAATCTCTAAAACTCTTTAATTTTCTCTAACTGTTTTCACATTAAGAATTTCTAATTTGTTCTAACTTTTACTCACTTTCTCTAACTTTTATTACTTTTTTCAAATTTTCCAAATTTTGTTCTACATTTTTTTAATTTTTTGAGCAATATATCAAACATCAAACTTTTTTTAATTTGGCAAAATTTTATTTTATTTTTGGTGCTCCAAATAGACACATACCATATAGAATTTAGGAACTTACATATTTTTAAATATACAAATCTCTTAATTCAAATTCTTTGATGAAATCAATAATGTCTAACCAAATATAGAGTGAGCGTGGAGCTAATTCAAATTTTATGTGTGACAGTGACTCATAATCAACAAAAAAAAAATGTAAAGTATTAAATTTTTATATTTTTAAAAAATAATAATAGTAATAAAAGTTTTATGCAGGTACGCGAGACCAATCTAAATAGTTTGATGTTGGATTGAACTGAAGAATTTTTATTTTATTAATATATAATTCATTTAATTGAATTTAAAAAATAAAAAAATTTTAAATAATTAATCAATTGGCATAAGTAATTTGTAAACCCCATTAACGTGACTCGTGAGTGAACTCGAGGGATTCAGCAGCCTCCAGCATAAAAATTAAATAAATAATAATAATTATTATTTTTTTGGTAATTAATTATTATTGTTATTATTATTGATATTTTGAAAGAGTTTTATAATAAATTAATTTGAGTCAGCAGGAGAAGTTCAATGGACTCCACCGCAGGTAACAAGGATTCCATGTTGAACATCTCGTGAAGTACACAAATATGGAAATGGAAGACCAAACGGGACAATCCCAAATATAGCAGTACGTAATTGGGCTGAGAATATGAAGGGTAAGAGTCGCAGAGGGAGCGAAGAAAGTAAAGTGCAGAGAGAGAGAGAGAAGAGAGAGAGCAGATCATCGATTCGTCATTGTTGCGACTAGGGTTAGGGTTTGGTGCTTTACTCTTTTCTAATGGCGACCAATGCAGAGCAAAGCGCCGCAAGACCGGGGCTGAGAAAGCCAGTGTTCGTCAAAGTCAATGACCTCAAGCCGGGGACCAACGGTCACACTCTCGTCGTTAAGGTTCTTGACTCGAACACCGTTTTGCAGAAGGGCCGATCGGTGTCTCGGCACCTCCCCCAGACCCGCATTGCCGAGTGCCTCGTTGGAGATGAGACTGGGACGATTCTCTTCACTGCTCGCAACGATCAAGGTATCTGAATCGCTATCTGATTAATTTGAAGCCCTGGGGACTGATCGTTGTTATGATGTTTGTTTCTTTTCCTAATTGATCTCTTATATCAAGCTCTAATCTATGTATGAGAGAAATTTTGGTCCTTTTTAGGTTGTTTAGGGGTTTATGGAATCATCTGTGCGCTTGCTTATAGCTTGATTGGGTAACATTCTTACGTTTTGTTTGGAACACATCATCCATATCATGAGTTGATAGTCTTGCATTTATTTCTCAACTATTTATTTATTTATTTATCTTTTGCATGAATCATTTTTAGCGTATTTTGGTTAAAGAAAGATAGAGGAAGCTAAAATGATCCATGTCATGAGTTCATAGTTTTGTATTTATTTCTCTAATTTTTTTTTAATTTATCTTTTGCATGAATCATTTTTAGCGTATTTTGGTTAAAAAAAAGGATAGAGGAAGCTAAAATGATAATTTTGTTTCCTCTGGTTACCGGGCGGTGGAGAAAAGAAAAAAAACTTTCCAAGGAAAAACAAGTGGAAATTTATTTTTCCTTCTCAATTTCTTTCTGTTTTCTTTCCTCTCAGGTACCGTATTATATTTTCCCTCTTTCCTTTGATTTAGAAAAGGGAAATATATTCCTTTTTCTTGAAAAATAAAACAGAAAAATAACCACATTACCTACCATCTCCCTTTTCCCTTTTAAACAACTGTAAGGCAGTAGGGGTGAGGAAGCCAATTCCATAGATGATAGACCTGACTTTATGATTACTGTTTTTTTGTGTGTTTGGATCATGCATTTATTGAGGGATATCAAAAGGAAAGGGAAAGGTGAAGAAAGAAGAGAAAGGAGAAAGAAACAGATGAATTGCAATGAATGTTATATATTTGATTGGGTTAGCAAATAGATACAAATGAAAGGCATTTCAATTAATCAATTTTCTGATTATTTTTTTCTTTTTCATATTTTCTACCTTTTCCTCTGTATTTTCACTGCAATGAATTGACTAAATATCTTGTTTTTAAATCATTTTTCCATTTATATTTCCCTCAAAAAGTTCACGATCTAAACGGATTAATTTTTACTTTATAAATTTGTGTTAACTTGTGTCATTTTTTTACTGCAATGCTAATTCTCAAATACATTGGAGAGATAAGCTTTGCATATGTTTTTATTTCTATTTTTCAGTAAGTAAAGTACCCAAATTGCATGAACACTCCTTGGAAGGTGGCATACCCTTGTTGGAATCATACACTTATGTAAATATGTCCTATTATTTTTTTATTGTTTTTAGAATCGAACACTTTTTGGATAGTTGACACACATTAAACAACATTGTATTTTTGAAAAACAAAAATGGAGTTAAATAATAAGATTATAACAATATGATTTTTTGTTTATTTATTACTCTTTTCTTATATTTTCTAATTTTATGGATTATTAGATTTCTAAATTGTTTTTAGATATTTTTAAAAAACAGATATAAATAAGAGGAAGTGTATTGTTTATTGGTTTTATTTCACCTATACCTCTTGTGGTCTCGGCTTTGTACACCTGAACCTCACAAGTTTTATAAATGTATATCGAGATCCTCCAAGATTTGCATTACATTCACTCAGAACCCATCTGTTAGATTTTCTATCCAAAAAGTAACTGTTGACCAATTTTTTATTTTTTTTTTTGTAATTCTGTTGACCAATTCATTATTGTGAAATTAGCTTTATACCCTTACTTTAATTTAAAAAAAATGCATGAAAAAGGAAATTGAGAGTAGGTTTCTTCCATTATTGTTTGATACTAATGGAAAGGGAAGTGTAAGGAAAGGAGAAACTAAATTTCTCTATTCCATGTTTAGTTTATTTGATTATTAGTAGAAAAAAGTACTTATAATTTATATGTTATATAATATAAATTTAAAATATTAATGCGAAGCATGATAATTTAAAGTACTAATATAGAAAAGGTTCACAAAAAATTAATAAATTAATTATAGTGTAACTTTTATAAAACCAAAGACATACCATATCATAATATAAATATTTTTTTATTAATATTAAGGGTATAAAGGTAATTTCATAGCATTGAATTGGTCAAAAGTTACTTTTTGGATGAAAAATTTAACAGAGATAGCTTAAATGAATGTAATACAAACCTAGGGGATTCAAGTGCACATTTATGAATATAGGGTCTAGGTATACAAAACCGAAACTACAGGTGTAGGTGAAACAAACCTTTGTTTATTATTTTTCTCTATATTTATTCATTAATGTGTCTGTACCTTTTCATGTCCTGATAGTGTTCCTTTAAAAATTAACGTATCAGCGGTATATATCGTGTTGTATCCATACCATGTGTGTGTATCATCCTTCTTAGGTTGCAATCCACATACATATAAAGTATTGAATGTGAATCTGCTTTAGAGCTTATACAAAACCCTACAAGTCTGTTGGTGCAACGCGAAGTAATGCAACTGTGGTGAAATTTGCAAAAGGTATGTATCTATTGCTGCAATACCTCAATGGCTTTTGATGATCATGTGGTCTAGGCAGCTCTCCTTTGTAAAGTATCTTCAGCTTGCTGTCATCACTGTCAGAAATTTCAAGATGGATGAAATACTAGATATTGTTGGTGGTTTTTAAACCATTATAGCAAGTGCTAGAATTCTTAGATTTTGTGATAGTTTTGGACATTCAGTTGGAGTTGGTTCTTTTTTCATTCTTTTAATCTACTGGCTGCATTTTTATGCTGTTCCCTCTTGGCAATGATTCCCTGTTAATATTTTCTCCCAGTTGATTTGATGAAGCCCGGTACAACTATCACCCTCCGAAATGCAAAGATTGACATGTTTAAGGGATCGATGAGGCTTGCAGTGGATAAATGGGGACGTATTGAGGTTGTTGAACCGGCTCCTTTTGTAGTTAAAGAGGACAACAATCTCTCCCATGTTGAGTATGAGTTGGTGAATGTTGTGGAAGAGTGACATCTCTTTTGGAAGCTTCCTTTGACATAAAAAATATTAGAAATCTAAAAGGCCCAGTAGTTGGATTCTACCTTAATTTATGTTGATGTTTGCCTGCTTTTTGTGGATGGTTTGGAGTTGGTACAGAAATGTTCAGGACCATAATTAGGGCTGGTCCTATCTTTTCTATGATCATGGAATCAGATCTGTTTAGTGTTGGCGGGGAAAACTTGTTTCATTGCTCCATATGGAACTGTATACAGAAAAACTAGTGCTAGTGATATGGATAATTTTGCTTTAAGTTCTTGCAGCCTTCCAGGCAGTCAGTTCATATTTATATTCCTTTTTTGCTTTCTTTCTTTCGAGCTCATATGAGAAGGAATATACTGGTAGGTGTGATTCATGGATTTTTTTTTTATATTTTTTTAATTATCTTTTTCCCCTTTGGACGTAAAACATCAGTTTATATGAATAGTGAATGTAGAGGTTAGCGTGTCCCGAATCTCGGGGTTTGTTAAGTCTAGATGCCTCTCATCAACTAAGCTTATTCCTTTGACGATTCATGGAATTGTATATCCTGTGGTTATGGTCGGCTAGGGTTAAAAAATTTCATGTTTTGTGTGTCCAAAGTAACCAAGTGGGATAGGTGTGAACTTTGTATATCATATTTCTCGTGTCTAAGTCCGTAAAAGTGTTCGCTCTTCAGCCACCGTTTGTTAATGTTCGTTTGATGAAGTAAATGAGTATGGTTTGACCGCACTTTTCAATTTTGATAAATAAATGAGCCAATTTCAAGTAAGGATGAGCTCAATGCAACAAGACAATGAATAGACTTGTTCATTGTTCGTTACTTGTGTATAATTTGTGAATATATATTCGTTTAAGCATTCGTAAATATACTTATAATCAATTTAACTAAGTTTTCCTTAAGGTCTTATTGATTTTTTATTTGTTTGTAATAATTTAGATTAGTTATAAGTTGTTTGTTAGTTTATAGTATTTTAAGTTAAAAAAATGTGTATTTAATTGTTAAATCTTGTCACTAGTAAGTACGTAACGACGTTGGATTATTGACTTGCGAGCATGATTAACTCAAGCCTGCTATTAAATCTAATAAGCAAACTTGAATTAATCTTTTGTGCTTTATACCACTGAACAAATAAATGTGAAGAGTTTTTATGCTTGACAAGTTTGCGGCCTTACTTATATGATCGTAAGCAAACAATTTGGAAGATGACTGCATAGCTAGATTTGATATAATTTGATTGAATTGAACCAACCAAATTTGGTTAAAGTGGTTTGGTAATTTGAATAAATTTGGTTTGATTTATTTTTTCAGAAAATTTGATTTTTGATTTTCGGTCGGTTTGGCAAATCTTATGATCGAGGCAGCCAAATAACTGGAGTTTATATAATTTTTTCACACTAAATTATATAGTTTACATAATTAATTTTATATATGTTAGAAACCTTAAATATGTTTGTAAATGGTGCACACCACATTAGGCCCATTCGAAATCTTAATTCCATTAAATATATTCGTAATTGTTTCTAATTTAGTGTTTCAATTTTTTTTTTTAATATTTGATTTAAAATTGAATCGACTGAAAATGGAACCAAAATTTTTTAGTTTTACGGTAAGTTCGATTAACAAAAGAAACAACCGAAAAATTAATTAATTTTATGATACTCCGAGTTCCTGCCATCCAAGTGCATAAACTAACATCACACAATACATATTTCCTATCCCAACCCATAAACTATCACAACCGAAGTGAAATGTTCGGTTATAAATTTAACAACTAAACTAGTTGGGAAAACATACACCGAAACAATATCTAGTGCCACAAATTAGGCTCATACAAGTATCCCAACCCAATGATAAATCAATTAACAAGTGTAACATAATATATCACAGAGATTTCAATACAAATTTCAAATGAAATAAATAAACTAGAATTTTGTCATGCTTCTCATTACACAATTTACTCGTATAGCACACTAAGTATTTTAAGTTGTTCAACAATGAATCCTGCACTAACTCGATGAGAGAGTGAGTATTGATATATAATGTGTTCTCGGAGAATATAAGAAAAGAAAGAGCCATGAAAGAGTATCCTAGCATGTTAACATCGTGATACATGGAACCATATAAAATTAAACATTATCAAGCAGCTTTACATTACACAGTAATTGATTTACACATGATTTCGGGTATCTGCATCATTAACCCGTGGACATAGTATCAATCATAGAGACGTGTGTCCTGGCCTAAGCCACAAAACCATAACCAGGCCACCCCTAGACAACTTTGTCCTTGGCCTGTGCCATAAGACAATTGTTATGTCACTCTTAGGTATTTGTATCGTTTTGTAGATTACTAGCCTATTAGACCATTAACAACCATCTTCACGCAAGTTTTAAAACTTTTAATCATTGAGCACATATATCCAACTATTTTTAGTGCCTCTCAAACCAAATAAGTCACAATCATAACTCAACATGTTATCATAGCCAAATCTAAAATATATATATATATATATATATATTTAATTATAAAAATAAATAATTAATTTTTTTTATTTCATATTTAAACTTAGTTTAAAAATCTGCCATTTCTTATTAAAGGATTTCCACAATAAAATATATATAATAGCATGTACTTTTATGAGTACTATTTTATTCATAATACATTAAATTGGGGCTTAGTATGTTATTTGATGTGATTGATTGATGCATGAGTTGACTTGGTTAGTCGATTTTTTGTTTGAGGTTTGCCGTGTCAAGGTTTGGGCGGTTGATTTATGCCTTGTTGTTGGTCATTCGCACCTCAAGGGTTCTTCTGTTCTCACAGCATTGGCATGTGCAAGACTTTTCTTTTCCCATGCGCACGACTTGTTCCAGCTGAGCCAATGCAAGTTACTGCTTTTTCTGAGTTTTTCGCCTGAAAGTTTAATTTGTTTTAAATGTTGTCGCCCAACCTAGGCTACTCCCTACTTGCTGCCCACCTACTTTACTCACTCTCTTTCTTCCTCTCTTCCTTTATGGTGAAAGAAGATTGGTTGTGTGTGTGTGTGTGTGTGTGTAGTTGACTCAGGAGTGTTTTACGAAAATCGAGAGTTAAGAGTAAGCTGAATGAACTATTGTTATTCACAAATTGAGCCTTCTTTCTTATTCCTTTGTGCAATTGGTGTTATGAGGAGTGTGTGTTGAGTGATGGTTTGTTGTTGAGATCGTTGTGTTGATCATTTCAGAGTTCCGACATTCTCAACATTCGTCTATTTCATTTTCTTCTTCAACCAAGCAACTTGAGGTAGGGAACATTACTTTCTTATTGCATTTATGATATGTTAATGCATGCATCAATATTGAATATGATATATAGCATGTTAGGTGAAGTTAATATATAATATTCTTATTTACCTATATGTTCCAAGGTTAATTGGATTATGATTGATTCCTTGGTTGATTGAGAAATTGATGTTACGGTTGCCTCACATGTTGGTAAGGACTAGAAATGGATATAAACATAGAATCAGAAGCTTAATAATAGAAATTGGGAGATCAAAATACCTCTTATTTCCATAAAAAAGTTAAGGCCCATTGCTCTAGAAATAAGATTCTCTCAATTCAAGATGATCAAGGCGAAAGACATGAGGACTATGAGGTGGTCAAATCTATCTTCATTGAGTTCTACAAGCGGCTTTTGGGTACTCCTTTCCAATACCCGCAAGATGCAAAAGGTTATGTGGAAAGCATTATGCAAACTAACTTGCCTCCGGATATCATGACATCCCTTGATAGCATGGTCACGGATGAAGAAATAAAGAGCAACCTATTTTCTTTGCCAAGCTATAAAGCCCCTGGCCTAGATGGGTTCACTCCACACTTTTTTAAAAAAGCTTGGAATATTGTTGGGAATGATGTCCTTGATGATATAAGATCCTTTTTTAGGTCTGGAAAGCTACTAAAGGAGGTAAATTCCACTGTTATTACCCTTGTTCCAAAGACTCCTAACCTAAGCAAGGTGTTAGACTATCGTCCCATCTCATGCTGTACTACAATTTACAAATGCATCTCAAAAATAATTGCTAATAGGCTCAAGGTGTTGATGCCTCTTATTATTAGCCATTCTCAAGCAGCATTTGTTAAAGGTAGATCAATTACAGATCAGATTTTACTTATGCATGAGCTAGTGAGGAATTATCACAGAAAGAACATGTCTCCTAGGAGTTCTTTGAAGATAGATTTGATGAAAGCTTTTGACTCAGTCTCATGGGATCTCATCCTGGACTCTTTGCAAGCACTCAAATTGCCGGGTAGGATTATCAGTTGGATCAAAGCTTGTATCACCTCTCCTCAATTCTCAATTTCAATGAATGGGACTCTAGAAGGCTATTTCCATGGCGTTAGAGGTCTAAGGTAAGGAGATCTGCTATCCTCGTATCTATTCATTATCATTATGGAATTTTTCTCAAGGCTTCTCAACATGATGGTGAAGGGGAGTAATTTCACTTATCACCCTAAGTGTTTAAATCCTCTCATTAACCATATTTGTTTTGCAGATGATTTGTTCATTCTATGTACTCCTAATGTCTCCTCTTTTCAAATAGTCCATGATGCACTCAAGGAGTTCCACAAATATTTGGGTTTGCAACCCAATGGCTCCAAAAGCAAAGCTTACATTTCTGGAATCAATGATCATGAAAAGCACAACTTATGCTCCATCCTTGGATTCCAACTTGGAGATCCCCCAGTCAAATACTTGGGTGTGCCTTTGGTATCAACCAAGCTCAAGCATGAAGATTGTAAGGAGTTGATTGATAAGGTTACAAGAAGAGTTAAAAGTTGGACTGCTAAGCACCTATCCTATGCAGGTAGAGTGGTACTCATCAAAGCCATCCTGTTTAGTATACAAGTCTTCTGGAGTATGCACTTTGTTTTGCCAAAGAGTGTATGCTCGGCCATTGAGCAGGTTCTATGGAGATTCTTGTGGTCCGGTGTGGAACTAAGGCAAAGGGGAAGCAAAGTTGCATGGGAAGAAGTTTGCAAGCCAAAAGAGGAAGGGGGCCTTGGAATAAGAAGACTTGAAGAATGGAACAAAGCTTCTATGATGAGGCATATATGGGCCTTGTGCACTAAGAAGAATTCTCTTTGGGTGGAATGGTGCTACTCTAACCTACTCAAAGGGAAATGTTTTTGGGAAGCCAAGCCGCCAATGGATTGTTCATGGACAGGAGGAAGTTGTTAAAGCTAAGGGAAATAGCACAAAGGATCACAAAGAACAAAATTGGCAAAGGAGACTCTTTATCATTGTGGTATGCAAATTGGCACCCTCTCGGCCCACTCATCCCTAAATATGGTCCAAGGATCGCGTATGACGCCGGACTCCCAAAAAATGCCAAAGTTTCAAGAATAATGAAGAACGGCAAATGGAAGTGGCCTTACCCATGTACATGGGAGCTAAGGGAGATCATTCTTGAACATCCACTTGACTATTTCCCTAGCATCAACTTGGATGACAAATACATTTGGATTGCTTCTCGGAAAGGGGAATACACGGCAGCTTCTACTTGGAGAGCCATCCGAGCAAGAAGGAGCAAAGTAAATTGGAGTCGGCTAGTTTGGTATACAAGCCATATCCCTAGATTTAGCTTCATCCTATGGTTGGAAATCAAAGGTAGGCTTAACAATAAAGACCGTATGCTTGGGTGGGGATTGAATATCGATCCTTCATGTGTCTTATGTGGTAATAGGCTTGAAACATTGGATCATCTCTTCTTCCAATGTCCATATGCAGCTGAATTGAGAACCATAGTAATGGGAAGATGCTTTGTTTCAAAAGTCAACCAAACATGGGAAGCCGAAGTCCAATGGGCCTTAGGGAAGTTTAGTAGGAAGAAACCAAGCAATACATTATGCAAAATCGTATGGGCTAGTATGATCTATCACTTATGGGGTGAAAGAAATGCAAGAATCTTCAAGATCAAGGCAACCGCGGTAACTACTATTGTGAAGAAAATAGAGAAAGTAGTTAGAGCCAAATTCTCAAGTCAGTCACTAAACATGGCTAATGTATATGTTAGTTTAATGCATAGTTGGGGAATCCACATGTAGCTTGCTTTGATTCGGGGGTATGCCTCCTTGATATTGTACATAAACTTTCCCATTAATCCAAATATGCACTTACTTACCAAAAAAAGAAAGATTATAGTTACAGCACTGCTGTCATGCATACACTTGATTTAAGGTCATATGCACAAACTTGGCTTTGGCTTCCCATGCACACAAGAAATGAGCCCTCGTATGCACATCTTGAAATTTTGGCTCCCATGCAAATAAGATAGAGTCTTACGTGCACACACGTACTCCCATGTGCACGCCCTTTGCTATTGCTTCCCATGCACACCAATCCTTAGATTGATGCAGACGACCTATTGGTTTACTGTGATGACCTAAATTTTTTAGAACTTTTCAAAAATAAAATTTAATTTTTTTAAAAAATTAACTGATAAGCTCTAGATTTTCTAAATAAAATTTAAAACAATGAAATTTTTGAATAATTTAGAGGAATTTTAAATATTTGAAAGAAAGGTTCCAAGTTTTCTCTGAAATAAATTTAAAGTTTTATGTTTTAAATTGAAAATTTAGCTGTTAAGGGCACAGGTTAATGGGGTCTTGGAATAATTAATAAAAATATAGGTTTTAGGTATTTTCTAAAATTATAAAGTTTAGAAGATAGATTCTAAGGCTTAATAATATATATATATATATATATATATAAAATTTAAGGTTTTTGAATTATGGATTTGGGAGTTAAGTATAATAATTAAAAAGGAAGTAATAGGGGGTTTTACAAAATTATGGGGGAGGTTTCCATAATTTTGGAAAGAAGGATGTTTTGAAAAAAAATAAAGAAATGGGTTCTGAGTGTTTTCTAAATAAATTCCAAATTTTAAGGGTTTTGGAATTAAGGAGATGGATGGGGAGATTAACATAATTAATTATGGGGTTTTTTCTTTAATTTTTGAAAGATTAGCATTGTGGAAAAAAAAAAAAAAAACCTACGTATCTGATGCTCCATTGTTTGTCGCCTAACCTTTCATAGGTTCATTGAGTCATCCCTAGCTGGGGCACCTGGCTCCCTTCAGTGTTCTAGTGTCTTCAAGCATTTGTGTTTGTGTCGACTAGAAGGAAATGCAAGCCAGGAATAAAATGAGGTTTTGGAATAATATTAGGTTCATTGAGTCATCCCTAGCTAGGGCACCTGGCTCCCTTTAGTGTTCTAGTGTCTTCAAGCATTTGTGTTTGTGTCGGTTAGAAGGAAATGCAAACCAGGAATAAAATGAGGTTTTGGCAAAATATTTTTTTAACCTGTTCCACTCAAATCTCTTCTCCAAACTTCAAATTCATATTGTTTTGAACAGAAAGAGATCCCTATTGAGGTGTTAGGAAGGAGGAACACACAATTTGAAGTTGTCTAGCGAAGTCTGATTTGCTTCCGTCACCAGTTTTTTTATTTTATTTATTTTTTTTGTTCTAGAATAGTTTGGCAGAGGGTTGCATTCTTAAATTATTTACATATGGTTCATTTGATTGTATAATGGGTGTATGGGTTGTTTGACATACTTTTAAACTTTTACGCACATGGGTAATTTTGTTAGACATTACTTGAAGTAAGAAACTTGCATATTTTGTGTATATATATGTATACAGTTACATATAGGCTTGAAATTTAGGAGGAAGGCGATTAACAAGGTGTAATATAGATAGGTTGCCTTGGTAGAATTCGGTCTGAGTGTTTTGGCCTTATTCGGGTGAAGCCTAAATTGGAGTTTATGTATGTGAGTATATATATATAATTGTATGTGTAGATATATATTCAAATGGATGAGAAAATGAATAACTTGTAAGTGGAAGTTGAGTATAAAGAATTTTAGGGAATTGATTGGTTGCTGTTGAGAGTTGAAATTTGAGAAGAAAGAATGATTTAGTTGGAGGAATAAAGCGAAAATTGAAAGAAAACAAAACAGAAGCTGAGTCAGTACTGGTGCAGATAACCCGGGCACCCAAAGATGTGGCGCAGGCACATAAGGAGACTGAGTTGAGTGAAAAAAAAAAAGAAAAAAAAAAGAGGAAAGAAAATATAAAATAAGTTAAATTTTAATAAACCTACCTATTAAAGTTATAAATATTAAAAAGGACTTTTATCTATTATTACTGTTTTGTTGTTATTGTTGTTGTTATTATTATTTTTATATTGGGAAATAGTGGGAATTCAGGAAAAAAAAGTGAGAAAATACCTAAAATAACACAGTGTTGGTAAGTAGATTAGGAGGGAAAAGAGATTATAACAAAGAATAAATAGTGAATTGTGTTTATTTATTTGTTTATCTACTTCATTTTCAAGTAATTAATTATATTACGGTTGATACGTTAAGTTGTGGTTAGAATTTGAGTATATTAAAAGGTGACTGCATAATAAATTTTTATATATTAATAAGCGTTAGAAAAATTATTTAGAAGATCACAAATTAAAATGGATAAATGGGGTCGTAATTTAATTATTTGTTATATTTACCATAATTAATTATTTTATAATGTTATAGTTTGTGTTGATTCTGTGATTAGTTTGATTTTATGTTTTGATGTGAAAAGTCATGAACATACTTTAATCACTTGTTTGGCATGATTTTCATCTAAATTGTTTTATTTATAGTATTTTATTAAATGATTTGGGTGGATACACTTGAGGTTTTAATTGGGGGGATCGGGTAGTATAACCATGTGACTTGGGTTTAAATTTGTAGGCCAGAAAAATATGAAGTAGGAAAGGTGGTGAATATTAGACAAGTTTGGTTATGGATAAGATGAAATATTAAATTGAGATGAAAGATTGCTAATAAAAGGAAGAGAGATATTGATAAAATAATAACTAGGGATAAACTGAGATAAAGACATATCGATGGAAAGAAAAGAGTGTTAATGACATGATAAAATGACTTGCAAACCTTAAGAATGAGTGTATGTTTGTTGTGTTGGTGGGTGTGTGGGACAGAGAAAATAAGAAGAGTCATGACATACCCTTGTGTTGAAAAATCCTAAACTTGCGCAGGGTTCAATGTTCATGCTGGTGGATAGTAGCCTACATCATAACGATTATCTAGTTAATTGCGGCCATCAAGTCTGGACTCATGAACGACAACGTTTATTTGGCTAATCGTGGCCATTGGGTCTAAACCTGTAAATGACAATGTTGGAGGGTAAAGAAGGGGTGTGTGTGTGTATGGCTAAATATTGAAAACAAGTAATATATAGGTATAATAAGAAAGAGTTAAGGAAGATAAATAAATAAATAAATGTTATGGGAATCCGAATAAAATATAATGGGATGAAGATAGGAATTGTAACTTTGGAAATGATTAGGATGGAATTAAGCAAAAGTATGGGTACCTAAGTTTAAGAGCATGATTATGTTTTGCTGATTAGTATAAAATGTGTTTAATTTTAATATCCTGCTCACATTAAAAGCACGATAAAACATGTTTTGCTTACTTGCTTGTAAGTAGGCACAAGTGGATCAGTGCTCACTCCCTTATAGTCTGTAATAACCCAGATTTCTTTTATAATTTAATTTAATTTGAAAATTTTTACTTGATAAATTTAATTTGCTATTTAAATTTAATATTTGAAATTTTTGAATTTTTATAAAAAAAAAAGATTTATTTTTGGTTATATTTGAAAAGATTTTTAATTTTAGAGAGAATGGTGTAATTTTCCTAAACCTATGGGGAGTAGGTAAATAATTAAATTGGTTAAGTTAAAATTCTGCTATTATATATATATATATATAATGCTATAATTTTTTTAATATTAAAAACCCTTAGAGAGAGATAGAGAGAAAGAGAGAACAGGGAAAACCCTAATAATATTGCGGCGACTTGAAAATTGTGGACTGCGTTGTGCTTCTTGACTACACTGCACTATTTCCTTAGAATTATGAGTTGCTGCTTCTTCAATTTGCCGAAAGAAAGGTAAGGGGTGGGCCTTTAACTCTCTTGTGTATATATATGTATTTATATATTTAAGGTTTAACAATCGAATTACTCCTCGGATGAAACCTTGCTTGTTTGATAAATTGTATATATATACATATATTTATGTGAATGTGATTTCTTGATTAAATTAGGTGTGAATTCGTTTCTTTTAATTACTGTATACATATATATATATATATATATATATATATACAATTGAATGTGGCTTCCAGATTGATTTGGATGTGAATTTGTCTTTTTTCTTTTATTCATATATATATATAGTTATAAGTATATTATATAAATAGATTAACCTATTGGTTCTAGATTCTTGAACTAAATCCCATCAATGTGATTTTATACATATATATATATATATGTATGTATAAATGAATATATATTAGCCCATGTGATTCTGCAATTTAATGTAAAAACAGAAAATAATAAAATAAAATATTTTTTTTCTTTATTTTCTTTACTTTAAAAGTGCTAGACGTGAGTGATATTTGAAGTATGACGTGATTGACATGGCATTGAGGCATTGAATCGATACACGTGTACATATGCGTAATGTGGTGGTTACCTGCAATAAATTTTGCTTAATTTGTTTAAAGTATGTTATTTAGTATACTGGTAAATTAATAAATATGAGGTTTAAATTTTGGAATGAAAGGTAAATTTATTTAATATGGTTTTAAAGAGAAGATTTAAATATTTTTTTTAGTGTTTTATCTAGATTGAGGGGTACTAAAACATCGAGTATACGTACCCAAGGGTTGAAAGTCCCAAAACCCGCACGGGGTTAATTATCGATTCCAGTAGGCTAGTAACCTACGAATGAGTAGATGCCTAAGGGTGGCATGTTATATTTCTAAGACTTTGGTCTAGGAAGCAGGCACCGAGGGATGGTGTGTATATTGGTTGGGTCTTGTTTCTACGAGACAACCATTACGAGACAACTAAGCAGACATCGAAAGATGATGTACATTGGTTGGATCCTGTTTGTACGGGACAACCAAGCAGCAGTACCTAGAAATCAATTTGTTTTTCTTTGATATGTTATGTGGTGCAACAATACAATTAATGGTAACGAAAAGAGATAAATAAATAAATTTAAGTTCTTGTTTGAAATTGCTACTTGTGCATAATTGCTTCACTTAGTAGCATGTTAGGGCATACAACATTTATATTATTATTATTATTAGGATTCCGAGCACACGTGATATTAGTGCTAAACCTCTTATAGCTTGTGATGCAGGTAATGAATTTGAGTTACGTGTTGGACCTTCTGAGCATAGGAATTAAACTTTTATTTATTATTTTTATGTAATTGTTTTAGACTCTAGGAAATTATTTTACAGTGAATTGTGACAAACCTCTATTTTTGAGGTGAATGTTAGTAATAATAATAATAAATTATTATTATTATTATTATTTTTAGAGATTGGTTAGGTTGAGTTTTGGAACTTTGTTGCCTAGTGGATTTAAACTATGGCATTTATTTAAATTTAACATTTAGTTTTATTTATTTTTATATTCATTACTCCATAGTGTGTGTTTATGGCTCTGATGTGGGATAGGGAAAGTTATTTAATGTTATATTATGTGTTCTTTGGTTCATATACTCGGGTTGTGAAACCCGAGGCATGACAACTTGGTATCAGAGCGTAGGTTTAGAATACCTAGGGACAGTGGGTCTTTTATTTTTCTAAGTGCTATGTGTTTACATGCTAGTTTATTTAATTGTGATACGTGAATTTGATGTTTTGTTAGATTTAGATTGTTAAGAAGGCGTTAACCTTAGTATATTTTTGTGAATTTTTAGAGAAATGCTGTCACGTGTAGCTCCAGGTGCTAGAGGTAGAGGCAGGGGCCATGGCCATGGTTGTGGTAGGGGCCGGGGCCGAGGCCAAGGGATTCAGGCTGGGCAGGTTCACAAAGCTCCAGTTGATGATGTTCCCGTTGCTACGGGAGTGTCACGGGAGCAGGGATCTCATGCTGGAATTGGAGCAAAGGTTCCATTAGAGGCACCTTATGTGGCCGAGGTGCAATCTGAAGCACCAAGTGTACCACAACCAAGAATGGTGGACTCACAGATGTGGATGCAACAGATGGCTGCAATCTTTGCTGGAGAAATGCAAACAAGTCAGCCTACAGCTTTGTATAAGAAATTTAGGAGGATGAAATCTCCTACTTACTCTGGTGCAGCAGAAACTAAAGAGGTTGAGAAATTTTTGCACGAGAATGAGAAGATATTTGAGGTGATGCAGTTAAATGAAGACAAGACCAGAGTTCTACTTGTGGTTTTCCAGTTGGAGGGAGCTGCAGAGAATTGGTGGAGTACTGTGAAGGAGTCTCATGGGGCATCTGCACTTACTTGGGATTATTTTAAGGAGCGTTTTAGAGACTACTTTTCCTACAGTCTCTGAGAGATGCCAAGCTTGACGAGTTTCTGAATTTGACTCAAGGGCCAATGACTGTGTTGGAGTATGGGCGTAAATTTATCTCATTGGCCAAATATGCTAAGGAGTTGTTATCCACTGAACACACCAAGTGTAGACGATTTGAGAAGGGATTGAGGCCTGTTGTCAGGGATCGGATAGTGCCTTTGGGGCTTAATGAATATGAGACCTTAGTTGATCGAGCAATGGCGGTGGAGAAGAATTTGGTAAATACCAGAGCACAGAATGAAGCTAGGCAGGGAAAGAGTTAGCACCAGGAGAACAGACCCACTAAAAGACAAAGAGAAAATTTGCATGGGGCACAGACTCAGCAGTTTCAGTAGAGAAATACAACTCCAAGTCAGTCAGTAGCAGTAGGGGTTCCTGCACAGAGCTCCATTATCTATTATAACTGCAGACAACGTGGGCATCGTCAGTTTCATTATCCTTATAAGGGTGTCTTAGGGGGATCTAAAAACAGGTATGAGGTAAAGACTTGTTACACGTGTGGCCTATCGGGTCATGTGCAAAGGCGTTGTCCATAGAGGCAAGGTAATGGAAGTGTTATTAGACCTCCACAGCCAACTCAGTCAGTACAGAGTAGCAGGTCAGCAGGGTCACAATCAGTGTAGACTCATTTTCAGAGAGGTACTCAAGGTGGGGTACCACAGTATCAGATGAGTGTTCCAAGTGGTGTTCAGCAGCATCAAGGAGTTCAGGGTGGATCCCAACAAGGACAAAAGGGGGTAGACCATCAACGGCACCAGTTCAGGGACGAGTTTTCACTGTGGCCTAGAATATGGATGTGTAGAGCCTATAGTGACAAGAGATACCTTTCTCATTTATGCTACTAAATCCATAGTTCTTGTAGACACAGGAGCATCTCATTCATTTATTGTTGTATCATTTATGTCTACATTGAATTTATCTGTGGACGAGTTAGTTCCACCATTGCATGTTAAAACACCGATAGCAGGTCATTCTGTATTGAATCGAATCGGTAAGAATTGTGAGATCACTATCAAGGATGAGACTTCAGGACGGGAGCACTTGTCAGTTTTTGACTTGATTATGATAGACATGGGAAGCTTTAATGTGATTTTTGGCATAAATTGGCTGTCAGTCTTTTGGGCGATGATAGATTGTGCTAAGAGTCTAGTGACCTTATTTACTACGGAGGGAGATCGAATACGATTTTTTGGTGATCATTGTAGCCCTCAGCTCTTGCCTTCCCTCGATGGGCAGGGACGAGTAGACTTGTACAGTTTGTTTGCTTATATGGCTTTGGAAAGTAAGGAGGGTGACAAGATTGAGTTACCATGAGTCGTTTGTGAATTTTCAGAAGTGTTTTCAGAAGTATCTAGATTACTGCCTAAACAGGAGATTGAATTTGTGATTGATCGGATTCTTGACATAGAACAATTTCTATAGCCCCGTATAGATTGGCACCTACAGAGTTGGTGGAGTTAAAATCCCAGATAGAGGAGTTGAACTCTAAGGGATTTATCCTCCCTAGCACTTCACCTTGGGGTGCACCAGCACTATTTGCTGCTAAGAAGGATGGAACTCTCAGAATGTGTATAGATTATCGAAGGTTGAACCGGGCCACAATCAAGAATCGATATCCTTTACCGAGGATTGACGATCTGTTCGACCAACTGAAGGGTTCAGTCATTTTCTCAAAGATTGATTTAAGATCTGGTTACCACCAGTTGAGGGTAAAGTAGGAGGATATTCCTAAGACGGCATTTAGGACTCGGTATGGGCACTACGAGTTCTTGGTGATGCCATTTGGGCTCACCAATGCTTCCGCCGTGTTCATGAACTTGATGAACCGGGTGTTCAGCAGATATTTGGACAAGTTTGTTGTCGTGTTTATTGATGACATTCTAGTTTATTCTCGATCAGAGGAGGAACATGAGGAGCATCTAAGAATTGTACTTTAGACCTTGCGAGACCACCAGCGCTATGCTAAATTGAGTAAGTGTGAGTTTTGGCTCAAAGGGGTGAAATTTCTTGGGCATGTTGTTTCTGAGGAAGGAGTTGCAGTTGATCCGTCTAAGGTGGAGGAAGTTATGGATTGGCAAAAATCGAAGACAATTTTTGAGATTCAGATTTTTTGGGCTTGGCAGGGTATTACCGAAGATTTGTTCGTGACATCTCGAGATTAGCCGGGCCCATGACTAGGCTGACTCGAAAGGGGGTCAAGTTTGCTTAGGATGAGAAGTATGGGCAATCTTTTCAAGAGCTAAAGAAGAGGCTAACTACTGCACCAATGCTTGTGATTCCAGAGAGGGGATTGGGTTATTCAGTTTATTGTGACGCATCTAGCGAAGGTTTAGGTTGTGTGTTGATGCAGGGTGATAAAATAGTAGCTTATGGGTCTAGGCAGTTGAAGACTGAAGAGCTTAACTACCGAGTGCATGATTTGGAGTTGGCAGCAATTATCTTTGCTCTGAAAAGCTAGAGACACTATTTGTATGGTGAGAAGTTTGCGGTATTTTCTAACCACAAGAGTTTAAAATATCTTTTTACTCAGAAGGATCTGAATCTGAGGCAGAGGAGATGGATGGAGTACATGGAAGACTACAATTTTGAGCTCCAGTATCACCCTGGTAAGGCAAATGTAGTTGCTGATGCACTTAATCGAAAGACTCGGGGTACATTAGTAGGTTTTTTTGTGCGGGAGTAGGAAATAATGAGAAGCCTTAGTGAGTTTGATCTAGAGTTGCAGAAAGACGAGGGTCATACTATTTTGTGTGCCATGGTTACTCAGCCAATTCTATTGAGTCGTGTGATAGAAGCTCAAGGGACTGATGTTGAATGTGAGGCGATTCGAGCTAAGTTGTCAAGTCCTGATGAGATGCCAGGATGGGTGATTGGTGACAATAATGGTTTGAGGTATTTGGGGAGGCTTTTTGTGCCCATCTCTGCTCGAGATATAGTTTTAAAGGAGTTCCACCACTCTAAATTTGCAATACATCCTGGAGGTACTAAGATGTATCATGACCTGCCCAAAAGAACTGATGACGCAGGTATGAAGAAGGATGTGGCAGAGTTTGTGAATAGGTGCCTTACTTGTCATAAGTTAAGGTTGAGCATCAGAAACTAGCGAGTCTCTTGCAGCTTTTGCCAGTGTCAGAGTGGAAGTGGGAGAACATTACAATAGATTTTCTTTCTAACTTGCCGAGGTCTCCAAGGGGTCACGACACTATTTGGGTGATAGTGGATAGGTTGATGAAGTCGGCTTACTTCTTGCCAATTCGACTGACCGACTTTATGGATGTTTTGGCTTAATTATATGTTAAGGAAAATGTGAGACTTCACGGAGCCCCTGTATCCATTGTCTCAGACAGGGACCCGCATTTTGCTTATCGATTGTGGTAGTCTCTAGGTGGCCATGGGGACAGAGTTGTTGTTTAGTACTACCTTTCATTCTCAGACTGATGGACAGTCAGAATGTATAATTCAGATTTTGGAGGATATGCTTAGGGCGTGTGTGCTTGAGTTCTGTGGCAGCTGGGAGAACCATCTTCCTTTGATTGAATTTGCATATAATAATAGCTACCAGTCGAGCATTGGGATGGCTCCTTTTGAAGCTTTGTATGGTAGATCGTGCAGATCTCCTATTTGTTGGGCTGAGGTTAGAGAAACTGTAATTGTTGGGCCTGAGTTTGTGCATGAGACGACTGAGAAGGTCAAAGTAATTCGATAAAAACTTGAGACAGCACAGAGTCGCCAAAAGAGTTATGCTGATAAGAGGCGAAGACCTTTGGAGTTTGAAGTAGAAGATCATGTGTTCCTAAAGGTTTCACCATGGAAGGCTCAGTTTCAGTTTGGGCGCAGGGGGAAGTTGTCCCCAAGATATATAGGGGCCATTTGAGGTTTTGGCTAGGGTTGGAGAGGTGGCATACCGTCTTGCTTTGCCACCACAGCTCTCAGGAATGCATGAGGTGTTTCATGTGTCCATGCTTAGGAAATATAACCCAGACCCTTCGCATGTGTTAGACTGGACCGGACTTAAGGTTGATTCAGATGTAACTTATGAGGTGAAACCAATTGAAATTTTGGATTCTTGGGAGCAAGTGCTACGAGGGAAGACTATCCCCTTAGTTAGAGTGTTATGGAAGCATAATGGTATTGAGGAGTCGACTTGGGAGCGAGAAGCAGATATGCGAAGTAGATACCCTGAATTGTTTCCTTAATTTTCTTTTATTTACCTCCTAAATTTCGAGGATGAAATTTTTATAAGGAGGTTAGGATGTAATAACCCATATTTCTTTTATAATTTAATTTAATTTGAAAATTTTTACTTGATAAATTTAATTTGCTATTTAAATTTAATATTTGAAATTTTTGAATTTCTATTAAAAAAAAGATTTATTTTTGGTTATATTTGAAAAGATTTTTAATTTTAGAGAGAATGGCGTAATTTTCTAAAACATATGGGGAGTAGGTAAATAATTAAATTGGTTAAGTTAAAATTCTGCTATTATATACATATATAATGCTGTAATTTTTTTTATATTAAAAACCCTTAGAGAGAGATAGAGAGAAAGAGAGAACAGGGAAAACCCTAATAATATTGCGGCGACCTGAAAATTGTGGACTGCGTTGTGCTTCTTGACTACACTGCACTATTTCCTTAGAATTATGAGTTGCTGCTTCTTCAATTTGCCGAAAGAAAGGTAAGGGTTGGGCATTTAACTCTCTTGTGTATATATATGTATATATATATATATATATATATATATATTTAAGGTTTAACAATTGAATTACTCCTCGAACAAAACCTTGCTTGTTTGATAAATTGTATATATATATATACATATATTTATGTGAATGCGGTTTCTTGATTAAATTAGGCATGAATTCGTTTCTTTTAATTACTGTATACATATATATATATATATATTTATACAATTGAATGTGGCTTCCAGATTGATTTGGATGTGAATTTGTCTTTTTCTTTTATTCATATATATATATATATAGTTATAAGTATATTATATAAATAGATTAACCTACTGGTTCCAGATTCTTGAACAAAATCCCATCAAGGTGACTTTATACATATATATATATATATATATGTATAAATGAATATATATTAGCTCATGTGATTCTGCAATTTAATGTAAAAATAGAAAATAATAAAATAAAATAATTTTTTTCTTTATTTTCTTTACTTTAAAAGTGCTAGACGTGAGTGATATTTGAAGCATGATGTGATTAACATGGCATTGAGGCATTGAATTGATACACGTGTACATATGCGTAATGTAGCAGTTACCTGCGATAAATTTTGCTTAATTTGTTTAAAGTGTGTTATTTAGTACGCTGGTAAATTAATAAATAGTGAGGTTTAAATTTTGGAATGAAAGGTAAATTTATTTAATATGGTTTTAAAGAGAAGATTTAAATTTTTTTTTTTTGGTGTTTTATTTGAATTGAGGGGTACGTAAACATCAGGTATACGTACCTAAGGGTTGAACGTCCCGAAACCCGCGTGGGGTTGGTTATCAATTCCAGTACGCTAGTAACCTATGAACGAGTAGATGCCTAAGGGTGGCATGTTATATTTCTAAGACTTCGGTCTAGGAAGCAGACACCGAAGTATGGTGTATATTGGTTAGGTCTTGTTTCTACGAGACAACCAAACAGACATCGAAGGATGATGTATATTAGTTGGATCCTGTTTGTACGGGACAACCAAGCAGCAGTACCTAGAAATCAATTTGTTTTTCTTTGATTTGTTATGTAGTGCACCAATACAATTAATGGTAACAAAAAGAGATAAATAAATAAATTTAAGCTCTTGTTTGAAATTGTTACTTGTGCATAATTGCTTCACTTAGCAGCATGCTAGGGCATATGGCATTTATATTATTATTATTAGGGTTCCGAGCACACGTGGTATTAGTGCTAAACGCCATACAGCTTGTGATGCAGATAATGAATTTGAGTCACGTGCTGGACCTTCTGAGCATAAGAAGTAAAATTTTATTTATTATTTTTATGTAATTGTTTTAGACTCTAGGAAATTATTTTACAGTGAATTGTGATAAACCTCTATTTTTGAGGTGAATGTTAATTATTATTATTATTATTATTATTAGAGAATGGTTGGGTTTAGTTTTGGAGCTTTGTTGCCTAGTGGATTTAAACTGTGGAATTTATTTAAATTTAACGTCTAGTTTTATTTATTTTTATATTCATTGCTCCATAGTGTGTGTTTATGGTTCTGATGTGGGACAGGGAAAGTTATTTAATGTTGCATTATGTGTTCTTTGGTTCACATACTCGGGTTGTGAAACCTGGCGCGTGACTTAGTCTATCTTATAAGTTTAAAGTTGGGGTCCACCATGGGGAAAAGAATCTGCTTGTTTTACAGGTTGTATTTTAGTCGGAGCATTGTAAGCCTAGTCACCGCTAAGGTTATTGCTTCTACTTATTCTTTTAATGTTCTAATAAAAAATTTCTAGTATTTTATTTTAAATGTCTGCTCCAAGTCTAGTTAATTACTTTGATCTAAGGGTTGGGTTTGAATTATGGCCCTGAGGGTTTGGATAATTTTAAAAAAAAAAATTAACTTATCTCCCGAGTCCCTAAAACCTGGAGCTAGACATTTACCTCTTGTGCACACAAGATGTGGTTTTGCGTGTGCATGATAGAGGTCCCCTTTTGTTTAATTTGCAATGATATAAATGCAATTCATATATAACATAATATTGCATTGTTATGGATTGGTTATATGAGATAGCATGTGTTGCTAATGATCTGGTATAATATGTACTGCCATTGATATAAGATAACCGATGTGATAAATGCGATAATTATGATGATAATGCGAAATGAAAGTGGATAATGAGAATATGATTGATTTAGATTTGATTTTGGAGGTGGGAGGTACTATAAAATATTGAATATACACATATGCTCATAGGTTAGAAGTCCCTAAACATGTGCAACGGGGTTATCGTTCTAGTAATTTAGTAGCCTGCATAATAACATTTATTTGATTATCATATCCAATGGGATATAGACCCATAAAAACGACATACATTGGGATTATCATGCCATTAGGTTGAGACCCATAAAAATATTATATATCAATTAGTCATTTCTATTAGGATATGGACTCATAAAAGATAATGATGATGTATTGGGACTAGGCTCAGTGACTACAAGATAGTCTTGTAATGCACCCACCCTGTCTTTGTGCGTGTGTGTTGATGATGATATGATGATAATTGGATATATTGATAAATAATTTAGGTATGGTATGAACATAAGATTGATGATGATTTGATTAGCGTTGATATATGAAGCACGACAGTAGAATGCTAGGGTATATTGTTGTATATTATACCTATTTGTGTGCAGAGTGCATACACGTGGACCGTTCTAATTTCTCTACAAATCTTGTTACAAGTGTTAAGCCTGAGGTATAGATAGACTCTTGGGTAGAGATTTAGTTAATATTTGATGTTGCTCAAATTATGTTTTGATATTTATTCTTTTGATCTCTGAGAAGATATTTTGTATCAGTTGCATTTTGTTATTCGATATAATTATAAAGGCTAGCTAAGTCTATCCTGTTATGATATGTGTTGGGAGCTTTTCCTCGGTTATGAACTGAGGCTTATTTATTTTTATACTCTAATGTCTGCTCTAGAATGGTTTTATGGCTCTGATTTGGTTCGTTATAATTAATTATGATTTTTGCATGTGATTAATAGTTCACAACTGATTGGACTTCAATTGTTACACATTTATCTATTTAATTACACCATTACCCAACATATAAATGATATAATATATGTGTTTTGTGCAAAGTTTGTCTTCAATACTCAAATTTGAAGCATATGTTGATTTTATACACAATGGAAAGCAATTTGAACCATATTGAGGATACAAAGGAAAAGACATGAAAAAGAGTGGATACATCGAAATGCAATATATTAGTTGATCAATGCCATTTGAGAAGATGAAGAACTTTTATTTGAATTCAATACAAGAGGGGTAAAATCATCAGCCTAGAAGTTCTTAAAGTAGAGAATTTCATTCAAATATGAAGATTGGCTTATTCAAATATTGTTATCAAATTTTGAAGGAAATAGCATATTTGAATATAGCTTTAAAGCATCCGAATGATGGGTTATTTCTCAACGACAACTTCCTTGTGACCTTAACTTCTCCATGTGACGAAGATCCTGAAATCAAGGAAGGGCAAATTTGTAATTAGGTGGGGAATTGCAAAACAAAAAAAGAAAAGAAGTCTCGGGAAGAATTGGGGGGAGATATAGTTGACATCACATGACACACACCATTTTATTAACTAATCTTGGAGAATTAGAATTCATTGTCAATCAATTCTATAGAGAGAGAGAATTTTGTAGAAAGAGAGAGCTCTAGTTTTCTGATTTTGCTTTAGCTTAGAATTTCAATTTTCCATTTTCAATTTCAGGTACTGTAATTAGATTTCAATTTTCAAGTAAGGTCAATTTTAGAATTCATTGTTCTTTAATTTGATTTCCATTTTCGTTCCTAGTTTTCTAAGCATGATCAGCTGAGTTCTTCTTAGGCCAAGGCAAGGATAATGTCCTTTCCAATGATTCTCAAAATGCCGAGCTTCATGTTTTCAATCTGAGTTCTTCAATTGCCAATTTAATTTGTTCCCGAGTACTTTAGGAATCATTGATTCAAGGTCTGATTGACATTGATTTGTATATTTTATCGATAAGTTTATAGAATTTCCTTAACTTAGAACTCTCATGGCAAATTTGCATGTGAA
The DNA here is from genome assembly GCA_019916065.1 of Vitellaria paradoxa. Taxonomy (NCBI): domain Eukaryota; kingdom Viridiplantae; phylum Streptophyta; class Magnoliopsida; order Ericales; family Sapotaceae; genus Vitellaria; species Vitellaria paradoxa. The sequence continues at coordinate 36,157,082 of CM034234.1, forward strand.
TTGCTAGACTTGAAACTTCTATTGTTCTAAAGATAGATTATGCACATCAGTTGTTTGGTTTATAGCTTGTTTTAATTGAATTGAATTTTCTCAAAAATTAAAATAAGTTGAATTGGTAATTTACAAACTCTTGGCATCCGAGATTGATTTAGATTGGTATTGAACTTGTCTTGCCTAACTTTTTAACATCAGATTTTAGTTAAATTCAACTCTTATTTCAGAAAACCATTTCCAAAACCACAATCAATATTTAATCAGATTTTCAATTTTGTTTTACATTCATGTGAGTCATGTGTTAGCCACTTACATCCATTAAAATTAGCCACTAAGTTGCCCCTCAGATCCCTGTGGAAATCGACCTAGTACTCACCAGTTTATTGTGCTTTAACCAGGCCTTGCACTTGGGTAAGTTTGTCTTAATTTTTTTCACTCAGCATACTTAAATCTGAATTTACAATTAAGAGTGAGGTAATCGAGCAACGCAAGCACAATTTTGGCGCCATTGCTGGGGATCTTTAAGAAGCAATGGTGTCTTGAATTAATGAAGTGATTGGCAACAAGGCTCACTGCCATCTTCAATGACAGAGCTGCTCAATTCTTTGGGTAACTTTGTTCTATCTCTTTTCATACTTTTTTAGGAATTAGTTATTAATTTTACTGATAAAATTATTGCATCTGATCTCTGAAATTCTGAATTTGTTTGTTGCAATCTGTTAAACCAAAATAGGATAGATTTATGTGTGAATTGGTGGATAATTGTGAAGTTGGGAGGTTAGGTTGGAGTTATGTTAAATATGAAATTCTGTGCATGCTTTTAAGGTTTGGTAGACTTGAAATCAATTCTAAAGTCCATACTCCATATTCTCTTGTTGAATTAATTAAATCTGCATCATCAAGTACATCATCTGAATTTTTCGTTGCACACATGGACCCACAATACCATCTACTTTACTGGAAGAAAGTGTTCAAGGAGATAATAATCAAATTAATCAAAATATTCTTAGGCCTTTTTGTGAATACCTTCATCCAGTTAGGCAAATTACACCATCTTACATTATACTTCCAAATGGATATCAGAATTTTATTTCAAACCTAGTACAATTCAGCTTTTGCCCATTTTTCATGGCATGGACTCAAAAAATCCTTATATGCATATAAAAGAATTTGAAGATGTTTGTAGAACTTGTATGGATAGAAATACTACTGATGATATGACTCGTCTCAATTTGTTTCCATTTTCATTGAAAGACAAAGTAAAAATGTGGTTAAATTCACTTGAGGCTAGATCAATAAGATCTTAGAGAGATATGCAAACTAATTTTTTAAAGAAATATTTTCTTGCAAATAGTACAGTGATTCTTCAACAACAAATCATGAATTTTGTGTGTAAGTCTAATAAGACATTTGCACAAGCATGGGAAATGTTTAAAGAGTTATTGCAAGTGTGTCTTCATCATGGATTTGAGTCTTGGAGAGTAGTTAATTCTTTCACAATGCATTAACTCCTAAATTGAAAATGCTTGTTGCAACAATGTGTGACAGTGAATTTTATGATAAGACTGCTGAAGAGGCTTTGCATTTCCTTGATTCATTAGCTGAAAATACTAAGCAGTGGTAGGTAGTCTTCCCATCTTTTCAGAATTTTATGACAATTCACATGCTAGAGGCAAGTTCCATATCAGTGAGACAAATGATCGGGAGCTCAGTTAGCTGTGCTATCAAGGAAGGTTGAATATTTGGAGCAAAAGAAGCAAGCATGAAGGAAAATGAAATGGGGTGTGCGATGTGTGAAACCTCAAATTATAAGACATATAATTGTCCCACACTTCCACCTTTTAAGGAGGTTCTTTATAGTCAAGTAAATCCTACACCAGCTACAAAACCTTCCATTCAAACCAAGATTTGAACGCTTAGAACCAAGGAAGCAATTCCTATTCAAACACTTATAACTTTGGGTACAAAAACCATCATAATCTTTCTTGGAGAGCTGAGGCACAAAATCAGCAATACCAGTCCTAACAACCATTACCATCTCAGCCATCTCCTTCTCAACCTTTTCAACCTCAGCCGAATATCAATTCTTATCAACCACCTCACAATAGATCATTAGAAGATACCTTGTGGCAATTTACGCGGGGATAGATCGGAACCAATAATCAGAATTTAAAGTTTCAAGAGCAAACAAATAGAGCAATGGAAGATATTTGAAGTCAATTATCCAAACTTATACAAACTCTAACCTTAAGGAAATCAGGAAAGCTTCCATTTCAGTCAAAATCGAATCTTACGGGTCAAGTGCACCTGAGTTAATCATCATTATTTGGTGCCAATGGAAATTTAAAGCATGTACAAACTATATCAACTCTGAGAAATGGTGTGAAACTAGACTATATCTCACCCAAGGAAGAAAATGAGAAGGACATAAAGGAAAATGGAGAAGAATTTGGGAGTAATAAGTTGGACAACAACGAAAAATCTAAGCAAAAATACAAGCTGAGCAATGAAGAGCGAGAAATTAGACTTCAGAGGAAAGAGCAGGTAATTTCTGAGAATAAAAATGAATTTTTTTAAAATAAAACTAAAGTTTCTGATGAAAAATAGCTTGAAAGGAGCGAAAAAGTTTTTGAGAAGGAAAAGATTTAAAAAGAAACTTAGATGGATAAATCTGAGTTTGTTCTAGAACTTCCTTTTCCTCAAAGATTAAACAAGAAAAAGAAAAAGAAATTTGAATTCTGACATTTATGAAGTTTTTAAACAAGTCAAAATTAATATTCCTTTGCTTGATGCCATTAAACAAAATCCATCTTGTGGAAAACTTTTGAAAGACTTGTGTATTGTGAATATCAAGGAAAGAGCATTTTTTAACTGAACAAGTGAGCTCCATTTTGTAATTTAAAACTTCATCCAAATATAAAGATCTAGGTTGTCCAACTATTGCTTGCATAATTGGGAACTAAAGGGCAGATCAATCCTTGTTGGATTTGGGTGCAAGTGTCAATCTCTTACCATTCACTGTTTACTAACTGCTTGGGTTGGGGGAACATAGACCCACCAGAGTGACATTATAATTAGCTGATAGGTCTATCAAAGTCCCTATAGGTATTATGAAAGATGTCTTAATTCAAGTGGACCATTTTTATTTTTTAGTGGACTTTATAGTGCTAGACACTCAGCCCATTCAAGAGAACCAATCAGCTATACCTGTCATCCTAGGAAGACCATTTTTGGCCACTTTAAATGCCTTAATAAATTGTAAAATTGGGGTCATCAAGTTCTCCTTTGGCAATATGACCATTGTGAAAAATATTTTCAAAGTGACTAAACAACCTAGTGATTATGAGGAGTGAGTGGAAGTTGATCTGATACAAACTATCACTCAAGAACACTTTGATAGAAAGTATTTAGATGACCCTTTGGAGAAAGCCTTAGTCAATAGTAAGCAAGTGGACTTCCTAGTTGAATGTGACTTTGAGAATTTTGGTGGAGGAGAATTAGAGGAAGTGGAAAGTTCAATGCTATTAGTGAATTAGTGAAAACCCACTTTTGAACCTTTAGAGCTGCCAACAATCAAGCCTTTGTCATTCTTTGAAAAGCTTGAGAGAAAACCTTTACCTAGTGACCTAAAATATGTGTCTTTGGGTGAGGGAGAGTCCTATCCAACTGTCATTTCATCTTAGCTGAGTTCAGACCAAGAAACTAGGCTTGTAGATGTCCTGAAGAAGTATAAAAGAGCCTTGGGTTGGACCATAGCAGACCTGCAAGGAATCAGTCCACTAATTTGCACACATAGGATATTTTTAGAGGATGATGCTAAGCCCATTAAGCAGATGCAAAGGAGGCTTAATCCTAACATGAAAGAAGTGGTTAGAGGGGAGATAATCAAGGTGCTACATGCTACAATTGTCTACCTTATTTTAGATTCTAAGTAGGTTAGCCCAACTCAGGTAGTGCCTAAGAAATCAGGAGTGACTATGGTGAAGAATGAGAAAGAGGAATTAGTTCCAATGTGCATCCAAACAGGGTGGCACATGTGTGTAGATTACAGGAAATTGAATGAAGTCTCATGAAAAGATCATTTCCTTCTTCTATTCCTAGATCAGGTATTGGAAAGAGTGGTACGATAGGCATTTTACCTTTTTTTTGGATGGGTACTCTGGGTGTAATTAGACTGAGATTACATTAGATGATCAGGAGAAGATTACATCTATATGCCCATTTGGTACATTTGTATATAGGCGCATGTCTTTTGGCCTTTGCAATGCTCTTACAACTTTTCAGAGATGCATGATGGGCTTGTTTAGTGATTTTGTAGAAAAATTCCTTGAAGTATTTATAGATGATTTTTTAGTGTATGGGAGTGACTTTAATGCATGTTTAGAAAATTTGGAGAAGGTTTTAGCTAAATCTGAGGAGAAAAACTTGGTTTTGAATTAGAAAAAATGTCATTTCTTAGTGACTCAGGATATTATCCCCGGCCACATAATGTCTTCTAAGGGGATAGAAGTAGACAAGGCCAAAGTGGAAATAATTCAAAAACTTCCTACCCCTATATTTGTTAAGGATGTCAAATCATTTTTAGGCCGTGCAAGGTTTTATAGAAGGTTCATTACATCATTTAGTGCCATAGTTAGACCTTTGTGCAATCTTCTACTCAGGATGTCCCATTTGATTGGATACCAAAGTGTCGGGCCTCATTTGATAGACTTAAAGGTTTGGTTACCTCAGTTCCCATAATGTAAACACCAGATTGGACATTACCATTTTAGATCATGTATGATGCTAGTGACTGTACCATTGGTGCAGTGCTAGGACAAAGGAAAGATAGGAAAGCACATGTGTTGTACTATGCCAGTACCTCCCTTTATGATGCACAAAGGAATTACACAACTACTGAGAATGAGTTGGTAGCAGTAGTGTATGCATTAGACAAATTTATATCATACTTGGTAGGCTCTCATGTCACAGTATACATTGATCATGCTGCTCTAAAGTATCTCTTAACTAAAACTGATGCTAAGTCTACACTTATTAGGTGGATCCTTTTACTTCAAGAATTTGACTTAGAGAGTAAGGACAAAAAAGGAGCTGAAAATATAGTTCCTGATCACCTCTTAAGACTCCCACTTCAAGATTTAACATCTTTTGACTCTCCTATCAATGAGACATTCCCTAATGAGTAGTTGTTCCATGTAGACTCTTCTGAGGTTCCTTAGTTTGCAAACATAGCCAATTACCTAGCTTCAGGTGTAGTACCTTCCTATTAGGCTCTGTTGGATAGGAAGAAGTGTTTTAGAAATGTGAGAAATTACTTCTGAGATGATCCATATTTGTTCAAGTATTACCTAGATTAAGTCATTAGGAGGTGCATACCGAAGAATGACTTTAACAGTATTATTAAGTTTTGTCACACCTTAGCTTATGGAGGACACTTTTCTGCTAAAAGACTATAGTTAAGATTCTGTAATGTGGATTGTATTGGCCCACTATGTTTCAAGATATGCATCCATTCTGTGTCACTTGTGATAGATGTCAGAGACTTGGTAGCCTCTCTAAGAGTAACATGATGCCCTTTCATCCTATTCATGTGCTTGACATTTTTTATTATTAAGGAATAGATTTCATGGGCCCATTTGTGAATTCATTTGGTTATGAATACATTTTAGTGGCTGTTGATTATGTTTCAAAATGGGTGGAGGCTATCCCAACTAAGACCAATGCCCATAAAGTGGTGATCAAAATTTTGAAAGAGAATGTGTTCTCTAGATTTGGCATGTCTAGAACAATGATAAGTGATAAGGAGATGCATTTTTGTAATAGATATGTGGGTTTTTTGATAAAGAAATATAGGGTAGTGCACAAAGTAGGAACATCTTATCATCTCCAAACCAGTGGACAAACTAAGGTTGCTAATAGGGAGATCAAGAGAATCATTGAAAAACTGTGAATCCAAACAGAAAAGATTGGTCCTTGAAGTTAGTGGATGCACTTTGGGCATATAGGACTGCATACAAGACCATCTTAGGCATGTCTCCTTATAGGTTAGTGTATGGGAAGCTTCGTCATTTACCTATGAAATTAGATCATAAGGCCTATTGGGTAGTGAGGCATTTTAATGAGAATATCAAGGAATTAGGTCTTCAAAGAAAATTACAACTTAGTGAGTGATTACACTTGAAAAGTGTAATTACAAACTCCCCAACTCAACACTTATTCATACATTTAAATAAGTAAAGTTGAAGTTTTAGTGTTATTGTTATTGTGCCACTTATACTTTTATTGTTTTATTTGTAGGAAAAAGGGAAAGGATGTTGAAGTTTATAGCTATAGAGAGAGCCAAGAAGACGAAGAAAAAGTCATGGTTCAAACCTCATCTTTGATGGAAAAGACTAGCCTAAAGACCCAACCAAAAGGAGGAAGGGAAGCAATGCAAGAGCTACCAGACGGTCCCCACCGTCACCCCTAGACGGTTGGGACCACAATGCACTTAAAATGAAGAATTAGCATTCTGTGGTCCCGACCCACCTCCAGACGGTCAGGACTGATTACACTTGGAAAGTGTAATTACAAACTAGTCATTTGCATCATTATTCACACTTTTAAGCATGTTATTTCTTCAAGTTATTATTATTTTATTGCTTATATCCTATTCTTTCTAATTGCAGGGAAAAGGGTATAATTCTTGAAGATGATAGTGATTTTAATGATCTAGATGAAAAAGGGAACGAAGCGGAATCAAGTGTATCAAGGTTGCCTCAAGCCTCCCAAAGCTCGGCTGAAGTTGAAAGATCAAAGGATGGAGAAACTGCACTTGGTGGTCCGGACCCCCTTGCTTGATGGTCCAGACCACAGAAGCTTGCCTTCCAGCCGATTGAATAAAACATACACTGTGATCCGGACCACCTGAGGGACGGTCCGGACCCCCTTATACGGAATTGTTGCTCCGCGTTTTGAATGATTAGGGTTTTGTGTTTGCTTATATATATGACATTGTGTAGCCGAATGAGGAGAGCTGCATTTTTGTTTTTCTTCCTCTTCTCCTACTTCTCTTAGGTTTAAGTTTAGTTTTAGTTATTTATTTATTTGAAGAGTTTGAAGATTTTTAATTATTCGTGAATGTTTCTCTACGTACTCCAAGTTTTTAAGACGATTGTCATTGCGATTGCTACTCAAGTTCTTATTTCAAAGTTCGTTTTCAAGTAAGTTAATATTTCATTCTTGCTCTTTATTAGTTTTTGAATGTTCGTGGATGATTTTTATGATTAATGCCATTAGTTTGTTTAATCTTCGGATGCTTTAAAATATTAGGGTTTCGTTTAGAGTTTGATACGAATGCTGTACGTTTTGATCTTAAGGTTTAACTTTAATTAATCTAGTATTTCGTTTTGGTTCATTATTATTAATTGAATGTTCGTAGGTAGGTTTTACATTCATTAGGACTGTTTTAATTACGTTTTTGAAGCTTTAACAATTATGTCTTCATCTAAGCTTGTTAAGTTGTTTCAAAGCATGCTAGGGTAAAAACCTTTGTTCTTGATTCACTGAATCAATGAAGGGTAATTTGTTATGAACTGAGGGATGTACGTAGATCCTTCACATGGGTTTCAAAAGCCTATGTGAAGTGATCTACTATTTTCAAACTTGATTTGTTGTTTGGAAAACCTTTGAAAACAAGAGTGTTTGTTCATATTCTCTGTAATCACTGATAAACACTCTTGATTATAATTTTCTTGATAATTTTTAAACAATTTTAATTTAGATTTGAACTCGAGTATTTTTATCATAAAATCCTTCCAGTTTTATTTTCCATAATGAAACGTGAATTTAAAACTGTGTATCGAGGAATTTTGGAATGTATTGAAAATCTTTCCCAATCCATAGATCCTTTGACGTGAACTATGGATTGTATTTAAAATCATCCCTTGGTGAAATAACAGATTACTTGGAATTGTGAAGGTTGAATCAAGAACCCTTTTCTATTAGAATTTCAATTTGATAAAATCACTGTTTTAAATTTCTTATAAATCCTGTTTGTAATTTGATTAGGTTAAGTTTAATTTTAAAAGTGGATAATTATTTCAAAATTTCTAATTAGAATCTCTCCAATTGAATTTATCTTCTTGTCTTATTTAAGAATTTTAATTTAGTAAGTATTTCAGTTCAATTAGATGATTATTGAATTACCCTTGCATCTTAGATTAGGTTATTCTTTAAATTCAAGTTTAGTAATTTTAATTTGCTGAGTTATTTAAATTAGTTCGAATTTTATTTAAGTTGAAACATTCCTTTAATTAGTAATTACTTTGTTTTTAGTTTAATTTCACAAATTTCAACTCTATCAAATCCAATTTAAGTTAATTGCAACTTTAATTCTAATTCAATCCTACAATTCATATTTGAACTTAGAAACTGAAACACATAGGCTTCCCTGTGGATTCGACCTCGGACTTACTGAATTTTAAAACTACACCGCACACCCTTGCACTTGGGGGTTAATTAGCACTGCACTATTTACGAGCGGTCAAGGACCACCGTGTTTTACAAAGGCCACGTGAGAAGCTCTTCTTCGAGGGTTTTGTGGCATCTTTTTAAAGACCTATGGGACGGCTATGAGAGGAGGCCTCCCTTGAAGTTTCTACAACTCCATTGAAGTTTTAGATCAGTTTTTAGATTAGTTTTTAGAGAGTTTTTGTGAGTGCTTTTGTGTTCTTGAAGACTATTCATGGATATTGTTGGCGTTTTGTTATTCATCTTCGCATTCATAGTTCATCTCTTCTTTTACACACAAACCTTGTAAGTTATTTTCGTTTCATTCTTTAATACAATGTTTTGTTTATTTCAATTATTGAATCGCATGATTGAGTGTTCTTTTATTGCTTTTGTGTTGTTTAAACTAGTTGTAGCGTAAAACCCTAATCTTGATTCAACGAATCAAGAAAGGGTAGTTCACGAAAATGCCTTGGGGTGTTTGTAGTCCTTTTACATAGGTTGCGAAACCTCTTGCGAAAGGATCTACTTTTCACAAATCCTTTTTTTATCTATTTCGAAAACTTACGAATGCAAAAACCCTTAACCATATCTATTTGAGATCACTAGTATGGATTTTCGTAACTAGTTGTTTAAATACTTTCGAATAGAATTAAAAATCGGATTTTAATTAACTTTACGTTGTTTAATTGAAAAACTTTCGGAAACAAAGGTCTTTAACCATATCCGCTTGAGATCACTAGTACTGACTTTTGGTTACAACGTTCTTAATAATTTTCAAATTAAACCCTAATTTTCAAACAAACAAACCCCGAGGCGAAGTAGTGAACTACCTGGACTTGACGTTGAATCAAGATCTTTATTCTTATTGAATTGCAATCCAACCTAGTTTTAGTTATAATCGATTAAGTTGAAATTCGAAATTGTTTTGTTGATTTTATTTTAATTTCTCGCCATCTAGTTTAATTCCTTTTCAATTTCTGAATGTCCTTTTTATTTTTATTTTAATTGGTTGAAATTGAACTTGTCTTTAATTTAACTAAACCCTAGAACTTAGTGAACATAAATTTTCAAACTTGCTTCCCTTTAGTTTTAGAATTTCTTTCACATCCTAGAAACTGAAATAGCATTAGGCTCCCTGTGAATTCAACCTCGGACTCACCGAGTTTTAAAACTACAACTTCCCTCTTGCACTTGAGAGGTAGAACCCGAAACACTTTTTTAGGGTCGGTCAAGTTTTTGGCACCATTGCCGAGGAGCCAAAATTTAGTTTTTAGGATATTTCTAATTTTTTTTTTAGTTTTCCTTAGTAAAATTAAAAAAAAAAATTTGGACTTAAAAAAATTTTTAGAGACTTGTTACTTGCATGCTGTTAAGATCGGGTAGGTTAGTCGTAGCTGAATCTGAACTAGGAGATCCTTCATACCTTCCCGAATCTCTTTCACCAACCTCACTTTCCACAGTTTCACTTACCACATCTTTCTTTCACTCAATGGCTGAAGTAAGAGGGGAAGGGAGTGCGCATAGGGATAATGAACCCCAAGAGGTTCCAGGTTTCGTTTCCATGAAAGATTACCTCAACCCTGTTAGGCACACTGCACCTTCATGTATAATATTGCCTTTAAATAGGGGGAACTTCAACCTTAGGTTGGGAATCATCCAACTTCTTCCTACCTTTCATGGCCTTGACTCTGAAAATCCCTACAACCATCTTAGGGAGTTTGAGGATGTGAGCAACACGTGTATAAATCACAATGTCAATGAGGACATAGTGGGTCTTCAACTTTTCCCATTTTCCTCAAAGGACAAAGCCAAGTTCTGGCTTAATTCCCTTCGTCCACATTCTATTAGAACATGGCGTGAAATGTAGACTGAGTTTCTTAAGAAATATTTCCCAACTCAGAAAACTCAGTACTATAGGCAACAGATTACCACTTTCTCTTGCAAACCTAATGAGAATTTCTGTCGAGCCTGGGAAAGGTTTAAGGACCTCTTGATGGCTTACCCTCACCATGGTTTTGAATCATGGAGGTTAGTGAGCATCTTCCATGAATCCCTAACTCCTAATCTTAAGCAACTAGTTTCTACCATGTGTAATGGTACCTTGTTTGATAAGACTGCGGAAGATGCTATGGATTTCTTTGATATGGTGGCCGAGGACTCTAATGATCGGGAAATTGGACCACCTTCTTCTCTTGAGCATAGGAATCCCATGTCTAGTAGTCAGTTGACATTAAGTGAGAGGGATGATTTGAGTGCTAGGACATCTGCATTACAACATAAGTTAGACTCCCTTGAACTTAAGAACAAAGAGAAGTTGGTGGAAGCACGAGTGGTGTGTTGGGCATGCGACCAAGTAAGACATGATCCTAATTCATGTCCAGAGCTTCATTTACTTAAGGAAGTAGCTTATGGCAATGCGTATGTTAATAACACTCAGAACCGACCATTCCAAAATAGAGGTCAGGGTAACACTTCCTACCCACAAGGTGGGAATGTTAAGTATCAAGGGGGAAATCAACATCCCAATGCTTAGCCCCAATGATGGAAAAATCCTCCAAGTTTTGGGTGGAAAAATGATAACCAAAGCCAATCATTCTAACCTTCTTTTTTACCACCACCCCAATATCAACAACCCAATCCTGTTGCATATCAACCTCCCCAGAAGAGATCATTTGAGGAATCTGTTCAACAATTTATGCAACATCAAATGATGATCAATGATAATTTGGCTAGGTCTATAGATAATTTTAAAGGACAAGTGTCTAGGTCTTTCGATGAAGTTAGAGGGCAAATTTCTAAGATCACGCAAACCATGAGTATTACTCAAAGTGGCAAACTCCCTACACAGCCGTTTCCTAACCCAAAAGGCCAGGCGAACATGACTGAGTCGTCGACCTCGGGTGTAAACCCTCATGAACAAGTTCAAGCTGTTACTACTCTGCGAAGTGGTAAAATCATTCAAAAGCCTACCGAACCAGGAGTCGATATCACTAGTAAGAAGATAGGACCAAAGGATAGTGAAGGGGCTGAGAAAGTGAGTGATAAAGAGGAAAAAGAAAAAAAGAAAGGAAAATTGGAGGATGAGAAAGAGAAAGGAGACACTGAAAAATAGAGTGAGGAGGAATTTAGTGAAAGGCCTTTGGTTAGGCCAATTGACTATCCTGTGGAGTACATGCCTAGACCACATTTTCCCCAGAGACTAGCAAAGGGCAAGAATGAGATGTTGAACTCTGAAATTTATGAGATTTTCAAACAAGTAAGAATTAACATCCTATTACTTGAAGCCATTAAGCAAACTCTTTTTTATGCTAGGTTTCTCAAGGATATATGCACTGTGAAGAGGAAGCTCAATGTCAAGGAAAAAGCTTTCTTGACAGAACAAGTGAGTTCCATACTCCAACATGACACACCTCCTAAATATAAGGACCCTGGGTGTCAAACCATTTCATGTATCATAGGAAACCGTATTGTTGATAGAGCTCTACTTGACCTAGGTGCTAGTGTCAACCTTTTGCCTTACACTGTTTACCAGCAACTAGGCCTAGGTGAGCTGAAACCCACCAGAGTGACATTATAGTTAGCTAACTGTTCGGTCAAAATGCCTAAGGGTGTGGTGGAGGACGTATTGGTTCAAGTAGACAAGTTCTACTTCCTATTGGATTTTATCGTTTTGGATACCTAACCAATTCCTAACCCTACCTAATCTATTCTGATCATTCTTGGTAGACCCTTCCTTGCTACATCCAATGCTGTGATCAATTGTAGGAGTGGGGTCATGAAATTTCTTTTGGAAATATGACCATGGAAATGAATATTTTTAGGGTAAGGAAGCAAATAGGAAAGTGTGAGGATATTAGGGAGGTAGACGTGATCCATGCTTTGAGTGAGGAATATTTTGAGAAAACTTTCTTTGAGGATCCTATAGAGAGAGCATTAGTGAGAAGTGAGAAATGTGAGGCTTTGGATGGTGCAAATCTTATCAAGGGTGATGAAGTTATGGGTGGCGTATGTGCATTGATTATAGGCGCTTAAATGATGTGACTTGGAAGGACCACTTTCCACTTCTTTTTCTAGACCAGGTACTTGAGAGAGTAGCGGGAAAAGCTCTTTATTGCTTTCTCAATGGGCATTCAGGGTACAATCAAGTTGAAATAGCACTTAAGGACTAAGAAAAGACCACCTTCACATGCCCTTTTGGCACATTTGCGTATAGACGTATGCCTTTTGGGTTATGTAATGCACCTGTGACTTTTCAAAGGTGTGTAATGAGCATATTTAGTGATATGGTTGATCAATTTTTAGCGGTGTTTATGGATGACTTCTTCGTTTATGGAGATACATTTGATGATTGTTTAACCAACCTTGAAAAAGTCTTGGTCCGTTGTGAAGAGAGTAGTCTGGTGCTGAATTAGGAAAAGTGCCATTTTATGGTGCAACAAGGGATTGTCTTAGGGCATATAGTATCGCATCGTGGGATTAAGGTAGATAGAGCAAAGGTGGAATTGATTCAAAATTTTCCTATTCCTCGATGTGTTAAGGATGTAAGGTCATTCCTTGGACACTCCAGTTTTTACCGATGTTTCATCTAGTCCTTCAGTTCTATTGCCCGACCTTTATGCTCATTATTGTCTAATGATACTTTCTTTTGAATGGATAAACTCATGCTAGGAAGCCTTTGACAAGCTTAAACATTTTCTTACCACTGCACCAATTGTCCAAAGCTCGGATTGGTCCTTACCATTCGAGCTAATGTGTAATGCGAGTGACTTTGCTATGGGAGCAGTTTTAGGGCAAAGAAAATAAGAGAAACCCCATGTCATATACTACGCTAGTAAGACTTTGAATAAGGCTCAAGTTAATTACACCACCACTGAAAAAGAGCTACTAGTGGTAGTGTTCACCCTGGACAAGTTTCGGTCATATTCGGTAGGTTCTCGTGTCATAGTGTTCACGGACCATGCGACCTTGAAATACCTCCTTTCAAAACAAAAAGCCAAACATTGTTTGATTAGGTGGACGCTCCTTCTCCAAGAGTTTGATTTGGAGATCAAGGACAAAAAAGGAGTTGAAAATGTGGTAGCTGACCATTTGTCTAGACTACCCCAATAGGTGTCCAACTCTAATGACCTACCAATCAACGAGCAATTTCCTGACGAACACCTCATGCATGTTAGCACCAACCCACCAGTCCAACTTCCTTAGTATGCGGACATTGCTAACTTTCTAGTGACTGGAGAAATGCCTTCTCACTGGACAAAAATTGGTAGAGGTAAATTCTTACGTAACGTTTACAATTTCTTTTGGGATGAACCGTACCTCTACAAATATTGTCGAGACCAAATTGTGAGGAGATGTATTCCCGATAATGAAATTTATAGTGTTATGGAGTTTTGTCATACTTTAGCTTGTGGAGGCCATTTTTCTTCCAAGAAAACTGTCACTAAGATTCTTCAAAGCGACTTTTATTGGCCTTCCATGTTTAAAGATGTGCATAACTACTACACGAGATGTGACCATTGCCAACGTTTAGGAGCTCTATCTAGGTGTAATGAGATGTCCCAAAATCTGGTGATCATGTTAGAAGTTTTTGATTGTTGGGGAATAGATTTCATGGGGCCATTTCCTAATTCATTTGGTTATGAGTATATTTTAGTGGCCATAGATTATGTGTCCAAATGGGTAGAAGCCATTACCACTCGCACCAACGATCACCGAGTTGTGGTCAAGTTCTTAAAGGAACATATCTTTTCTCATTTTGGGATGCCACGAGCAATCATTAGTGATGGAGGTAAGCATTTTTGAAATAAACCAGTCGGTATCCTAATGCGCAAGTGTGGTGTGACACATAAAGTGGGAACTGCTTACCACCCACAAAATAGTGGCCAAGTTGAATTGGCAAATAGGGAGATTAAAGGTATACTTGAGAAGACCGTCAATCCCACTAGAAAGAATTGGTCTTTAAGACTTGTTGATACATTGTGGGCGTACCAGATAGCTTATAAAACCATCTTGGGTATGTCTCCCTATCATTTGGTTTTTGGCAAGGCTTGTCACTTACCTGTTGAAATGGAACACAGAGCTTATTGGGCAATCCGGTAATTTAATGAGAATATAGATGATGCCAGAGCTTTTCGAAAGCTTCAACTAAATGAACTAGAAGAAATGAGAAATGATGCTTTTGAAAATGCTAAATTTGCCAAGGCAAAGATGAAGGAATTGCATGATAAACATATTCATAAGAAATCTTTCCATGTTGGCCAAAAGGTTCTAATGTACGATTCAAGGTTACATCTTTTCCCAGGAAAGCTCCCATCTAGATGATATGGGCCTTTCGTGATAATTTCTGTTTCAAAGCATGGTGTGTGTGAGGTTCACAACCCACACAACAACACCACCTTCAAAGTTAATGGCCATTGCCTCAAACCGTATTTAGAAAACTTTGTGGCCAAAATTGAAACGTGGGATCTTTTGGATCCCCCATCTTTCAATTAGAATGAGATTAAAAAGTGGTTTTAGTTGTATCATAGTAGGTTAGGATAGGTTTTATTTTGTCCCTAATTTAGAATTTTTATTTTGAGTCTAGATATTTTTTTTAGTTAGTTTAAAAGGGCTTAGAAAAATGGTGGACTTTATGTTAGACAGTCCCCACCTTCCTCCAGACGGTTGGGACCACAGTGTGGGAGAAACTTCAGACGGTCCCGACCCCCTAGCGAGACGGTGGGGACCCTGCAACCCCATAAAAACCCGTTCGGCCTCTTCAAGCCCTAGTTTGGTGCTTTGAACTTCAAAATCTCTCAAATCTTCCATTGGTGTTTGATCTTCCCCTCAAGAATCAAGCTTCTCGACGGTGGATCCATAGTTCTTACCTCATAATCTTCAAGTTTTCAGCTTTCTCATCTAAGGTATGTCATGTAGATTAGTTTTGAGCCATGAATGGCTTCCATATTTCATATCCTTCGAACCCAAGCTCTTAGCTTCAAAGGATTGGGATTTCTTGTGAATAGAAGCTTTCTAAACGGGAATAGGAAGCACACACTTGATTTGAGTGAAGTTTTTCACTCCATATGCCTTCCTACCCGTGGTTTCCAAAATCGGGTCCAAGGGTTCAAGCACCCTTCAATAGTGGAGTTCAATTGCTGATTTTCAACTCTTTATTTTGCAATTTTCAATGAAAAATTTGATCCATGGTGGATGTTGTATGGCCACCCACTTTGTTAATTGGACCCTTCTATGGTGGATGTTGTATGGCCACCTAGAGAATTGAATTTGGGGAACTTATTCATGGTGGATGTTGCATGGCCACCTAAATTGCCTATTGCTCATTGTGTCCAATTTTGGTTGAAATGTATGTCTTGTATTAGGACGGGCCACTGAACTTGTGTGGACATAGGAGTTACCGAGTTACTCATTGAATATTTGTTATTTTGTGTTGCTCCCATGGCCCCAAGAACTAAAAAACCTACAAATAGGCAATTAGGGACCACACCCCATGATAGAAGCCGATTTTGGAATGAGGAAGCTGAACACAAAGATGATAATATTTGGGGCAGTAAATAAGTAGTTATTGAGAGATTCTGGCAAATTGATCATTTCAATCGTCAGGAATTCATGCTTGAACAGAATTTTGAAAGAAGGCAATAGATGCATGTGGCCAAATTCCATGCTTATTGTATAGTCGACTTGGTCAAGGAATTCTTTGCCAATTTCAAAGAAAATTCAGTTATAAGATGGAGGGGTAGAGAAAAGCTCACTAGTTGGGTTAGGGGGGTGGAAATTATTCTCACACCGAATGATTTTGCGGTGGTGTTCCAAGTACCTAGAATTGAAAACCCCGAATTCAACTATCCAGCTATAGGTACTCCACCCTTTCCTAATGTGGTTTCAGAGATTGTGAAAGAGGGCCAAGAATGGCCTGCAGAATATAGAAAACCTACATCAGTGCTAAAAGACAAATATTGGGCCTTACATATGTTCTCTTGCTCCAACCTGTTACCTCAAAATAGGAGTGCTGATTGTACACCTCTTAGAGCAAAACTCATTTATGCAATTGGAACGGCGATGACCATTGATTTACCCTCATACATTTGGCACCAAATAGCTTATATCTGTGAAAATCCAAGAGCTTTAACAGCCTTACCCTTTGGAGGAGCACTCACAGAGATCTTTAGACGGAAAGGAGCCAATATCATAGATGATCATAGCCTCAGGACTTCAACCATTCAACATCACGTCCTATGTCAAATCTAGAGGCGTGATTTCAACAAAGAAAAGGAAGGTAGAAGAATCTAAGGAAGAGGGTGAACGATCCCATGTTCTAGAGGAGCAGGAGGGGGAGGAAGAGGAAGATGAAGAGGGGGTGACCAATGCAGAATTAGCTGATCAGATTAGAGCTTTGGCTGAGCGTATTAGTTTCATGGAGCAGAATCAAGAAGCCGATCATCAACTCCTGCTACGTATTCACCAAAGCCAGGAAACTCAAGGCCACCTCTTGCAAAGTGTCTTGGATTACCTCAGAGAATCCCATCCACCTCCACCCCTGCAGTGATGCTTTATGTTTATTTCTTTGAGAGTTTAGGAGTGAACTTTTCTTTCTGTTTAATTTGTAATCCTAAAACGCTTTGCTCACTTTTAACTAATGGGATGTTTATATACTTATAATTTGCGTTTGTTCTCCATTTTATCTCCATCTTTTTTTTTATTTATTTTTTTGAATGTATGGATGTTACCTTGTGTTGATTTATGGGTTGTTTATGTTCGTAAATTTTATTTTCCTATTTTTTACAAAGAACAGGTACTCCATTTGTGGTCCAACTAACAATTAATGTAAACAATGGGAACCTAGTACCATAAGTAGGAAACGTAAGTGGGATGTCATAACCCTTATATCCAGTGAGAGCAGCGAGTCTAAGAGTTCAGAGGTTGACTGGGATGGGTGGCCTGAGGACTATTTCTTAGAAAGCAATTCACTACCCTTACCACTTATATTTCCACCACTTATGCACATCACACCTAATCAATTAAAGGACCAATGGTAGGATGAAGTTGATCTCCAATTTCTCTTCAAAATAGAATGGGCTGCAGTGACTATAACTGATGAGTGGTTAGATGCACCCTCTTACGCACAGACGCAGACACCACTAAATCTGACACTAGTTCCCTATCTGACTATCACGATATGCAACCCCTAGATGATGACCTTATTAATGCGAGTAGTGACACAGAGTTTGGGGAGGGTAGTGATGTTGACACTGAGTTGGACCATGATGAGGTTTTAGCTACTTGTTTACAACTACTTTTTGAATATCACCTTGATTATGATTCCAGTGAAGATTACACGAGGTACTGCTTAAACTTTCCTTATCTTTCATGTTTCTTTACTTTATGTTTATCTTTCGCTTTATTATTTCATGTTTCTTCATCCTTTTTTCCATTTAGGTTGGGGGGTATGTTCTCTTTCATCATCATGCTCTTTGTGAACAATACATACTCACCTATGCTTCCTATCTTTAACATTGTGGACAATGTTTGGTTTAGGTTGGGGGGTAGCACTCGCATGATGATAGTATGATGATAATAAAAAAAAATTGACAAATTTTTTAAATTTTGAGCATGTTTGAGCTTAAGTATATGAATTTAGCATCTATATACCTACATGCTAAAACCTCTTATGGTTCAGGTAATTGTGGAATTGAGTGAGAAAGTAATAAGTGAATTCTGTTGAAGCATTAATAGGAAACATAATTCAAGTGGAGTGTGTGACAACTTTGTGCATTTTTGGACTATCATGGTGAAAAATTTATGTGCTTAGGAGTAGATTTTATTTGATATGTTGCTTGAGCATTTTTGGACTAGGTACAGACTTATACCCCTTTATGGTGAGCTTTTGAGCCTTATATTCTTTTCTTGAAGGGTTGCACATGCTTTCATTTCTTTTGCTCTTCACCTTGGTTTTCAATGCATTAATTGCAGCACAAACACTTACATGAGTATCTATTAGCACATTATGAGTTGTTGCAAGCTTTGAAAATGATGCTAGGCCTTCTTTGTCATTTTGAGCCTTTTTGTCCTTTCTTGGTTATGAATCACCCTAGGAGCCAGCTTGAAGCTTTTCAATAAAGTGTGTGATATACATTTTTCTCTTCTTGGTTCTCCTTTCATATGATACCCCTTAAACCCCATTCACACACTTTAAGTCTCACCCTCACATGTCTTGAGTTGTGAAAGTGTCTCAAAGCCTAAGTGTGAATTTGGGTTGGGAATGTAAGCTTTTAAGAACAAAATGATGAAGAATGTTGGGATGAGAATTAATGTGTTGAATGTTCAAAAAGGAAAAAAAATAGTCATTCCTTTTTGCTTCCAGGACTTGGGTATTTTATTACAATTATTGAGAATGTCCCATGAGCAATTGTAACTTAGTGACTGAGCTTCATGTTGTAATCTTCTTGGGATAGTAGAAGAATTGGGTAGGTTGGGAGTTTTGTGCACTTGAACACTTTTCTCCCAAGACATGTGTTTTGATTTCCATCCTCCATTGTTAGCCACTACCCCTAGCCAAGTTACAACCTAAATAAAGACCTAGTGGATTCTTAGTAAGCAACTCTTGTATTGTACATGTAGTGATCTTGTGTAGGTTATGAGATGTTATTTCTTACATATGCATTGAATCATGGCTAGGAGCTGTCCACTTTGAGTTCCATTTGAGTTCATTCACATATAATGGGGTCATGTGCAATTAGGATAGCATTGTATGCTAATAGGAATGTGTGAACCCTTGAATAAGTGAATTTCTTTCTATGAGTGGAATCCTGTGAGCTTTTGAAGTCAAAACTTAGTTCCGTTTATGCTCTCGAGACCTTGTTGAATAAATGAAACAATTTTGCACATATGTTTTTTCTACTTTGATAGTCCATGAATTTTTGCTTAGTACTTGGAAATTACACATGACATTTGGATTTTGTAACTTATTGAGCTTAAAATTAATTCATCTTTAATCTTGACCACTCTTTGACATATTAAGACCATGCCATAGAATTTTGTGGGTAGATTCACTGCAAACCCTCACGAGACCTTACTCGTCCACTAGGGGGAACCTAGAGGTTTAAAGGGCTTGCTACACGTAGCTAAGTGTAGCCGTGTTTCCAACAAAAAGAGAAATAGGATAGTAGTTGCATCGCATTTTAAAAAAGAACATCATGCATTTCATTTTAATAAAGAGCATTGCTAAGGGACTAGCAATGTTCAAGTTGGGGGGTATGATTACACTTGAAAAGTGTAATTACAAACTCCCTAACTCAACACTTATTCATGCATTTAAATAAGTAAAGTTGAAGTTTTAGTGTTATTGTGTCACTTATACTTTTATTATTTTATTTGTAGGAAAAAGGGCAAGGATGTCGAAGTTTATAACTATGGAAAGAGCCAAGAAAACGAAGAAAAAGTCATGGTTCAAACCTCATCTTTGATGGAAAAGACTAGCCCAAAGACCCAACCAAAAGGAGGAAGGGAAGCAATGCAAGAGCTACCAGACGGTTCCCACCGTCACCTCTAGACAGTTGGGACCACAGTGCACTTAAAATGAAGAATTAGCATTATGTAGTCCCGACCCCCCTCCAGATGGTCGGGGCCACCGTGTTTTACAAAGGCAACATGAGAAGCTCCTCTTCGAGAGTTTTGTGGCATCTTTTTAAAGACCCATGGGACGGCTATGAGAGGAGGCCTCCCTTGAAGTTTCTACAACTCCATTGAAGTTTTAGATCAATTTTTAGATTAGTTTTAGAGAGTTTTGTGTTCTTGAAGACTGTTCATGGATATTGTTGACGTTTTATTATTCATCTTCGCATTCGTAGTTCATCTCTTCTTTTACGCACAAACCTTGTAAGTTATTTTCGTTTCATTCTTTAATACAATGTTTTGTTTATTTCAATTATTGAATCGCATGATTGAGTGTTCTTTTATTGCTTTTGTGAAGTTTAAACTAGTTGTAGCGTAAAACCCTAATCTTGATTCAACGAATCAAGAAAAGGTAGTTCATGAAAATGCCTTGGGGTGTTCGTAGTCCCTTCGCATAGGTTGCGAAACCTCTTGCGAAAGGATCTACCTTTCACAAATCCTTTTTTTATCTATTTTGAAAACTTACGAATGCGAAAACCCTTAACCATATCCATTTGAGATCACTGGTATGGATTTTCGTAACTAGTTGTTTAGATACTTTCGAATAGAATTAAAAATCAGATTTTAATTAACTTTTCATTGTTTAATTGAAAAACTTTCGAAAACAAAGGTCTTTAACCATATCCACTTGAGATCACTAGTACTGACCTTTGATTACAACATTCTTAATAATTTTCAAATTAAACCCTAATTTTTAAACAAACTCACCCCGAGCCAAAGTAGTGAACTACCTGGACTGGACGTTGAATCAAGATCTTTATTCTTATTAAATTGCAATCCAACCTAGTTTTAGTTATAATCAATTAAGTTGAAGTTCGAAATTGTTTTGTTGATTTTATTTTAATTTCTCGCCATCTAGTTTAATTCCTTTTCAATTTCTGAATGTCCTTTTATTTTAATTTTAATTGGTTGAAATTGAACTTGTCTTTAATTTTACTAAACCCTAGAACTTAGTAAACATAAACTTCCAAACTTGCTTCCCTTTAGTTTCAAAATTTCTTTCACATCCTAGAAACTGAATAGCATTAGGCTCCCTGTGAATTCGACCTCGGACTCATCGAGTTCTAAAACTACGACTGCCCTCTTGCACTTGAGAGGTAGAACCCGAAACACTTTTTTAGGGTCGGTCAGTGAGCTGGAAGAAATTAGGAACGAAGCATTTGAGATTGCCAAGATCTCTAAAGATAGAGTGAAAAAGTGGCATGATGCACACATAAACAGAAGAGAATTGTTTATGGGGCAAAAGGTCTTATTGTATAACTTTAGGCTGCATTTGTTTCCAGGTAAATTCAGACCTAAATGGACTTGTCCTTATGTGGTTAAGAACATCACTGAATTTGGGGTTGTTGACATTGAGAATCCAACTTTAGGGAATGTGCTTAGGGTGAATGGGCAAAGGATCAAGGAATATCATGAGAATTTCATAGTTGAGATTGAGAGTTGGGATCTTGAGGATCCCCTAGAAGGTGGATGATTGATGAAGGAATTCTGCTCATGTATCATAGTAGTGTAGTTTTTCTTAATTTCTTTTAATTTTGATTCTTTTTTTCCACGCTAACTTTTAGTTTTTAGCATTCAAACAAACAGTGCTTTATTAAGGAAAATGAGGAATCTAGTCTGTGATATAATTCCATTCAAATTTGGTTTAATCATCTTAAATTGGAAATGCAATGTTTTTCTTGTAGTGGCTAACATAGTTGGCAAGGTTCAAGAGGTATGAGCATAATTGAGATCAGTTTTTAACCTTTTTTACTTATACTTGTCATTATTAAGATTTGTATCTTTGAACAAGTTAGGGGAAAATTGGCCACAGTAATTAGACAGTGAGCTTTCAGTTAATTTTGACAAGTGTTCGTTGACAATCTCCAAGTATTTTGCTTCCTCAACATTCTCTTTAAGATTCTCATTTGATATATTAAGGACAATGCATGTTTTTAGTTAGGGGGGACACAATCTAAGATTGTTTGATAATTTGAGTTTATGTCTTGACTGAAATTGAATGAACTGAGTTGATTTATTACGCTCAGAATTGTTTGCATTTGGTTTTGAATTACTTGAGTTTGAATGAGACTGTTCCTCTCTTACTATGAGCTTGCAAATGGTGGAAATGATGAAAAAATATTAACAAATTTTGACTTTTTTTATTTTTATTTTATTTTCTTTTTGGATTAGATGTCATTAGATATACATGTAGAGTCGAAATTGGTGATAAAACATGGTTTGAGCATTTCTAAGAAACTATTACAAAGTTTGGTATCTAGATACTAGAGGTGTAATTTGTCGATGGACCCTATTTGGATATGGGCTTTCGTATTTGAATATACCCTTCTTAAATCCCTGATATAAATACCAATGGCTGAACCCATCAAAGTCCCTATTTTATTTGAATATAAACCCTTGAGCCATGAGCAATTGAGTAAGGATAATCTAGCCAAACTATTTTTAGATAATTGCCAATCATAATGGACATGTGCGAGGCTATCTAATTCTAATCTTACTCCAATGAATAATGTTTTGCACATGCTGGTCTATTCACAGATTCTGCCATATGCCCACAAATCTTCAGTTACTTTGGAACAAGCTGTCATAATGGGAAAATTGATATTAAATCCCCATTAATTTGGCTCAACACATTTGGGGAGTAATTGCTCAGGTGGTGGAAAAGCCTAAAGCCAATTCTGGTTTACCCTTTGGAGGATTAATCACCGAGATAGTCCTACACCTTTGACGTAAGAAAGAAGCTGGTATGGCCATTGTTAAACCAATATCACTGGTGGCAAAAACCTCAATAAAAAAGACTCAAGGATAGCTGGGAAGAAAGAACTTGCCAATCCCACCTGAGAATCAGCAACAAGAAGAAGAAGAGGGAGTGAATGAATCAGCTTCTCCAAGCTTGAATGAGAAAATCAGTGTGATTTAGCATAATTAGGAAGTGTTGATCAATGAAGTGAAAAAGCTGAAGAAATGACAGCAAATGATCATTCAACTTTTGGAAGGCTTGTACGAATCTGAACAATCTGGTGATAATGATCAGTGACATGCATGCATTGATTCAACCTTGAGTTTATGGTCTAAATTGTGTGTCTTCAGATCAAATTTCTATCATTAGTTTACTAGAATGTTCAAACATGTTTTGCCAGATTTAGAATTGAAGAAATTGTCAGTATGTTTGCTTGATTTTGTTTAGTTTCTTATTGGATGATGACTTTTGATGTGAATGATATGAAATTTGCAATTTAAATGAATGGCAAATCAGTTGTCTTGAATTTAATTACTGTCATTTGCTTAAAGTAGATTGAGCTGAGTTTAAATTTTGAAATTCCAAAACTTGCTTTGCTTTCCTTGTGTTTTTAAAGTTGAATGGTTTTGTGAATGAGTATAGTTTGAGACCTATTTGCTCAATATTTATTTTGATGATTTATGAATGAACATTGTATTTTATGGATTTCAAGCTATAGTGGAGACTCAAACCTGAAGTGAGTTTTTGAGCCTTTGAACCTTATTCATGAGAGACTTACATTTACTCTAGAAGCTTTTTAAAATCTTAAAAAAATTTCTTCACTTCAGTTTCTTCAATAACTTTAGTCACGATTCTTTGTTTTAGGTGTTTGTGAAGTAACAGAGGAATTGAACTAGAATCTTGATTTTTAGCTTTTATGGTTGAGTGGAATGGAACCATAGAAATGATATTAGGCCATTTTGCTTAACATTTGAGCTTGTAATTCCTTTCTTTGGTGAACATCACTATTGTAACCAAGTTTAAGCCTTACTAGAGCATTCATAATTTTTCATTCTCACCACATTATTCCCTTAACAACAATGAATGCTCTATAACCTTCCTTATCTGTCATGGAATACACTGAAAGTAGAGAGAAAGGGAAATGAGAAGAATTGTGAAATTTTAAGCTGGCAAGAAGAAAAATACTTGGGAAGATTAGAGGTTTGTTAAAATGGATAATGAATTCAAAATTCAAAAAAAAAAAAAAAAAGAACAGTGATTTTACTCTGATTATACATTTCAGTGCCTCAAATTCTGTTTTGAGAAAATAATATTATCCTTTTGAATAATGTTTTTCAAAAAAAAAAAAAGAATAAAATGAGAAAAATGTAAAGAAAAAAGAAATGGAGAAAGGGTGTAATTTGGTTGAGTTGTGGAAAGCTAGTAGCATATTTATTTCAGTGTTCTAAAACATTTTGAACTCATCCCTCCTGTAAATTACCCTATTATACCTAATGGCCCCATTACAAACTAATGCAAGTCCTAATAGATTCATGGAAGAATTTTCATTCAATTGTGAAAGTTTGGAATTGGGAAAGCATAGTGAAAATTCTGAAGTAACTTCAGTGCACCATTCTTTCATGGAGTTATGTCAAGTCCTTTTCTTTCTTGAATAAATTGTTCTTGACTTGGGAATGCCACCTTCTAGAATTTGATTTACATTTTTTGCTTCAAAAAAGGGGGGCATATTAAGCAAAACCTTGTGTGCTCTATTTTCTTGTGAGTGAAGCCTGTGGTGAGAGTTGAAGTTGAAACTTGGGAAAGAAATAGAATGCAAAGTTTAGAATTAAATGAAATTCAAAAGATTTATGTTGAGTTGATAGATTTACGAGCTATTATTCTTTTATACTCAATTCACACACTTGGCAAGTTTCACATCTCTTATAAAATTTCAAATTTTAAACTTTGCTTATGAAAACTTTTGCTCATGGTACTGATCGAATTTCTTGGACCACTAAAATATCATTCATTTGGAAATTAAGTTGATGTTTGTGCAAATCATCACTGCAAGCCCTCTTGAGACTACACTCGTCCACTAGGGGGAACCTAGGGGTTGAAAAGGCTTACTAAGCAAGCTAAGTATAGTCGTGATTTCCTACGAAAGTGAATTTGCTTTTTGTCTTTTCAAAAATAACAAAAAATAATAATAAAGCTCTTGTTTTATCTTCAATAAATTAGTACTTTGACTTCTTCTACTCAAGACATTACTAGGGACTAGTAATGTGATAGTTGGGGGGTGATGTGATAGTAGGGTTTTGTTAAGTCCCTAAACTTGTTAAGTCCATGTTGCCCACAAAAAGGCTCCATTGGTTTTCCTATATACGGTTGAGCGAGAAGAATGGTGTAAGTCTTAGAAATTTTCTTTTTCTAATTAATGAATTTTCTTATTTTGTCCGATTTTGAGTTTTCATTATGTAAAATTATTTGAATTTTATTTGGCATGGTTAAATGATTTGTGTAATTATTTATTGAATTCCATGTGGGCATCTTTAGTCAAAGAGTTACACTATAGAACTTAACTTTAACTCAAATCCTTTTTAACCTAATTAAATTACTATTACTTCCTAAATTCTTAACCAAATTACCCTAACGCATCTTTTTAACCCATTTACTCAATTTCACAAAATACACAAAACCCATTTTGGTGACCCACCCAAATAAGCCAATTAGATCCTTTCTTCTTCCCCAATTGCTTAACGCCAAAACCCAGCCAACTAAGGGCAGCAATGCTTGTAGATGGGGGAAGCACTAAGAGAAAAATGGGCTATAGTGATGAGTTTTTTGTAACAATAAAAAATATTGTTATAAATATATAGTATTTAGTGACAGGATATTTTTTTGTTGTAACTGAAAACACATTTTAAGATTTTTTTTTTTTTTTTTTTTTTGGTGACAAGTAACATAAATTAGAACTTTCTTGAAGTGGTCGCTGGATATGGTAGCAAATGGGAAGAGAGAACTTCCTTGCGATGGAAATGGGAGCTTGTCTGTTTATATGCATATGTATGTATATATTAGAACCTATACTTGTACGCAAATTCCTTGATAAAATTATGAGAGTGTTATTAAGGAGAATGAAAAAGGAGGAGCTTTAGGGAAATGTTCTCTTCATTTCTTGTGCTTCAATTTGAGTTTAGAGGATTTGTTTATAGAATTATGTTAAAAGATATGTTTACCTTATGACAAGATGAACAAAAAGATAATTAGTTTAAGTAGGGAATCATATTGGTGGCGTGAAATAAGTATAAAATTAGGTAAATGAATAGAATGTTTATATACTTAGCTTATGGGTTTCATATAGAATTGGAAAGTTGATTATATTTCTATGTTTAATGTTTAGCCATGTTATAACTTGAAATTAATAAGTTATTTTGCTAATGATAGTTGATTTTATGAGTTTTCCATAGAGAAAAAAGTGATATTAGTAGACCAGATCTTGAATTGATGTTGAGAGTAATTGGAAAACCAGAAGAAAGAGCACTAGATGTGACTTATATTTTTTTGATCTAGCCTTTGTTGTGCACATGACCGTTTTTCCCTTGCATATGACAAATTATAGAATCTCACATGTGCACACG
Organism: Vitellaria paradoxa; assembly: GCA_019916065.1. NCBI lineage: Eukaryota > Viridiplantae > Streptophyta > Magnoliopsida > Ericales > Sapotaceae > Vitellaria > Vitellaria paradoxa. Next base: position 36,183,596 of record CM034234.1, read on the forward strand.
AAGTGGTGTCTTGTTTATTAGCCACCCTTTTCCCTACTCAAGCTTAGAGCCACTCCTTGTCGTGTCCATGCCATGAGACCACTCATGCACGCCAACTACCTCAGTTGTCTTGTACACATGAGAACTTTCCTATCGTGCATACGTCAACCTCTTAGGCTGCTTCATGTGCATACTAAGCCTCAACAAATTAGTCATGTCCCTATGCACATGTTAAAGCGTGGACTATGTGCACAACCTCCATTTTCTGCCAAACCTTTTGCCTCACCTCTTGTCGTGCCCACACTATATGCATGCTAGCCATCGAGGCATAATCATATGCAAGTTTAAGCCATATTTGAATTTTATTTTCAAAAGCTTATATCTATCTCTGAAACACACCTACACACACAATACCAAATTCAAAAACAAGGAAAGATAAAAGGAGGAGAGAGAATGGGTGGCTAGGTATAGAATAGCTATCATGGCTAAAGAAGGCCCAAGTATTGTATTGACAACACACTAGAAAAATAGGAAAAGCAAATGAGTTGTCCAAACACATAGATCCAATAGTGGTTGTGTCTACTAGAAAGGATGTGGCATGCGCATGACACAAGACAAACCAGGGCTGTGCACATAGGAAGGAGTTAGCGTGCATATGATAGAGTGGGAAATCCTAAGTTTTGCAAACTCTTAACCATAATTAATCTATGCCTTAGAATCCAACCAACACTTAATAAAAATAACAATTAAACTCCCAAAATGCATAAATTTGATGTCATACATATAAAATTAAGAATATAGTTCATTACTGGATAAATATAAGTTGGCTTTCTATGCAAATAAAGACCGTTAATTCAATCTAGACTAATTCTTATATGCATAACTTACAATTTATACTACTAAAGAATTATAATTGCACTTTGCCATATACAAAATGATATTTCAAGTTCTATATTGTTAATACTTATTTATCTCTTGATATTTATATTATAGATATTCACTAATTAAATCAAATTAGTGAAAACATAATTTAATTGGCAAATTAAATATCTTAAGACCTTCAACTTAGCTTGACATATCGAATCCAAAATCCATCTACAAGATTTGATACAAACAAAGCTTACAAACTTCCTTAAGGAGATATATCATCAATCCTTATATTGGGACATAAATTCCATCAATAATTAATATCCTCCATAGAAATATTGGAATTTCCCAACTCACTGAATTTGTTGACCTATAATGAATCTTGCCTTTCTATGAATTAAAATGATAAATACTACTTATATGTGTCTAATAATAATATCAAGATTAAGAATATAAGCATTCACAATAACCATGAGATAATAATTATTTTAGAGTCAATGCAAAATAATTACCTCGAGATGATCTAGTTTAATACTCATGAAGTATACTAGCACAAAGAGTAAAAATTATTCTATAGCCAAAACAAACCTATTAAAATCATGTACTACAGTTCTACTGATACAGAGTCCACTTCCATATAAAACTATGAATAGCAGATTTATATTCTATAAGAACCGATGATCTAATCTTTTTATATGTAAGCCATACTCTATACACTAGATTATATACTATATAGAATAAAAGGCACTTATGCATAACCATCAAGTAAATAATGCTAGACAAATATTTTTTACATAAACTCTAAATAAAATGAAATAATTGAATTTATTATTAAAATCATAACAAAAATATGTCTTTTATAGCCTGGTTTGATTATTCTTGTAATGACTCGTAATTTACTTAATATTATTTTATTCACCTCCTTTTAGATTTAAATGTGCTATTTTGATGTGTTATGGGTTGATTGATGATTAAGTTAACTCGATTGCTCAAAATTCAATCTTAGATAGTTGTGTCAGATTTTGGAATTCAATTCAAGGATCCTCCCTCTACCGTGCATATGCCCATTGTCCTTTCATGTGCATAGCTAAGTCAAGTGGTGGCATACGCACAATACCCCTCTTCCTATGCACACAACCTAGCCCAGGTTTGAATGTCTATAACTTTTTCTTTTTTTTTTTTTTTTTGAAAAAAGTAGTGTTTTTTCGAGTATCCGTTTCATCCAAGGATTAAGATGTTTCCACGATACCTACCTTACTCTCCTACCCTAACCCAACTGCTCATCTATTGTTCCTTTTCATTTTTTGGGTTTTTAAGTGTGAATGTATGTGGGTTTTCCAATTACTAAAGGACTGTCAAGGTTGAGGTATTGAGGGATTGCTTTGGGTTTAAGTTTGCCTTTGTTTGTCTAAGGGTATAAGCTTGGGAAAGAGTTTGGTTTGGATTGATTGAGGAGCTGCGCTTGAGCATTTATTTGTGTTAGAGAAACTGTGTTTGGTCATGGCTTTCGATTTCATATCCTCGTTCTTCTATTCATTCTTCTTCCTCAACAAAGTAACCAGTGGTAGGGAGTTTTGGTATTTTGAAATATGAATATGTTGTGTGTATATGTATTTTGAAGCTTGATTGATGTTAGGTGATGATATGATTACACGAGGAGAAATACATGAAAATATATATATACACTACAAGAAATTATCTTATTGACGAAAGGTAAAGTTGGGCGACCGCTTGTGGCGGTCGCTAAATATCATTTAGCGATCACTTATGGCAGTCACAAAAGTGGTCATCACTATTTCAGTGCAGCAAAGGATCGGCGACGAAGATTAAGCGGTCGCTAATGTTATTTTAGCGACAGCTTTAGAGACAACCATAAGCAATCGCTAATAGTACCATTTAACTTGGGCACAACGCCTTTCTCTTTTTCCTCTCCTTTCATCTTTCCCATAACCCTCTCCCTCTCCTGTGCTCTTTTCTCTCTTTACACTCCCTGCCCCTCCCTCCTCCTTGCCACTGCCGCTGGAACTGGAATCGGAGTGCTGCTACCAATTATTAGGTCCCTCCCCCTCTCTCTCTCTAGCTCTCTCTGTAGCTCTTTCTCTCTCTCTCGTTTTGCATTTTTTTTTTTTTTTTGTAAGGTTGTTTTGAGGAATAACAACCAACTTTCCATTTGTAGATTAGGAATAAATTTATGATTTAAATTTTTTTTGTGCATGTACTAACTTTTTTTTTATATATTATCTGTTATGATTTTTTTTTTTTTTGGTTGGTTGATGTTGTTAGAATTTTTGTTGTTGGTGTGTTGGTTGATGTTGGCTGAAATTTTTCCTTGCTATGATTTTTTTATTTTACTGTGTACTGTAATTTTTTATTTTTTTGGTTGTTGAATGTTAAAATTTTTTTTTTTTTTTGGAGCCACTGTTTTTTTTTTTTTTTCCTTTTTGGGTTAATGGGTGGAAGTGGAAGAGATTTGGTGCCACTGTTTTTTTTTTTTTTTTTTTTTTTGGGTTCTTGCATGCTTATATGAATTTGTTAACCTTTTTTTTTTTTTTTTTACAGTTTTTAGTAATGTTATTTACATTCATAAAAAATTTTACAAAAAACCAAAAAAAAAGTTAAATTATCATAAGTAAATTAGTTTTCTATTTAAAATTATTTTTATAATTGTTTTAATGAATCCTAATAATATATTTAAGTTATCAACAAAATTAAATTCTTAATTAAAAGTTCTCCGTACAAAAAATAAAAAATTAATTTGTAATTGACTTTTAATTGCTAAAAAAAAAAAATGATTTTTTCTCGAAAGCCACCGCCCAAACCCCAAGATACAACCCAATTAGATTTTTAATTAAAAAGATATATAAGACAAAAGATAAAAAATTGATTTTTACTTAATTTCTAATTGCTTAAAAATAAAAAAATGTGTAATACTTTTAACTAAATATGAGTAAAAGTTGACAAAATATTAGTTAAAACAGTTATGGACGTAAATTTAAAAAGAGAAACGTAATTTTGGACTTTTTTTATTTTATTGAATTAAAAATTGAAAATCAAGCGTACATGGGTCTTTTATTAATTTCAATTTAAAATTACTTTTAAATTCAAAAAATTAAATTTAAATTAACTCCTATCAAATATATATTATTTGACTGATGATTTATAAAAATTATTACCATTGATTAAAGCAGCCATCAAAATGATTTTAAATATATCGAAAAGAGTAATTTTTGACACTTAATCTATTAAAACAATTATACAAATATTTTTAAGTATTAAAAATAATTTCAGATGAAGTATGTTATTTTATTGAAGAATAGTATTTTGAAATTATAAATGAGTGAATGCTTAATTTTTTTTAAATTTAAAAATATAAATTGAAATTAATCTCTAATAAGAGAATATAATTTATTAAATAATTTATATATATTATTATCATTTACTAAATAAATTATGAAAAATATTAAATAAAAAGAATTTTTAAGGTTTCAAAAAATTATATTATTTTATTGAGCAAAAAATTTTAAAATTATAAATACGTTAATTTTTAATTTGTTGAATTTAAAAGTATATTTAAATTCAAGAATTAAAATGAAAATTAATTCTTAACAGAACAAAATATCAAGATTTTTTGGATAATTTATATATATATTATCATCATTCATTGAGCCAACTATAAAAATAATATTTAATATGATTTCTGATGAAGTATTGATTAAACAATTAAGAAATTAATTTTAAATAGGCAGAATATTAAACTAGCATAATTGGAATTATAAATATGTAAATGCATAATTTTTTAAAATAAATTAATTAACCTTACGTTAAGGAAATTAAATTATATTATGATTTCGTAATATTAAACAATAATACTAAAAATATTAAGACTAGGTAAATAATAATATTCAATTATAAATTTTAGGTTCATTAAATATTAATATTAGTTAAAATATTAAATAACGAATTAGAATATTGATAATATAATTAATATAGGTAAAATTAAATTGCTCCAATTAATATCGTAATGGTTAGATTAAGTTACTTAAATTATTAAATATATTATTATTAGATAATTTATATATATTTTTATCATTCACTTAAAAAATTATGAAAAATATTAAATAAAAAGTATTTTCAATGTTTCAACAAATTATGTTGTTTTATTTTAACTAAAATTTTGAAATTATAAATACATTAATATTTAATTTGTTGAATTCAAAAGTATATTTAAATTCAAGAATTAAAATGAATATTCATCGTTAACTAAATAAATTATCAAGATTTTTTTCATAACTTATATAGATTATCATCATTCATTGAGCCAACTATAAAAATAATATTTAATATGATTTTTGATGAAGTATTGATTAAACAATTAGGAAATTAATTTTAAATAGGAAGAATATTAAACTAGCATATTAGGAATATAAATACGTAAATGCATAATTTTTTAAAATAAATTAATTAACCTTACGTTAAGGAAATTAAATTATATTATGATTTTCGTAATATTAAACAATAATACTAAAAATATTAAGACTAGGTAAATAATAATATTAATTTATAAATTTTAGGTTCATTAAATATTAATATTAGTATATTAGTTAAAATATTAAATAACAAATTAGATATTGATAGTATAATTAATTTAGGTAAAATTAAATTGCTTCAATTAATATCGTAATATTTAGATTAAGTTACTTAAATTATTAAAAATATTATTATTAGATAATTTATATATACTTTTATCATTCACTAAAACAATTATAAAAACATATTAAATAAAAAATATTTTCAATGTTTCAACAAATTATGTTATTTTATTTAGCTAAAATTTTGAAATTATAAGTACATTAATGTTTAATTTGTTGAATTCAAAAGTATATTTAAATTCAACAATTAAAATGAATATTCATCGTTAACTGAATAAATTATCAAGATTTGTTTCATTGCTTATATAGATTATCATCATTCATTGAGCCAACTATAAAAATAATATTTAATATGATTTTTGATGAAGTATTGATTAAACAATTAGGAAATTAATTTTAAATAGGAAGAATATTAAACTAGCATATTTGGAATTATAAATACGTAAATGTATAATTTTTTAAAATAAATTCATTAACCTTATGTTAAGGAAATTAAATTATATTATGATTTGCATAATATTAAACAATAATACTAAAAATATTAAGATTAGGTAAATAATAATATTAAATTATAAATTTTAGGTTCATTAAATATTAATATTAGTTAAAATATTAAATAACAAATTAGAATATTGATAATATAATTAATTTAGGTAAAATTAAATTGCTTCAATTAATATTGTAATGGTTAGATTAGGTTACTCAAATTATTGAAAATACTTTTACTATTTAAAATACTAACTTGTGATTTGATTTATGGTATAACGAGCAAATAATGAATTGTTAATTTATTTGTTGTTAATTTATTTATTTTGTATTATATTATTTTATTTGTTGTATATTTTTAACTTCACATAGTTTATTTAAGTGTTATTTTTTTAAATAATAATAATTAAACTGATGATAATACATAAATTCTGAATCTTACTTAGGCCCAATCTAATATAAATCTTGGTAAATTAATAATATTACAATATTATTTCTAGATAATTTAGGTAATAATATTATAATTAATTAGATAATTACTAGTACTTAGTTAATAATATTTAATTAGTTAAACTACTAATTAATACGTGAACTCCTAATCTTGCCTGAGCCCAATCCAACGTCTTTCTTAGGCACATCCAATCCAATATCGATACAATGAGAAAATTAGGTAAAATAATATTATAACATTATAACTAGGTAAATTAGGTAATAATATTATAATTAATTAGATAATTAGCAGTGATGAATCAATAATATTCAATTAGTTAAATTACTAATTAGTACGGGAACCCCTAATTTATGTAATAATATTATAATTAATTAGATAATTAGCAACAGTTAATTAATAATCTTTATTTAGTTAAATTACTAATTAATACGTGAACCCCTAATCTTACTTGAGCCCAATCCAATATCTTTCTTGGACTTCTTAGATGCAATCCAATCCAATATCGATACAATGAGAAAATTAGGTAAAATAATAATATTATAACATTATAACTAGGTAAATTAGGTAATAATATTATAATTGATTAGATAATTAGCAGTGGTTAATCAATAATATTTAATTAGTTAAATTACTAATTAGTGCGGGAACCCCTAAATTAGGTAATAATATTATAATTAATTAGATAATTAGCAGTAGCTAATTAATAATCTTTATTTAGTTAAATTACTAATTAATACGTGAACCCCTAATCTTGCCTGAGCCCAATCCAATCCAATATCGTTACTAGGAGATAATTAAGTAAAATAATAATATTATTACTTATAACTAGGTAAATTAGGTAATGATATTATAAATAATTAGATAATTAGTAGTGGTTAATTAATTAGATAATTAGCAGTAGTTAATCAATAATCTTTATTTAGTTAATTTACTAATTAATCAATAAACCCTTAATCTTGTCTGCGCCCAATTCATATCTGATACGCAATTCCTCTAATCTTACTTGGGCCCAAACCAATATCCTGCTCGAGCCCAATCAAATATGTTACATACATAACTGATACACAATCCCCCTAACTTACTTGGGTCTAATCAAATATCCTTCTTGGGCCCAATCAAATATGTTTCTGAATACTTTATTCTAAGTTTGGAAACAAAAAGAAATTTAGAACTCCTTTACTTTATTCATTTGTATGCATTAGTGAAACTTAGACCCATTCGAAAATCTTGTACGCCACCTGTTTGGTCATTCTTAAGCGATGAATTAGGTTTTCGACCAGGTTCGTTGTTCTTTCAATGAATATATGGGGATTAACGTACGCGATACTTGAATTGTCCGATTCGGACAGTTTGAGAATACAACTATCCATCTTACCTTCAACAACTCATATAATGTCCTATGTTAGATGGAGTTTCGGTTGACGTCCTGTTGTTCTCCAAGTGCATACACAGAGTACGACTGATGTTGTGCTTGTGTCGTGTACTTGGAGAACCACGCAGATATGCTGCTGAAATTTTATCTAATTAGAGGACAAAGGCATCGAGTTGTTGAGTGCCAGTTGGATCGTGCATTCTCCATGCATTAGTGAAACTTAGACCCGTTCAAGAATCTTGTATGTCACCTGTTTGGTCATTCTTAGGTATGAATTAGGTCTTCGACCAGGTTCGTTGTTCTTTCAATGAATATACGGGGATTGACGAACGTGATTCTTGAATTGTCCGATTTGAACAATTTGGGAATGCAACTATCCATCTTGCCTTCAACAACTCATATAATATCCTATGTTAGATGGAGTTTCAGTTGACGTCCTGTTCTTCTCCAGGTGCATACAAAGAGTACGTCTGATGTTGTGTTTGTGTCGTGTACTTGGAGAACCACGCGGACATGCTGCTGAAATTTTATCTAATTAAGGGACAAAGGCATCGAGTTGTTGAGTGCAAGTTGGATCGTGCATTCTCGAATGGGATAGGACCAACCACCCTGTAATGAGGAGGTGAAGTTTAAGACTAAGCGCTTTGCATATTACACTATTCTTTAGAGTAATTGTCTTTTTTCCTTTTGGGACTCCACAGACACTCTAAGCGAGATAGACAAAAGTTGGATTGATTTACCTAATAGGATGTCCACGGAATATATGGAGGGGATTAATCAATTTATTATATTCACCAATGGGTTTCCCAGTGAGTACATTAGTTGTCCCTGTAGAAAGTGTGCTAACCAGTATTACTATACACAAGAGCCTGTCAGGGAGCATCAGTTCTGTAATTGGTTCTTGAAGTAGTATAAATATTGGACTCTCCATGGGGAAGAATATACCCTCTCTCGTCAAGATGAAACCGTTGAGGTGTAGGCCGAGACTACGGAGGAAGCTGATCCAATGCTCACGATGCTAGCTGATATCACATATGGATTGGCACCTAAAGATAGAGGTTCTGGTATTGATCTAACGGGTGGAACTAATCCCCGCTAGGGTGCAGATGATGAATCCTTGAGATATTTTGACGTACTCAATGATGCGCAGACAGAATTGTTTCTTGGATGTCAGGAATTCAGCAAATTGTCATTCATCATTGAGCTGTTACTTTGAAGGCATTGAATCACTAGTCGGATACGTCGTTTGACATGCTACTGCAGTTGCTCCGCAAAGTTTTACCAGCAGGAGCTAAGCTTGCTGATTCATACTATCAGGTATGCAAGCTAACTAAGAATTTGGGATTCACATACCAGACTCTGGATGCTTGTCCCAATAGTTGCATGTTGTTTCGAAATGAGAAAGCCCACCTCGATACGTGTACCGTGTGTGGGGCTTTGAGGTGGAAGGATGTCGGTAGTGTCCAAATTCGACAGAATCATTTGGGTATTTCAAACCATGGTAAGTGTGTGGCTGCAAGGCAAGTACGCTATTTCCCATTTAAGCCAAGGCCAAAGAGATTTTTTATGTCATCCAAGATTTCTAAACTGTTGGCCCAAGGTTTATAAAGTTAGTTTTATAATTGATTTTGATGATAACAAACATTGAATTAAATTTTCACAATTAATTTTCAAATAGACATTGTATGAAATGTTACAATTCATTTGATATATTCAAGATAATAGAGTTGGAAGAGATTGATATTATTTTTTAGATATTTTCACATAATTTGGATGAAGGAATAACGGAATTTCAAAGTTTGGAGTAATAGAAATCAAAGTAAAATGAGTATTTGAACTAGAGGTTAACTCGGATAAACAGAGAAATCAGACACGTGTTAGTATATAGATGATATCTTAAGATCCAACCGTATAGTAAACTAGACTTCTATATCTACAACTTTACCGAAGGGCGATGTTTGTGGATCTGAAGTTAAAGTGTCCAAACATCAGTTGGAATATTAGTCATTACAGAAAATATTTTAATTCTGGATTCTGGAGCCAGTCTTAGTTTTTGAGACATAACTCATACTCTACAGCTTTAAAAATTCTGCTTTTTGGTGTGTAAAAAGAAGATTCAAACAGCTACAACTTTTGTAGTTTAAGTTTCTTCTAATTCTAAAAGTATCCTAGTGAAACGGAAGCTTAAACGGGAAACAAAGATTCAGAATGTCAGAAAAAGTTATCAGAAGCTGGTCTCGGTTCAGAAGCCATATCTGACTATCTAACCGTTAGATGAAGCTCAAAATTTGACCTGTGATAGCTGACTTATATATCTACAAAGTCTTTACTCTGAGGCAATGTCAGATTTGAACGTTCTGAGGGTGAAAAAAGGTCACAAATATATCTCAGAAAATCTGAATCTGAAAGACAGCATTGGAAGCAAGGAAATTCAATTTCTTTCAAGGGCAAAAGTGTCTTTTCACCTTGTAACGGCCATTTGGAGATTTTCATCTATAAATAGAGCCTTAAACTCAGATTCAAGGAGATGAACAAGGCAAGAAAGAAGTACTTACAAAGAGATACAAGAAATTCCATAACTTTGCAAACATAGAGTGATTTCTTCTCACATTTGTGCTTCATCTTTCATATTCAACTTGTGAGAGTTTCTTTTTGATTTGATTGAGTTTTAAACTCATCATTGTTGTTGTAAGAAAGGAAAATTTAAAGCCCTTTTAATTTGTGAGAGTTGGGTGAGCTCTTGTTAGTTTTGGTTCAAGTGTTAGAACCAAAACGAGAGACTTTCTTTGAGAGAGACTTGTGTGAAGTGATTTGGGGATAAAATCACTTGGGAAAGGTTTCTAGCACCTTGGGAAGCTAGTGTGTAATAAGCTCTTCAAAGAATAGTGGAGAAATCTCAAGGAAGGCCTTGGGGGAGTGGATGTAAGCAACATTGAAGCCGAACCACTATAAATCGATTGTGTTTGCTTCTCTTCCTTTCTCTTTATATTTATTGCAAACACTAGCACTCACTCTTCATTCACAAATATTGAATAATTTTTTTGGTGCATTTCATATTCATCTTGACATATTTGTTTTAGGGTTGAAATTTTTATTTGCAAAATTTTTAAGCAACCCTATTCACCCCCATCTAGTGTTGCTATTTGGGACAACATAAACTAATGAAATGGCATACCAAGAATAGCAGGCAGGACGGGAACTTATCCCATCCAGCAAACTCCCCAGCGGGGAAGGATTTCGATCAAAGACACCTTGAATTTGCTACTGATTCTCGCAGTGTGCGGCTTGGTTTGGTTGCTGATGGATTTAACCCATTTGGAGCCATGATTGGGGTAACTCACAATACATGGCCTATACTGTTTGTTTCATATAATCTTCCTCCCTGGCTGTGCATGAGGTAACTTTTTCTCATCCTATCGACATTGATTGATGGACCTAAAGGTCCTGGTGATAAAATAGGCGTGTATATGCAACCATTAATTGAAGAGCTTAATGAATTATGGGTTGACAGTGTGATAATGTTTGACTCAACAGGAAATGAAATGTTTAGACTCCGAGCAGCATTACTGTAGACAATTAACGACTTCCTTGAATACGCTAAGTTGTCTAGTTGGAGCAAGAAAGAAGAGCTTGTATGTCCTTACTGCAATAAGAGCAAAAAGGTCAACTTGACTAAAATACAGTAGAAAGTGGACGTACATGGGTCATAGACACTTCTACCTCCATTACGGAGGTTCAAGAAGGACAGAGTCTAATTTGACAGTACTCGGGAATATGGTCCAACACCACGAACAATGACCAAGGTTGATTTGTTAGCCCAGATCGAGCGGAAGTAAATACAAACAGTATATGACTTTCAAGATCTGTTAGACCCTCGCTGGCATCTATTTCTGGTGCAAATAAAAACCAAAGCCATTATTGGAAGAAGAAAAGTATAATCTATGAGTTGCCTTGCTGGAAAGACAACCTACTCAAGCACAACTTGGATGTCATGCACATTGAGAAGAACATTTGTGACAATATATTTTGGACCATCCTTGGTGTAAAGGGGAAATCAAAGGACAATGCCAATGCTCCACGTGATTTGTAAGAAATGGGATTGAGAACTCCATTACACTTATAGGAGAGGGAGTCCAACAGGGCATACATGCCACCTGCACAATACACAATGAGCAAGGACGAGAAATATGCATTCTTATTAATTCTGAAGGACGTGCAGGTGCCTGATAGGTATTGCTTGAATATTTTGAAACGAGTGAACATGAGCGAAAGGACGTTACAGGATTTGAAAAGTCATGACAACCACGTCCTCATTCAACAGTTGCTGCCTATAGTAGTAAGGAATTGTCTACCTAAGAATGTGGTGCAGCCATTGATCGAACTCAGTAACTTTTTCAGGCAACTGTGTTACAAAGTTCTCCGTACAGAAGATTTGAAGGGTTTACAAGAGAGGATTACTTTGACACTATGCCATCTAGAGAAAATTTTCCACCGTTGTTTTTTGATATAATGGTTCACTTGACTGTACACTTAACTGAAGAAGCCCAGCTTGGTGGCCCTATCTAATTCAAGTGGATGTATCTGATCTAGCGGAATATGACCACATTGAAGAGGTATGTGTGTTAGAGTTATATTTCTTTGGTGCCCTTGAAAGCATGTTTTATGTAATGACATTTTATTTTAGTTTATTTTTCTGGATATAATAAAATGTTTATTTATTTAAGCATACATTAATGTCCCTTGTTTATAAAGTATGTGATTTAAGTATTGGGCATAAGATGCCAATACAGAAATATTTAAATCACAAGTTTTATAAATTAAAGTAAAATTCACAGCTATTAATGAAACGGACATTTTATTATGTTAAAGCTATAACTTTTCTACTTCTTAATTGGGTGATTTATCCTGATCACTAAAGTGGTGACTTTGAATAGGAAAGTTAGTATGTATATGAGATATACATATTGAATGGACTATTGTAAATTATGATTTGGTTAATAAATGTCTTTTAATCATAATTTACATAAGCTTTAATAAACTTAATAAACCTTAATCTTGAGTTTGTAATGGACTCACATTTATAGATTAAGTCTATTTGAGTTATCACGGAGTGAGATCTTATTAATGGTCAAAACCTCGATAACTTGGAGATTTAATATTATGAATCGTGGGAACATATACTTACAAGATGGAATCCATTCTGATACGCTCACCTAAACTATTTATCTTTTTGATCATTAAATCTGTGGCCACAGTTTATTCAATAAATTGTTTATTGAATAATAATATTTATTTGTAAATTATTTACAAATATGAAAAATATTGAGAATGATCAAAATATAGACAAATAGTGACTTAGGGTTAAATATGTAATTAAGGGGCTCGACATTTAGCCCAGCTTAATTACGAGCTTATAATGGAGGGTTAATTAAGTGGATATTATTGGTCTAAGACCAAAATTCATTTTATTAAAAGTTGTTTTAATTAAATGAATTTCAACATGGACTACTAGAGTGCAGCTCAGGGCTTTTAGTGGAATAGCCCTGGGTTAATTTAAAAGATAATGGGTTGTCAAGAGATGACAAGGCCCAAATATCTTTTAAGTTGGAGCTAGGAATCCATGGGCCTTCAGTCCCCAAGCTAGCTCAATTTTATCTTGATGGGCCAAGTCCAATTGGCTAATTATTTATAATTTATTTATGAAATAGATTATAGATAATTAATATATATATATTTAGATAAGATGATATGGTTGGGAGATTTTCTCAAGATACCATATCTTCTAAATATATATTAAGATGATATATATAGATAAGATATGTGTGAGAGTGGATAAGAGATAATCTCTAGAGTTAGAGATTTTCTCTGATACAAACTCTGTATCTCACTCTTTATAAATATCTTTTATATATCAATTAGCCAACTGATCTGAAAAAAGTGCCCACACACATCCATCTAGAGAGATAATTTGAGAATAGTTTAGAAGGCTGAATCGCTGAAAGAAGGTACTTCCGCTGTGCATCAGAAGAAAATTTAAAGAGTTCATCCTTCCATTCGAGGTATTTCTCTCAACCCTATGCTATAAAAACCAACAATTGGTATCAGAGCTTTTGTTGGATTTATGGCATAGTTTTAATTATGCATAGATGTGGCATCAAAATATTTTATTTCTCTCTTGTGTGGATGAATAGAAACCCTTAATTCACAATAGAGATTTGTTTATTTACAAGATTGTAACAGAAGGGGTGGTTAATTTTTTGAACCATGTTTTCCCTCCTGATTTTATTTTTCAGATCTTTTTAAATCTCTGTAATTGTTTAATTTTTGAGTCTGTAATTTTTCTTTGGATCTGTATCTATTCGAGACCCGATTCATTGAAGATAAAACAACAGAACAAGTAGATCCAGAAGCATCGCACGGTTGGTTTTGGTGCAGCGGGCGAGTGAAGGCACTGGCCTCACGGAAATTAAATAATATATAAATAAAAAAAAAAGAGAATCTGGGCAACCCGCAGCCGGATCCACCATGGGGGCAGTCACGGCTGCAGAAGCCCATGGTGGCACTCGAAGACTATGGGGGGCTGCGGGAATCCTTTATGGCAGCAGCGGCAGCGAGCTGTGGCTGCGGGAACCAGATGCGGCGACAATGGGTTGCCGCGGTGTGGTATCCGTATCCGGAACTGTTGCCAGCCGCGGCGTGGGTCATGGAGATTTCCGGTTGATCCTCGCCATAGGAGCCTCCCGTGGGTCTTAGTTTAATCCCCAGCTACTGAGTTTTAGGCTCAGATTGGGTTGAAGCCGCCGGCATGTGAGCAATGCACAAAACAGCCGCTGGCAATTGTTGGAACTTTACAGAGGTTTTGCAGGAAATTGATTTGGGGAAGAGGGTATATTTGCAAAGGTTTTGGATCCCTGGGTTGTTTTTGAAATTTTTCTAAAAGTACTTAATTGAAGGTTTTAAAACAACTAGGGTAAAACTGGAATTTCTCAAAGTTTTAAACTTAAATTTTTTTTAAAGTTGCTGGGCAAATTTTAAAATTAACTTTCAGCCCATAAGTTTTAAATTTTTATGAAATTGGTTTATAAAATTTTGAGAAATGTCAAAATTGCCATCCACCCAAATTCAATTCAAAATTCCAAAGGCTAAGGAAGCGAGAGGAAGTAATTGGAAGTTAGAGGAAGCAGCTGGAAGATGGACATTGACTGCAAGAAGACTGGATTAAGTTTTTTTTTGTCAATATAATTTTCTAGGAAAATTGTGAATTAAGGGTTAGTTATTTATTTTTGGTTAATTTATCTATTATGAATGTTTGTTTGATAAACATGTCATATAGATTTTAGGGATGCCACATCACATGTTCATGCATAATTAATGTTTTATGATATTAATATTCTAATGTGATTAGAATAGAGTTAATGTCATTTATTTAAATTAGAAGATGTTTATATTCTAATGTGATTAGAATATAGATAATATTTTTTGTTTAATTTTATGATATTTATATTCTAATGAGATTAGAATAAGGTTAATATTATTTATTTAATTTTTTGTTAATTTTATATTGACATAACCTATTAATTATTTTATTTTATAAAATTAAATATTAATGGTTAGAATGTCAATTAATATTTTTCTTAAAATATTAAATTAACAAAATTAAAAACTCTAAGTTATAAAAAATTGAGTGGGAGAGGGTTTTAGACATAAAACCCACAGCCTCCACTGTTAATCCTATAGTAAGATAGATTAATATCTTGTCTCAAATCTTGTGAGCTCCCTACAGAGGATATTAATCGGTATTGGTTACTGGATAGGATTTCCTTAAAGGATAAAATTTTGAATATTACTAAATAGAACTGACTGCCCTACGGTAGCTTTTTTATTTGGAAAATATGAGAAATTGAAACAGTGGTTATACACTCAACTTAGAATATTTAATATCCTCCCTACGGAGTTCTTATTAAATTAATTCTAAGAGGCTAAAAATATCGGTAATTTATTATTATTTAGATATGAGATATCTAATTAAAATAATAATAAATAAGTAAGTGGACTTGTCTAATTAGTGGCAAATATGACCACCCTACGGAGGCACATTTAAAACGGAATTAGATTACCGATGCATGATAAAGTAGTTATAGAGTTCTACTTATGCATATATAATTTTTTATGCATTTATTATGCAAAAGTTTTATGTTTTAAGAATGTATGCTTATTTAAATTTATTTGTTTTATTCAGAAAAATGTCTTTCAACCCATTACCTGCTATTTTAAGTCAGAATAAATTAACTGGACCTAATTATACAGACTGGAAAAGGAGTTCGAACATTCTCGTCATTGAAACTTGTTTAGTGGTTGATTCTACGGATTCCTGGATAGTAGATTCTGAAGCCACTAATCATATTTGCAATTCATTGCAAGGGTTCCAGGAAACCAGGGTTTTAAATGATGAAGAAGTTAGTCTTAGGTTGGGAACTGGTGCATTGGTTGCAGCCAGAGCAGTGGGAGTCGTTACTTTATTTTTTGATGCATTCAGATCTATAGTTTTAGAAAATTGTTTATTTGTACCTGAACTTAGACGTAATTTGATTTCGGTTAGTAGCTTAAATAATTGTGGTTACTCAGTTATTTTTTATACTACTGTGGTAATCAAAAAGAATAAAACGTTTATTTGTTCTGGTATAATGGTTGACAATTTATATTGTTTGCATCCTAAAATAAACTCACTGCATGACACAGAATTGAATAACGAAACTAATCACCATAAAAGAATCAAGGTATCCCAAACTAATAAAACGTATCTGTGGCACTTACGTTTAGGTCATATAAATTTAGACAAGATCCAAAGACTGGTTAAAAGTGGACCTTTGGATTCACTGGTTCTTGAACCACTACCAGTTTGCGAATCCTATCTAGAAGGCAAAATGACCAAAAGACATTTTAATGCTAAAGGTAATAGAGCCACAGAACCGTTGGAATTAGTGCATTCTGATGTATGTGGACCTATGAACACTCAAGCAAGAGGGGGTTTCGAATATTTCATCACTTTTGTTGATGATTATTCAAGGTATGGTTATGTGTACCTAATGCACCGTAAGTCTGAAGCTTTTGAAAAATTCAGAATCTTTCAGGCGGAAGCGGAAAAGCAATTAGGAAAACACATAAAGACACTTCGATCTGATCGAGGTGGCGAGTACCTCCTTAATGAGTTTAGGGACTACTTATCAAATAATGGGATACTTTCTCAATTAGTTGCACCAAGGACTCCCCAGCAAAATGGTGTAGCAGAAAGGAGAAACAGAACTCTGCTTGATATGGTCAGGTCTATGATGAGTTATTCAACTCTGCCCATCTCGTTTTGGGGTTATGCCTTAGAAACAGCCATGTATCTTCTAAATCTGGTTCCATCTAAGTCTATTCCTAGTATACCCTTATAATTGTGGAATGGTAATAAACCTAGTTTACGCCATATACACATTTGGGGTTCTCCAGCACATGTGCTGAAGGGAAAGGCGGATAAATTGGAACCTAGGTCTGAAGTTTGCCTATTTGTAGGATATCCAAAAGGAACGAGAGGAGGTCTCTTTTATAGTCCTGAAGAAAAGAAAGTATTTGTTAGCACAAATGTTACTTTTCTTGAGGAAGATTATATGAGAGATTTCAAACCTAGGAGCAAGATAGTTCTTGAAGAATTATCTAACAATAGCATTGCTAATCCCAGTGAGATTAATGAGTCAATTCCTAATCCAGAGTCTATTAATCAACCTGAGCTAGTTGCAGAACATCAACCACCGGTGCTCCGTCATAGTGGGAGGATAATTAAACGTCCATCTAGATACATGTTAATTGGAGAGTCTTATCAGGCAGTCTCTGATGAACATGAATCAGACCCCACTAGTTATGATGAAGCGGTGAATGATGTGGATGTAGATAGTTGGCATAAAGCTATGAAATCAGAGATGAGTTCCATGTACTCTAATAAAGTCTGGAAACTTGTAGACAAACCTGAAGGAATCAAACCCAATGGGTGTAAATGGGTCTACAAGAGAAAGAGAGGGGTAGATGGGAAGGTGGAAACCTTCAAAGCTAAGCTTATTGCGAAGGGTTATACTCAGAAAGAAAGTATCGATTATGAGGAAACCTTCTCGCCAGTAGCCATGCTTAAGTCTATCAGAATTCTCTTATCCATTGCAGCAAATCTAGATTATGAGATTTGGCAAATGGATGTCAAGACCGCTTTTCTAAATGGCGATCTTGATGAAAGCATCTATATGATGCAACCAGATGGTTTTATAGCTGAAGGCCAAGAACATAAGGTCTGCAAACTGCAAAAGTCTATCTATGGGCTTAAACAAGCTTCTAGATCATGGAACATCAGATTTGATCAAGCAGTCAAGTCTTTTGGTTTTGAACAAAATCCTGATGAACCATGTGTTTATAAGAAGATAGATGGCAGGTTGATAGTTTTTCTGGTCTTGTATGTTGATGATATCTTACTCATTGGTAATGATGTGGGAGTATTATCAACAGTAAAAGTCTGGTTATCAAGCAAATTTGATATGAAAGACCTAGGGGAAGCCAGTTATATCCTTAGGATCAAGTTATTACGAGATCGCAAGAATAGGATATTAGGCTTATCCCAAGCTACTTACATAGACAAAATACTAGTCAAGTACTCTATGCAAGACTCCAAGAAAGGATTGCTTCCTTTCAGACATGGAGTTGGTCTATCTCAAGATCAGTCTCCTAAGACTCCTCAAGAGATAGAAAGCATGAAACGAGTTCCTTATGCTTCGGCAGTAGGGAGTTTGATGTATGCTATGCTATGTACTAGACCAGATATTTGCTATGCAGTAGGAATGGTCAGTAGATACCAGTCTAATCCAGGACCAGAGCATTGGGTTGCAGTAAAGCATATACTTAAGTATCTTCGGAGAACAAGAGATTATATGCTTGTGTATTCCAGTGAAGATCTTGTACCCATTGGATATACAGATTCTGACTTTCAGGCAGATAGAGATAACAGAAGATCGACTTCGGGATATGTGTTTACTTTGGGTGGTGGAGCTGTAAGTTGGAGGAGTGTGAAGCAGACATGCATCGCAGATTCCACCATGGAAGCCGAATATGTAGCTGCTTCAGAAGCTGCAAAAGAGGCTGTGTGGCTTCGTAAGTTCCTTATGGAACTTAGTGTGGTTCCCAGTGTTAGCATGCCTATTGTTCTTTACTGTGACAATAGTGGGGCAGTAGCACAATCAAAAGAACCCAGATATCACAAGAAAGGAAAACACATAGAGAGGAAGTATCATTTAGTAAGAGACTTAGTTCAGAAGGGTGAAGTGATTGTATCCAAGATTGCTTCTGCAGAGAATCTAGCGGATCCATTCACGAAGACCCTAGCAGCTAAGAGTTTTGATCATCATGTTTATGATATGGGTGTTCGTCATATGCCTGACATACTTTAGGGCAAGTGGGAGATTGTTAGAGTTATATTTCTTTGGTGCCCTTGAAAGCATGTTTTATGTAATGACATTTTATTTTAGTTTATTTTTCTGGATATAATAAAATGTTTATTTATTTAAGCATACATTAATGTCCCTTGTTTATAAAGTATGTGATTTAAGTATTGGGCATAAGATGCCAATACAGAAAGATTTAAATCACAAGTTTTATAAATTAAAGTAAAATTCACAGCTATTAATGAAACGGGCATTTTATTATGTTAAAGCTGTAACTTTTCTACTTCTTAATTGGGTGATTTATCCTGATCACTAAAGTGGTGACTTTGAGTAGGAAAGTTAGTATGTATATGAGATATACATATTGAACGGACTATTGTAAATTATGATTTGGTTAATAAATGTCTTTTAATCATAATTTACATAAGCTTTAATAAACTTAATAAACCTTAATCCTGAGTTTGTAATGGACTCACATTTATAGATTAAGTCTATTTGAGTTATCACGGAGTGAGATCTTATTAATGGTCAAAACCTCGATAACTTGGAGATTTAATATTATGAATCGTGGGAACATATACTTACAAGATGGAATCCATTCTGATACGCTCACCTAAGCTATTTATCTTTTTGATCATTAAATCTGTGGCCACAGTTTATTCAATAAATTGTTTATTGAATAACAATATTTATTTGTAAATTATTTACAAATATGAAAAATATTGAGAATGATCAAAATATAGACAAATAGTGACTTAGGGTTAAATATGTAATTAAGGGGCTCGACATTTAGCCCAGCTTAATTACGAGCTTATAATGGAGGGTTAATTAAGTGGATATTATTGGTCTAAGACCAAAATTCATTTTATTAAAAGTTGTTTTAATTAAATGAATTTCAACATGGACTACTAGAGTGCAGCTCAGGGCTTTTAGTGGAATAGCCCTGGGTTAATTTAAAAGATAATGGGTTGTCAAGAGATGACAAGGCCCAAATATCTTTTAAGTTGGAGCTAGGAATCCATGGGCCTTCAGTCCCCAAGCTAGCTCAATTTTATCTTGATGGGCCAAGTCCAATTGGCTAATTATTTATAATTTATTTATGAAATAGATTATAGATAATTAATATATATATATTTAGATAAGATGATATGGTTGGGAGATTTTCTCAAGATACCATATCTTCTAAATATATATTAAGATGATATATATAGATAAGATATGTGTGAGAGTGGATAAGAGATAATCTCTAGAGTTAGAGATTTTCTCTGATACAAACTCTGTATCTCACTCTTTATAAATATCTTTTATATATCAATTAGCCAACTGATCTGAAAAAAGTGCCCACACACATCCATCTAGAGAGATAATTTGAGAATAGTTTAGAAGGCTGAATCGCTGAAAGAAGGTACTTCCGCTGTGCATCAGAAGAAAATTTAAAGAGTTCATCCTTCCATTCGAGGTATTTCTCTCAACCCTATGCTATAAAAACCAACAATTGGTATCAGAGCTTTTGTTGGATTTATGGCATAGTTTTAATTATGCATAGATGTGGCATCAAAATATTTTATTTCTCTCTTGTGTGGATGAATAGAAACCCTTAATTCACAATAGAGATTTGTTTATTTACAAGATTGTAACAGAAGGGGTGGTTAATTTTTTGAACCATGTTTTCCCTCCTGATTTTATTTTTCAGATCTTTTTAAATCTCTGTAATTGTTTAATTTTTGAGTCTGTAATTTTTCTTTGGATCTGTATCTATTCGAGACCCGATTCATTGAAGATAAAACAACAGAACAAGTAGATCCAGAAGCATCGCACGGTTGGTTTTGGTGCAGCGGGCGAGTGAAGGCACTGGCCTCACGGAAATTAAATAATATATAAATAAAAAAAAAAGAGAATCTGGGCAACCCGCAGCCGGATCCACCATGGGGGCAGTCACGGCTGCAGAAGCCCATGGTGGCACTCGAAGACTATGGGGGGCTGCGGGAATCCTTTATGGCAGCAGCGGCAGCGAGCTGTGGCTGCGGGAACCAGATGCGGCGACAATGGGTTGCCGCGGTGTGGTATCCGTATCCGGAACTGTTGCCAGCCGCGGCGTGGGTCATGGAGATTTCCGGTTGATCCTCGCCATAGGAGCCTCCCGTGGGTCTTAGTTTAATCCCCAGCTACTGAGTTTTAGGCTCAGATTGGGTTGAAGCCGCCGGCATGTGAGCAATGCACAAAACAGCCGCTGGCAATTGTTGGAACTTTACAGAGGTTTTGCAGGAAATTGATTTGGGGAAGAGGGTATATTTGCAAAGGTTTTGGATCCCTGGGTTGTTTTTGAAATTTTTCTAAAAGTACTTAATTGAAGGTTTTAAAACAACTAGGGTAAAACTGGAATTTCTCAAAGTTTTAAACTTAAATTTTTTTTAAAGTTGCTGGGCAAATTTTAAAATTAACTTTCAGCCCATAAGTTTTAAATTTTTATGAAATTGGTTTATAAAATTTTGAGAAATGTCAAAATTGCCATCCACCCAAATTCAATTCAAAATTCCAAAGGCTAAGGAAGCGAGAGGAAGTAATTGGAAGTTAGAGGAAGCAGCTGGAAGATGGACATTGACTGCAAGAAGACTGGATTAAGTTTTTTTTTGTCAATATAATTTTCTAGGAAAATTGTGAATTAAGGGTTAGTTATTTATTTTTGGTTAATTTATCTATTATGAATGTTTGTTTGATAAACATGTCATATAGATTTTAGGGATGCCACATCACATGTTCATGCATAATTAATGTTTTATGATATTAATATTCTAATGTGATTAGAATAGAGTTAATGTCATTTATTTAAATTAGAAGATGTTTATATTCTAATGTGATTAGAATATAGATAATATTTTTTGTTTAATTTTATGATATTTATATTCTAATGAGATTAGAATAAGGTTAATATTATTTATTTAATTTTTTGTTAATTTTATATTGACATAACCTATTAATTATTTTATTTTATAAAATTAAATATTAATGGTTAGAATGTCAATTAATATTTTTCTTAAAATATTAAATTAACAAAATTAAAAACTCTAAGTTATAAAAAATTGAGTGGGAGAGGGTTTTAGACATAAAACCCACAGCCTCCACTGTTAATCCTATAGTAAGATAGATTAATATCTTGTCTCAAATCTTGTGAGCTCCCTACAGAGGATATTAATCGGTATTGGTTACTGGATAGGATTTCCTTAAAGGATAAAATTTTGAATATTACTAAATAGAACTGACTGCCCTACGGTAGCTTTTTTATTTGGAAAATATGAGAAATTGAAACAGTGGTTATACACTCAACTTAGAATATTTAATATCCTCCCTACGGAGTTCTTATTAAATTAATTCTAAGAGGCTAAAAATATCGGTAATTTATTATTATTTAGATATGAGATATCTAATTAAAATAATAATAAATAAGTAAGTGGACTTGTCTAATTAGTGGCAAATATGACCACCCTACGGAGGCACATTTAAAACGGAATTAGATTACCGATGCATGATAAAGTAGTTATAGAGTTCTACTTATGCATATATAATTTTTTATGCATTTATTATGCAAAAGTTTTATGTTTTAAGAATGTATGCTTATTTAAATTTATTTGTTTTATTCAGAAAAATGTCTTTCAACCCATTACCTGCTATTTTAAGTCAGAATAAATTAACTGGACCTAATTATACAGACTGGAAAAGGAGTTCGAACATTCTCGTCATTGAAACTTGTTTAGTGGTTGATTCTACGGATTCCTGGATAGTAGATTCTGAAGCCACTAATCATATTTGCAATTCATTGCAAGGGTTCCAGGAAACCAGGGTTTTAAATGATGAAGAAGTTAGTCTTAGGTTGGGAACTGGTGCATTGGTTGCAGCCAGAGCAGTGGGAGTCGTTACTTTATTTTTTGATGCATTCAGATCTATAGTTTTAGAAAATTGTTTATTTGTACCTGAACTTAGACGTAATTTGATTTCGGTTAGTAGCTTAAATAATTGTGGTTACTCAGTTATTTTTTATACTACTGTGGTAATCAAAAAGAATAAAACGTTTATTTGTTCTGGTATAATGGTTGACAATTTATATTGTTTGCATCCTAAAATAAACTCACTGCATGACACAGAATTGAATAACGAAACTAATCACCATAAAAGAATCAAGGTATCCCAAACTAATAAAACGTATCTGTGGCACTTACGTTTAGGTCATATAAATTTAGACAAGATCCAAAGACTGGTTAAAAGTGGACCTTTGGATTCACTGGTTCTTGAACCACTACCAGTTTGCGAATCCTATCTAGAAGGCAAAATGACCAAAAGACATTTTAATGCTAAAGGTAATAGAGCCACAGAACCGTTGGAATTAGTGCATTCTGATGTATGTGGACCTATGAACACTCAAGCAAGAGGGGGTTTCGAATATTTCATCACTTTTGTTGATGATTATTCAAGGTATGGTTATGTGTACCTAATGCACCGTAAGTCTGAAGCTTTTGAAAAATTCAGAATCTTTCAGGCGGAAGCGGAAAAGCAATTAGGAAAACACATAAAGACACTTCGATCTGATCGAGGTGGCGAGTACCTCCTTAATGAGTTTAGGGACTACTTATCAAATAATGGGATACTTTCTCAATTAGTTGCACCAAGGACTCCCCAGCAAAATGGTGTAGCAGAAAGGAGAAACAGAACTCTGCTTGATATGGTCAGGTCTATGATGAGTTATTCAACTCTGCCCATCTCGTTTTGGGGTTATGCCTTAGAAACAGCCATGTATCTTCTAAATCTGGTTCCATCTAAGTCTATTCCTAGTATACCCTTATAATTGTGGAATGGTAATAAACCTAGTTTACGCCATATACACATTTGGGGTTCTCCAGCACATGTGCTGAAGGGAAAGGCGGATAAATTGGAACCTAGGTCTGAAGTTTGCCTATTTGTAGGATATCCAAAAGGAACGAGAGGAGGTCTCTTTTATAGTCCTGAAGAAAAGAAAGTATTTGTTAGCACAAATGTTACTTTTCTTGAGGAAGATTATATGAGAGATTTCAAACCTAGGAGCAAGATAGTTCTTGAAGAATTATCTAACAATAGCATTGCTAATCCCAGTGAGATTAATGAGTCAATTCCTAATCCAGAGTCTATTAATCAACCTGAGCTAGTTGCAGAACATCAACCACCGGTGCTCCGTCATAGTGGGAGGATAATTAAACGTCCATCTAGATACATGTTAATTGGAGAGTCTTATCAGGCAGTCTCTGATGAACATGAATCAGACCCCACTAGTTATGATGAAGCGGTGAATGATGTGGATGTAGATAGTTGGCATAAAGCTATGAAATCAGAGATGAGTTCCATGTACTCTAATAAAGTCTGGAAACTTGTAGACAAACCTGAAGGAATCAAACCCATTGGGTGTAAATGGGTCTACAAGAGAAAGAGAGGGGTAGATGGGAAGGTGGAAACCTTCAAAGCTAAGCTTATTGCGAAGGGTTATACTCAGAAAGAAAGTATCGATTATGAGGAAACCTTCTCGCCAGTAGCCATGCTTAAGTCTATCAGAATTCTCTTATCCATTGCAGCAAATCTAGATTATGAGATTTGGCAAATGGATGTCAAGACCGCTTTTCTAAATGGCGATCTTGATGAAAGCATCTATATGATGCAACCAGATGGTTTTATAGCTGAAGGCCAAGAACATAAGGTCTGCAAACTGCAAAAGTCTATCTATGGGCTTAAACAAGCTTCTAGATCATGGAACATCAGATTTGATCAAGCAGTCAAGTCTTTTGGTTTTGAACAAAATCCTGATGAACCATGTGTTTATAAGAAGATAGATGGCAGGTTGATAGTTTTTCTGGTCTTGTATGTTGATGATATCTTACTCATTGGTAATGATGTGGGAGTATTATCAACAGTAAAAGTCTGGTTATCAAGCAAATTTGATATGAAAGACCTAGGGGAAGCCAGTTATATCCTTGGGATCAAGTTATTACGAGATCGCAAGAATAGGATATTAGGCTTATCCCAAGCTACTTACATAGACAAAATACTAGTCAAGTACTCTATGCAAGACTCCAAGAAAGGATTGCTTCCTTTCAGACATGGAGTTGGTCTATCTCAAGATCAGTCTCCTAAGACTCCTCAAGAGATAGAAAGCATGAAACGAGTTCCTTATGCTTCGGCAGTAGGGAGTTTGATGTATGCTATGCTATGTACTAGACCAGATATTTGCTATGCAGTAGGAATGGTCAGTAGATACCAGTCTAATCCAGGACCAGAGCATTGGGTTGCAGTAAAGCATATACTTAAGTATCTTCGGAGAACAAGAGATTATATGCTTGTGTATTCCAGTGAAGATCTTGTACCCATTGGATATACAGATTCTGACTTTCAGGCAGATAGAGATAACAGAAGATCGACTTCGGGATATGTGTTTACTTTGGGTGGTGGAGCTGTAAGTTGGAGGAGTGTGAAGCAGACATGCATCGCAGATTCCACCATGGAAGCCGAATATGTAGCTGCTTCAGAAGCTGCAAAAGAGGCTGTGTGGCTTCGTAAGTTCCTTATGGAACTTAGTGTGGTTCCCAGTGTTAGCATGCCTATTGTTCTTTACTGTGACAATAGTGGGGCAGTAGCACAATCAAAAGAACCCAGATATCACAAGAAAGGAAAACACATAGAGAGGAAGTATCATTTAGTAAGAGACTTAGTTCAGAAGGGTGAAGTGATTGTATCCAAGATTGCTTCTGCAGAGAATCTAGCGGATCCATTCACGAAGACCCTAGCAGCTAAGAGTTTTGATCATCATGTTTATGATATGGGTGTTCGTCATATGCCTGACATACTTTAGGGCAAGTGGGAGATTGTTAGAGTTATATTTCTTTGGTGCCCTTGAAAGCATGTTTTATGTAATGACATTTTATTTTAGTTTATTTTTCTGGATATAATAAAATGTTTATTTATTTAAGCATACATTAATGTCCCTTGTTTATAAAGTATGTGATTTAAGTATTGGGCATAAGATGCCAATACAGAAAGATTTAAATCACAAGTTTTATAAATTAAAGTAAAATTCACAGCTATTAATGAAACGGGCATTTTATTATGTTAAAGCTGTAACTTTTCTACTTCTTAATTGGGTGATTTATCCTGATCACTAAAGTGGTGACTTTGAGTAGGAAAGTTAGTATGTATATGAGATATACATATTGAACGGACTATTGTAAATTATGATTTGGTTAATAAATGTCTTTTAATCATAATTTACATAAGCTTTAATAAACTTAATAAACCTTAATCCTGAGTTTGTAATGGACTCACATTTATAGATTAAGTCTATTTGAGTTATCACGGAGTGAGATCTTATTAATGGTCAAAACCTCGATAACTTGGAGATTTAATATTATGAATCGTGGGAACATATACTTACAAGATGGAATCCATTCTGATACGCTCACCTAAGCTATTTATCTTTTTGATCATTAAATCTGTGGCCACAGTTTATTCAATAAATTGTTTATTGAATAACAATATTTATTTGTAAATTATTTACAAATATGAAAAATATTGAGAATGATCAAAATATAGACAAATAGTGACTTAGGGTTAAATATGTAATTAAGGGGCTCGACATTTAGCCCAGCTTAATTACGAGCTTATAATGGAGGGTTAATTAAGTGGATATTATTGGTCTAAGACCAAAATTCATTTTATTAAAAGTTGTTTTAATTAAATGAATTTCAATATGGACTACTAGAGTGCAGCTCAGGGCTTTTAGTGGAATAGCCCTGGGTTAATTTAAAAGATAATGGGTTGTCATGAGATGACAAGGCCCAAATATCTTTTAAGTTGGAGCTAGGAATCCATGGGCCTTCAGTCCCCAAGCTAGCTCAATTTTATCTTGATGGGCCAAGTCCAATTGGCTAATTATTTATAATTTATTTATGAAATAGATTATAGATAATTAATATATATATATTTAGATAAGATGATATGGTTGGGAGATTTTCTCAAGATACCATATCTTCTAAATATATATTAAGATGATATATATAGATAAGATATGTGTGAGAGTGGATAAGAGATAATCTCTAGAGTTAGAGATTTTCTCTGATACAAACTCTGTATCTCACTCTTTATAAATATCTTTTATATATCAATTAGCCAACTGATCTGAAAAAAATGCCCACACACATCCATCTAGAGAGATAATTTGAGAATAGTTTGGAAGGCTGAATCGCTGAAAGAAGGTACTTCCGCTGTGCATCAGAAGAAAATTTAAAGAGTTCATTCTTCCATTCGAGGTATTTCTCTCAACCCTATGCTATAAAAACCAACAATGTGCAGAACAAAGCTTGACCGAAGGCATCCATAGCCAAAGGTTATCTGATGGACAAGTGCACCAATTTTTGTGCTGCATATCTAAACGATGATGTCCAAACAAAGTTAACTAGGGTGAAGCGGATAAATGAAAGTCCCATTGGGGAAGGCACATCATTTGTTCTGAACCACATCGAGTAGATCCAAGCTCATCGGTTCGTGCTCTTCAACAACCAATCAGTTGTGCTATTGACCCAGTAAGTCATTTTTTGTAATAGAGAAAGTCAATTGTGCAACATTTGTAATGATTATCCTATTTATTCTCAACCCAATTTGATCTGCATTGCAGGAGACACATAAACGAGCTGAAACGGAACATGCCTCGTGTAACAAACAGTCAAATTTGAATGTGCCATTATCAATGTTTTCACGACTGATTTAAGAATTACATACGTGTTAAATATTTCCATATACTTTTATATGTTTTTTCACATTACTATGAATTTGTGTTCAATTAATTCATGACAATTTCCATAGGTTTACAATTTACGAAGTACTATCGATCCTACTTTAACCGATGAAATGAACCAATTAGCTGATGATCCTTATGCGATGGCCCGACGTTACACAGCTTGTGACATCAATAGGTTTCAATTTCGCATCAAGCAAGTAGACGATAGGTGGGCTACACAAAATAGTGGCATCAGTTGTCTATCTGTTGATGGTGGTTACTACTACGGCCAATTAAATGACATTGTTGAAGTCGTTTATAATCACGGTTTGAGATTTTTATTATTCAAGTGTGTTTGGGCCGATCCAATTCGTGTGGTTAAAACTGATAAGTACCAATTTAAATTGGTAAATTTCAATAATTTGTTATACTGGGATGTACGAATAGAAGATAAACCGTACATACTAGCATCTATAGCAAAGCAAATTGACTATGTTAGCGATCAAACCGATCGTAATTGACAAATTGCAGTTAAAATGTCAAGAAGAGGAGTGTACCAAATTGACTACGATGAGCTAGATATTAATGTATTCGCCCAACAAGCTCTTGACCAGGATGCAATTGTCTAACATGATGAAGCTGTTAATTAGGTTAGGGATACGGTCGAAGGAGATACAGTTGATTTATATACCTAATATAGGGTTGTGTACTTTTTTATCTGAACAAAGTAGATTTCAAATATTTATTCTTTTAAAATTGTAATAAATTTAATTTATGAACAGTTAAGGAGCCATGTTTGGACGCTCTAGGAGAAGGACTGGTCCTAAGACGATGGCTGAGTGAATTAGCCTATCCTGTGCAGGCAGCAGCTTAGCAGATGTTGTCCCGCCATTACCCCCTATGTCGGCACATCCTTCGATGCAAAATCAGGCACCTTCAGTGTTTGGCAATATAGGGACAGGTAAAGTTCATCAATTAAAGATTTTATCTTATTCATTAAAAATATTTATTCCGTAAAAACTTGTCACTTAACATTTTATTTGTAACAGATTCTCCCATTTCAAGCAGGCCTTCGAGGTCTAGTAGAGAGCCCTCGAAAGGATTGCCGTAGTGGAACTATGGGTCACAGTGGATGACCGTACAGTGGGATGACACGCCCCATCCGGTGGGAAAGGATGGACAATCTCTCATTTCACAGCTCGGACATTTGGTTTGGAATCCAATCAGATTCCCGTTGACTACCCTCCAATGG
Organism: Vitellaria paradoxa; assembly: GCA_019916065.1. NCBI lineage: Eukaryota > Viridiplantae > Streptophyta > Magnoliopsida > Ericales > Sapotaceae > Vitellaria > Vitellaria paradoxa. The sequence continues at coordinate 36,212,896 of CM034234.1, forward strand.
GATCAGTTCCCGGATTCTACATTGGAGGTCTATGGGCCGAGGTGCAGGTATGAAATTTTCCTATTTCATTTGTACGTAGTTTCTATGCTGAAATTTGTAACATTAAATAATATTCTATAATTTGTCATTTTTAGGCCAATGTAGTTGATGTTCCTCCAACCTTTTGGGACGTTATGTTCACCAAGTCTCAGAAGATGTGGAAGGATCATAAGAATAAAATTAAAGTGAAATACTGGAAGGGTCATAAGAATGACCCTGACATCCTTAAGCGGGTCCCACCGAGCATTTTTCCCCACCAGTGGGTTGAGCTCATCAGGTATTGGTCAAGCCCCGAGGCACAGGTGAGTAGATTGTGAGTTAAATTTTTTCCTTAAGTTTTGAAGTTATAAAGCGTAAGTAACAAAAAATAATCGAGAAAAAATTAAAATAGGCGGAGGCCAAGAGGAACTGGCGAAATTGAGAGATGCAGGGCCCCGGCCACAAGAAGGGGACTCGGCATTTTACTCAGGTCTGCCACGAGGTAAAACTTTAGCCTACCACATAAATTTTTTTTTTATTTTCATATCTTATGATAATAAATTATTAACATATAATTTACCTTTTAATAGACAATAAAGAGGGGCTTGAGGACTGATCGGATGGCCATATGGTTAGCGACTCGACATACTGATTCACTGGAGGTTTAGACCATACAGGTAATTAATTTTATATTTTGTCCAATAATCATATAGTTTAATTTTGCTTTAGATAATGTCATCACTTATCTTGTTTATCCCTCTCGGCTTGTTTCCATTAGGCTCAGTTTAATGTACGTCTAGACGAGCTATCGCTGAATGAAAGAGTCTGAGGAGAGAAGGGACAAGATATTTTTCTCCATCGTCAGACATGATGGTCACGGATACATGCTTACAAGGGGCGCAGGTATTCCACACCAGTCCATCGCACAAGCAGAGTCATCCTCTCAGGCTAGACATCGCGACTAGGATCTGCTCCAAACCCTTCAAGCTGAGATGGACATGCAAGAGGCGTCACTTTGGGCTAAGATGATGGCTGAGATGGAGAGGTGCCAATCTCAGAGTCAAAGCCATCCACCTCCTTCTCCTCAGGTTACAAATTTTATTTTTTATTTTTATTACTAATTAAAATTTTATAAATTTATTTATTCGTGTCTTCTTATCACGTTCTAATTTTGTTATTGTTTCATTGTAGGATTTGGACGATGGCGGCTGGCCTTCTTAGACTGAATTAGGATGATTAGGAGCCATGCTTATCATTTGATGATCAGTACATTTGTATCTATTTTAGTTTTTGTATTTTGAACATTTACATATATGTAATAAAATTTTCTTTTAATTGTAATTAAATTTGATATTGTTTATTATATATAATGTAGAAACTTGTTTGATTTTATGTAAAAAAATTTTAGTTACATGTGCAAATTAATTTATATAATTAAATTAAATTTGAAGTAAATATTTATAGATAAATAATAATTATAATAGTTATTATAAATAACTAACTAGTTACAAATAAATAAATAATAATTGTAATAAATAATTATTATAAATAAATAATATAAATAATAAACAATTAGTAAATAAGTAATTCAAATAATTACATTAGTAGAAAATAAAAATAAATTAAAAAAAGAATTACAATTATTGCGACCGCTTAAGGCGGTTGCTAATACGCAAAGGCGGTCGCTAATACATACGCGCCAAATGGCGCTAATTGGGCAAATTTTCTCGGGGCAAGAAACAGCGACTATTCGAGGGTAATACGGTCGCTAATACTTCACGCCACTTTTGGATCTATTTTTGTGGGGGGAAAACAGCGACCGCATTAGGAAGGGCAGTCACTAAAAGTGCTCACTTTTTCTCACTAGCGGTTGCTAGGGCCATCACAAATACTATAGCGACTGCTTAGGTGGTCGCTAATACTTTTTAGCGACGAGCCAATTACTACTCGTTGCAGGCGTTCACTAATACTTTTAGTGACTGCTTGTGTCTTTTCAGCAACCGCTTTTGGCAATCGCTAAAACCTGTTTTTCCAGTAGTGATATATTAACTGTATTAGGAAGATGATGATTTCAAAACCCAAATTTTTTTAATTCTTGCACAAATTTAAAATTAATGAATTTGAACTTTATAAAACCCTCTTTTTTTTTTTCTTTTATTGGATAGGAAATAGATTGAAATTGATAGATGAATGTTGTTCAAATTATTATAATATTAGATTGGAAGTTCGAGATTAGAAACAAGGACTAACAAACTAGGTTTCTAAGTCCATAGCCATATGTACGCCTGAGAAGGTTCATGCACACAACCTTACTTTTGATTCTCATATGTGCACGGCCAAGGAGCTCATATATGTGTAACTAGGAAGCTATCGTGTTCATGACATCCTAACTCATTCTCTTATGTGCATAACCTACATTGAAATTCTCCCATGCACATGAAACGTTGGCTCCTGTATGCATGCCAGAGTCCCTATTTGATCGATTTTTCCTAATTTGAGTTCAATGTTTTTTCTTTATTAATTGGTTAATGATTTTTTAATGTGTCACATGATCGGAATGATATGTTGCTGATCTCTGTATCATATGTTGAATTAATGTACTGGAATGATGATTGTAAGCATTTGTTGCTTCGTATGATGATATAAGGATGTTGAGATGGAACTAGATGATGGATAATGTTATTGAATTCGAGATTAATTTTTGGATTTTAGAGATATTATAAAATAAAAAGTATACATATCCATGGGTTGAGAGTCCCTAGACCTACATGGGGATTGATTTTTGTGTCTAGTGAGCTAGTAACTCATGATATGATATAGATGCTTAAGGGTGGTATACTTCTTTCCTAGGAATAGTTCAAGGATGTAGATGCCCAAGGTGGACATAAACATTTTCTCAACTTATATTGATGGATGCAAATGCCTAAAGGTGACATATTTTCTTACCTCAAGCCTTAGATATAGACAACAAAGGATAATGAATTTTGGGCTTAGTATCACGGCCACAGTCCAGTCTTACACTCAACTACCCTAGTTATATATGTGTTTAATAATAGCTATAATTATGATATGAAATAATGATGAATAAATTGAATGATACAATCATTGTGATAGGAATTTATGGTTAATGACCTGGATATCTTAATTATTTTAATCTTTTATGACATCATGTCGATACACTTTTATGATTTAATTGTTATATTATTGCATTTGGGATTATTTTGGGAGAGTTAGGTTTTTAATCTTTTATAAAATCTTGTTGTTGCACTTATATAATTTAATTGCCATATTATTGCATTTGTGGTTGGTTTGGAGAGTTGGGTGCTGTGTTGGAGAGGTATTAGGACTTGGAAAATTTTTTCAAACCTGGTTTCGCCGTGCGCACAATTGTGCTTAGTCTGTCCACATATGGTGGCTTAGTTGAGTGGTGTGCGCACGAGGTCTTCTTTATTGTGCACACGGAGTGTCTTGGAGCCTAACGTGCAGACACCAATATCCTTCTCATACGCACGACCTCACCTTGGTTTAAGCTTTTGTATCAACTTCTTTTCCTAATTTTTTAGAAGGCTACGGGATCATAACCAATCCAAGGGCTTTGGTCTTGCCACTAAGCCTAATCTACTCTTTTTTCTCCATTGAAACTATGAACTTGAAAATTGACTGTGGGGGTATAGGGGTGTGTATAGTGTTTATGTTTGTATTAGTGAAATATATATAGAGAGAGAGAAAGATAGAGCTTAGGTTTGAGTTGGTTTAGGTAGTCTGATCTGGTAGCTGAGCTGTAGCTTAGTGGTTAGTGCTCGTGGGTTCCTCGTTACTATTTTAAGCAAGTGGAGTTTGCAACCTTTATCTCCATCTTCTAGTTGCATCCTCATTCTTCTTCTCCATTAAGATTGAGGTCGGGATTCTTATCTTGATGTCTAGTTTTCATGGTTAGTGGGTTTGTGATACTTGAATAGTGTCATAGGGTTTGATTTTAGTTGGGTTAATGATGGGAAAACAATCACATATATATGTGTGCACATACAAAAAGAGAAAATGACGAATGTTAATCCAATGCATCCAATACTTGATTTGTGTTATAAATTGGTTTATAAAACATGCAGATAATGATTTATAGCATTTGCATATTTATATATAACAAATTCAAACTACAATTGTGTTAATTGATGAACGTGTGGAAAAAAATTAGAAAATAGAACATGACAATGCCGGATTTCAAGAGCTCTATCGTATCGTGCACATACCTACATTAGAGTACCCTGTGTGCATGCCACTTAAATATTGGCCCATGCTCATGCGAGAAGCTCCCTCATGTGTACACTATGGCCCTTTTCTATCTTGTATGCCTGACATTGTTCTGGTGCACACAACTAGCTAGGTTTAGACTTGATACGCACGCTAGAGCTTGGTTGGTGCGCACAACACCCTATTACTTAGAATATTCTCTAAGCCTAAATGATATAATTTGATATACCATTGCATGCTATATATGGTTGGATGTTTATGTAATGTTATGTGATGTATGTTAATTATTATTGGTTGATAGGCTGAGATAATATATTAATAATAATGAAATATTATAATATGTACATACTTAAGGTATATTTGATGTATTGTCACATGTCATATATTGTTGAACAATTATCTCTTTCTTTTATATCATGATCATCCTTATACCTAAATCTTTCTAATATCTTAATATTCTTTATCAATTTGGAAATCTTAATTTATAGGTTTTTTTTATAATTTATTTTACTACCAGTATTTTATAAAATCCTCATTTTCCTTCTTTGTATAAGTGATAACTTTATCATTTTCAGTTGTTTAAAGTCTAAACGCTTAAGTAGAAAAATCTTTGTTAATTACTAATTCTAATAAGGTTTTTGTGTTTGTAGGCAGGTCTATGTTATTTAATTTAATTTTTATTTTATTTTATTATAATACCTATTGCTTCAAATACATTATTTATTAAGAAATTTAAAGTTCTAATTATATTTAAACAACTTAATTTTTTTCACTACAAGAAAATGGAGTATAGGTGAGGAAAGTTTTTGTGAGGAACCTTATTTTCTCGTTAATAGTAGGTTTTAGGTGAGGAAAACAATATTTCCTCACAAATTGTTTGAAGACCTTCTACAAGAAACAATTTCCACACTAATAGTTGTCTTTTGTGAGGATTTTCGGATTTCCTCACTATAGGGTCAAAAATATGGTGCCAAAAAAAAAAAAAAAAAAACACGCGGAAGGGTAGGCGAGGAAATTTAGTTTTCTCACTAAAAATAGTGGGTATAGGCGAGCAAATATTCATTTCTTCGCTAATAGTCAAGCAACTTTTTTATACTATAGGTGAGGAAATATAGTTTCCTCGCTAATAATAGGGTATAAGCGAGGAAAATTCATTTCCTCACAAAGAGTCAAGCAACTTTTTTTATTATAGGCAAAGAAATTTTGTTTCTTTGCTAATAGTTGGGTGTAAGCAAGGAAATATTTGCTTCCTTGCTAATAGTATTTAACTATGTCTAGCTTAAAAATAAAGGATGAGCCTATTTGCACTCCATAAATAGTCTCTTGCACTCTAATTTGCTTTTTATTGCATAAAATTACACAATTAAATATAAATTTGTAAAGTAATTAAATAATTTATTATATTCTAAGATGCATTTGAGGTTGTTGGTGGGTATGGCAATAATCTATTATAGAAACTAATGGTGAGTATGGTAACGGGAAAGAGATGTTATAAAGAGTATAAAAGTGTATATGTATTTTAATTTTTATATGCATTAAAATTTAATTTTAATTTAAATATTTATTTTTAAAATATTGAAAACAAAATCAAAGTCTAAATGTCACATTTTTTATATAAATAATTTTAGTTGAGTTTTGTCTAATAGGTATCCATGACTATTTTAAAATATCAATTTAAAAATATTAATTTATTTATTAAAAATATTATCATATTTTTAAAATTATTAATTTAAAATTTTTTATAAAAAATATTCAAGAAATTTATGAAAGCAATAACTATAGGTAAGGAAAATAAATATTCCTTGCTGCAAACTATAGGCGACCGAGAATAGGCGAGAAAATTTACGAGAAATATTTTTCCTCACCTATAGTCTTTAGCAAAAAAAAAAAATATTTTAGAAAAAAAAAATATGAGTTTTAGCAAGGAAAATTTTCCTTGTCTATGCTTAGATTTCCTGTGGTGCCAGAAATATGAGCTTGATGTTCATATGCTTCCTTACCTATTTCTCCTACGCATAAAAAATAATTATTTACTATTACTAATAATTATTTTCAATTATTTATTCTTAAAGGGCCTTATACAAAATCTCGGATTTGGCCGTCCTAAGGATGCCCAACCATGGTTTTAAGATGGATTAAGGTTAACTTGACCTTCTAGGCTAATAATTTTGTAGTTTGAAAATAATGATTAATAGATTTGAGGGTATCTACACAAAAAAATAAAAATATGGAGTCAAATTCACAATTTTTGTAAAGAAAGGGTGATCAAAACATAATTTTAAAAATTACAAAAATGTGTGTGTGTGTAATACTTTTAAAAGTTAAAGGATGGCACGCAAAATTTATCATTTTTTTTTTTAAATCGTAAAACACGTTTGGAAAATTCAAAAGCAGCCCAAAAGTCAGAATCAGAAGAAGCTTCTGAAGCCAAACACACCGCCAAGCATGGGAGTAGTGTTTTACTATTCTCAACTGCCTAAAATACCCATGCTTTAGAAATTTCACATGCATCACTTTATGTATAATTTAATCATCTTTCAAGGATAGTTTTGTAAACGTAAAATTTTTTTGTCAGCGAGTCCAAGTCCTCGTCCAAGATGGTTTGCCCCCCATGACTGTATACACCCTGTACATAAATATATATATATATATATATATATCTAGATAGTATATAGTTTGGTTCTCCCTAGAAAACTGCAGTAGAAAGAAAGAAAAGAAAATGGGAGATTGCAGACCGCTGGGTTTCTTGATAGGGCTACCTTTTGCTTTCCTTGCTTTGATTCTCTCTCTTGTGGGTGCTGTTGTTTGGGTCCTCGGGTGAGTTCAAACATTCATTCTTCTTCTATGCTGTCTGCCTAGATTTTCCTTTGCTTATGTATATGGATACACAGATGAATTTCTTAAGAGGTCAATTTCATATTATTAAAATATATATATATATATATATTTCACCTAAATGACAGTGACTAATTATAAATCCATCATGTATTTGGAAAACAAAAAGAAAAAAAATTATAAAAATATAATTAATTTACTTAATCGTCAATAGCACATGAAACTTTTGCTTTCCCTAATAAACCCTCCTAGTCCTCGTCATGATTTTGTTCCCCATAATTTCTTCTTTCATGAATGGTTTCATCACATGTGAATATAAGACTTGGTTTGAGAAGGAAAACAGTTAATTTATTTTTAGTTAGCTATTAGAGTAAGTGCACCAATGGATAGCTAAATTATTTAGTAAACAGTATACATTTTAGATTTAGCTAGTAACTTTTTTTTTCAAACCACACCCATACTAGGCATTTTATCAATTATTTATTAAAAAAGTAATTTTCCAAAATTGGAGCCCAACGACATTGGCAACCAATCAATATAAAGGCCATTGTCTTTTTCAACAAATAATAAACAATTGTTTCACTCGTGAACAATAACTCGGCAGAAAAAAAAGAGTTACTGTAGCAAGAGGAAGAATAGCTACGGGTTTGGAGAGTTTGGTGCAGAGGGTTCTCTTCATATTTGCTAGTAAAAATACATAAAATGATTATTTATCTCTTCTGCTGCACATGCTCTTAGGTAGGTAAAAATAAGCTAACGATTTCTATGTTTGAGAAGAGAAAAATGATAACTTTTTTTAGCTAGTTTTTTAGTTTTGATTAATTTGACATTCTTGACCTTAAAAGTTTAAAAGAATATTAAAATATAAGAGGATAAATTTAATAATTTTACAAATAAACAAATAAACCAATTAACTATAAGTCAATTAGCTCCTGCTATCCCAAACGATACCTAAGTTTTTAAATGCAGGTTCTGGTTTCCTGATTTTAGTTTCAAATTTGAAAAATAAAGGACACAATGTATTTTCCCTATAATGGGTGAAAGAACACAATGTTTCCTGCAAATGTGCACATGATATTGGAAGAAGACTGTATATTCCCATTTTTTTTTTTTTTGGTAATTCGTATATTCCCATTTAGTGCTGTATGAGTGAAAGTTAACTTGTATTAAACTTGTACTAAAACATTTCAGATTAACTTGTCGTGTTACCAACATAAATTTGATTTTTTTTTTAACTTCAAAAATTTATGTTGGTTTTTCCGAACTCAATATAACTTCATTTATATTAATTGGGATTAATATGGACATAAATGGGTTAGTCAAATTGCGTTACGGGTTGTCTAAAATTAATCTAAAAAATATTAAGGGACGTCAAAATGTATTAATTTTAACCTTATATATAAATTGATATGTTTTTTACAAGCAATCTTATAAGTTAAAATTTATTTAAGTTTTTCTTATTGATCAAGAGCTCAAAAAATGTTAATAATATTCAGAAAAAAAAAATCAATTGAAGAAAAATTAAAATTATAAGTTCGTTTTATTATTTTTTATGCTTAATCAAGTAAAATTTAAAATATTCCAACAAATATCTATAATTTTCTTCTTATTTTTTTAACTCAACAAAAAAATAAATTAATAAATTAAAATTATAAGTTCGTGTTATTAATTTTTTTTTTTGCTTAATCAAGTAAAATTTAAAATATTCTAACAAATATCTATTAATTTTCTTCCTTTTTTTTTTTTGTATTACTTCTTTTGTTGACGAGTTTGCACTTAATTAAGATAACTCATTAACTATTGCTTAATTTCACATATGTGTGTGTGTGTGTGTGTGTAATGGCAGGACTGTGTTGAGTTGCCTATGTCCCTGTTGCATATGTTGCACTGGGGCTGCAAGCTTGGCGGTGAGCCTTTTGAAGCTGCCGGTGAAAATCATCAGATGGTTTAGCGAAAAGATTCCCTGCTAGCCGATCATTTTAGTTTTATATATGTGCGGTTTGTGTATTATTGATGTGCTATAATGTTTTGCTACTACCCATTCATTGGATTTATTGTTATACATATAATTAATTAATTTGTGAGGAATTATTTTGTACAATGTATTGTTTCAGTTTCGAGGAAATTGATTAAGGTAAATGTGGTCGGCATACTGCGTGTATAGATGTGTGTATGGCTTCTCTGATTATTCAATGTAAATTTTTACGAGAGGATCTAGTTTTTGCTATTTGAATTCAGATTCAATAGCTTAGCACTGAACATCAAGACAACCCCAATACACGTTTGAGCTTAAGTTTTGTTTGAATTTTTAAATTTTTTTGAAAAATTTTAAAAAATTTAAAATTTTTTTTAATCAAATTTCGTCATGTATTATTTTTTACACTAACTTTTAATTTTTTTTTTTTAACATTTTTGAAACTCCAAATGTTACCTCAATAGTCATGTATTATTTTTTACACTAACTTTTAATTTTTTTTTTTAACATTTTTGAAACTCCAAATGTTACCTCAATATGCGTAACTTTGAATCACTTGTGATAACTTTCTATTGCCATTGTTTTTCTCAATGGAAAGGGCTTCATATTCTCTATGTTGGCAGGTCTTTTTAACAATAAAGTTATATATATATACATCTTTATATTTTCATGAATCATCTAAAGCAGGATAAGTCAAAGGCTCAAAACCACAACTGATTACAGAGGCCTATTTTAATTATAAACATGTGCGATTGGATGATTACCGCTTGATAGATGCAGTTTGGGAAAAATAAAGTTAATGTGTGTTTACAATAATGATTCAACAAGGGATAAAAATAGTAGAGGAAAAAAAAAAGGAAATATGAAATTTTAAATAAATGATTTTATTTGAATAGGTTAAAAGATATTTATTAATAAATTAAATTTTGATTTAATTATTTTTAGTTTCTTAAATTCTATATTTTTTCCTTTCTATTTTTTATCACATATTAAGGATGTGTTTGAAGTAATAAAAAGTGAGATAAAGTAAGATAAGTTGTGAATTCGTATTTTATGCAGTTAAATGAAAAGCGAATAACTTTTAAAAATTTTCAGAGGTTTATAACAAACTAAATGAAGCCTAAATATGAGAAGTTTAATTTTCTATTTATTTTTTTCTTTACCAAATTTTTAATTCAAACACAACCTTAATGTAAAATTATTATTGTTGTGTGTTCAAATGCCATGCTTATTTTCTTGAAAAAAAGGAAAACTTATGGAGTCTTTATTTAAAAATTCTTCATCACGCTTTTTTTTTTTTCTACAAATTAATGCATACGTGGTGTTAAAGATTCATAAAAGAAGTTTATCAAGCACCAACAATTATAGCCATAATTACCCCAAACAAAAAAAAATTATAGCCATTATCTGGAGAAGAATTCAAGAGTTCTCTGAGTAGTTATTTTATCTTATTTTATTATTTTTTTGGGGGTGGGTAGGAAACGAATGGGAGAAGGAAAATAAATCAAAAAGAATGAAAATATAATATTTCACAATACTAATAGAACATTTCACTTTCTTTTTGTGAAACAATATTCATGATTTCAATTGCTTTGTCCAAGAGCAGTCAACCATAAGTTAGTTGTCTTTAGAGATAATAGAGCTTAAGTTTAAGCATATATTTCGTACAATTTTAGTCATAGTGCAGCGCATATCCTCGAAATTAACTCTTTCAACAGCAATTATGAGCTTTTAGATTCCACCCATATATGAAATTAAGATATTAGCTGCGTGGTTCTAGGTCTAAAATTGAAAGTACTCTTTATTTTCCATAAGAAGAGTAATTAATTGATGGATTATTGGTTTTATTAATTGTCGAGATTTCAATAGATAAATCACATAGTAAGTGCACTTTGTTTTTGTATTTCTTTCAGACACTTCCAAATTGCCAATCATTCCCTAAAACGGCCCAAAAAACTTAATGTGATCTTTGACTTGCTCCCAAGTACAGCAGCGGCTTTCCATGCATCATCAATAAATCTGGTAAAATAGGGTATCATATCCACACAGAGCTTGCTCCTATGGAGATATATGCTCTGTTTGGAGTTTTTAAAAAATTTTAAAAAAATTTAAAACAAAATCAAAAATTTCAAATACTATCCTTCTCACTTTTACACTAATTTTTATTTTATTTTATTTTTTTTTACACTTTTTTGGCTAAATGCCCCCATAATAAGTAGAATTTAACTACCGGAGTTTTTGTAAATTTCAGGTGAAATTAAAATTGTGAGGTTGTATGAAAAAGCAATATATATATTGAGAATGAATAGGTTTGAACCAAAGATTGCTTATGTTATCTCCCGATTCTTGGATGATGGATTTTAATTACCCATTTTCAAATTGAACAAGCATGGATATGGATTGAAAATAGAAGATTTATTATTTCAATTCCAAACAAAAATAGAGAACTATTTTATTAGAATCTATGTATTACCCTAACATACAAGAGCTCAAAGGGATTCCAAGAATCTATTATACCAAAAAGAAAATCTTTGGTAAAAAAAATGTATACAACCTTAACAAACGTAAGTGAAAAATTATCATTTTCATTTATTTACAAAAATATAACATTAAGAACATAAAAGAAATAACCCATCAATTTTTTCAAAGAACATAGTTCCTGTTTTCATTGGTTCTCACAAGAATTTAATTCATGGTCTGGGGCATGTACAAATCTAATTAAGAACTTCCCTTTAGAAGACTAAGAAAATTAGAGATTTAAACATCCTAATTCTTCAATGCACAATTGATGATAATTCGTGAATATTCGGCAATTTTGTTAAATTGGATATATGAATTGGAGAAATTTTTGTTTAATGCGAATAAGAAATTATTTGTTTTACGCAATATATGCTAAAATGACTCAGTATATGAAAAATGAATTTTTTATAATATATTCACATAATGAAAGTTGATAAGAAATTTAAAATTTTTCCAATGCGAGCTATTGTTGTTATACATTATTATGGTTGTGATACCATGATAAGATTGAGTTTGGTTATAAATTGTCTAGAGTTTGAAGAGGTACTAAATACAATGGGTACACACAATTAATGATTGAAAGTCTTTTAAAATATACAATAACTTAGATATATATATATATATAAAAAAAAAAGAGATTTCCATAAAACAATATTGAAAGGGTTGAATACTTAAAGTGACTTAGAGAATCCCCCTTTTTCTTAAGATAATGGCTTAGGGGACAAAAATGATTTTTTTTTTTTTATGTAAAAATAGTAGGATGCTCATGCCCATTAGATTGAAAGCCCCAATAAAAAAAAAATAGTAAGGTACAAGTGTGTGTTCGTTGAATTGAAAATCTCGTAGTATAAAATAATAAGATGCCCATTGGGTTTAAAGTCCCAAAAATGATGTAGAAGGGTTGCCACTACCCACCACGTTGAAAAACCTAAAAATGATGGTTGATGGTTGAGAGGCACAAGATGTGTTGAAAATTCTGTTATATGTGGTTAGACTCGTGTTTGTAATAATTGTGTTTCGTTACTTGGATTAACTATGGGTAGTTAAGACTAGGTCAAATTTGTTATTTGATAGGGTATAGACAGTTAGGCCTAGTTTTTAAGGAAATTGAAATTATTAATTAAAGTGGTTACAGGAGTTTAGTTGTCATGCCCCTAACTTCATAGACCAGGACAAATAGCATGGGAATATAAAACTAAATAAAATAAATAAAAACCCAATTCAAGGTTAAGTTACAATAAATAATAACAATTGAAGCATCTAACATCTTCCCTCGTTCCCATATAAAAATAATATTAAGTATGTTACCACCCATTATACAACAACATAATCTAATTTAACATCATCCCCAATGACAGTGTCCAAGGCCTACCCTACCACAACATATATTACAATCATATTTATATCTCTCAAGATCTTGTTGTCATAAATATAAGTATCAAATCTATACTCTGGTCACACAATTTATAATATTGATAGCTCAACTCTTGATTGAAAAAAAATAAAATAAGCACAAATATTATTATTCATAGTTAAGACTGGACTTAGACTATTTAGATCTAAACTACCTACGTATCCCACCTCAGAGAGCAGGTTACCGTAATTCTTTTAATTTATTACTCAAGGTTCACAACTAAACTCATTATCAACAAATCAAGCATTAAACATTATTATAATTAATAATCTCAGTATTTCAATGTGTTAAGGCTAAAATTGTATATTGGCAAATCCATGGTCAAAGATAGTGGTTTGTAATATCTAAACTTAGTATAGGCTAAGGCACGAGAGTCTTGAGTCAAGTAGACGTGTGAAGGCCTCAGGAAAGCTGTGTTTGTATACTACTGGAAGTCTTGAAGAAGCCAAACAAGGTTCAGAATTGATTTACATAGGATGTCCGTAGGAAGGCTGCAGTTTAGCACTGAAAAATTCTGAGAGCTGAAATTGAAGATTAAGCCGTGTCAGAAGTTCGCTCTAACTCCCAAGATGGCCGCGGGAAGCTCGTGGGTGCGCCCTTCCTACGAGGTATGTTTTTCCAGCCTATTTTGACTAGTTCAAGCCCTAGCCGCCTCAAGTTTTTCTATATATATCTTCTGAACGTCTTCAGGGTTACAAAAATAAAGAGAGAATATACATCAAGCTTGTGAGCTAGAAAAGTCAGAAGGTTCTCTCAATTGTATAGCCAAACATTCTTGCTTTTGCATGATTCGAAAGGAGTTCGAATTTTTGAAGAGCTGAGGATTCAGCACGTGAAGATGCTGAAGATTTGGTGTTGAGCCTTCGAGGAGTTGAAGGGCTTTCGCTAAAGGAATTGGTGAATCGAGGAGTCGAGTAAATGTCAACAAAAGTCTAGAGTCGAGAAGTCGATCTATCGAGTGGTTGCGTTTGTAACCAACGTTAGATTTTAGTGAAAGTTTTTGTTTGAGGTTTCCCTTTGTGGGTTTCCTCATTTTGTTTATCTCACCTTCTGTTATTCTGTGTGTGTGGTTGGTTGTTTGAGATCTCCATCAGTATATTGCGAAATTTCACAATGCATAACAATAATCTATACAATCTCATGCACTAACAAATGATGGAATGTAATGCTGATGCATATGCATTAATCTCCATCTACCCCCAATCTTATCCTGAGACAAGTGGCACTTAGCAAAGTATGCGGGCCTACCAACTGCACCATTTATGCTTATGGTGAACATCTATCTCAATATATATATCACGAGTTAGGATTCGAGTTAAACTTCCATAGGTGTAAGACTAAAGGGAATCAAGTTACACCCCTTAGCCCTTTTGTTAGGGAATTAAGTTACATTCCTAATCATTTGGCTGCTGTCCGAAGAAAATGTCATAATATATAATCTCAAGATTAACATCCCAACTGCAATGACTAATCTTTGGTCATATACAGCGATTGGGGATCATTTGGTATTTTTAATATCTCATTTTAACATTTTTTTCCAAGGTAGGAATTGTATTCATATACATGACCCATGCCTCGATTTGTTAACAATATCAATATGGCACACTCGACTAATCAACCATCATGATATCAAATAGGATGATGTAATCCCAATTACATGCACATAATATCATCAATCATGTAAATAAATAACATATCAATATAAAAATACATTCCTGCTAGGTTTGATGATGATTTATGATTCATTTAATCTCTGAAAAAAATCAATAACCAATGGTTTTGGGCACAATCATGTTTTCAAAATCCAAAAATTCACATTTTTCAAAAGCATAGCCACACTAATTTCCGAAAATGCTTATTCGGGTGGCACCCCATCGGGACGCTCATCTGAATAGAAATACCAGTCATACCGTCTAAATGCCCATTCGAATGATAATGCCTAGAACCTATTTCTAGGTTCATTTTCAACAAAACCCTCAAACCAAAACCAACCCAAATCATTCATCCAAGCCACAAGCTCAATAATTAATCATATATAAGCATATAAACATCTCAATAGTATGTTTATCTAATATCGATTTTAACAATATTCCAAAAGAATGCAAGATTTTAACATATATATACATATCCATATATACGTATATACATCAAAACAAATTAACCAAAACTCAATCAAATCAACCATATAATATACCAAAATCATGCTAACAACACATAAAACACATAGATTACCCCACCACCTCAAATCTGAAGAATGAAGAAGAAAAATGGAGAAATCTGAGTTTGGTTTTCAAAGCCGATGTGTCTCAATTTGGGCCAAATCACCAAAAATCGCCACTGCCACGATCATTAAAGCATCAAATACTCCTTGATCTAATAGATTTCCCACTCTAAACTGCGCGCACACACACACACACACTCTCTCTCTCTCTCCTCACTCTTTCTCTATTTCCC
Organism: Vitellaria paradoxa; assembly: GCA_019916065.1. Classification (NCBI taxonomy): domain Eukaryota; kingdom Viridiplantae; phylum Streptophyta; class Magnoliopsida; order Ericales; family Sapotaceae; genus Vitellaria; species Vitellaria paradoxa. The sequence goes on from CM034234.1 coordinate 36,228,360, forward strand.
ACGATTTTTCTTTTTTTTGGAAGAATCAAAAGAATCCAAGAAGAAAAGAAAAGAAAATGAAGGCTGGGCCACTGGTCGAGTGGTCTAACCCAATACATCTTCTAACCAAACTTGGCCTAAGAAAAAATAAAATAAACCCAATCAACTAGACCAAATATTTAATTTGCCTAAAATATCAAATAAAAACCATGATTAAATGTCAAGTGTTACATTTTTCCCACTTATAAAAATTTTGTCCTCGAAATTTACATAAATAAGGATGGGTATTTCAACCGTATCACTGACTCACACTCCTAAGTGGATTCCTCAACTCCACAATATTAGCCATAACACGTTAACTAAAGGAATGGTTTTGCCATGCAAAACCTGCTCACGTCAGTCCTCTATCCAAACTAGTAGATTCTCAAAAGTCACATTCTCCTAAATATCCAATTCTTCACAATTAATCACATGAGAAGGGCCTGGTATGTACTTCTAGGACATTGATATGTTAATGTATTATGGACTTACGCTAACTATAGAGGAATGGCTTACCTCTATACCTCCTCACTAATTCTTTCATTAATGTCAAAGGGTCCAATATACCTCAAGGAAGGTTTCCCACTTTTTCTAAATCAAACAATGCCATCTCTCAATGAGTTAGAAATCAAGAGCTTGTCTAAGAAAGACAAAAGCAGTGAGAAAAGTAAGAAAACCAAGATTAGATTGTATTACTGAATGAATCACTTACATGGAAGGTAAGCTATATATATACCTGTACCAAAACAGAAACAAACTATTTTATTATAACAGAAATAGAGAACTAACTAATTTGTCATAACAAATTTCTAATACTGGAAATAACAGAAAAGACAAACTAATATATTCCCTAATTCCCTTCCTCAATATAAGCTAGAAGAAGAACTAACAAAGAAACAAGAGAAGATAACTCCTATTTCTCTCCCTTAAGCTAAGCAGGAGAGAAAAATGTTAGTTTATCTTTAAGCCTACCAAAGTGCTTCTGTGACAGAGATTTAGCGAGGATATCAACAACTTGATCAATAGCTGGAACATGATTAACAATAAGTCTTTTCTCCAAGACCTTTTCGCTGACAAAATAAAGGTCCAAGTCTTTGTGCTTAGTGCTTGAATAAAGAACAGGGTTTGCAGACAATGCCATAGTGCTTAATTTGTCTCTCCAAATAGTTGGAACCACAGTTGTCTTAACTTGTAACTCAGATAGAAGTGATTGCAACCAAAACAATTTTAGAGGTGGCACTTGCTAAACTTCGATACTCAGCTTCTATACTCGAACAAGAAACTAAGTGCTACTTCTTTGAACACCAAAACACCAGATTTCTACCAAGATACATGCAAAACCCAATTGTAGATCTTCGATCATCAATATCACTTCCCCAATCAGCATCTGAAAAACCAACAAGAATAAGAGAAATAGATTTTCTCAAGGTAATCCCTTGATCAATGGTCCTTTCAAATACCTTATAATGCGTTTAACTACTATCCTATGTTCATTAAGAGGATTCTACATAAACTAGCAGACCTTATTGACACTAAAAGAGATCTCATGCCTGGTAATAGTAATACACTGAAGAGCACCAACAACACTTCTATATTTATAAGCATTCTTAATAAGACTCCCTTTGTTGCTTAGAAATGAAGACCACTTGTCATTAGAGTTGGTAGAGGATTAGCAGCATCCATCTTAACCTTTCGTAAAAGATCAAGGATATACTTCCTTTGAGAAAGATGTAAACTACCATTACTACTTTTCTGAACCTCGATACCTAAGAAGTAATTAAGATCTCCCAAGTCTTTCAAAGAAAAAAGACTTATTTAACTAATCAATGAGTTATTGGACTTCAAGAATACTGCTGCTAGTAACAATAATGTCATCAACATAAACAAGAATAAACATGGTTGATGAAGTAGTAATTCTGATAAAAAGGGATCAATCAACTCTAGATGAATGAAAACTGAAACTCGTAAGAGAGCTTTTAAGCCTATCAAACCAGGCTCTTGGAGCTTGCTTTAAACCATACAAGGCTTTATGCAACTTGTAAACTAATTTTTAATCAATAAAAGTAGACTACTCTTTCAAACTAGGTGGCTGGTCTATGAAAATTTCTTCTTGCAAAACTCCATTAAGAAAAGCATTGTTACATCTAATTGCTTTACTTGCCAACCTCTAGCCAAAGCAATAGTTAAGATAACACTAATAGAAGCTGGCTTGACCAGTGGGGAAAAATTTTCTGTAAAGTTAAAACCAGGTAGGTGTCTGAGAATAACGTTTAGCAGTAAGTCTTGCATTATAATGAGAAACAAATCCTTTTCAATTTGTTAGCCTATCTACAACCAACTGTCTTTTTGTTGTTAAGTAAAGGAACTAGAGTCCAAGTCTTATTTTTCAAAAGAGCATTTTGTTCATCAACCATAGTAGCTTTTCACCTTATATCTCCCATAGCTTCTTGAAAGTAGAGGGTCCTTGTAATGTTAAGTCAACAGTGTGCACTTTGGGCTTATAGATGCCATTCTTTGATCTAGTGATCATAGGATGTGTTGGCTGCAAAGATAAAGAAGCAGCACTTAAAACTTCAACATTTGAAATAAGGGAAACTATGTTTAGAGCAGAAGAAATAGGTTGACAAAGCACATTCAAAATTGGCTCATTTTGCAGAGATTAAGGGTTTGAAGTATTCTGATTGATAGGTAAACACTACAAGAAAAGTGAGTTACAGTGACAAGACTTTTGTGACAATAAAAAATATTGATATAAATATATGATATTTAGTGACAAAATTTTTTTGTTGTCACTGAAAATACATTTTTAGATTGTTTTTGTGACAAGTAACATAAATTGTCACTGAAACATTAATATTTAGTGACAAAGATATTTTATTGTCACTGAAATATTAATATTCAGTGATAAAGTTATTTTATTGTCACTAAATCTCGTCATCAAAAGTTCTAAAAATACTGGTGCCAAAAACTTTATTGTTTTTGCAGAATTAAATTTGTTTATTGTGACAAATTTTATTTTTTTGTCACTGAAAATATTTAGTGACAAATTTTGTTGTCAATGGATCTCGTCACTGGTAATATTTATATTTACTATTTTTCTTTTTATATTTACAAATTTTTGAAAATAATATTTTTATAGATTTTTTAAAATAAGCAATAAAAATATATTTGTTAAATCCTTTTTTTTTTTTGGTTGTTTCCAAAAGAATGAAAACTTAAATATATATATATATATATATTTTACTCTTTTTTTTTTACAACAAGAAAATTGGATCACATTGACAAGTTTTTTAATGACAATAAAAAATATTGTCATAAATAAATGGTATTTAGTGGCAATATTTTTCTTTTGTCACTCACTGAAAACATATTTTAAGATTATTTTTGTGACAAGTAATACAAATTGTCACTAAAATGTTAATATTCAGTGATAAAAATTTTTATTGTCACTGAAATATTAACATTCAGTGACAAAATTATTTTTTTGCCACTTAATGTCATCACTAAAAGTTATAAAAAAATTGGCGCCAAAAAAATTTATTAGTTTGGTAGAATTAAAGTTTTTTGTTGTGACAAATTTTATTTTTCCTCACTGAAAATATTTAGTGACAAATTTTATTGTCACATAGATAAAATTTTACAAATAATTATTAAGGTCACATTTGGTAATATTAATATTTACTGTTTTTCTTTTTATATTTACAGATTTTTAAAAATAAGCAATAAAAATGTATTTATTAAATTTATTTTTTGTTTCCCAAAAATAAAAACTTAAAAAAAAGGTGTTTTTACTTTTTTTATAAATATTTTGTTAATTTTAACAATTTGTTCATTTTTTGTTGCATTAGGTTAAAATAAATTATTTTATTCAAATATTTTATTAAATTAAAATTATTTTTAATAAATAATATAATTAAAAATTAATTTAATTTAATTAATTTAAAAAATAAGTAATATAAATTTTAATTTTCATTGCTAAAACATATATTATGACAAGTTTTATTATTACATAAATAAAATTTTATAAGTAATTATTAAAAATTTAATTATTATTATTATGAATTAAAATTTTGAAACGGAAATTAAACACAACAGCCCCAAGCCCTACGCCTTCTCTTTCATGGTCTGTGCCTTCCTCTAAAATTCCAAATTCAAAAATGCCGTGGCCGGTGCCTCAAAGCCACCACGGCACATCAGTACGTCAACGTTGCCTCTGCCGTAGCCACTGCTGATGCTCACGCCGCTCTAATCGTCACTTCTTGTTGCCAAGCTGCTGTCACTGCTCTAATGAGAATCCTCCAATGTTGATGCCCTGAAACAAGACGCGGAGGAATTTAGATGTAAAATTGAACTTGAGGCAGAGAAAAGAAAGCTTGAAGAACTCTGGAGTACCAAAGACGAATTGAAGATGAGGCTAAATAGAAGCACCTAGCCGATCAACATAAGCAAACTTTTGGAAACATTCTAGGCAAGCAGAGCAATAGTGATCAAGATGTACGGGAGCAATTGAAACATTATAAGCAAGTGAAATTGATTTTTCCTATTATCAAACTAGATATTCTGTGTACAATTGGAATTTTAAATTAATTTCCTACTCTCAAATTATATATCTGTGGAAACCTTTGACCCAAAAAAATAGATTCCCAAATAATTTAGAAGGTTCTTGTGTTGACAGGGCTACACAAAGGATTGGTAATACTGAGAATCAATATCATACAGAAGTTAAGCAAGGTAAGCACTTATATTGGCTATAGAATTGATAGGACAAGCTTAACTTTTGGAGCTTTTGCCTTTATTCCTTTCATTTTATCCTTTTATGCTTAGAGTTAACTATCTCTGCTTTATTGTTGTTGTGGTTGGTGAACTTTAATTAGGATAAGATGCTGGAGGACGAGAACAAGCAGTTCAATTTCGAGTTGGTAAGTTCATCTTCCAATATTCTTATAAAAAAAAAATGTTCGATCACCATATACAAACAACCCTTTTCATGTTTATTAATTTTGATGGAGGATTAATGTGCATTTTCTTTCATTTAGAGAGAGGTTATGTATGCATAGATCTGCATAGACATGGGTGTGAATAAATTGCATTATGCTTTTAAATTATTTGGGTAACTACTCTTTTATGCATATTAGTATTGCACCTGTACATGTGTTTCTAGCATTTGTAAGCATTGCATGTATATGCATTCATCTGGACAAATTAATTTGTGTATGTTACAGTGTATGTGGGAGCACACATGCATGTGAAAAGCTACACCATGGTGTCACATATTGCTTAGAGATAGAACAGGTTGATTCTGTTGAATGCGTGATGTAAAATCAGATGGCTTTTATATTATTTGAGCTGGGGTTTAGGGCATTTTTTGAAATGCATTATTCTATTTTTTTATTCTCTCTTTTTTATTTTTTTTTTTAGTAGGGAGAACATCAATTATAATATTTTATTACAAAAATGGATGGAGTAGTGAAGTGGAATTGTTGACCTTGTATTAGGATGAAGTGCCTTTTCCCAATTGAGCTACCCCTCTTATCTATTTTATTTAACATGAGAGAATAGTTCACATTTGGATAACTTAGAGAGTTAGTGCGCCTTCTCTAAAGAGCTCCACATCACCACGTCTTATATATATGGGTCTTTCTAAAAGAAATTTGGAGTTCTTTCCCAGTGTGTTTGGAACCTAAATATATTGTTAGTATAAGTCTTAATTTGACAATACTAACTAAAAGCTATTTCAAGCTACTTAGGTTTTTGACTTGTTAGTTAATACACTACTCTTGTAGATAAGAAAAGAAACTTGGCCTCTCTGGTAGTAATATCTGCAAATTAATGATAATGTATCAACTCCCTTGCTCGAATTACCAGTAATAGCATGCCTAGGCTACAACACATTTGATATGGTATATAGTGAGAAGCCCAATTCATTAACTGTTTTGAACTTGAATAACCATGATGTTAGAGATACCCTATGATGATTCACATGAATTTGTGGAGATAAAATTGAGTATATTTGGGCTTAAATTTAAAAGAGTTAGACATGTATAATGTATAATGATGGATACGTGTAGATTTAAATTCATGAGTAAAAGCAATTATCTAAAATTTTTAGTCTTAATTATTAAATTGTTCAAAAATCATAATAAAATAATTCCTAATTTAGATAAACTAGTCACATTCTTTTATATTTATAAAATTAGTTTCGAAATAATTTGCTGATATTTATTTGCACTCTTATTACACTTAGAGCGAAAATAATTCATACAGGACTAATTCACCTTTCATTGCTTTTAACTCTTTGTTTCATTTAAAGTTTTGATAACTAGCTTCATTGTTAGCATTTTTTATAATTCTTGCATTTTTGTGGAGCAAGGAGCTAATATGATGAGGGTTACTTTACTTAATTAGATTACCCTAATATGGAATGCAATGGAATGGCAACACAGAGACAATAGCAGGTAGGGGAGGATGAGGAGGAAAGGTTCCAAGTTGATTGTCTTTTGTATATTTATTTATTTATAATAATAATTATTATTATTATTATTATTTTGCAGGACACTTGATAATATTGATGGTTTTGAAGTTACTTCTGGCAACTTTAGGATATTTAGTTGCAAATATTTTCTATTATGTCTTAATCGCTAATTGTAATGCACTAGATGCAAACATTATTAGAGTACTGTAAAACTTTTTATTGATTATTATTATAACAAATTTATGTATTGAAGATTTTTAAATCTTTATTTAAGTTATACATTTTATTTACCTGAATTTCTTTATTAAAGTTTATTTACTAGCTAGAAGTAAATTTAAACAAAATATTCTTGAAAATTTTGAATTGTGAAATTTAAATGTGAAATTACAAATTATGTATAATGAAAAAGAAATTTGTCACGAAAAAAGTAAAATGACGACAAAAGAATTGTTACAACATCTCACATTTGTTACAATTATTTAAAATTGTATTATCACTAAGTACATTACTTGTGATGGAAAAGATTATCACTGGTCATAACCATTGTGACAATCAAATCGTGTGTTATTGTTATATACTTTTAGTGACAAGAGTTAAAATTGTCACTAACCATGGTTTTCGTGACAACAAAATCAGCTGTCACTGTTATATATATATTTTAGTAACAAAATATAATAGTATCACTAGTAATGGTTTTCGTGACAATGTTATCACTCGTCACTATAACATACTTTTAGTGACAAGTTATATTGTCACTGTAAGGATATATTTTTTTAATTTAAAAAAATAGAAAAATCATATAGTGACAATTTTATAAGATTCTGTGACAAGAATTTATGTTACTAAATATGTCAATTAGTGACGGATTTAGTCGTAACAAAAAGTAATCTTGTTGTGACGACATGTGTTTGTCACTGAAAGTTAAGTTTTAGTGACAATAACAAATTGTCGTCACATTAGGTTTTAGCAACGGGACTATAAGTGACAACATAATGTTGTCGCTAAAAGGTTTTTGTGACAAAGGCCATACTTTTAGTGACCACTTTTGTTGTCACTGCAAGGATATTTTCTTGTAGTGAAAGATCCTACCCCAGAGCTTTCACTTGATGAAAAATTAGAAATATTAGGAACTACTAATGAAGAATCAGTAATAGGAGGCTCTAGCCTCCTAACAATAGGTATTGAAGGTAAAGAAACATGAGTATTGTGCACTTTCTAAGTAGGTCTATTAGATTTATCAATAAAAGGAAAGATAGACTCATTGAATATAGCATGCCTATAGAAATAAACGTTTTACCTTTATCATCTAGATACTTATATCCTCTATGCTGGGAACTATAACCAAGAGAAGTGCAAAGAGTAGACCTATAATCAAACTTGTTAGAATTGTATGGTCTCAAATATGGGAAATAAAGATAGCCAAAATTTTTCAACTATTTATAATCAGGTTTTACATTATAGAGAACCTACATTGGGCATTTCTGCTTAAGAACGACAGTAGGCAACCTATTAATAAGAAAACAATTGTGGAAAAAGCATCTGGCTAGAACTTGAAAGGAAGAGGAGCTTAAACTAAAAGAGTTAAACCTAACTCCACTATATGTCTATGTTTTCTTTCAACAATTCCATTTTGCTCAGAGGTATGAGGATAAGACCCTATGAACTATTCCATTTGTATCAATATAAGGCTTCGAAGATCGAAACTCTCCTCCTGAATCAGATTGAAAAGTTTTTAGCTTATAATTCAATTAAAGTTTAGCTTGAGTCTTGAAGTGAATAAAGGCTTCATGTGTTCGAGATTTATTTTTAAGAAAATAAATCTATGTATATCTAGAAAATGCATCAACAAAAGAAACATAGTATTGAAAGCAATAATCTGAATGCACTGGTAATAGACCCCATAAATCTGATTCAACGAGTTCTAAAGGTTTGGTGTAAATAGTATGAGATTGTGGGAATGGTAACTTATGATTTTACCTAATTGACATGCAGAGCAAACATAAAGTAAAGAGATTGTAGAAAAGGGGATCTTATTTTCGTTAAGAATTTGTTTTACAACCTTCAAAGTAGGATGGCCAAGTCTTTTGTGCCATAGATCAAACAAAAGAAAAGAAAAAGAAACAAAGGAAACATTAACATAATGACTGTCATCTGTGTTGGAAGAAAATTTTCTAAAATTACAATGAAAGGCTTGAAACTTTTTAGAAATATCACTAGGAAGACAAGATGGAGATCCTAATAGCTGCTTAGGAAGGTTGAACTGGTAAAGTCTTTTATGCAAATTGCCCTACAGAAGAATAGAATTAGTAACTCCATCTTTGATAAAACAAATAGAATGATGGTATTCAAGGAAAACATTGTTGTCCCTACCAAATTGAGAGACACTCATGAAATTCTTTGTAATCAAAGGAACTCTAAGAAGATTTTTGAGATAAAGAGTATAAAAAGAATCAGAAATAGGAGGAAATGTAGAACATCCAATATGAGAGATATTAAATCCTATACCATTGCCCATATAAATCTATGATTTACCCTAATATTCTACACCAAAGTTCAAGTTACTGAGATCATTAGTCATATGATTTGTGGCTCCTAAGTCAGGGTACCAACAACTATTCTACAGATCTTCAGGAGTTGCCACCATAGCTTTTATTTCCGAACAATTTTACGTTTCTTTATTCTAATTATATTGTGCAAAATTGACATTTTCGCCATTCTAAACATTCTAAAAACCAGAGTTTCCCTTTTGAAAATTACAATTGCTAGCACACCTTCCATTCTGATTATTACTAGAGAAATTTGCATTCATATTGGTCCCTATAAAGTTAGAATCAAACCTATAATAGCATCTATGAACAATGTGCCCAATTTTGTGACAAAGTTGACACTATAGCCTATTGCTATTCCATCTTCCTCCTCGACCTCTTCCTTTACTATTGTTATTGAAGCCACCCCTACCAAATTGACCTCTATTCTAAAAATTGTTACTATTAAAGTTAACACCACTATTTCCACCATTAAAACCCCTGTTTAGAGACTAACTTGTGAAATTGACAGACAAATCAACAAAAGAAGACCTCTAAGAAAGCCTTTCTTCATAAGAGATAAGCATAAAATTAACATATTGTATAGAAAGAGGAACTTCTCTTGAAGAAATCATAGTAATCACAGATTCATACTCATCTCCAAGACCATTCAGAGTTGCTAAAATCTGTTCAATATCTGAAAGTTTGTGTCCTGCAACAACAAGAAGATTACAAAGATTCTTCATCTTTGTGAGATATTATCTCATTGAGAGACCGTCTCTCTTTAGAATCTACATTTGTGTTTTGAAGTGCATAACCTTCATAGCAGACTGAGAGTTGAACATTTGAGAAATTGTGGTCCATACTTCATGAGAAGAGGAACATCCCACAAGTTAAGATTTAAAACTTGGACAAATCGAAGAAAGAAGCCAAGAAACCAATAGATGATCTTGACATTGAAGAGCATTATAAGCTGGATTAGCAATTAAAGAATCTCTTGTACCAGTAAGAAATTTTGAAAGAACAGATTGAGTTCCAAGAATAAAACTTTCAAGCCCATACCCTTCGATGGCATTCTCTACTTGAAACCTCCATAGCAAAAAATTATCTTCCTTTAGATAAATTGTAATAAGTTGACTCTAAGGGCTAATGATCACCTTCAAAGTATCATCTATGGTGGCCAGAACTGCAATCCTCTTGATTATTGAAATTGTCAGACCTAAGGACTCTCCTGTGACTTGGTTCTCTACCGTGGCCATAAATAGTAAACATGATCTTTTTCTAGCACAAGCTTAGAGCTCTGATACCAAGTTAGAAATCAAGAACTTGTCTAAGAAAGAGGAAAGCAAAGAGAAAAGTAAGAAAATCAAGATCAAAATGTATTACAAAGAATCAATTACATGGAAGGTAAGCTATATATATATAGTTGTACCAAAACAGAAAACAAACTATTTTGTTATAATAGAAATAGAGAACTAACTAATTTGTTATAACAAATTTCTAATACTGGAAATAATAAAAAAGATAAACTAATATATTCCCTAATTCAGTAGAACTTTCAAAAACACAAATTCACTAACCCGAAACCCCAATGGCCGCCTCTATTTATCAGCACAACTTTTTTGTTTACTCAAGCTATCACAAGTCTCTATCAAATCACTTGAATCTTCTCTGATGTTTGTTTCACCAAGTCAAGACTAATCATCATAGGTTCTCCAACTTCAACTCAACATAAAGATTGTCCATACAAAGTCTCATGTGGAGCAATACCAATACTCACTTGATAGCTATTATTATACATAAATTCAATCAATGGTAAATGGCTCTCGGCCCTAATTTCCTCCCAAAGTCAACACACAATATCTAAGTATATCTTCTAAAATCTAAATAGTCCGCTCCAATTACTTGTCAATCTGCTGATGAAATGCTTTACTGAAATACAATTGAGTCCCTCGTACCATATGCAAACTATGCCAAAACTGCACTGTGAGCACTAGGTCTCAGTCTGACATAATCAATAAAGGTATACCATGCAACTAAATGATTCCTCAAATATAGAGCTAACACCACTCCTCTCTAGTATCCTTATTCGAAACAAGTAGAAAATGAACCGATTTAGTCACTCAGTCCACAAGCACCTAAAGAGCATTATGCCTCTTACAAGTCTACTGCAAACCTATCACAAAGTCCATAGTCACATGGTCCCACTTCCATTGTGCCACAGGCAATGGTTGCAACAAACCAATCAGCCCTTGGTGCTCAGCCTTCACCTACAGATAGGTTAGGCAATGAAACACAATCTTAGTCACATCACGCTTCATGACACTTTACCAATACTAACGTCCAAAGTTGAGATGTATTGCAAACCTTAAGAGATGAAACTCTTGGAGTTTTCCCGAAATCTATCCATATCAAGCATAAAAAATCCTATTTTTAAACTTCAAATATTCTTCTGCAGATAAATTTTAACCCTCAATTTCCTATCCTTAAGACAAATAATATCTCATGCTCTAACAAAACTAATTGCTCTGCTAAGCCTCAATAACCCATGCTAATAACATCGGTATTACCTAAAAACAGTTTACGTTAGAATATGTCATGTCATCCTCATCATCATCATCCTATCAAAACTCAAAATCACTAATTTCTTCTCGAAAATGCCACTAAAAATGAACCATTATAGCTGCTAAACTCTAAAACTTCCTACTCAATGCGCTGACCACTACATTGGCCTTTCCCAAATGATACTAGAGATTAAAATCGCAATCTTCCAAGTATTCCATGTACTTCTATTGCCTCACATTCAAATCAATTATGTACACATACATTTAAATTTGGTTATCCAAGCACGCCCTAAACCTTTCACTATTCCATTGATGCCGTCAAAGCTTCAACTGCTTAACCCATACCGCTATCTGATTATTCTATATCAGAACAAAACACAAACCGTCATTGAAGTATCACTATACATAAAGTAGCTCACTTTACATCTAAAAACAACCAACACTAGAGCCTCAGTCAACCGACGCTTAGGCCTATGAAATGTTCTTGCAAGCTTTATTCCAAACAGTTTAACTCCATTCTAAATTAACTAAGTTAATGGACTATGTAGCTGGGAGGAATCCTAAATAGAATAGCTGTAACAACCTACCAAACTCATAAAACTTTGGATATCACTTCGGTCGTGTTCAACTAACACAACCAAAATTTTTTGAAAATTCATTATAATACTTCAAATGAATGTTACATGATCTCAAACTTTACCTCAAGCAATCTGAACTTGAACTTACCCTTCTTAACATAGGACTAGTCAAACAATAGCTAAGACTCAACAACTAATACTTATCCTTGATTACCATCGAATTTTAACAATCTTATTGCTTAAAGCCACAAATTTTCACCATTCCACTTAACCAGAAATTGTCGATGCTTCTACAGTTTAATACTATATTAAATAAAACCATAGGTCAGCAAATCATCTAATTAAATTTTGAACTTACTCAACTTAACTAGTGTCACATGATATGGCACAATCGAAATAGGAGAGACACCTGACAAAAGCTTAAGGCAAAAATTAATCTCCCACTAAAAAGGTAACTCTCACTACTTCCTAGGAAACACATCTAGAAATTTACACAATATTCTTAGAAAATAACATTGAAACTCTTATTCATTCAAAATTAAAATGACCATTAGAATAAAAGCTTTCTCAACACACTTAAGATCATGTAATGGAGAAGGTAATATAGCTCTTACCTCACCCTGAATCGAAATTACGGTGTTGATAGATAAAACATAATCTGTAATAATAGACAATCATATATAACATGCTAAATGGATAACCAATCCATTCCAAAAATTATATCCATTTTGTTTATCCAAAGAAGATAACTTTAAAGTTGTTCAACAACTGCCCATCACTTTGATAGTTAAGCTCTTCATGCTTTTAAAATTCCAAATTCAAACTTTTCATTATTTTCACAATCTCTTTTAGTCATCATTCCCGGTCGTCAAAACACCTAGCAAAACTCACATTTAGGCCTATTAGGTCATTACCAATCACATTTCTTTTTAATTATCAACAAGCCAACTTTTACTATTAAATACAATGTTCCATAAAATTTCATATCCCTCATTGGCAGGGTCACGGTTTTGGTAAAAGTCCTAGTCCCAACCACATCTACAACCAACCATAGTGTAGAACACCATGATCGTCAACCCTAAACCCATGAAATAAATGCTAGGAGATTAGTAAGACATAGAAGAAACACGTAAGCCTCACTACCTAAGGCCTAAAGTATTCACAACTTAGCGCTCTGATACCATTTTGTCATGTCCCTAACCTCATAGTCTGGAATGAATGGCATAGGGATGTGGAACTAAATAAAATAAATAAAAACTTGATCCAAGATCAAATCACAATAGATAATAACAATTGAAGCATCTAGCATCATCCCTTATTCCCATAAAAAAATAATACTAAAGTACATTACCGTCCATTAAACAACAAAATAATTCAATTTAACATCATCTCCAACGATAGCATCCAAGGCCTATGTAGCTAGAACATATATTATAATCATATTCATATCTCTCAAGATCATGTCATCATAAATGCAAATATCAGACCCACACTTTGGGTCACACAATTTATAATATTAATAGCCCAACTCTCGATTGAAAAAAAATAAACACAAATATTATCATCCATTATTAAGACTGGACTTAGGCTACTCAGACCTAAACTACCTATGTATCCCACCCCGGGAATTAAGTCACCGTAGTTCTTAATTTATTACTCATGGTTCACAACCAAACTCAATATCAACAAATCAAATGTTAAACATCATTATAATTAATAATCTCAATTTCTCAACACAACAATAATCTATGCAATCTCATGCACTAGAAAATGATGGAATTTAATGTCAATGCATATGCTTTACTCTCCATTTACCCCAACCTTATCTTAGGACGGGTGACATTTAACAAAGTACGTAGGGCCACAACCAAACCATTTACGCTTACAGCAAATATCTATCTCAATATATATCACGAGCGGGGAATCAAGTTACACCTCCACATGAGTAAGACTCAGGCGAACCGAGTTACACCTTCACATGAGTAAGACTCAGGGGAACAAAGTTATGCCCTCTTAATTTCTTGAGTTAATGCCCTTTTAACTCCAAATTAGAATGAGTTGTTATTTTCTCCAACATGGTAGCAAAAGCTTGATTGACCTCAAAAGTTGTTTCCATTCCTAAGTACAAGAGTGTCATCAAGTAATAAACTCAGCGAATTTTTGGTAAAATTCACAATAAAAATATTGGTTTCACTCAATTCACTTTGTTACTAATGGGTGAGTTAAACTAACAAAGCTACACAAATTTGTTTAGGGTGTATGGAATAAAAATATGGGTAATTACGTTCTTACCCTATGTAATCACTTACACCCCTTAAACTTAAAAAACCTACCTTTACATCCCTAGTACTTTGGAATAAAGTGAAAAACATTAAAAAAAATTTATCAAACATAACAGTTTTAACTCTAAGTAAGTTTAAAAATTGTATTTATACCCCCTATACTTTATATTGCATACACTTACACTCTCTAATTATATTTAGTTTTTAATAGGTATTTTTGTCTTTTGATTTAAAAATTTAATACCATTTACAATTTCATTTTAGCCCAAAGTACAAGGATACAAAGGTAGGTTTTTAAAATTCAAAGGGTGTAATTGATTTTCACCTAAAGTTTAAGGGATAAAAAGGCAATTATCCCTTAAAAATATGACCTAAATAGTTAGTCAAACACCTAGTGAGCAAAACTAAATTAAACTATGGAAATGAAAAAAAATGAGCATTAAATGAACGATTTGCTACGTAAACATGTTTGCAATGAATTCCAATGTGTATTTTATAACTTAAGCTTGATTCAATGATGGTGAATTAAACTTGAAAGATTTAGTTTGGAAATTAATAAATGAAGATTGATTTTTCTTAAGATTATAGAAAATAATTAATTTCAACTAAGCAAAACATTAAATCAAGCAATCGCTATACCAAGACCTAGGATTTGTGCATAAAGACTCAATTAAGCATAGTTGGAGTAAGTTAACTATTTTATACATATTTAAGCTCACCAAGCCGAACTCGATTCAAACTTGAAACTAAATAACTTAAGAATATGTTCAAGTTTAAATTGATTTTACATCAAGCCAATCTAAAAAAAAAAAATTAACAAATCATACACAATTCAAACTTGAAATAATTTTATTTATTTTACTGGTCTACCTACAATTAAAAAAAAAAGAATATAAAATCACTTTGGAAGGACTTGAAAACTAAAGTTGGCAAATCGGTAGGTTTGGGTAAGTCCGGATCGACTCATAAACAGGTTGTGATTGAACGGGTTGAACCTAATTATATTCATTTAATAGTGAGTTATTATCAGGATGGGTTGAATACGGGTTATATCAAACCCGCGAACCTAATTACACACATTTAATAATGCTTTAGCTTTTTAATTAATGTTTAATTTGATAATAAGAAATTTGGTTGATTTAAAATTTTTTAGACATTAAGGCCCCAGTTGGGAACATTTATGTTTAATGTTCTGATTTATGTTTACAGATTTTTTAAAATAGGCAACAAAACTGTGTTTGTTAAATTTGTTTTATTTTTTTGTTTCCAAAAAAAAATACTTAAACATAAAAACGTAAACAAAAAAAAAAAATGTTTTCACTCTTTTTTCTGTTATAAATATTTTGTTAATTTTAGCACTTTTTTTCAATTTTGTTACATCATATTAATTTTATTCAAATATTTTATTAAACTAAAATTATTTTTAATGAATACTACAATTAAATTAAGTTAAAAATAAATAATATAATTGAATTAATTAAATTAAATTAAATAATTGTTATTAATTTAATTAATTAAAGTAGGCATTATATAAAACATTATAATAGGAACAGCTAATTCTATTTTGATTGCATCTATTAATTGATTTTGTTATTGGACTCAGTAAATAGCTGCATTTCCATCTAGGGCAAAGTATGTAATTCCCATTTAGAAGTAAGCTGTTGACAAGCTTAGGACACCAAAATTAATATAATATTTGTCTTATAAAATTAGAAGTCATATTTCTATCTTATCTAGATCTGTGTCTAAGGCATCTAGTTCATCTCATAATAATAATATAATAAATCAAGAAGAATGTAATATTCAAAACATATATCAACCGATTTCAAACTGGACAATTCCAAATATCCCAAAAAAAGAAGTTTATAAAATTAAATCTTTTCAATTGTTGTCAAATTATTGTATCAAAACTATTGAACAAACAATCCCTTTTCAAAATGAATGTCAATCTGTTCAATTACTTGATTCAAAAACAATCCAAAAACATCAATTAAAATATTCTTTTATCTATTTTGGTCTAATCCAAGTTGCAATAAAATCCTTTGGTCTTAATATTGCCATTATTCTATGTCTTAGGAATCATAGACATCGCAAATTCAAAGACTCTTTCCTAGGAGCCATAGAAACAAGCCTCTGCAATGGACCCGTTTATCTCAGTTGTTTTTATATTATTCTGTCTCTCTCCAAAATCTAAGAATTCTTAAATCTTTCACACTCAAAATCCAATCTTCTAATTATGACATGATACTAGGCAATATTCCTTTTGCTATAATATATAGAATCCATTACAAAACCATGACAACCCTTATGGATCCCTTAGTTAAAACCATTAGTCCTAGAGGCGAAATAATTTTTTTTCCAAACTCAAAGAGAAAATTATAATCTTATTATTCATCAAACAATAGTCTAGAATGATGTTAATCTTCCCTCTGAATGGGAACTTGAAAACCAAATTCCTCCCATTGTTTTAGAAAACAAAAACTCTTCAACAAATTCAAAAATATCCTGATTACACTATTCGTCTCAAATTTTCATCTTCTAGATTCTCTAATCTTAGTATTCATGAGATCGATCCAAACTCTACATCCTTTACCCTATCCAAAGTATCCTGCTCTTCTATCCCTTCTTGAGATTCGTATGAGCCGCTTAAGCTTAACAGAATCCAAAACAATTCCAATATACAACAACCCATCTATACATCTTAAAATAATAAAGATGATAAGACTCAAACTCAGTCTTCAACACATATGTCACCAACACAATCTCAAATGCAAGACTCTCAAATATTCACAATCAATAAAGATTTTGTCATGAATAAACAAATATTAAAATAAGATTTGGAATTTGAAGAAAATAAAAAAAATGGTTTTTGAAAATTTTGATGAAACATCTAGAATCCCAAAAGAGAAAAATTTTACAAATCAGTTCAAATTAGAAAAACCATTTTAAATATTTAGATTGGTTTGAAAACTATGCATCTAATAATTGTATTAACTCTCCATTTTGTAAAGAAATAGCTATCACACACAAAGACCACAATGGAATACAGGTAGAAGAATCAAAGAATTTGTACACTCTCTTGTGAAAGAAATCATCATTCAATCTAGCAACACATATATCATAGCATCACCTTTTAAAATGAAATCTCAAACTAAATCTGATATTACCTCAAAGGATAATAAAAAAAATTACATCAAAATAATTTCACAAATCAAAATCTTAAAAGTATAGGTGATCAACTCATAATAATAAAAAATAAAATGGATGATAAACATATAGAAATAAAACCTTCACTACCAAATATAGCTTTTTTTTTAGTTACCAAAAAAAATATAGCTTTTTTATACCACCTGAAATATATAAAGACTTGAAATTTTGGAAACCTATTTATATTTATTTTATTATTTATTTAAGTATTCAAATTTTTATTTAATTTAAATTTCTTTCTTTATGTAATTGTGGTTTGACATGCCTATGTTTTGTTTTTATTTTGTGGCATGTGTACATACATATATATGCTAGGGTTGGGTGTGTTCCTAATGGGTAAAAGGGGAGGTATGATTCTGTTGGTGGTGAGGGGAGGCAATGTTTATTGGTTGAAAGATGTGGCAAGGAATTAATGTTGTGGTGAGGTGAGGGTGGGCAGATAGAAAATTTAGATTTTTGTATAGGAGTTAGAAGTATACTGATGGGGAACTTTATGAGGTGCATGTATCCATGTGAAAGGAAAAAGAGTGTATTGACCTTAATATTTTAAACCCTTCCCCACCATTTTTTTTAGCTTTTACTCTATATTTGAAATTTTCATACTCTCTCTTTTCTACCCATTTTCTTCGTTCTTTTGTAAGCTAGTAAAAAAAAAGGAGAATTTTTGTACCAACCCAAAATCGTTGGGAAATACCAGCAAAAGATAAGTGTAAGCAGTGAAGAACGAGAAGAAGATCGCCGGAGGGTATTTTAGAAGGCCAACTTGAGTTGGCGGTAATTTTGGCATTTTATATACATTTTTATCGATGTGTATATCTGAGGTAGGTGGAGTTTTGTGCTTATAAGAGAATTTTTCTTTATTATGTATGTATATGCATACAAAGACATATATATGCTAGAGATTAAACATGAATGCCAAGTATGATTCGTGAAATCCATGATATATGTTTAAGAATATTGTAGGAGGAAGTTATGTGATATGATACTTCGTTATGGCTAAGTTTTTTTTTTTTTTAATTTTATTTTTGATATGTATATTTGTATATATACTTTGATAGGAAATTTACTAAATCCATATATTTTTTATATGTATATGAGACTACAGAAATCTTGGCTAAGTAGTTATTTTCTCGGAGCAGTATGTTTAAAGTGAAAATGGTGATATTATTGTGAAATTGATGAATTGATGAAAGAGTTTATTTAATTAATGTTGATTAAATGTTTAAATGCCTTGCTTGATAAAGAGATATATTCTTACATGCTTATTTTTGAGCACACGTGGCTTAATATTCATCCCCTACAACTGATCTTGTATATAGTTTTATGGCCTTTTGTGGCAAGTTATAGACCTTTGAGTATTCTAATAGTGAATACTATTGTTATTTATCACTTCTGCTCTAATTGGCATTTAATTTATGGTTATTTGTGATTGCTTTATGGGTTTACTCCCCACGTCCCTAGGTTGTGGATTTCGGGGCATGATAGCTTAGTACTAGAGCTTCGGTTTACGAATACCTAGGGACAGTGGGAATTTTTATGGTTTTTGTGTTTGAACTGCTATGTGTGACTTGGTGTTTAAAGTGTTATATGTGACTTGATGTTTGAAGTGTTTTAGATTTTTGAATCTTATGTGTTGTTTTCTTTGTTTTTAGCTTTATAGCACCCAGAGTTATGCCAGTAGTTAGAGGTAGAGGACATAGGTGACCCAGAGTTTGCGAGGTTTAGGCCAATCATGGTCGTGGCTATGGTTGTGGAGTTCAAGATGGTTTGGGTCCAGAGGCTCTAGTTGAGGATGTGCATCCAGAGTTGACCCCTGGGCAGAAGTCTAATGTGGGTACTGGGTTGTGTCTCTACACTTGGTTTATCTGTTGAATGCTTATCACCACCAATGCATGTTGAGACCCCAATCAGAAGATATTCTCAGTTGGATAGAATTTGTCAAGATTGTGTGATAACTATTAGGAGGGAGGCCTCAACAGATAATTATCAGTCTTTGTTTGATTTTATTGTGCTAAAGATGGACAGTTTTAGCATAACACTTGGGATGGATTGGCTCATAAACTACTGAGCATTTATTGATTATTCCAAAGGTCATATGACCTTGCATACTCCAGAGGAAAATGTGATCAAGTTCACGAGGGATCGCTACAGCTCTTGAACTTTACCTTTTATTAACGGACAAGGACGAGTGAAACTTTGTAGTCTATTTTCCAACATGACTAAAGGATAAGGAACAACATGTGACTAAGTTACCATAGGTTGTCTGCGAATTTTCGAAGGTGTTCCTAGAAGACTTGTTTAGGTTACCACTAGAAAGAAAAGTGGAGTTTGCAATTGACTTGGTTCCAAGAACCGAGCCAATATCCATTGCTTCTTATTGGTTGGCACCTACAGAACTAACAGAATTGAAGGCACAGATTAAAGATATGAGATCTAAGGGGTTTATCCGACCAAGCACATCACCCTGGGGTGTATTAGCACTATTTGCAGCAAATAAGGATGGTACCTTAGGATGTGTATTAATTATATGAGACTGAACAGAGTCACCATCACAGGGTAGCTGGGTCGATGACGAGATTAACTTAGAAGGGGGTTAAGTTTGTGTAGGATGAAACTGGTGAGCATTCATTCCAAGAATTGAAGAAAAGATTGACTTCTGCTCCAATACTTGTGATCCCAGAAAGAGGATTAGGGTATGCAGTTTATTATGACACATCCAAGGAAGGGTTAGGTTTTGATGTAAGAAGGGAAAGTAGTAGCTTATGGGTCTAGGCAAATAAAAACTAATGAGAAGAACTATCCATGCATGATCTTGAGTTGGCAACGGTTATCTTTGCACTCAGTAGTTAGAGGCACTATCTTTATGGGAAAAAGTTTGAAGTTTCTCCGACCACAAGAGTTTGAAATACATTCTCATTCAAAAGGATCTGAATGTGAGGTAAAGAAGATGGGTCAAGTACATGAAGAACTTAACTTTGAACTATACTACCATCCAGGCAACGTCGACGTTGTTGCTAATGCCCTGAGTTAGAAAACCTATGCTACTTGACTAGTATGGCAATGCAAGAATGGGGAATGATAGATAATTTTTGCGAGTTTTGGGCTGACTATCAGGAGGACGAAGACCAAGCAGTATTATGTTCTATGACCGACCCTAAAAAGTGTTTCGGGTTCTACCTCTCAAGTGCAAGAGGGCAGTCGTAGTTTTAAAACTCAGTGAGTCCGAGGTCGAATCCACAGGGAGGGCTTTGTTAAAAGCTCTAGACTTGTTCTCTTAATTAGTAGGTGAACCTAAATTAATTTAAACTAATTTTTTAGCAACTCAAACTTTTGTTTTAGATTCTAAATGAAAGAAATTCAATTTAATTTAAAAATGCAAACAAAGCATCTACTCTAAATTCTAAAGCGAATAAATCAACTCATAAATTAAATTAAATAACAAGCATAATACTAAAAAGGTTCTTGATCCAACTTTCAAGTCCGAGTAGTTCACTACTTTACCTTGGGATGTTTTTATTCAAAACTAGATTAGGGTTTAATTCGAAAAGTGTTAAGAATATTTTAATCAAAGGTCAGTACCAGTGATCTCAAGCGGATATGGTTAAAGACCTTTGTTTCTGAAAGTTTTTCAAACAAACGAAACTAGAAATGAATTCGAAACCTATTTTTAACCTTATTCGAAAGTATGTAAACGGTTATATTCGAAAACCCATACCAGTGACTTCAAACGAGTGTGGTTAAAGATTTTCGATTTCGAATGTTTTCGAAACAAGTTGAAAATAGATTTTAACACGGTAGATCCTTACGCATGAGCTCTCACAACCCATGCGAAGGGTCTACTAACACCCCAAGGTTTTTCGTGAACTACCCATTCTTGATTTGTTGAATCAAGAACTAGGGTTTTACGTTAAAACTACTTTAAGCATCTTAAAAACAATAAAATAGCATTCAATCATACGAAAAGAGAATTGAAACAAGCAAAACATGATATTACGAAACAAATCAAAATAAAATGAAATAGATTAAAGTGCAACTTATAACGTAAAGCGAATATAAAAGATGAGGTGAAGAATCACTACAAAGACAACGATGAAAGCTCCAACGAAAACCATGAATCCACGTATCCAAGTTTAAAAACTAATCTAAAAACTCTCAAAATTCTATTCTAACTCA
Source organism: Vitellaria paradoxa (assembly GCA_019916065.1). NCBI lineage: Eukaryota > Viridiplantae > Streptophyta > Magnoliopsida > Ericales > Sapotaceae > Vitellaria > Vitellaria paradoxa. The sequence continues at coordinate 36,250,179 of CM034234.1, forward strand.
CAATTGAAGGTGCAAAATCAAAAGGGGCTTCCCCTGGGTCGGCCATGTAGCAGATATTATATAGAAGTTGTAAAGAAAACCCTAAAAGACGGAATGAAGCCACACGCGCATAATACACTGTGGTCCGGACCGTTTGGCAGGTGGTCCGGACCACAGAAACTTTGTTCTTCAAGTTCTGCTTCTCGTTTGCTGCTTCTGACAGCTTTCTGTCCTCAACTTCCACTGCTATTTTGACCTCGAAAACGATCGATTCAGACTTCGGCTAAAGCACGAAAGTTGTAGCCCTTTGAGTCTTCTTTCCAACCCAAAAAGAATCAGGTCAATCCGAGTTGTGAGTGAAAAGTTATGATCCAAATACTGATAAGGTGTCGAGCCGGAACTTCAGCTGCACACCACTTCAACTATCTTGAACTTTGGACCATTTTTTCCTCCTCGGAAGCCACTTTCAGCACTGCTAATCTCACGTATTTTCCCCTTTTACCTGCAATTAAGAGAATAAATAATATAAATAATAAAATAACGATAAAACTTTGAAATTAACTACTTAAATGCATCAATGAGTATCAAAATATGGAGTTTGTAATTACACTTTTCAAGTGTAATCACACCCCCCAACTTGAACGTTGCTAGTCTCTAGCAATGTCCTTTATTAAAATGAAATGCAACTACCATCCTATTTCTCTTTTCGTTGGAAACATGGTTACACTTAGCTACGTGCAGCAAGCCCTTTAAACCCCTAGGTTCCCCCTAGTGGACGAGTAAGGTCTCGTGAGGGTTTGCAATGAATCTACCCACAAAATTCTATGGCATGGTCTTAATGTGTCAAAGAATGATAAAAAAAAATGAATTAAGTTCAAGCTCAACAAGTTACAAAATCCAAATATCATGCGTAATTTCCAAGTGCTAAGCATAAATGCATGGACTATCAAAGTAGAAAAAACATGTGTGCAAAATTGTTTCATTCATTCAACAAGGTCTCAAGAGCATAACTGGAACTAAGTTTTGACTTCAAAAGCTCACAGGATTCCACTCATAGAAAGAAATTCACTCATTCAAGGGTTCACACATTCCTAATAGCATATAATGCTATCCTAGTTACACATAACCCCACAAACAAGAGACTGAACTAAAATGAAATTCAAAGTGGACAGCTCATAACCATGTTCCAATGCATGTGTAAAAGATCAAACCACACAAACAACACAAGACCACTACATGCACAATACAAGAGTTGCTTGCTTAGAATCCACTAGTTCTTTGTTTTGGTTGTAACTTGGCTAGGGGTAGTGGTTAACAATAGAAGATATGGAAATCAAGGCACATGTCTTGGGATAAAGATATTCAAGTGCACACAAGTCCCAAACTACCCATTTCCTTTCCAACCCCAAAAAAAACTACAACAAAAAGCTTATTCACTAACTTACAAACTACTCATGGGACATTCTCAAAAATTATAATACAATGCACAAGTCCCAAAAATTACACAAGCAAAAAAAAAGAATGACAAACTTTTTTTTTCCTTTTTTTTTTCTCTTTTTTTTTCTTTTTCTTTTTTTTATTTTTCTTTTTTTTTCTCTCTTTCTCTTTTTTTTTTTTGAAATAATGAAATAAACATAAGCTGAATTCTCCACCCAATATTTCCTCTGAATATGCTCTCAAAAGTTTCCATTCCCAACCCCTACTCACATCACTGACATTGATGCACTTTTCACAACCCAAAACATGTAAGGGTAAGGCTTAAAAGTGTGTGAACAAGGTTATGGGATAATATATGAGGTGGGAGCCAAGAAAAAAATATATATATAAATATCACACACTTTATTAAAAGGCTTCAAATTGGTTCCTAGGGTAATTTCATATCAAGGAAGGATGAAAAGGCCCAACAATAGCAAAGATAGCCTAGCATCATGTTCAAAGCTTGCAACAACTCATAATGTGCCAAGTGAAACTCATGCAAGTGTGTGTAATGCAATTAGTGCATTGAAAACTGAAGTGAAGCATAAAGAGCTGTGATTATGTGCAACCCCTCAAGAAAAAAGAAATAACAGGCTCAAAAGCTCACAATTAAGGGGTATAAGTCTCTACCTAGTCCAAAAATGCTCAAGTAACCAATATCAAATAAAGTCTACTCCTAAGCACATAAGCTCTTCTCCATGATAGTCACGAAAAATGCACAAGGTCATAACACACTCAACTTGAATTAAGTTTCCTATTAATACTTGAACAAGATTCACTTATCACTTTCTCACTCAAATTCACCATTGACCAAACCAAAAGGGTTGACATGTAAGTATAAATGTGCTAAATTCATGTATTTAAGCTAAAAAATGCTCAAAATTTGACAATTTTAGCATAAAGTGCCATCATGCGAACTCTACCCCCCAACTTAAACTAAACATTGTCCTCAATGTGAAAACTATAATGCATAAGTGGGTCTGCAGTGTGCAAAGTGAGCATGATGATGAGCATGAAATAATAGCCACAAAAGGCACAAATAAGAACATAGCACAAATTAAACCAAGCATGCACCCATTATTCAAGCCCCTTAAGGCATCACCCAAAACACCCCCCAACCTAGATTCTACAGCACTCCCAACAACAGCAATTATATATAATGGAGTACCAAAATTGATAGTGCAAGATTAAATAAGAATGAGATGAAAGGTATTACCTCAAGAGCTTCCTTATTTGAAGAAAACAAAAGAAACTATTCAATAGAAAAGGTTAGACATAAATTGAAATGAAAATTAGACAAGAAAAAGGGTTAGTACGAAAGAAGAAATAAAAATAAAATAAAAGAAAATAAAGGAAAAGAATCAAATTAAAAAGAACTATGAAAATAAGAAAATGAAAAAGCTAATCTACTATGTACAAATGAAATGAAGACAAAAAGTGTTATCCAACACCCTCTCTATCCCATGCATCCACAAATGGTTTACGAAATAAAATGTTCTCTGCAGGCCCACTAGGCACTGAATATGGATGCTTTTCAAGTGTAAAACACACCGGAGAATGAAAGGCCAAGTGAGGTTCTTGAAACCTTGGATGTGGCCAAAGTGTAAGTGCAGGTGTGGACATGGTTGGCTCAATTAGTCTCTTGATACCCAAGAAATTTATAAATGTGAAAATGGTGGGTTCAATAAGTCTTTCAATGCCCAAGAAATCTATAGGTGTGGAAATGGTGGGTTTGAATGATCTCTCAACACCCAAAAAATCAATGTAAGCCTTCCCCATGTCTACTACCTCTCCCCAATGATGGCCGATCTCATGGTAGTCACTCACAATTCCCATAGTAAGACTTTTGGATGGGACTAAGTTAGGAGATGAGAGGTGTGCACCACTCTCAACCTCGGTTATGTAGTGGAGTGAACTAGGGTCAACCGATTCAATGATATATTCCTCGGACCATGTGGCATTCAAATGCTCAGTTGGAGTCAAAGAACTCTCAATGAGGTCTGGGGTGGTTGGAGTAGGTTGAGCGTCAAGCTCGGTAGTAGGAAAGAATTGCATATCTCCCTGACTCTTAGTAAGTGGTAGAGGGATACCCTGAACAGGAGTGTCTAAAGGAATATGAGAAAGATGCTCATTACAAGTGTTATCCCCAGTGTAGTTAGGGCAATTGTCCTACTCGGTGCCTATAATAGTGTCTGAGGTCGACGTCTCAGTCATGTTACCACTTAAATTGGTGCTCATAGCTTGTGTTATCATAGAAAGTTGCTCTCTTAAGTCATCGAAGGACCTAGACACTTGTCCTTTAAAATCATCGAAGGACCTAGACACTTGTCCTTTAAAATCATCGAAAGAGCTAGACAAATTATCATTGATCATCATTTGATGTTGCATAAATTGATGAAAAGTGTCCTCGAATTGGGCATCATTAGGTTCACAAGGCCAATAATCCTGAGGTTCCTCATGCTGACCCTCAGTGAGTGGAACAAGATTGGGATAGGCACAATAATCAGTCTCCATGCATATGCTACTTATAAAGGATGAATCATGAAGATCAAGTGAAATAGGAGTATATGGGGAAGGTTCAGTGTGGCTTTTAAATGCATGATATTCAAAACTAGGCTTAAGTCTTCCCTGTGGCCTGGTTTGCTCATAGAAAAATTCGAGGAATGACCATGCCTCACCTGGGGTAAGGTCAAGAAATTCCCTATCTAAGACTTTATCAAACGCCTGGTGTAAACTACTAGGTAGAGCATTATATAATATTGCTACAATGTCCACTAACTCTAATCCGTGACTTGGGAATGTTTCCAAAAGATTGTTAAATCTCTCACAACTTTTATAAAACACTTCACTATTTTTTGATAAAAATTTTTGATTTGAAGGCCATGGGTGAAGGTTTGATGAATAGGGAGGAAATGTTCAATAAAAGCTTGATGAAATTGCTCCCAAGTACAAAAACATTCACTTACAGCATAGCACCAGTCACCAGCCACATTTTGCAATGATAAAGGGAAAAACATACACCTAAGTCTCTCACTCTTTCTAGCATTATCACATAAACCACATGCTGCCTTAAACCTATCAAGGTGAAGACATGGGTCTTCCTCCTCATGCCCAAAGAATTGAGGAAGCATACTATAGGTGTCTAATGTAAAAGCATATCCAAACATGCCACCTAGATACTCTATGTATTCTCGGGTATCAAAAGGGCCACGTACAAGATCACCAACGTCCCTGTCTAAGATTAGAAAATAAAATGAGAAAGAGAAAAACTACACTAAAATGCAACCTAAGTTAACTAGCATGCAAACTAGGTTATATGATATGCAAAAGAAAGAAAACTACTAATAAAGAGATGGAGAAAAGAAAGATTCACCCAATTTCTTAAGTGAACTCTCTTTTAACTCCCAAGTCTAGTGCTTAGTTGCCCTTCCCCGGCAACGGCGCAAAAAACTTGACCGACCCTAAAAAGTGTTTCGGGTTCTACCTCTCAAGTGCAAGAGGGCAGTTGTAGTTTTAAAACTCGGTGAGTCCGAGGTCGAATCCACAGGGAGGGCTTTGTTAAAAGCTCTAGACTTGTTCTCTTAATTAGTAGGTGAACCTAAATTAATTTAAACTAATTTTTTAGCAACTCAAACTTTTGTTTTAGATTCTAAATGAAAGAAATTCAATTTAATTTAAAAATGCAAACAAAGCATCTACACTAAATTCTAAAGCGAATAAATCAACTCATAAATTAAATTAAATAACAAGCATAATACTAAAAAGGTTCTTGATCCAACTTTCAAGTCCGGGTAGTTCACTACTTTACCTTGGGATGTTTTTATTCAAAACTAGATTAGGGTTTAATTCGAAAAGTGTTAAGAATATTTTAATCAAAGGTCAGTACCAGTGATCTCAAGCGGATATGGTTAAAGACCTTTGTTTCTGAAAGTTTTTCAAACAAACGAAACTAGAAATGAATTCGAAACCTATTTTTAACCTTATTCGAAAGTATGTAAACGGTTATATTCGAAAACCCATACCAGTGACTTCAAACGAGTGTGGTTAAAGATTTTCGATTTCGAATGTTTTCGAAACAAGTTAAAAATAGATTTTAATACGGTAGATCCTTACGCATGAGCTCTCACAACCCATGCGAAGGGTCTACTAACACCCCAAGGTTTTTCGTGAACTACCCATTCTTGATTCGTTGAATCAAGAACTAGGGTTTTACGTTAAAACTACTTTAAGCATCTTAAAAACAATAAAATAGCATTCAATCATACGAAAAGAGAATTGAAACAAGCAAAACATGATATTACGAAACAAATCGAAATAAAATGAAATAGATTAAAGTGCAACTTACAACGTAAAGCGAATATAAAAGACGAGGTGAAGAATCACTACAAAGACAACGATGAAAGCTCCAACGAAAACCATGAATCCACGCATCCAAGTTTAAAAACTAATCTAAAAACTCTCAAATTCTATTCTAACTCACAATTGAAGGTGCAAAATCAAAAGGGGCTTCCCCTGGGTCGGCCATGTAGTAGATATTATATAGAAGTTGTAAAGAAAACCCTAAAAGACGGAATGAAGCCGCACGCACATAATACACTATGGTCCGGACCATTTGGCAGGTGGTCCGGACCACAGAAACTTTGTTCTTCAAGTTCTTTTTCTCGTTTGCTGCTTCTGACAGCTTTCTGTCCTCAACTTCTACTGCAATTTTGACCTCGAAAACGACCGATTCAGGCTTCGGCTAAAGCATGACAGTTGTAGCGCTTTGAGTCTTCTTTCCAACTCAAAAAGAATCAGGTCAATCCGAGTTGTGAGTGAAAATTTATGATCCAAATGCTGACAAGGTGTCGAGCTGAAACTTCAGCTGCACACCACTTCAACTATCTTGAACTTTGGACCATTTTTTCCTCCTCGGAAGCCACTTTCAACACTGCTAATCTCACGTATTTTCTCCTTTTACCTGCAATTAAGAGAATAAATAATATAAATAATAAAATAACGATAAAACTTTGAAATTAACTACTTAAATGCATCAATGAGTATCAAAATGTGGAGTTTGTAATTACACTTTTCAAGTGTAATCATTCTGCAGTGATTCAACCTATATTACTAAACAGAGTTGTGGAAGCCCAAGGTAATAATGTTGAGGCTAATGAATGCCAGATACGAATAGACATTGATAAGGGCATACCTGGTTGGACGACAGGGTTAAATGGAGGATTGAAATTTTAGGGAAAGTTATTTGTTCCAATTTCAGTTCAAGATGTAGTTATGAGAGAGTTTCATCACTTCAAGTTTATGATACATCCCGAGGGGTATAGATGTACCAAGATCTCTGCTGTTAGTTCTTTTAGGCTGGAATGAAAAATGATGTAACTGAGTTTGTGAGTAGGTGTTCGCAAGTGAAAGCAAAATATTAGAGGGCAGCAAGATTACTTCAGCCATTGTCGATTTCAAAATGGAAGTAGAAGAACATCATTATGGACTTTGTTACAAATTTGTCTACTTCTTCCAAGAAGCATGACACCATTTTGGTGGTGGTGGACAGGTTGACAAAGTTGGTGCACTTCTTGTCGATTTGTTTGACTATTCTATGAATAGTTTGGCTCGATTGTATATTCAAGAGATTGTGAGGCTATATGGAGCTCTGATTTCAATTGTGTCAAATAGAGATCCCCGTTTTGCATCTTGTTTCTAGCATAGCCTCCAACAAGCCATAGGTACAGAGTTGATGTTCAGTACTGCCTATTATACTCAAATAGATAGGAAATCTGAGCGTACCATTCATATTTTGGAAGACAAGTTGCGAGCATGTTTTTTAGACTTTCAGGGTGGTTGGGAGGTGCATCTTCTATTAGTGGAGTTCGCGTACGATAATAGCTATTAGTCTAGCATTGAGATGGCACCTTATGAGGCATTGTATGGTCGGCCGTGCAGATCGCCTATCTGCTAGGTAGAAGTTGGAGAGGTAGCTTTGTTGGGATTTGAGATGGTTCAGCAGATAACAAAGAAGATCAAAATTATTAGGTAGAGGCTTGAGAAAGAGCTATACTAATAGGAGGTGAAGACCATTGGAGTTTGAGGTAGGAGATTATGTGTTCCTGAAGGTCTTACCACATAGAGGTTAGTTCCGGTTTGGCAGTAAGGGCAAGTTATCGCCGAGATTCATTAGACCATCCGAGGTGTTGGCTTGGGTTAGTAAGGTGGCATATCATTTAGCTTTGCCACCGAGACTAGCTAGGGTGCATACTATGTTTTATGTGTCTATGTTGAGGAAGTACATCCCTGATCCATCGCATCTTTTGAACTGGGGAGAGCTTGAGATTGATTCGGTTGTCTCATATAAGGTAAAACATGTGAGAATTGTGTATTTTCGTGAGCAGATTCTCCGAGGGAAGACTATACCATTGGTTTGGGTGCTGTGGAAGCATCATGAGACAAAAGAGTCGACTTAGGAACATGAGCAGGATATGAGAATTGTGTATTTTCGTGATTGATTCGGTTGTCTCATATAAGGTAAAACATGTGAGAATTGTGTATTTTCGTGAGCAGATTCTCCGAGGGAAGACTATACCATTGGTTTGGGTGCTGTGGAAGCATCATGAGACAAAAGAGTCGACTTAGGAACATGAGCAGGATATGAGGCATCATTACCTCAAGTTATTTTTTTCATCTTGTTATGTTTTCTATTGTTGCAATTTTCGAGGATGAAAATTTTTGTAAAGGGGTGGGATATAAAAACCTGAAATTTTGGAAACCTATTTATATTTATTTTATTATTTATTTAAGTATTCAGATTTTTATTTAATTTAAATTTTTGTCTTTATTTAATTTTGTTGTGGTATACCTATATTTTGTTTTTATTTTGTGGCATGTGTACATACGTATATGTGTTAGGATGGGTAAAAGAAGAAGTGTGACTCTATTGGTGGTGAGAAAAGGCAATGTTCATTGGTTGAAAGCTGTGGCAAGGAATTAATGCTGTAGGGGAAGCCAAGGTTGGCAGGTAAAAAATTTAAATTTTTGTATGCGAGTTGGAAGTATATCGATAGGGAACTTTATAAGGTGCATGTATCCATGTGGAAAGAAAATGAGTGTTTTGACCTTAATATTTTAAACCCTTTCCCACCATTTTTTCAGCTTTTACTCCATACTTGAGACTTTCATACACACTCTCTTTTCTACCCATTTTCTTCCTTCTTGTGTGAACTAGTAAAAAGAAAGGAGAATTTTTGTACCAACCCAAAATCATAGGGAAATACCAGCAAAAGACAAGTATAAGCGGTGAAGTACAAGGCTAGGATTGCCAAAGGGTATTTTAGAAGGCTAACTTGAGTTGGCAGTAATTTTGGCATTTTATATACATTCTATCGACATGTATATTTGAGGCAGGTAAGGTTTTATGCTTATAAAAGAATTTTTCTTTATCATGTATGTATATATATAGACATGAATGCCGAGTATGATTCGTGAAATCAATGATATATGTTTAAGAATATTGTAGGAGGAAGTTATGTGATATGATACTTCGTTATAGCTAAGTTTTTTTTTTATCTTATTTTTTATATGTATATGTGTATATATGTTTTGATTGGAAATTTACTAAATCTATGCTTTGCGAAAATATAGGTTCATATGAATATATATATGATTATCTTTTCTTTTAATAAAAGATAATCCCATATTGCCGAGAAGGATTTGTAAATTCTATGATAGAAATCTTCTTTTTCTTTTTTAGTTATAAGAGGATATCATGTTATATAAATTTATGTTAAGAATAGGATGTTATAAGGCCTTGTTTTGATTATGAGAATATAAATCCAGGTAATTGATATCTATATTTGTTCCATGATAAAAATCGCCAATAAATTTTACTAAATTCTATGTTATGGTACAATTGTCCGGATGATAATTTGCACGGTTACTGTCATTCGGGCAATAGGAAATGCATACCAACGTCTCGATGATAATCTACATAGCTACTATTGTTACCAATGCCCGGACAAAGTGCATTTTTTTAGTAATTTTCATCTTTTTTCTTTCAACTTCTTTTTAAATATCTCTAATCAACATAAGAAGTAAAAAAAAAAAACAAAAAACAAAAAACGCTCCCTCAAATACCTTTTTACCTATATAAGACATGAAAATATTTTCAATTGGGATTTATATATTTATTTACTTGTTTAAAATGTAATCTTGTCCTATTTGATTGGAATGCTTTCGAAATTCTTCTATGATTGTTTCGACTTAGAGGGATTTCTAAAGTTGACTAATTATATATATCTTGAATAATTTTATTTGTGTTCTTGAAAGTTTGTCTACTTCATTAAACTTATATATGCTTTGGACAACATGAAACTTAGGCTTAAGTGAAATTATTTCACAGAATTTATTAAATTACAGGATGAACATAAAAACCTAAAATTAGGAAGAACGCTTGTGTATGATGTGCTATTAATAATGGAAAATATGATTTGATATTAATTTTTGATATTGGGATAGAAGGTACTTAAAGAGTGGGTTCTAGAGCCCAAGGGTAGAAAGCCCTAAAACTTGCACAGGATGATATAGCATAGCCAATAGGCTAGAAATCTATAAAGTGCATATACGGCTAGCACTAGCATATATTAAATACAAGGACTGTAGGACCAGTTTGGCTGCTAAGGTAAAATGAGATGGACTGGGACTGCAGGACCAAAGCCATGAGTACATTAAGGATCGCAGGACCAATTGTACCCCATGACTGAGGTATGGGGATTGATGAGTACATTTGGGGCTGTTAGACCAATTGTACCCCACGACTAAGGTCTGGAGATTGATGAGTACATGTGGGACTACAGGACTAGTTGTACCCCATAGTTTCAGCCTAGGGATTCGATAAGTATATCAAGGGCTGCGGGACTAGTTGTACCCCTTGGCTTAGGCCTAGGGACTATTTAGGTTTAGTTCTATGGTCAAAGAACTAACCTTGCAGAGTACCTAACCCATAGTATGATATATATATATATATATATACACGGAGATGTGATTGTGATGATGGATATTGTTTTAGCTTGAGACTGCAAAAATCTTGGCTAAGTAGCTATTTAATTTAGAACAATATGTTTAAAGTGGAAATGGTGATATCATTGTGAAATTGATGAATTGACGAAAAAGTTTATTTAATTAATGCCGATTAAATGTTTAGATGCCTTGAATGATAAAGAGATGTATTTTTATATGCTTATTTCTGAGCACACGTGGTTTAGTGCTCACCCTCTACAACTGATCTTGCAAAGGCAGATGCTCATGACGAACTTGTGAGATAGAGTAACTGGTCATGATTTATTTTACTTTTATTTCATGTAATTGAATGTATTGAATATTGGTTTGGGCTCTATTTAAGGCATATAGTTTTATAACCCTTTTGTGGCAAGTTATAGACCTTTGAGTATTCCAATATTGAATACTACTGTTATTTATCGCTTCCGCTCTGATTGGTATTTGATGTGTGGTTATTTGTGATTGATTTGTGGGTTTAGTCCCCACCTCCCCGAGTAGTGAATTTTGGGGTGTGATAAAATATATAACCAAATTAATAAACAACTGCAAGACAAAGATTTGAAGAGTAAAATTAATGCAAAGATTGCACAATTACAAAATACGATATCTTCCACAATCATTCGAACTCACCAGAAAATTCAAAATCAAGAACTATCCACACAATCTTACAGATATCCAAAATAGAAATGGAAAAAACAAATTGAAACCTTCACCTCACAAGATCAAGAACTCAATGTGGCCAAATGGAACCACAAAATATTTAATATAAGAAGTATAAAAAATTATTTCCCAGATCCATCCTTTCCTAACCAACAATATGAAGAATCAGTTGAACCAACACACTTTTTCAAATGAGGTGGAATCTATAAATGGAAACTTGATGAACTATCTGAACATAAAAAGATTAGTAAAACTCCAAAAAAAAAAAATCAAAATGGTTGCAAGTGCTTATAAAACTAAAAAATAGTGTTCAGATAGAGCTGCTGCTGAAATCTTAATCTTACATTTTGACAGTAGATTAAAAACTTAGTAGGATAAATATCTCACCCAACAAGAAATAGAACAAATACTTAATGCTGTAAAAATAGATGAAAGAGATGATGTAATAAAAAAATGAAGAAGATGAAGAAATTGAAGATGCTATCAATACTTTAATATTTTCAATTATTAAATATTTTGTTGGTAATACTAAAAAAATGATGAACGATCTTTAATAATACTTTCAAATCTAAGATGTTTCCAAAACTTCAAGATTTTAATTGGTATGAAGAAGTATTTTTAACAAAACTTGGTCTTCGTGAATATCAACAATTATCTTTTTGGAAAGAAAATTTTATTGATGGTCTACCTCAATTATTTGTGGAAAAAGTAAAAACAAGGCCTAAAGAACAAAATAATGGCATGATTCTATATGGCCAACTCACATATCCTGAATTACCAAAAAAATTAAACTCACATATCCTGATATTTCTGACACAATAAGAGATATTGCCTTTGAAATTTGTACTAATTTCCAATTAGATCAAAGATTATAACAAGATCTAACTTAATCCAAAAGAAACTTCTTGTGAACAATTTGGTTTTAATAAACAAGATTTAGCTCTATCAAGAAAATACTAAAAAAAAAAATTAAATGCATATAAAAAATCAAGAAGACAACACGGAAATTATATATTCAACCCAGTCAAGATAATTTTTATGAATCCAAAAAACCATATAAACCCAATAAAAAACATTATCAAACCCAAATCCAAAACTTCAATTTAGACACAAACAAACTGGCTCATCTAAAACACCTCCTACTTGTTATAAATGTGGCAAAATAGGATACTAAAAAATTAACAGTCCAATGAGAAATAAAAAAAAATTAGATATTGACAATTACCTTAAAAAACACTTATAGATTTTATTAATCAATAATTTTAAATTAGAAAGTGAATACATTATAGAATTTGAATTTCAAATAGATGTGGTGACATCATCATCGTGAATATATTATAGAATCTAAATTTCAAATAGATGTAACAAAATCATCATCATTTGCTCAATTTGAAACTTCAAATATTACTATTGATAATAAACCTATAAAAGATAATTGTCAGTATAATATGATAACAAGAGAACAAGAATTAATAATGGAAATGATTGAAAATAACAAAGATTCGAACCTCAAGAGAATTATTTGCTAAATTTAAAAGAAACTCTTCAACATACTAGCACCAAAAAGGAAAAAAATGATAGAATAGAAAATGTATATGATTTAGATAAAATACTTCAAAAGGCTTAACAAGCTGTCAAAGAAAAATTATCTTTAGAAGACATCAAAATCGAAATAAAATAAATGAAAAGAGAAATTAGAATATTAAAAAATGAATCAAGACTTTCACAAGTACAACGAGAAGATTTAAAAAATCAAATATTAATTATGAAATCTTATAAATCTCAAAAATCTGGTTTATCATCTTCAATATCCATTCAACCTTAACAACAAAAAATAGAAAATACTTTCCTACTAACCCATATGTCTTATCAAAAGTAGAATGTTAAAGGTTCAGTCATGATCAACAAAGAATATAAACTTTAAACCATAGCATTATTAGATTCTGGTGCTGATCTAAACTGTATCCAAAAAGAATTAGCACCAATTAAATATTATAAACCCACAAAAGAAAGGTTATCTTCTGCCAATGGAACACCCCTCAAGATTAAATATAAACTTTCCAATGCCCATGTTTGAAATCAAAGAATTTCCATCAAAATACCATTTTTACTTGCCAAAGACCTCAATTGAGAAGCTATTCTTGGTACACCTTTCTCAATCCTCTTCAACTTAAGACAGTATCCCATAAAGGAATATCTACAAATGTTCTTAATCAAGAAATAATTTTTCAAATTCTCAATCCACCAGATATTAAAATCCTCAATATTACTAAAGATATTGCAATCCAAAAGAATCATGTTAATATAATTTCAAAAATAGTTTCAAAAGAAGAACACTTGCTATTCTTAGAAGAAGAAAAAATTCACAGAACTATTCACCAACAACTTCAAGATGGACATACACAACTAGCAATTAAAAATTTCAAAAATAAAATTATAAAAGAAGCATCTTCAAATGGACCAAATGCTTTTTGGAATTGTAAACAACACATTGTTAATCTACCTTATGTAAAAGACTTTCATAAATCTCAAATAAAAACTAAATCTAAACCAATTCAAATGAATAAAGAACTTCTTGATTACTACAAAAAAGAAATTCAGGATTTACTTGATAAAAAAAATTGATTAGAAATAGTCAATCTCTATGGAGTTGTCCAATTTTTTATGTTTACAAAAATACTGAAATTGAAAGAGATACTCCAAGATTAGTTATTAACTATAAACCTCTCAATGACTCACTCCAATAGATAAGATTTCCCCTTCCTAGTAAACAATATTTATTGCAAAGACTTGTTCACGCAAAAGTATTTTCCAAATTTGACCTTAAATCAGGCTTTTAACAAATTCCATTTCAAGAATCTAATAAATGCAAAACTACCTTTACAGTCCCCTTTGGCCATTACGAATGGAAGGTAATGCCATTTGGACTCAAAAATGCTCTGAGTGAATTTCAAATAATAATAAAAAATATTTTCAATCTATATTCTGAATTCTCAGTTGTTTATATTGATAATATCATAATTTTTTCAAATTCCATACAATCTCATTGGAAACATCTCCACATTTCTTTATATCATTAAGAAAAATGATTTAGTATTATAACCAACAAAAATTGATCTTTTCCAAACAAAAATCAAATTTTTTGGACATTACATCAATCAAGGTACAATAACCCCAATAGAGAGAGCTCTCCAATTTGTTGATAAATTTTTAGATGAGATAAAAGACAAAAACCAACTCCAAAGATTTCTGAAGAGTCTCAATTATATTGCTAATTTCTGTGAAAAATAAAGTCCAATTGCTACTCCCTTAAGGGAAAGATTTAAGAAAAATCCTCCTACTAAAATAATCCAACAACTCAAATTGTATATTAAATCTCTTCTGTGTTTGCATATAACTGACCCAAATGCATTCAAAATAGTTAAAAATAAGGCATCTAACCTAGGTTATGCTGGCATTTTGAAACAATGAATTCTAGGTCCAACCCAAGAATAATTAGTTAGATTCACCTCAGGAACTTGGAGTCAAGTCCAAAGGAATTATAGTACTATCAAAAAAGAAATTTTATCTATCATATTATATGTTTCAAAATTTCAAAGTGATTTATTAAATAAAAAATTTTTAATCAGAGTTAATTGTAAAGTAGGTGAGAATGTTTTATAAAAAGATGTTCAAAATATAGCTTTAAAACAAATTTTTGCATGATGGCAAGTTATATTATTTGTTTTTGATTACCAAATTGAATACATCAAAGGAGATTTAAATTTCATCCCCAATTTTCTTACCCATGAACTCCTACAGGGAACATTTTCCCACAATGCCCCCAAAAGCAACATCCTCTCACAACCCAAAACAACAACTCCAACCTCCAATAACAAAATCTTCATATGTCATGCCTCCAACACCATCACCCTCCAAACAACAATTACAACCAATCTCTGTTGATTGGTATAATCAGGTGCTTTAAGAAGAAGAAATTATGGCCCTCCAATAACAAACTTCAACCATACTTAGAAATCTAACTTTAGCTGGTCCAGCAATAAAAACTTATGTGGATACTGTTATAACAAAATCAACAATAAAGGTAGCTTCATGCCCTTCACCTTCTTTAAAATTAATAATGGTATCATACAACCCCACTCCAATTTCCAATCCCTCAAATCCTAATATATTTATAAAGAAATTTCATCACAGATCATCCCCACTGAACTAAATCAATCCTTTGAAAACCCATATGATATTTGCTTGACAATTTTCCTTCCAGAATTCATTTTCTTATAGCCACTCCTTCAAAAACCCAAAAATTATATGAGTTTATACTTATAGATACAGAATCTGCAACTTTCAAACGTTATTAGGATAAGCAAAATTCTTCCCTAATTGCTTATTCAACATGCCAAATCCTCAATATATTAACCCTAGAATAATGAGGCCAACATCCCAATCAACCCCGCAAACTTTCTCAACAATTCAATCCACCAACCTTCAACTATTGGGACTATTAGACTGCTTGGCATAATACCATTTACAACCAAAACCATACTTATAGGCACTCATAAATGTTCTACTTCAGCAATAAATTTGATCAGTCAACAATTTCAACCTAGTTTCTTAATTGGTGGACTTATTTTGGACCAATCCCTAACTATAACCACCACAAGCTCAGTAGGGATTCCCAGTTTTTGTCAACAAATTTCAACAACCCTATTCTTATCCCAGGAATTTTATTCCCCAAGTCATTTTTCTTCTTCTAATAATTCTCTCTTGTGTGGATTTTAGCATGGAAGTATGAAATAACCAATTATCAATAAACTCCTAAGATTCCATTGTTAGTCCACAGATTTAAAGTCAAATGATGGGATCAATTAAAGATTAATAAGGTCACCCCTTCTATAATGACCCAATAATTTCAATCTCACCCAACAATTTCCAAGGCTACAAATCCCCAATTCTTCCTCAACAAGAGTAAAAGTTTGTCCAAACTATTAATAATAGGTTCTAAAAATGAACTATGCCAACAACTAATGGAAGCATTATCTTCACTCTCAGACAATGATAATGAGAATGAATTAACAACTCTCAGCACAAATGACATAGATTTAGTTGACCTTGCACATGATAATGAAAATGATTGTTTCCAAGTTCTCTCCTCCATTAGAATACCAACAGAAGAATCCAAGCCAGCAATGAAGTTAAAAGAAAAATCCAAATCAGAAAATAATTCAAAGTTGTTTCAAATCCTCCAATAATGCTGCCTAACTGCCCAAAGTGTTAAAAAAAAAAAAGTAAATGTTCAATTAATCAGTCTAGCTTTCATTATTTATCTGAGACCAACCTCTTCAGTCCTTCACGTGAACTCTCAGAAAAATAGCTCATCTTCTTCAAAATCAACTATTTTCATTATGTCATGCCCCTCAATTAATTGTCCAGAATAGACAATTAATTTAGGGGCGTGATAGAATAGTTAAAGCACTAGGTTACGAATACTTTGGATCATTGGTAGTGAGGCTTATGTGTTTTTGCTGTGTCTTATAATTTCCTAGCGTCTATTTCGTGGGTTTAAGATTAAGGATTATGGTGTTTTGTAGTACGGTTGGATGTGGATGTGGTGGGGACCAAGATTTTATCCAAAATAGTGACTCTGTTAGTGAACGATATGAAAATTTTGTGGAACATTGTAGTTAATAGTAAATTCATATGATTGGTAACAGTTCGATTGGCCTAGATATGAGATTTACGAAGTATTCTTTCAATTGTTCTAATATCGGGAATGATAATTAGAAGAGATTCTGAAAATGATAAAATTTTTGAATTTCAATTTGAGAGGCTTGAAGGGCCTAAGTTAGCGACACATAGATTTATCGAGAGTATGACTTATTGTTAAATGAGGATAGTTGTTGAATGATATTAAAGTTTTACTTGGTAAATAAAATTAATATAAAAGTGGGAATGGGTAGGTTATGCACTTACAATATGATGAGTCTTTGCTACCATAGATTAGTGACTATTTGCCTTAAAGACATCGTAGTTCAAGTTTGGATTAATATGGAACCATGTCATTTTCTTCGTTAGATAATGTTAAGTACGCTAAAAGGTTTTCATTCTGATGACCAATTTAATTTTGAATGAGAAAGAGTCTTAATATTATTTTCCAAGAATAAGTTGTAAATTTGTGGATGTGTTTCCTAACAAGTAACGAGAGTTACCTTCTTTGTGGGAGATTATCTTTTTCATGGAACCTGTGTCATGTGTCTTTCCTGTTTCGTTACGCCATGTCATGTGGCATCAATTAAGTTGAGAAAGTTCAAAATTTAATTTGATGATTTGTTATCCTTTGATTTTGTTTAATATAGTATTTAGTTATGAAGACATCATAAAGTTTTAGGTTAAGTGGTAAGATGGAAATTTGGGAGTTAGTGTAGATAAGGTTGTCAAATTCAGTGATAATTGGAGATGAACATTATTTGTTAAAATTTGGCAAATTATTTTACTATGTGTGTATTAACAAAATGTAAGATTCAGCTTTAATTATTCGAGGTAAAGTTTGAGCTTAGCTAAATTTTGGTTGAAGTATTATGATAAATTTTTCAAAGATTCTGGCTATGTTAGTCGAGCACACTGAGGTTTAGGATTGATATCCAAAGTTTTGTGAGTGTGTTAGGTTATTATTTCCATTCTATTTAGAATTCCTCTCACTGGAAGGGTCCATTGATTCGGTTAATTTGGAAGAAAGTTAAATTGTTTGGAGTAAAACTTGGAAGGACGTTTCAATAGGCCGAAGTGATGGTTGGCAGAGGTTCTAATTGTAACACCCAATATTTAATTTTGGTCATTTATATGTTATTTTGGGCCAATAAAATATTTAAAATGAGATTGGGTAATTTATTTTATTTTTATCTGGGTCTGGTGTGGCCCAAAATCGATACGTGGTTGGACAACTGGGTCGAACCCAGTCTTTCTTTTCTCTTTTCTTTCTTTTCTTTTCTTTTTCTTCTCTTTTTGTGTGCTGGTTTTTTTTTTTTTTGCATGACCCGCGGATTCCGAAGAGGGCGCAGGGAGAGAGAGAAAAGAAAGAGAGAGGGAAAAAGAGGGAAAAGAGAGAGGGATCCAGGAAGGAAGGAAGATATACCCGGATAGTTTTCAATGCCTTGACCGCTGTGGCGGTGTCCGTTTAGTGTGATTTCGCTCGAGGTAGGAGAAATTGACGCCGAAAGGTTTGTTGCCTAAACTAAAATCTCTTTATTTCTCCTTGTCTCTTCAAGTTTGAGGTAAATGGGACCTATATTTGTGTTCTAGATATTACAAAGATCATTTTGGTATATTTATATGCTTGATTTGGTGAAATTTTGTGAGATGTGTATATATATATATACACACACACATGAGTATGTATATATATGCATGTGGGTGTCAAATTTTTCAGACTTTTGAGTCATAATAATTACATAAATGAGATATAGAGATTTTGGGATAAATTTCTATATATACATTTGGTGTGAAAGCGTTCAAATTTAGACTGACAGCATGAAGTCAGTCCGAAATTGAAAGATTGTGCGCAAGGGTGTTTACTGGAAACAACCAAAAAAAAAAAAGAAAAAGAAAAAGAAAAGAATAAGGATAATACTTAGCGATATTACCATTTGGGCCTAAAGTTTTTGGTAATTACAAATTAACCCCTAAAGTTTTACATAATTATAAAATGGCCTCCAAAGTTTTTGATAATTACAAAGTGAACCCAAGAGTTTAAATAATTACCAAATGACCCCCAAAGGTTTAAATAATTACAAAATGACCCCTAAAGTTTAGGAAAATTATGATTTTACCCCTAAAGAATTGGGAAGGATAATAATATTACCCCTAGGGTTATGGGAAATTATAGTTGATGTTACAGAATTAGAAAGATGTTAGAAAAGTGTGAAGTTTGAGATTTAAAGCGTGCTTTATTTTATATTGCTAATGGTAGAAAAGAATCCTATTTGTGATTAAAGTATATGAGATATAATTGATATAATTGATGATGGAGTTATATGAGATATAATCGATAATTAATATAGCATGCTTTGTTAATGTTTATGAACTCTTGAAGAGAATTATTATGCATAATTGAGTATATCATGTGTATTAGAGTTGGGGTAGCATCATGTGGTCTATGTTGAGGATATTGATTGGCTGAGAGTGCCACATTTATATTGTGACATGCCGAGTCACAGGTTATATACGTAGACTAGGTTTGCGATTTAAGAAAAATGAGAAAATAAGATTTTGAAAATACCAGATGATTCCCAGTCGATACATATGACTAAAGATTAATCATTTGGAGTTGGGCATTAATATTGAATTGAGATATTATGGGATTTTCTCTAGATTGTAGCTGGACCATGCTTGAGATGAGTAGATGCCTGCTTAAGATGAGCGGATGCCTGATTAGGGGTGTAACACGGTTCCCTAGCAGATGAGTCAGGGGGTGTAACAGGGTTCCCCTAAGTCTTACACCGATGGGGGTGTAACACGGTTCCCCATTTGGTTTATATATATATATATTGAGATAATGTGATTGTTACAATTATTGATGAGATGTATGGATGATTATATTGATCACGAGTTTGGTTATGAAATAAAAGGAAATAAAATAGAAACTACGGTGACTTGATTCTCAAGGTGGGATATGTAGGCAGCTCAGGGTAGAAAGGCTTGATTCTAGTCTTTCCTATGGGTAAGGTTTGAGTAGATAGAGATTGGATAATTGCATTACATTACATATGCATTTTTATATGATGTTTGCATTGCGTAATCTGACATGTACATTTTATATTATGTTTGGTTACTATCGTTGTGAGTTATATTGAATGTTTGAGCATATTCATTAGCACACACTTGCATGGTTCTACCTAGTGGGCTGGTTAACTTTATCTATCTATATTGCGGGTGATCTGACGAGACCAGATAATAGCCACTCGGAGTTGAGTTGAGATTGATAGATTGATTTATTACAGAATTTTACTTATATTTAGATGTTCGTATTCCCCTTTATGTGACCTGGGGGTGTGGGTCCCAAAGTCAATTTATATATGCGATTGCATTGTTGTTGATGAGACCTATGTGGCTATATCAGTCTTAAATTTAGTCGCTAGGGTGTGACCTTAAATTTATCGTGATTGATGATATTTTATTTATTTCGTATGGGAATGAGGAACATATTTAGTTGTTTTGATGATTGTTATTGTATTGAAACTTGACCTTGACACAGGTTTTTCTTTAATTTATTTTATTCCCATAATCCCATGTCGTCCTCCCGGACAATTAAGTTAGGGGCGTAGCACTAATGTTGGTCATTTTTAAATGGTCAATGAGTTACTTAGCATGTTGTGATACTTCTCATGAAGGTCTTGGCTTTGTTCTAATAGGGAAAAATTAGATGGTGGTATGGGTTAAGGTGGTTAAAGCCTCGATGGTATTAACAGAATAGTGAAAGGATTAGGGTGTGCTTGGATCACCAGAGTTTAAAGGTAATTATAAATTGTGTGATTTGATGGTGAGACATTATAAGTGGATGGAGCACTTAAGGGATTACAATTTTGATATTTAATGTTATTCTGGTGGTGCCAAAATAGTAGCTGATACATTACGTAAAAGGTTGTAGAGTTTAGCAACCATGATAGTTTGTTTTTAGTAAAATATTTGAAAGAATGTTAATGATTTTTAAATGCCTTAGACAATAATGATAATAAGAATGAGGTAATTTTCTCGAGTTTGAGTCATTGTGGATGACACCGATGTTATGGATTAGAGTTATTAAGGTCTAACAGTGAGATTAATTTTGTTAGAAATTGTGGCGTCACTAGTTTGCTGACTAAATGGCTAAAGGTTGTAATATGTTGTTGGATGGATATGTGAAATTTAAAATTAATGTGCTTGTACTTGATATGGTATGAATTTTGGAGAATGATGATTTAAGAGTTTCATTACTCGAGGTTTAAAATCATCCTGGTGGGATGAAAATGCACAAAGATTTAGAAAGTCCACACTAGTACAGTGGTATGAAACGTGATGTGACCAAATTTGTGCCTCGTTACCTAATTTGTCAGCAGGTGAAGGCCCAGTATCAGAGGCTGGTTGATTTGTTGCAATCATTGCTTGTGGCTGTGGCACAGTAGAAGTGAGACCACGTGATTATGTATTTTGTGACCAATTTGCCATAGATTCGTGAAAGGCATAACACTATTGAGGTGATCATGAACTGGTTCAATAAATTGACTCATTTTCTTCCTGTTGAAATAAAGATTTTATGAAATAGTGATGTCTGCTCTATATTTAGGAGGTTATTGGTTACTGGGTATGCTATTATCCATTATGTTAAACTGAGACTTAGTGTTCACAATGCAGTTTTGGCAGAGTTTGCAGGAAGTACTGGGGACTTAGTTATGTTTTAGTATAGTGTTTGTTTCTTCCTATTTTAGTATTTTTTAGAAATTTTAGATTTGAAAGTTTAGAAGTCTGAATAGCCCAAGTTTACAAATTTTTGAATTATTGAAATTGTGTGTTACAATGAAATGATGTGTGGTTGTGGATCAACTTTAGAGTTTTGAAAATCAACAAGTTGAGGCAATTTGGGAATGAAATGGTGGTTCACTTTTCATGTGGCAATCAATTATTAACGTAAGCCATTGACGATCATTGTGCCTTACAGTTGTAGTGATGTTTAGAGTAAGGTTAGAGCAATATTGCCCTCTCCAATGTTTGGTTTAAGATATTTTGAAATAACTTCTGATATATTGACCAGTCTGAGATTTGATGAGAAGAATGAGTAGCATTGTCTTCCTAGTGTGATGTGCACATGCATTGGTAGTATTCTTGGTAGTTACTCAATTTATCCTCTTAGGGGAAATAATATATCTCTGTTTAGAGTCCATATCAGGAGTCTTTTATGTTTATGTGATGTTATATTATTTAGTACTAGTTGGATTAAGGCAATTGAGACTTCATTTAGATGAATTAATTATTAGTCTGAAGTTTCATCTGTTGTAGTATTTGTTGGGGAAAGGCAAAAGTGATTTTCGTTAGACATGGGAGGAGAACGCTATGATTTTGGGTAAACTGGAAGTTATTAAGCTTGATGGCAATTAAGAATGAGTATTAGTATCAAAAATTGACAATTTGTCTGATTAGTTGCAAGTCCGAAAAAATATGTATAAGTTTTGACTGCCCAAGATAGTGTTTTGGATTTTGTAATAACTAGTTGAAGTATTACTATGAATTTCCTGCGAATTTCCATGCTAATGATTGGGCACGACCAAGATCCATGTTTGATAGTTGAAGTTTGTAGATTTGGCGGGTTACCCTCACTGTCCTATTTCGGATATTTTCTAACTAATAAACTCATTGGCTTAGGCAATTTGGAAGGAATATAGAATTTAGTGAAAGATTATGGTTTTAAATTTCTAGTGTTATCCTGATAAGGCCAATGTAGTGGCCGATGCTTGGATTAAAAGGTCGCAAGGATTAGTAATTGTTATATTTAGTTTTCTTTTATTTGAAGTCATTGAGAATATGTTTGGAACTTTGAAATTCTTTGGGACAAAGATTATGACAATAGTGAAATGAATTTATAAAGGTTGTGTTATGAAGAAATCGTATGGATAATATTAATATAGGGTTATTGGATTCCAACTATACGACCAATTTTATCAGAAAGTGCCAATTAGTTTTCTCACTAAAGGGGCAAAGTACATAAGTATAACCATAGGTGAGAAATTGAGATTTAAGAACAAAATGATTGCGATTGAAATGGGTGTACTTTTGGAAGTAGAAATTTGAGAGTATCATCATTCAAGGTGTTGGTGCACCCTAGCAACGTTAAGGGGTATAATGACTTGAATTGTTTATTCTAAAAAGAGAAAATGAAATGCACGTTAGTGCCTGAGAACTAATAATACAAATTGACTATTTATGTGAGCTGAGTTTTGATATAAAATCATTTAGTTGATTCGTGTGCTGAGGCACCATTGTGGAATTGTGAGATCCTTAGACAAGTGAATAGGTGACGTAATCGAGATGGATGTCTTAGTTCCTAGACTGAAGTTTGTAATTTAATATTAAGGACAAACTTTCTAAAAAAGAAGGAAGAATGTAATACTTGGTATTTATTTTTGACCATTTATATATTATTTTAGGCTAATAAAATATTTAAACCAAAATTAGGTTTGTTTGGTTGGGTTTATTTTATTTTTCCTAAACTAAGTGTGGCCCGAAATGCTGTTGGGTTAGATGACTGGGCCAAAGGGCCCAGCCTTTTTTCTTTATTTTCTCTCTTTTCTTCTTTTCTTTTATTTCTCCATTTTCTTTCTTTTGTGTGAGTTCTGGGTCATTCCAAAAGCTACAATGAGAGAAAGAGCGAGAGGAGAGAGAAAACAAAGAGAGAAAGTGAGGGTCGGAGGTCAGAGATAGTTGATTCTTAGTATTTTCGGCATCGTGATCATCGTGACGATGTCAAATCGTGGCAATTTCGCCCAAGATGAGAGATATAAAAGGAAGAAGTTTTGAAACTTTGATATTTCTTCAAATTTTCTTCACCTTTTCTTTAAATTTAAGGTAGGTGAGACTTATATATGTGTTCTAGATATTGTTAGGAGGATTTTGATATATTATTTGCTTGATTTAATTAAGTTTGAAAGATTTGGTTATACAAATATCTAAATGTGCATATATATGCATATACATGTTGGAATCTCATATTTCTTGAGCTAAAGTTAAAATAGACGTTCTATAATTCGTTGTTTGGATATTACGATGCGCATATATATATTGATATTGTTGAGTATTGAACCTAAGGTAGTTGGTTTGGGCCTGAGAGTAGCCGAGGAAAGATGATACACATCATATATTTAAATTTACACAAATATGTGGGCTGGGTTCAACCCCACTAGGAAAGGGGTCGACCACCTATTAGGCAGAATGCAAATCATCATTTAGAGGATAACTAGGGTCGACCCTGACCCATTAAGGGGTTGACACCTTCTGGGCACTGTGCAATTTATAATTAAAACGTGGTAGGGGTCGACCCTAACATTAAAAAAGGTCAACACCTTTTCGACAGTATACATCCCTATGCTCAAAACATGAATGGGGTCGACCCCAATCCTTAAAAGGGTCGACCCCTTACAGTAAAATACTACGTATGACCAAATTTACCTACTAATGTTTGCTAGGATAGAAATTATGTTAAATAATGAGATTTAATTGATACTTGAATATATTACGCTTTGTTTAATGTTGAGAATGATTAAAGAGAATTATTATGCATGATTGACCATATGATGTGTATTGGATTGGGGTGTTTTCACCCGATTATGAATTGAGTTTGTTGATTGGCTGAGAGTGCCATCTTGATATTTGACGTGCCAATGCACGAGTCATGTATATAGACGAGATCCATGATTTTGAAAAAAATGATAAAATGAGTTTTTAAAAGTACTAGGTAATCCCTAATCGATATATATGACTAGAGCTTAGTCATTTAGAATTGGGATGTTAATTACAAGATATGATTATAAAATTTTCTCCAGACTACAACCAAACCGTGCTTGAGCTAAGTACATATCTGACTAAGGGTATAGCACGGTTCCCTAGCAGAAGTGCCAAGGGGTGTAACACAGTTCCCCTAAGTCTTACACCGGAGGGGTGTAAAATGGTTCCCCACCTGTGATTTTATCTTGTTTGAGTCAAGCAGATGCCTGACTAAGGGTGTAACATGGTTTCCCACAATTCCCTAGCAAAAAGGATAGGGGGTGAAACATAATTCCCCTGAGTCTTACACCAGTGGGGGTGTAACAAAGTTCCTCATCTATGATTATATAATGAGATTATCGTTTGTCATAAGCATTAAACGATGTGGTTGGTGATCCTATGTGCTTTACTAAAAGTCAGCCGCCCAGGATAAGGCTGGGGGTAGATGGAGATTAGATAATACATTACATTACATTGCATTACATTACATTACACTTTTACGCTTACATTGTTATATTATATGTATGTTAATATTCTGGTGAATTATATTATATTTGTTTGTTGTACAATGGTGCACACTTGCACGTCCTACTTACTAGGTAAGTTTGCTCATTCCATCCATATTTCAGGTGATCATGTGAGGCTAGGGAACAGCTACTCAGAGCTAAGTTGAAATAAAAATAGCTTGGCCTATCATGTTGTGTTATCTTATTGTTGGACTATTGTATTTCTATTTGTGCGACTCGGGGTGTGGGTCCTAAACTTATTTATGTGTTAAGATTGTATTATGATTATGTTATTATGGCTATATAAGCCTTGGATTGTGTTACCGAGGTGTAACATTAGCTTCTATTGTGTTGAAGTATTTTTTATTATCTTCATATAGGAATAAGCGACAATATTAGATGCTCTGATTTTCATTATTATATTATGACTTAACATTGGAATAGGTTTTTTGTTTAGTTTAATTAATTCTCATATCCATACCGTCTGTTCTGGACAATTAAGTTAGAGGCATGACATATTATTGAAGTAGCTCAATAATTCAAAAAAAAAAAAAAAATTGTCTATAAAGATAATGGATTACAGCATGAAGGGGCAAGTGCCATTTAGAAACCCTCTTTCCTTTCTCTCTCTCTTTTATATATTTAAAACTTGTATCAATAAACAGGGATTACTTTAGCTAAAGCTATTCTATAGTATTGCTGTAAGTTTTCCTTCAATTTGTAATTTGTATTAGTAATTTATATTTTATATCAACAATATCTTCAATAATAATTTCTGTTCTTCAATTTTAAGTAATTAAATTAATATAAAATACACTTTATTAAATTATTTTTGATAAGTAATATAATTAAATTAATTAATTAAATGAATTTAATAAATAAATGATGATATAACTAAATTAATTAATTTTAAACAGTAGCGTTACCAAATGGACCATATTTAAATATTGGTTTTATTGTGGATGCATAGGTTGTGTGAGATTTTTTGTACTATTTGAATAATTTTGTGAATTATAAATTTGTGGTTTTATTTTAAAAAATTATTAAGATAAGTTATTAATTAAATAAAATACTAATTATTCTTAAATTTAAAATAAATAATGCCACTATTATATATATATATAAGGCATTTATGCATTGAACCGATACCTATTAGATAATAATAATAATATACTAAACTCTGAGAATATAAACAGTAACCAAAATATTTTAGTAGAAAATGTTTGTCTACAAAATAAATATATATATTCTATCAAATTGATGTACTAGTCGTGTAATAGCATGTAAATATGTAGATATGTATATTTATATTATCAAAATGATGTGCTAGTCATGTAATAGACATGTACTTTAATAAATTTTTTATTTTGAGTATTATCTTGAAAAAAAAAACTACTATCTTGAAAAAAAAAATTTACTCTAGATTTTTTTTTCTTGAAAAGCATTTATATATTATCAAGATTAGATTAAAGTTGAAAGTGAGTGTTCACTCTAACTAATGAAAAAAATAGTTATATATTTTATATTATATTTTTTAGGTTGGTTTGAAGTTAAATTATAAATTTTATGTTATAGATTATATTTTTCGACTTGGTTCAAGTTAAATTATTTTCGACTTGAGTTTGATTTGGTTTGTTATAGTTGAGTTCTTTTATATATTAATCTAAGAACCGAATAAAATAATCAAATTATTGATTTTTAAGCTCAAAACCGAATAAATTTTATTATAAACCTAAACTAAAGTGGTCGGATTGATTGTTCGATTTTTTGTGTGCACCACTACTTCTATTAATTATCCCATCCCACAAACCAAACACAGCCTTACCAGTTGGTCGGTGTATTCGCACACTTGAAAATCTGAAATGAAATGAATTGAGCTCCCTCTCAGCCCGCGCTAAACTATCGACAGATGGAAGCAGCCTCTCGCTGCGAAGTTCAAACATTCACTCTCAGCAAATCTCCTACAAGCTGCTGAGACTGAAATGATAATAATGGCATTCTCAGGGGTTTCTTTGTCTAAGCTCTTCCTGTTTAGGCAGAGTTCTCTGGCTTCTTTCTTTCGCTTCTCGTTGCCTCATCTCACTCTCTGTCTCCAGCCAAACCCCAGTCGATTCAGTCCCTCTGCTTCTCTATCTACCCAAGACTCAACCCCTTTGCTCGATTCTTTTGCTACTCCCAAGCAGAGCACTCGCTGGAAGCCAATGTGTTTGTACTACTCGCAAGGTAAGTGCACAAAGGTAAGTTTCGCCCTGTAAAGAGTTGCTACTCTAATTTGTCATCCACACGGATGTTGGTGTGTGTATGTATTTAAATTTGTATATTTTTGTCGCTAATTTGAAATGGGTTTTTGACACATGCATTGCACGCCAAGTGTTTGATTAAATTTTTCGTAGGATAAACAACCACCATCTTGCTGATTTCGATATTGCCAAATATTAGAAGTACTGCTAAATTGTGGGAAAAAAAGGTTTAGGCATATTCAGTTAATGATTCTTGTCTGCACTACTATATATATGTATGCATATATTTTGGGTTTTTTTGAAGCATGGTTGCTGTCGAATGATTGTTTGTATTACTTAAGAACTGCGTAAATGTGAATGACGCTAGCCATGCAACCCAATAGAATAGACTTACTAGTATGCATGTTCAGAGCGCGGTTTTACCCACACCTCTATGTCCATCTATTTGGAAGCCAATGGTTCAGATCCTCATTCATGGGTACGGGGGTTTATTCACTTGCAACAACAGTTATTAAAACTATTGGCCAATTAGATTGTTGTTTAATCAAGCCAATCAGAGCTAGAAAGAAGCCCTTCCTTTAATATCGAGATAAAAGCCCTTTCCTTAGTATGTTCTTTCCACATTTATAGCTATTTATGTTGAAACACAAGCCCTTTTCGATGAATTAGAAATGCAGGAACAAGACCAGTTATCATCCTAAATGTTTTGTGTAATTTTGCATCTAAGATTCTAAGTGTGCTTCTATTGGACTTATATCTAAAGTTTTTGAAAGAATTTTTGATTGATATAAACTGAAAACAAGTCATTACAATTTCTTGCAATGGTACCTATACTTTAAACAGAAAAAAGAAAAAAAGAAAATGTCATCAGTGATGCACAGGGCAACAACCAAGCCTGCAACTAAAGAAGAGAGTACTTGACTACCAGTCCCTTTTTTTTTTTTTTTTTTTTTTTCCTTTCTTTGGGTTGGTTCCAATGCAAACATCCCACAATTACATTATTCTTCATGCTACCCTTAAAATTCTTGTGGCATAAGTATTCGAAACAAAGAGAATACTTGACTCCCAACCTTTTTTTTTATCCCTTTTTTTTTTTAATTTCTTTGGGGTGGTTCCCATGCAAACATCCCACCAATTACATTAATCTTCTTGCTACCCTTAAAATTCTTGTGGCAAAAGTATTCAAACTACCTCAGATGTAAATATTATGTCCTAATTTAAATTTATTTTGGTTTACCTGCTCTAAGGTTCTTAACACCAATTGCGCTGCACTCATACATGAACCCATTGTCAATAGTCTCTGCCTTGTTTTTCAACAAAATATATTAATTTGGATCTTGAATGAAGACATCCACTTACGGTCCCGGTTGTTATTACTGAGCAGTGATGAATCTTCTCGTTTAGGATGGTGTGACAGATATATTCTTAGGCTTTATATACTTAAAGTGGAAATCAGTTGGGTGTCATGAAGCAGTTTGCAACTGGTTGGGTTGCGCCACTTCTTGGATGTGATCATATGCTTAATTATCTAATGTATGCAAAGAATGATAAACAGAAACTGATGTATATTGTGTTTTATCCCTTAGGAGGAGTTGCAAAAACTAGATTTCCTTTTATTATGTGCATTTACTAATTTACGCAACTATTTATTGACACTATTTCTATTTATGAGTGGTGTACCTTTGATATGTCATTAACAATATCATAACTCCTAAACCAAAGCTGTAGAATTCGGCATATTCTGACTACTGCGGAAAATAATTTTAGCCTGGAATAGACAACAATTTATTCCTGATTGAAATTTATGTTTCATGCAGATGGATGATCCTATCCACCTAGAGAAATTCAATCATGATTGCTCTGTGGAGCTTAAAGCAAACACTGTCAAGTTCAAACATGCATTCTCTCAGCAGTTGGACTTTTTTCTTGTGCTTGATTTGGAGGGAAAAGTAGAGATTCTGGAGTTTCCTGTTTTGATGCTCGATGCGAAAACAATGGGTGTTGTGGATATGTTTCATAGGTTCATCTCTGTTTTCTTATTTTGTGTTCAATAGGGGCTTACCAAATTTTATATTATTCTTTTTTGGATTTTGTTGTTCTCTCTCTCTCTCTCTCTCTCCCCCCCCCCCCGGGTTCCCCCTTCTCCCAAATTATCTGTGGATTTGGGATATTGATGCATTTGGTTTAACCATTTTCCAATTGTTTTTTGTTTATGCTTGTTTTTTGTTTTCCTTTTCTAAGAAAATTAAAACAGCTGGAAAACGTGTTCAGTTTAGAGAGTGTCTTTGAAAAATATACTTGACAGAAGGCAACAAAATGTCATTTTCCTTAGAAAAACAAAACTGAAAATGTTTTGCAAACCAAATGCACTATATTTTCTTTCATTTGTTGCATCTAAATATCTCAAAATAATTATAAAAGGATTTACATGCTTGAATAGTGTATTGAAATTTTTGGAAATCAAAAAGTTTATTATATCATCTGAAGTCAGTGCACAGTATCCTATACATCAGGCTAACAGACTTAGTAGACAAACACATTCAGGGTATATTATATCGTAATTTTTTCCCAGGGAAAAGCAAAGGAGCACACAACTTGGTAATTGATTCACATTCCCCTCCAAATGGTTGATTTTCATGAGGTTAATACATGATGTTTGGTTGGAGAAGCATACAGTCTTTCAAAACATGATGTAACATGTGGCTTCTTTGCCAAGTTTCAGGAGGAATTAACCCC
Organism: Vitellaria paradoxa; assembly: GCA_019916065.1. Classification (NCBI taxonomy): domain Eukaryota; kingdom Viridiplantae; phylum Streptophyta; class Magnoliopsida; order Ericales; family Sapotaceae; genus Vitellaria; species Vitellaria paradoxa. The sequence goes on from CM034234.1 coordinate 36,280,321, forward strand.
ATATCATGTGTCACACAGTACTTTGTTGGAAACTCTGTTCTTTACATTACCAATTTCTTAAATCGTAATAAGATACTTATTTTTTTTGTTCCTTAACCTGTTTCACATAAGTTACAGCTGAGCAGCACAATTTTTCAGAGGCCCTTATTATACTTTTTTTCTATTCTTCTTTTCATGTGTCCTTTTCAGATTTGTGAGGCCCTCCGGTATGAGTGAGCAAAGAATAAACGAATATATTGAAGGAAAATATGGAAAACTAGGAGTCAATCGGTATGGTATTACTTCTACTTTCATTGTGTTCTCAAGTAATATTTGTTCCAAAAGTAAATGAAGAGCTGCAATTATAAATTTGGTCGTGCAGTTTCACAAATGTAACTTGGTTTGTGGAGTTCAAGACTTTTATATGATCTAATCTAGCTTGGTATTGCCATCTATTTGGGTTGATTATCCAATTTAAGTACAATTGGAGAGAAACATAATAGTCATGATGTGCTATCTGGTACACTTATAAGAAAAATGGTGATTTTGCACTGTTGATACATGCAAAACTAGTAAGAAAGTTGCCGACTAATCAGCAATTTTACCAGGCTTCTTTTGTAAGGAGTCATAATCTGATATTTAGATATGTTTACCAAGCATATCCATGGGCATATACCTGTTCACGAACATATTAATTTCAGTGAATTAATTAATCAAATCCATCTTTTGAAAATAACTGTTATGATTGTGTCTTTGGATTTTATTTTGTTAACTTAAAGCTGATGGTCAAGCTCCTGCATGTAATGTTTATAACTCTGGCTCATGAAAAATAAATTATTATAGGCATCTGTAAGCATATTTTCAAATGATGTAATTTCATGAAACTTTGCCCTTTGTGGAACTTGTCCTTTGGATGCAATTGTCTGTTTAGCGTAAGGATACCCAAAATATTAATACAAAGGATAAAATTATGAATACTCTCTCAAATATCATTAATCAACTCAGAAACTCAGAATGCCTATGTAGATGGTAGATAAATTCTGCATGCAATTTTAGTTACAAACGAGGTGATAGATTTGAGGTTGTGTAGCTAGAAGGAGAGAATTCTTTGCAAGTTGGACATTAAAAAGGCTTATGACCATGTGAATTAGGAGTTTTTAATCTATGTACTGGGTCGAATGGGTTTAGGCGTCAAATGGAGATAGTGGATAACGCGGTGTATGTCAATAGTGAAATTCTCTGTTCTTGTGAATGGAACCCTTGAAGGTTTCCTTTTAGCGTTAAAGGGTCTTGGCCAAGATGATCCTATTTCTTCATTCTTGTTCATTGTAATGATGGAGGCTTTTAGCAAAATTATGGGAAAGTAGCTCTAAAAGGGTTCTCAATGTTCTTTTTTTTTTTTTTTTTTGGTTTTGGGGGGGGGGGGGGGAGTTGACACTTGCAGATGATTTTGTAGTGTTTTTTGAGGTAGAAATAATTATTTTGGTGGGGGAGGTGGAAGATATGGACTCTATAGCAGTGGTGTGATGCCTTCATCTTATTTGGGCATGCCGTTGGGAGTTTAGTATAAGGTGAAAGGAATTTGGAGAGTAGTTTTAGAAAGATATCAGAAAAGATTATCCGGATGAAAAAAAGTCCTATCCAATTGGGCGAGGATTTCGTTAATTAAAAGTACTCTCTCAACCATGCCTTACTTATCTTTATTCAAGGTCCTTGGTAATTAAAAATTTGAAAAAAGATGTAGAGAGATTTTATGGGGAGGGGTAGGAGAAGGCACTAAATATAATTTGATAGATTAGAAATCAATTTGTAGACCCTGGAAGGAAGAGGGATTGGTGATCAAGAGCCTAAAGACCTTCAACATAGCATTACAAGGGAAGTGGCTATGGAGGTTCATGTGAGAAAGAGACAGGCTTTGGAGGAAAGTCATTGCAACCAAATTTGGTGGGGAGATTGGGTATCGAGGAGCAATTTATACTCAACAGAGTGGGCATATGGAAAGGAATAAGGAGAGATTGGGATATGTTTAGGGATAATGTGAGGTGGGCAGTTGGTAGGTGTAATAGGATAAAATTTGTTGGGACTTGTGGCTCATACGGAGAGAAACCAAGTGCTAGGAAGGACTTGGATTCAACGTGTAGTGGGCTGGGCCGTAGGCCTGAAGGTTTGGGGGGTGCGGGGGGGTAATGCCTCTCGCGGTATGGTACGGTACGGTATAATTAAGGGTATTTTGGGAATCAAACCATGTAATTCTATTAGGGTTAGGAATAGACCATGTAATCTTATTAGGGTTAGGAATAAAGATGGCTATAAATATTCTCTATGTAACCCTGTGATCAATAAGAAAGAACTCTCGTTCTCGCTCCCGTGGACGTACCCAGATTTTGGGGAACCACGTAAATCTGTGTGTTGATCTTTTACTGTTTTTCTTCCATATATCGTGTGTGTGTGTGTAAATCGATCCTACAAATTGATATCAGAGCCAGGTTGAATCACACGAAGAACGATGGTGGGAAGTTCGTCTGTTACAAAGTTCGATGTAGAAAAGTTCAACGGGACTGGGAATTTCGGACTATGGCAACAGCGGGTAAAAGATCTGTTAATACAGTAGGGTTTGGTGAAGGCGTTGAACGGGACTAAGAAGAAACCAGAGGCGATGTCGAACGATGACTGGGAAGAACTGCAGATGAAGGCAGTGAGTACGATTCGTTTGTGTCTTGCAGACGAAGTTATGTATCACGTCATTGGTGATGACTCGCCTGCTAGTGTTTGGGCTAAACTGGAGAGCTGGTATATGTCAAAGTCTTTGACAAATAAACTGTTTTTAAAACAGAAGTTATTTGGATTGAAGATGGCCGAGAGTTCCGATCTAATTCAGCATATTCATACGTTCAATCAATTTGTTAGCGATCTGCTAAGGATTAACGTGAAATTCGAAGAGGAAGACCAGGCTCTGATGTTGCTGTCCTCGTTATCATCTTCTCTCGACACGCTCGTTACAACTCTACTTTGAGGGAAAGAAACCCTAGAACTAGAGGAGGTCACTGCAGCCCTTTTGGCGTATAACCAACGCAAGCAACAGGCTAATTTATCTCAAGGTGAAGGACTGGTGGCAAAGGGGTACGAGAATCGTGGAAGAAAGAAGGAGAGGGGTAAAGCAGGTGGAGGCCGTGGGAGATCTCAGTCGAGGGGGTAGTCCAGGGAAGGGTTTGCGTACAAGTGTTACAAATGTCATGAACCGGGACACATGAAGAAAGATTGCCCTAAAAAGGGCACAAACTGGAAGAAGAAATAGGGAAGGGCAGAGGAGAAGAAAGATGGACCGTCGAATTTTACGAATGTCGCACAGCAGGATTCGGAAGAAGATGGTGATATGCTTTCAGTATCAGTTCATGTGGATCATCTGTCAGACTCATGGATTCTGGATTCAGCATGCTCTTATCACATGTCTCCTAACAGAGAATGGTTTGACGCCTACAGGTCAGTGAATTGTGGTACTGTTTTTATGGGCAATAATACATCTTGCAAAGTCATGGGAATAGGGACAATTAAAATCAGAAAGTTTGATGGTATTGTGAGAACCTTGGGTGATGTTAGGCATGTTCCAGATTTGAGGAAAAACTTAATTTCAATGGGAACCTTAGACTCTGCAGGCTACGGGTACAAAACAGAAGGTGGAGTAATGAAGGTAACGAAAGGTGCTATGGTGATCTTGAAGGGTTTGAAGGGTCCTGGAAACATTTATAAGCTGATAGGGAGTACAGTTGTAGGTGGAGCCGCTGCCACTGCAATTGAAGATGCTGATGATACTATGCTTTGGCATATGTGTCTGGGGCATATGGGGGAACGTGGGATGTTGGACCTACATAAGAGGAATCTGCTGAAAGGGGTGAAATCGTGCAAGGTTAGATTCTGCAAGTTCTGTGTTCTAGGGAAACAGTGTAAGGTGCAGTTTAGAGGTGCTACTCATAGAACGAAGGGAATTCTTGACTACATACATTCAGATGTTTGGGGGCCAGTGAGTGTAGCTTCGAAAAGAGGATCTCTGTATTTCGTGACCTTTATCGATGATTTTTCGAGGAAAGTTTGGGTGTACTTCATGAAACACAAATCCGAAGTTTTTGATAAATTCAAGGTGTGGAAAGCTGAAGTGGAAAACCAGACAGGGAAGCGAATTAAGTGCCTCAGGACAGATAATGGGAAAGAGTACAAGAATGGGCCTTTTCTGAAGTTTTGTGAGAAACACGGGATTCAGCGACACTTTACAGTTCGTAAGACACCTCAGCAGAATGGGGTGGCAGAAGAAAGGATGAACAGAACTATAGCGGAGAAAACACGGTGTATCAGATTGAATGCAGGACTTCTAAGATTTTCTGGGCAGAAGCAGTGAATATGGCATGTTTTATTATAAATAGGTCACCGAGTATTGCTCTGGATGGAAAGGTAGCAGAAGAGGTGTGGATAAGGAGAGATGTAGATTATTCAGTTCTTCGAGTTTTTGGATGTCCAGCCTATGTTCATATTCCCGAGGATGAGAGGTCAAAACTTGATGTAAAATCCAAACAGTGTATCTTCATTGGGTATGAAAAAGGAGTAAAAGGGTACAAGCTTTGGGATCCAGAAACAAAGAAGGTAGTGATCAGCAGAGATGTGATATTTGATGAAGCTTCTATGGTCAAGACACCTCAGAAATTCGAGTCAGCGGATGGTAACAAGCAGCAGGGTATACAAGTTGAGCTGAATGGTTCTGACACACGTGGTTCTGAGTCAGAAGAACAGCAGAAATATCAGCAGTAAGAAAGCATAGCCACGAGGAGACCCAGACGTACTATGAAAGCACCGGAAAGGTATGGGTTTGAGGATATGGTTTCTTTTGCTTTGACTACTACCAGTGGGGATCCGTCTACTTTTCAGGAGGCTATCAGTAGTTCTGAAAAGGATAGATGGATGGAAGCCATGATGGAGGAAAAGGAGTCATTGCACAAGAACCAGACTTGGGAATTGACAGAACTGCCTGAGGGAAAGAAGACAGTGAGTTGCAAATGGGTGTATAAAAGGAAAGAATCTGCGTCAGAAAAGGAAAAAGAGAAGTTCAAGGCTCGGTTAGTAGCAAAAGGGTACTCACAGAGAAAGGGAATTGATTATGATGAAGTCTTTTCTCCAGTTGTGAGGCATACTTCGATCAGAATTATCTTGGCGTTGGTGGCTTGCTATGATCTGGAGTTAGAGCAGCTGGATGTGAAAACGACTTTTCTCCATGGTGATTTGGAGGAAGTTATTTACATGGAGCAGCCTAAGGGGCTCAAGCAGCCAAGGACTGAGCACCTTGTATGTAGGTTGAGGAAGTCGCTTTATGGGCTTAAGCAATCTCCAAGACAATGGTACAAGAAGTTTGATTCGTACATGATTCGGATCGGGTTCACACATTGTGAGTATGATTGTTGCGTTTATGTTAAGAGTCTCGATGATGGATCCTGTATTTTTTTGCTACTTTATGTGGATGATATGCTTATTGCTGCGAAGAGTTTAGTTGAAGTAAACAAGTTGAAGTCTTTGTTGAGGAAGGAATTTGACATGAAGGATTTGGGTGCCGCGAAGAAAATACTTGGAATGGAGATTCGCAGAGATAGGTCAGCTGGGAAGCTGTGGTTATCTCATAAGGATTATGTCATGAAAGTGTTGGAAAGATTTAGCATGGATAATGCAAAGTCAGTGAGCACTCTTTTGGCGAATCATTTCAGATTGTTTTCAGCTCAGTGTCCAAAATCAGCTGAAGAAATTCAGGACATGTCAAAAGTACCTTATGCCGGCGCAGTTGGTTGCTTAATGTATGCAATGGTGTGTACAAGACCCGATTTGGCACATGCTGTTAGCATAGTCAGTAAGTACATGGCCAATCCAAGTAGAGAGCATTGGGCAGCAGTCAAGTGGGTTTTTAGATACTTGAGAGGTACAGTGGACCGTGGGATTATGTTTGCAAGGCAACAAGATCAGATTTCAGTTGTAAGGTTTGTTGATGCTGATTATGCTGGAGGTGTGGATGACAGAAGGTCTACGATAGGGTATGTGTTTACTCTTGCAGGTGGTCCTATTTGTTGGAGATCCATGGTATAACCTCTAGTGGCTTTATCTACTACTGAGTCTGAATATATAGCTATGACTGAGGCTGCTAAGGAAGCATTGTGGCTAAAGGGGTTAGTGAAAGAATTGGGCATAGATCAAGGTGGAGTGCAGTTGTTCTGTGATAGTCAGTGCCATTTATTTGGCAAAGCATTAGGTGTATCACGCGCGAACCAAGCACATCGATGTGAGATTTCACAAAGTAAGGGAGTTGGTTGCTATGGGTGACTTGATACTTAAGAAGGTGCACACTTCATAGAATGCAGCTGATATGTTGACAAAGACGGTTACCACAGACAAGTTCGAGCATTGCTTGGACTTAGTTAATGTCTCTCGTTGTTAGAGATGAGACATTCCCCCTAAACCAGTTGAACGAGATTGTTGGACTCCTGAAGGGGTGGGTATTCACCAAGGTGGAGATTGTTGGGACTTGTGGCTCATACGGAGAGAAACCAAGTGCTAGGAAGGACTCGGATTCAACGCGTAGTGGGCTGGGCCGTAGGCCTGAAGGTTTGGGGGGTGTAGGGGGGCAATGCCCCTCGCGTTACGGTACGGTATAATTAAGGATATTTTGGGAATCAGACCATGTAATCCTATTAGGGTTAGGAATAGACCATGTAATCTTATTAGGGTTAGGAATAGAGATGGTTATAAATATTCTCTATATAATCCTGTGATCAATAAGAAAGAACTCTCGCTCTCGCTCCCGTGGACGTACCCAGATTTTGGGGAACCACGTAAATTTGTGTGTTGATCTTTTACTGTTTTTCTTCCATATATCGTGTGTGTGTGTGTGTAAATCGATCCTACAAAATTCTGCAGCCATAGATGGATCCCTGAGGGGAGATTAATCGAGTTGTTCTTGGAATTATATGCATTGGCGGTTGATAAAGACATTAGGGTTGTGGATTGTTTGGGTAGGGAAAGGCACAACCGAGTTTGGAATGTTGGGCCGTGTAGGAATCTAAATGATAGGGAATTAGAGAGGTTTGTGGCTCTAATGGAATTGTTGTAGAAAGCTGAAACGATAGACAGAGAAGTCACAGTGATAAGGCTACATTCGAAAAGCTGGAAGTTTGAAAGTAAATCGTTCTATAAGGAGTTAAGAGGAAGTGGGCTAGAAGATTTCTGGTGGGGAAAGTTGTGGTAAGCAAGAGTCACTCTAAAAGTGGCCTTTTTTTGTATGGCGTGCAATTAAGGAGACCATTTTAACAATTGATAATTTATGGAAATGGCATTATGTGCTTATGAACTGGTATTGCTTTATGCAAGCAAAAGAAACCACAAGCCATGTTCTTATTCATTGCCTGTGGACTTCAGAGATTTGGGATATTTTCATTGGGAGATTTGAGGTGCACTGGTTATTCCCCAGCAACCTCGAGCTTACCAAGCGAATGGTGGGGGTACACCCCCTACATCCTTAAGAGGAAGGCATGGAAACCGGTGCCATTCTATGTCTATTGCTAGCATGGAGAAAGAGGAACAATAGAATATTCCAAGATTCTGAGTTGCCTCTGTATAGAGTAAAAGTAAACTTTTTTTACAACTTTGTATATTTTGGTTTTTGGGGGGGGGGTATATCCAAACTTGAATTATGTTTTGAATTTTGTGGAAGATTTGAGTGAGTAGAATCAGGTTGAGGGGGGGCTCTAATGCTTTCTCTATTTTTTCTTTACTTTCAATTGTTGTTCCGCATCAACTTGGTATCAGAGCGAATCCCTGGTGCAAATCAAAAAAATCAAATCACTGTTTTCAGCCGTGAGAAAACCCTAGCCGCAGCCGCTGCCGTAAGCGTATGCATCCTCGCCCTCAAAACCTTCGTACGCACTTTTGTGCATTTTCGGCTACATCCATCTCCGACGACCTACACCACCGGAATCGCCTCCCTCCGGCGAACTCTCTGGTGATCCCAGAATTTTCCGGCAACTTTTCCGGCGACTTTTCCGGTGAACTCCGGCGAAGTCCAGCAGCACAACTTGCCTCCAGCGAACTCCCAGGCGACCTCGGTGACCTCCGGCAGCTTTTCCGGTGAACCTCCGGCGACTTTCCGGTGAACCTCCGATGACTTCTGATGAATTCCAGAACACTCTGTCAATCTATTTTGGCAAATTTCAAGTAACAAGACAGTTGACTACTTATTCGAATGTTTTAAAAGCGAACACTTTATATAGTTTAAAGCAAAGGTTTGGATTAGGTACAATTCTTTCATTGTTAATTATGATAAATGCTTATGTCATATGGCAGCGTGAATTGCATAAATTTGAACTTGAACCTTGCCTATTTGTTTCATTTATCCTACTTTCTATTTCTCTTTTGAATTTAGTTAATTGTTGTCCATCTTAAAAAAAAAAAAATCACTCACCCATTGCTTGCCTAAATTATTTGTTGAGTTTCATTTATTAGATTCGTTATTCCTATCAGCATATTAGGATCTTATATTTTTATTACTTTCTTTTTCAATTTTCTTTAATATCAGCATTTAAAAAAAAAAAAATTACTTCTATTCTTTTGCCATGAATTTCGAAAACCAATCATATTGGAATAATAAAGTAGGACTTCGTTCTATTCATCAAACTTACGTCAAAGATCCTCCTTATTTTAGTGGCACTATCGATCCTCATGAGTTTCTTAATTGGGTAGATGATATTGAATACATTTTTGACTATTACGACTTGTCTGATGACCAATGTATTCGTCTAGTCAAAACAAGATTGACCAATTATGCTAGAGAGTATTGGCAAACAATTGAGTTATACCATAGACATGTTACTCGATGGGCCTTAATGAAACAAATTTTGAGTGATCGATTTATTGCTAAAAGTTTTATAGATAAGGCATGGTCTCAGGTAGTTCAGCGATACACTCATAAGACATTAAATGAAACTTATTCCAAAGCTTTAGAAGTTGAAAAATCTTATGAATTTGAGTCTTATGAGTCTATGTTGGAGTCAAAGTACCCTATACGAACCATTGAGTTACAACGTCTATCTCTTAAACCTAGCGCCCCTATTGTTTCTGTTGACATTTGTGATTCTCTTATTGATTCTCCTCTTTTGACATTTGATTATGACGAGTCACCAAATTCTCAAAATGTGTCTGAAGTGGTTGAATTGGTTCCACCTTCATCTTACATTGATTTTGTTGGTTTATTTGAGGACATCATGAATAATGATCGTCAAGATTGCATAGACTCTATCATTAGTGATGGTTACTTTTTCAGGGGATATTATTTAAGCATCTCAAGAGTTTTACTTAGTGATTTCATCCGTTGAGAGTTCTTTGAGTCTATGTCCAAATTATTCTTCCGTGAGATCATTCAATTGCATGAGTCCTCCTCACTTTTAGTGTATAACAGAGACATTCTTGCATACATTGAACAATTTTTTTTAAAAGTTATATGTGGCATGTCTTACCACTATTCTATCGATATCATTGAGTCTCATTCCATTTGTCCGTTTTTTAGGGATTCTAATTTGACGAGTTCAGTTACATCATCACTCGTCACTTATTCTCATCCATGTATTCCACTTCTTTTTGATAATGCTGATATTAAATGGAAAATTGGGTTGAGTAATAACTAAACCAAACCAAACCAAGCATTTTCCCACTAGGTGGGGTCGGCTATATGGATTTGTTGACGCCAATTAGATTTGTTTAGGGGCATGTCATCCGATAAATCTAAGTAGGTCGGGTCATGTTTAACGATTTCTTTCCAGCTTCTCTTGGGTCTTCCTCTACCTCTCCTACTCCTGGCAATCTCCATACTTTCACACCTTCTAACAGGTGCCTCTGCTGGACGCCTTCTAACATGGCCAAACCATCTTAATCGGTTTTCTCTCATTTTATCTTCAATCGGTGCTATTCCTACTTTGCCCCTAATCTCCTCGTTCCTAATCCTATCTTTCCTTGTAATCCCGCACATCCACCTTAGCATCCTCATCTCCGCAATTGCCATCTTCTGACCATGATTATGCTTTACTGCCCAACACTCTGATCAATATAGCAGCGTTGGTCTAACCGCTACCTTATAATACTTTCCTTTCACCTTGAGGGGGATTTTTCAGTCGCACAAAACCCCCAAAGCACTCCTCCATTTGGTCCACCCAGCTTGAATCCTGTGACTTACATCAGTATTAATCCCTCTATCTTGTTGCACCATAGATCCAAGGTACCTAAATTTATCTTTCTCTACAATCTTTTGTGTGCCTAAACTTACTTCTATACTACCCGTTATTCTACTTTGACTAAACTTACATTCCATATATTTCGTCTTGCATCGGCTTAGCCTAAACCCTTTTGTCTCTAACGTATCCCGCCACAATTCTAGCTTAGCATTCACTCCTTCTCTCGTCTCATCTACTAAAACAATATCATCTGCAAATAGCATACACCACGGCACCTCATCCTGAATATGTTTTGTAATCTCATCCATAACTAAAGCAAACAAGTACGGGCTTAACGCTGAGCCTTGATGTAAACCAATCGTGATAGGGAACTCATTAGTCTCTCCACCAGTCGTCCGTATAGATGTCATTGCTCTATTATACATGTCCTTTATCGCCTCAATATATGCGACACATGCTCCTTTCTTTTCCAATACTCTCCATAGAATCTCCCTAGGAACCCGATCATATGCCTTCTCTAAATCGATGAACACCATATGTAAATCTTTTTGACCTTCTCTATACTGTTTCATTAACCTTCTCAAGAGAAAGATAGCCTCCATGGTTGATCTTCCAGACATGAAACCAAATTGGTTCTCTGAAATGTTTGTTGTCCTTCTTAGTCTTCTCTCAATAACTCTCTCCCATAATTTCATCGTATGGCTCATCAATTTAATCCCGCGGTAGTTCGCACAGTTCTGAATATCTCTTTTATTCTTGTATATGGGTATAAGGATACTTTTCCTCCATACATCAGGCATCTTCTTGCTCTTTAGCACTACATTAAAAAATTTTGTTAACCAACTTATGCCATCCTCTCCTAAGCACCTCCAAACCTCAATAGGGATACCATCTGGCCCAACCGCTTTTCCATTCTTCATCATTTTTAATATTTCTTTTACTTCTTCCCTACTGATTCTCCTATAAATTATAAAATTTAATTCTTCCCTAAAAGTGGTAAACTGCCCCAAATGTATGTCACTACTACTGCTTTCGTTAAATAACTTGTAGAAGTAACTCTTCCAACACTCCTTTATCTCCTCTTCCTTTACTAATACCTTTTCATCCTCATCCTTAATGCATTTAACTTGGTTTAAATCATTGGTCCGTCTATCTCTAGATTTAGCAAGCTTGAATATCTCTCTTTCGCCCTCCTTAGTGTCAAGTCGCCTATATAAATCCTCAAATGTCTTTGCCTTAGCCTCATTAACTGCCTTTTTGGTTTCTCTTCTAGCTTCTCTATACCTCTCCAAGTTTGCTTCTTTTCGGTCGTTTTGCCAAGATTTAAAACACTCTTTTTTAACTCTTATCTTGTCTTGGACGGCCTTGTTCCACCACCATGCCTCTTTTTTTTGCCGGAGCACTCCCTTTGGATTCTCCTAAGACTTCTTTCCCTACTCTCCTAATACACTTTGCTACCTTATCTCACATAATATTTGCACTCTCATTTACCGTCCAAATGTTTTCCTCTAGTACTCTTTCCCTGAATGCTGCTTGCTTATCACTTTTTAAGTTCCACCATTTAGTCTTTGAGCATCTATATGACTTCTTTTTTCTAGCCCACCTTTGAAGCTGCACATCTATGACCAACAACCTATGTTAGACAGTCAAGCTCTTGCCTGGTATAACTTTACAATCTTTACAAGTTACACGGTCTGTTTTCCTAGTTAAGAAGCAATCAATCTGTGTCTTTGAGGAGCCACTCTTATAAGTCACCAAATGTTCCTATCTCTTCCTAAAAAAGGTGTTCGTCACCATGAGATCATAAGTCACTGCAAACTCCAAAATATCCTTCCCTTCTTCATTTCTATCATCGTAACTATATCCCCCATGTACTCCTATGTATCCATCTATGTCGCGTCCTATATGATCGTTCAAATCTCCTCCTATGAAGGCCGTCTCTCCTTGAGGTATCTCTAATATCATTCCTTCCAAGTCTTCTCAAAACTTCTCCTTATGTACATCTCCTAAGCCCACTTGGGGGGTATAAGCACTAATTACGTTTATTATCTCTTCTCCTAACACTAACTTAATTGCAATAATCCTATCTCCACAGCATTTCACATTAACTATATCTTCCTTTAGATCCTTACTTATTACTATGCCGACCCCATTTCTCGATCTATTAAGCCCCGTATACCATAACTTATACCCAGGCCTCTCAATCTCTTTAGCTTTCTGTCCCACCCACTTCGTCTCTTGCAAGTAAGCAATTGCGATTCTTCTCATTTCCATTGTATCCACCACTTCCATAAGTTTCCCAGTTAAGCTCCCAATATTTCAAGTACCTAATCTCAGCCTTCTATTTTGGACTAGCTTCCTTGCCCCCCCACTCGTCCAGGAAAGTGCGAGGATCCTTGCCTATTTAACATCGCACCCAAGCGCCGATGCAGCGATCCTTGCTTATTTAACACTGTACTCGGACCATACAGCGCGTCGCTAAGTAGGGAACGCCCCCACGAAATCTCATTAGGTGTCAGAAAATCCATAAAAAAATTTTGACAAAATTTTACGCTGGCTGTCGACTACCTAACACAACCCTCCTCCTTTATCCGGGCTTGAGACCGGCCATGAAAAAAAAACATAGGCGGAGTTAAAATTGGGTTGAGTAATAATTATTATAAATTTCCTACTTATGTTATTGATGAGAATAAAGAATTTAATGGATGTAACTTACTGATGACTTATGCATTGTCTACTTACTACCCCATATCGTCTTGTCAAAATTTGTATGCCAAAAATGTTGGGCCATTCTATATCCTTTGTGATCCTAGTCCCAATGCAATTTTTTTCACTTTGCCATGTGATATGAGTTTTGTCGTAATTTGGCATGTGGAGAATTTGTTATCTTGTGGAGGCATCTTTGGGCCTCAAATATTGTCTGCAGGTTATGAAGATATTTTTATGCCGGTTCCCGTTCCTCCACCTCTTTAGCGGTGCCTATTTGTGTTCGATGTTGAGGATCTCATTTTCTTTCCACTCTAAAGATGTCTTGTCAAGTGGAAAATGCGACATTGCAACAGTGCCAAGTTTTCAACTCGACGAAGTCGAGTTCTTCTCAGTCCGGGAGAGTTGATGAGGACATCAATTTTTAAATTTATTTCTTTTTTATTATTATTATTATTTATTATTTGGACCCATTTGTTTTGGGTTTTATTAATAATGAGGTTATATTATTATAGGTTATTTGGATCCATTTGTTTTTGGGCTATTTTAGTATCGGTTTATTTTATTTTAGGCCTTTTGTGTTAGGCCCATGATGTTTTCTATTTAAACCCTAAGTAGGGTTAACAAAAGATGATGGATTGATTGATTGAATAATATCGGTGGCTGTGTTTTTCTTTCCCCTCTTTTCTTCTAATTCTTCTTCTCTTCTTCTCTACTTTCTTCTTTCTCTTGCTTTCTCTCTATTCTTTCTTTACTTTCAATTGTTGTTCTGCATCACCTTTGTTTTTGTTACAAGATTTTGGCATTCTCTTAATGTCTTTATATTAATAAAATTTATTTACTAATTTAAAATAAAATCAAATAAAGAGAATGAAAATTTCTAAAATTAATCCTAATTAAATGGAAATTACTAGGCAAAATAGGATTTTTTTTAACGAGACCAAAACTTGAGTAGAAAGCTTCCATAAAAATTCTTATTGGGATGTTCAACTTGCATCACTCTTGCCACAAAAAAAAAAAAAAAAGTTATTATAAGGTTCTATTAGCATGTTTTCAAATTATGTAATTTCATGAAATATTGCCCTTCTGGGAACTTATCCTTTGGGGTTCTAAATATTTACTCGTGAAGTCTAGGATTAAAGCACTCATGGTACTTTTTTTGCGCTAGGATTTCTTGGTTAAATAAATTGTATAGACATGCCTGTCTCCCTGTGTCAGCCTTCTCTTTAGTTAATTTTGAGGATGCTTAAGGACTATATAATATTCTAGTGCTTAGAAATCTCTAGTATACGCTAGCAGAATCGGTGGTGTCTTGTACTCCCTCAACCAAATGCTGTCCGTGGCGATGTCTGAAAGAAATTCCTAGTAACTCTGCTGTACAAATCCAAGAAGAATGAACTTCAATTCTCTTTATCTATGCTGGCAAGTTTTTTTTTTTGGTAATTTCTATGCTGGCAAGTTGATATGAATGTTGAATTGCAGCGTTTGGCATGATACAGCTATTCCATTTGAGGAAGTAATTCAACAGTTCGAAGCTTGGATGGCTCAAAATCACTTGTGGGGAAAAGAGACTGGTGGGCATCTTAGAAGAGCTGCATTTGTTACTTGGTAAGTTAACTAATAGATAATGAGAAATAGAAAAAAAAACTTCGATTTTTTCCACTCAAACTATGCAAAGCTTAATTGGATCTTATCTTGCTTGCTTGTTTATACAAAGACCCATACGGAATTCTTCAGATAGCAGTTCTGAACATGTCGTATAGGTGGTTGTATTTTGTGTACCATATAAAGGTGCACTTGGAAAAAGGGCACTATTGGAACGAAATTAAAACAACCCTGGATCAAATACCAGTATTCGATACTGGCTCATTCATAGGAAACCTGTACCTTCCCTATTTACTCGATGAATTTAGTAGTAGTTAAGTATTTAGCGGTTACAAAAATGGTATAGGATAAAATACAATTTTTTTTATTATATTCCTTTTTACTTTTTTTTTTTTTTATATTTTGTGATGATGACTCGAACTTCTCTCTCGAAACTGCTCCACAGGTAGGTTTTAGATCCAGCGGCGATTGAATGAAATAATATGATGCAGACACTCCTAATATACAATTTCAATTCTAGGAAATATACACACCCGGAAATTTTTTACTGAGATGCCTTTGTTTTACATTTATAGTGGGAATTGGGATTTGAAGACCAAAGTCCCTCAACAATGCAAAGTATCAAGAATGATGCTCCCCCCATATTTTATGGAATGGATAAATCTGAAGGACATCTATCTAAATTTCTACAAAAGGAGGGTGAGTCTATTAGTCTTTGATTTTTTTATTGCTTATTTTCCTTTAGAAATGGTAACATGTTTTCCTTGTTAATCTTCCCTTAGTACGGCATTGATAAGATTGAGGACCTCTTTATGGTCTGTAATGTTGTGATATTCATTTGTTTTAAATACCATTTTTATCAAACATAGACCAAATCAATGGTCTGGAGCATAAATGTGAGAAGTGAGAGCTATTAAATTTGTGAACCAAAAAATACTGTATACAATGATAAACTCCTTAGGGTGCAATTCCTAGGTTCCTAATTTTAGCTGAGCTTAGATTAGGTTGAAATTTCCCAACAGGACCTTCATTGTCTTCTCTTCTCTGAAGATGCAATTGATACATAGGACCTGTTTGGATTGCCAAATTTTACAAAAAGTTACAAACTTATACAAATTTTTGGCCATATTTGTTTTCGGTGTGGTTACTTTAAAACTCCAAATTTTACAAATTTTTACTAATTTTTACCAATTTTTATCAACTTTTGAACAACTTTTCTAACCAAAATCGTTAGAACGGGTAACCCCGTTCTAACGGGTTTTGACAGCAAGCTTTAGTTTGGCCTTCCAAGTACCAAAAAGTGAGTGATACATTGCAATTCTTTTTTAACTTTATCTGACTTATGGTTTTCTAAATGCGCCCATAACTGCTACCACACCTGGGAATTGAAATAGCACCAGTCCAGTTAGGTGCTCAGGCTCTGTTTAGGACCCAAGCTAAAGTTCCTTTTATTTCTTAATGATGGAAGGTCCTCTCCCCCTTTCATTGTGTTGACATTTTGCTCGTCTTTTTTGCATTGCTAGGCCACGGGAATGATCACAATGATGAAGGAGCTTGAGATACCGCTGGTAGGAAGTCACCATCTGGGAATAGACGATACGAGAAACATAGCAAGGGTGGTGCAGCAAATGCTCCAAGATGGTGCACTCCTGCAGATTACTGCGAGAAGAGATCCTCACTGTCTTGAAAACGTTGAATTTCTTTTCAAGAACCGTATCAGGTAGCAGCAGCAGCTGCTCACTTATGGCCAGACCTCACGCCTCTTATGGGCCACCATTGGCAACGGTATGGTGGTTGTGGAATTTTTTTTAATTTACACTTTCGTGTATATTTGATGACTTAAAAAGCAAATATCCAACCCTTTGTATTTTGTTACTGACTTTTTGCAGCTTGCAGATGGGCTGCTAATGAAAATCATATCTGGGTAAAGATCAAAATTCCAATTCTTTTTTTTTTTTTGGGGGGGGGGGGGGGGAGGGGGTTGGGGGGTGGTTGTTTTGGCTAATGCAGAGACAAAAACATTTCGAGATCAATATGAAAATAGATAGATTATTATTTATATTGTTACTATTATAATTTTTAAGGCTCAATTTGATACACTAAAAGAAGCTGGCTTCTTTTGTCTTATATGAATTATTTTCCCCAAAATATTCTTGTATTTTTAGCATTTTTGTTTTACATTTCTATAAATGTGAATAACAAGTCTAAGAATTACTTAAAAGTAAAAAAATTAATAAATAAATTTTGTTAACAGTAATTATATATATAAAAAAAAGGAAATAATGAAACTTCTTTTGGTTTACCAAATAAAGCTAAAATATAAGTTAAAATTTTAGGTTAATTACACTAACATATTTTTTAATTGTACTTTGTTTTCAATTTACTGTCGTCATCTTTTAATCTTAATATTTTAATTTTCTCAACTATTTAAAAGGGGTTTTGCTTAAAATTAATTAAAAAAGTTGAATAGAATCAAGTGAATAGTCACTATTTTATACAATTTTATTAAGATTAAAATATTCTCAAATACAAAAAAGAAAAATAAATATAATACATGCAATACGTATATATATGGAGAGATATTATGTTGCTCTTGCTCGTCTTCCACACTGTAGATCAGTTATTCTTTTCCAAGCCATCAACAAGAATAGTTTTGCATCCATCCGAGATGGATCTTCTTTGAATTCGGAAAAAAAAAATTAATTCTTATCTAGATATAATAATTAATCATATAATATAGTCGACCCTACTTAGTAAGAAAAGACTTGATTTGGTTTGGTTTTGTTATTATCTAGATAACATATGTGAGAGCAATATAAGCAATAGAAAAGTCATCAATGGGTACATAATTTGCTAAATTGTATGATTCTCATCCGTTGATACAAATTAGCACCCATGTATTGCATTCATATTATCACGAATCTCTGCAAATCAAGAACCGCAGAAAATTGAATCCCCTTTGGATTGTCATTTTCATTTGCTTTTTGTGTGACTCTTTTGCCTAGACAACTTCCTTCCATGATAATCTGATTTTTTTCTGTTTAAATACGATTGATGTGGTATATTACTGTCTAGGTATACCGTAAAGGAGAGAGACCCTAATTTGCTTCTAGAAATCTTTTTTTTGGTAATTAACAAGTATTTGGATTAAAGGAAAAATAATTTACATCATCTTAGAGGCATACTCCCATATAACAAAAGTAATATTTACAATGGAATCCCTCAATTAGTACATAAACTAGTATTATCTTGTATGACATTAGTTACATGAATCTGAGAAAGTTTAATTTAGATTACATGACTTATGTTACTAATAATGACAGGAATAGATGATGAGAGTCTTTTGAAAATTCTTGCATTCTGTTCTTGCGTGATATATTAGAGCAGCCCATTCAAGTTTGCATATTGTGTTGGTAAGATGTTTCCTACTAAACTGACTCATGGCCCAAGAGACTTTCTCCTTCCATGGTTGCTTAGGTTTGGAGATGGAGCATTTCTGTAGTACAATTTCCCTTAACTCTACTGAGAAGGTACGTTGGAAGAATAAGTGGTCCATAGTCTCCAATGCTTGTCCACACAAGACACAAATAGGATCAATATTCGTTCTTCATGTAAGCATTCTATCTTTAGTGTTCAGTCTTTCTTTAATTACAAGCCACAAGATGAAAATTATATATATGTATATATTTCATTTATTTTTTTCTTTTTATACCTAGGGTATTTTAGCATTAGTAAAATTATATTATAAAAAAGGGATGACCGTTCACCTGATTTCATCCAACTTTTTTTAACGATTTCTAAACGGAACACTTTTTAAATAAGTAAAAGAGTCAAATTATTAGGGTTAATAAATTAAGAGGGTACTTGAAAATCAGGTATAGTAAAAAGAGTGTCAGTGTAATTAATCCTAAAATTTATTTAAATGTTTAAAATTTTTAATAATAAAATTAACTAGTTTATTATTTTAATATGTTTCTTTGAATTTTGGTATGATTTGCTGTATTTTAATCAGTATTATTAAAATCCTGATTTAAATCTTAAGATCTTACGATTTTGCAATATAAGATCGGAAAAACTTGTTCGATTTTATGTAAAATCGTAATAAGGGCAAAATAGGTAGAATCTTGATTTTGGGACGTAAAATCAGTAAAATCTTGATTTTATAGGCAATTTTACTGATTTTAAAAATTAATTGATGTTTATGTAATTTTGTCAAATAAAATAGATTTTTATGATTTTTTTCAAGTAATATGCCACAACTATTTCACCTGTTACCTTTTTTTTAAGATTTTTTTATTCTATAATATTATTATTTACTATACTACATTATTTAAGAACTATGTGCATTGTTGCACCAAATTAACTACTATAAATTAAATGTAGTAGTTGGGATAAAAATAAAGAGACCTATGATGAAATATTACAAATACATTTTGACTCAAACAAAAACTTAGGATAAAATGAAATCAGTATTTTAATGTCGATTGTATAAATCACACTAATCATTTTAACGATCTCAATTGTGTAGTTTGTAAAAGGAGTATAGAACTAGATATAAAATATTTTGTAAACTTTGTTAAGGATTCATTTTGTTAATATGATAAGTTTTTATGTGTGGCATCTTTCTTGATACATGTCTTTTCTCTCTTCTCTTATTAATAAAATTATTAACTTATCAAAGAACAATAGAAGCTCTAAATGAAAAATTGTAGCATAATAGATTATATTTTCATTTTATAGGCATTTGGTAAAATCTTACGATTTTGCGATTTGATTTTATGATTTAATTTTTGGACTCTCCACCGATTTTAAGTAAAATCTCAATTTTAACAACCTTGGTTTTAATAAAATTGTTAGTTATTGCATCATGTTTTTTTTTTTTTTAATCTTTCTAGAAAATAAGAAATGTTTTTGTTACTTCAACAATCAAAATGATATTGAAACAGAAACCAATAGAAACATAAAAATGATTTGTAAAAGTAATCACAACTCAAACAAAGCAAGAAGTAAATTACAGAGTTCAAGCCCAACCCAACCACCTTTTGGTTGCTTACAAGACTCTCCATCAGTGAGACTAAGTCTGTATCTCTATTACAAATTGAATCAATAGAAATCATCACCACGACATTCAACCATCCAGCCAGTTTCACTTACACACACACACTGATATATATGTATATGTATATACACACACACACTAATATATATATATATATACATATATATATACATATCTATATATATATGTATATATATATATACATATGTATACATATGTATATATATATATACATATCTATACATATGTATATATATATATACAATCTCAAATGCAAGACGACCCTCAAATATTTGTTATAGATAGAGAATTTATTATGGATAAAAGTATATTAAAGAAAGATTTTGAATCATCTGAAAATGATCAAAAAAGAGAATGGTTTTTATCAAACTTTGATGAAGTTGCCAGAATACCAATAAGAAAAAAATTTTATAAACATGTTCAAAACTATAAAACTCATTTTAGATTTTTTGAATGGTTTGAAAATTATGCTGCCAATAATTCTATAAATTATCCTTTTATCAAAGAAATAAACGTTACTCAGAAATCCCAACAATGGAACACATCAGAAGGTATTAAACAATCTACCCATCCACCTCATGAAGAATTATCTATCCAATATAGAAATTCAACCATTAAGGCTTCACCTTATAAAAAGAAATCACCATCAGAATCTGACATAACATCTAGAGATATACAAAAAATCCTAGAACAGAATAACTTTACAAATCAAAATCTTAAAACAATTAGTGATCAATTAAATAGAATTGAAAATAATTTACAAGAATCAGAACCTGCAATAAGTCAAAATTCGCATCAAAAACCCTTATTTATTCCTCATGAAATTCCTAAGAAAATCAATACTCAATTAAAAGATAAAGATCTAATACAAGATATAGATAACAAGATTAAAAAACTACAAAACACATTGACTTTCATGGTTGCTCCTGAAACACCATCCCCATCAATAAAAGCTATCCACACATTATCACAATTATCTGAGACAGAAGTTGAAGAAATATTAGAAACTTTTACTCCTCAGGATCAAACAATCAATATGGCCAGATGGAATCATAACAAACATAATACAAAACAAATAAAAAATTATTATCCAAGACCATCTTTCCCAGATCAACAATATGAAGAATTAGTTGAACCAACTCAATTTTTCAAAGGTACTGGAATTTATAAATGGAATTTAGATGGATTAACAGAATATCAAAAGATTAATAAATTACAAGAAATGACAATGGTTGCAAGCGCTTATAAAATGAAAAAACAATGTTCTGATAAAGCCGTAGCAGAAATTCTTATATCAGGATTTTCTGGAAGACTCAAAACTTGGTGGGATAAATATCTTACTGAATCAGAAAAAGATAATATATTAAATGCTATCAAAACTGATGAATTTAATGAACCAATAAAAGTTGAAGATGAAGATGATAACCCAACAATAATAGAAGATACTGTTAATACCCTAATATTTTCTATTGTCAAATATTTTATAGGAAACACATCAAAAATTGAAGAAAGATCGTCCATAATCTTAACAAACTTAAAATGTCCAAAACTTCAAGACTATCACTGGTATGAAGAAACATTTTTAACAAAACTTGGAATGAGAGATGATCAGCGTCTCCCGTTCTGGAAAGAAAAATTCATTGATGGATTACCAAGATTATTTGCTGAAAAAGTAAAAACTAGACTAAGAGAACAAAATGAAGGCATAATACCTTATGAACATTTAACATTTCCAGATATATCAGATACTATAAAAGACATAGCATTTGAAATTTGTACTAATTTCCAATTAAACCAAAGATTACAAAGAGAATTAACGCAATCACATAAAGAGTTAGGCACATTCTGTGAACAATTTGGACTAGCTAAACAAAACTTACCTCCATCAAGAAAACATAAAAAACATAAAAAGCTAATACCAAAACCCTATTATAAAAAGAAAAGACAACCTAATCAAGATAATTTTTATAAAAAACCTTACAAAAATAAACCAACTCATTTCCAACATAAGAAAAAATCAAAAAGGCCTATTAACAATCAGAAAATACCTCCAACATGCTATAAATGTGGGAAAATAGGACATTATAAAAATAATTGCCCATTAAAAGGTAAAATAAATTCCTTAGATATTGATGAACACCTCAAAAAACAGTTAGAAATATTAATGTTAAATAATTCTGAATCAGAATATGAGAAATCAAACTCTCAAGATGACTTTGAAATAGATAATATCACATCATCAACTGAATCTAATATAGAAATATCTGAAGATTCATCTAGTAGTAAAACTATCAAACAAAACTGTCATTGTAATGTTATTACCAGAGAACAAGAATTAATTATGGAAATGATTGAAGATATAGAAGACCCTAAATTGAAAAGAAATTATTTATTAAAATTAAAAGAAAACCTTCAACAAACTAAGAAGAATAAAGCAGAGATTGTAGAAAACTGTTATGACCTAGATTCAATATTAAAAAAGGCTAAACAACCTCAGAAATCACAAAAAATTCCAATAGAAGATATTAAACTTGAAATCAAAGAAATCAAAAAAGAAATTAAGATTTTAAAACAGGAATTAGGATTATCAAAATTAGAAATTCAAGAATTAACAAGACAAATATTAACTCTAAAAAATCAACATAAGGATACTATAGTCTTGACCTCCGATCAAGAAACCATGTTCACCCACAATAAAGAACATGAAAAAGATGATATTTTCCTATTAACTCAAATATCTTATCAAAAATGGAATGTAAAATTAAAAATCGTAATTAATAAAGAATATACTATTAATACTACTGCACTCTTTGATTCCGGTGCTGATCTTAACTGTATACAGGAAGGATTAGTACCTATAAAATATTTTGAATCAACAAAAGAAAGACTATCATCTGCTAATGGTATGCCATTAAAAGTCAAATATAAATTAACAAAAGCTCATGTATGTAATCAAAATATATGCATAAAGACTCCATTTATTTTAGTAAAAGATTTAAATAGAGAAGTAATATTAGGAACACCTTTCTTAAATCTTATTCAACCCATGATGGTATCTCCTAAAGGAATTTCTACTAATATATTTGACCAAGAGATTATATTTGAATTTCTTAATCCTCCAAATATTAAAGATTTAAATATTTTAAAAGATATAGCTATAGAAAAAACTCAAATAAATAACATCTCAAAAATCATAACAAAAGAAAAACATTTAATGCTCTTAAAACAAGAAAAAGTATGTCAACAAATCAAAACTCAACTTCAAGATAGCCAGTTGAAATTGGCAATTGAGAATTTTAAAGATAAAATAATCAAAGAAGTTTCTTCCTCCATCCCAAATGCATTTTGGAATAGAAAAAGCCATATAGTTACTCTCCCTTATATTAAAGACTTTCAAGAATCAAAAATTAAAACAAAAGCCAGACCTATCCAAATGAATCAAGAACTTTTGGATTACTGTAAAAAAGAAATCCAAGATTTATTAGACAAAAACCTAATAAGACCATCCAAATCTCCCTGGAGTTGTGCTGCTTTCTATGTAAATAAGAACGCTGAAATAGAAAGAGGAACTCCAAGACTAGTAATAAATTATAAGCCTTTGAACGATGTTTTGCAGTGGATAAAATATCCAATCCCTAACAAGCAAGACCTCCTCCAAAGACTTGTACATGCTAAAATATATTCAAAATTTGATTTAAAATCTGGATTTTGGCAAATTCAGATCTCAGAATCAGATAAGTATAAAACAGCATTCACTGTCCCTTTTGGACAATATGAATGGAATGTAATGCCTTTTGGATTAAAAAATGCTCCAAGTGAATTTCAAAAAATCATGAATGATATCTTTAATCCATATACCGATTTCGCAATAGTATATATTGATGATATATTAATCTTCTCAAATAGTATTCAATCTCATTGGAAGCATTTAAACACTTTCCTTTATATTATAAAGAAGAATGGTTTAGTGCTTTCTCCAACAAAAATCAATCTCTTTCAAACAAGGATAAGATTTCTTGGACATTACATTGATCAAGGAACAATTACTCCAATTGAAAGAGCCTTAGAATTTGCAAGTAAATTTCCTAATGAAATTAAGGATAAAAAACAACTTCAGAGGTTTTTAGGGAGCCTCAATTATATCTCAGAATACTATCAAAAACTTAGTATCATTGCTGCTCCATTAAGAGAGAGGCTTAAGAAAAATCCTCCTCCATGGTCCCCTCAGCATACCCAAATTATCAAACAACTTAAGCAACATCTTAAGTCTTTGCCATGTTTGCATATAGCAAACCCCATAGCCTATAAAATTGTAGAAACTGATGCATCAGATTTAGGATACGGTGGTATTCTAAAACAACGTCTTCCTGGTCACCATCAAGAACAATTAGTCCGGTTTACATCAGGAACATGGACTAATGCCCAGAAGAATTATAGCACTATTAAAAAAGAAATTTTATCTATTGTATTATGCATTCAAAAATTTCAAAGTGATTTATTAAATCAAGAATTTTTAATCAGAATTGATTGTAAGGCTGCCAAGCATGTTTTACAAAAAGATGTTCAAAACATTGCATCAAAACAGATTTTTGCAAGATGGCAAGCTATTTTATCAGTTTTTGATTATAAAATTGAATACATCAAAGGAGAAGCAAATTCCATCCCTGATTTCCTAACCCGTGAATTCTTGCAGGGAAACCATGCCTCCTAAACCCATTAGACCCTCTTCATCAACCCAACAACCAATATCAAAAGAATCATATGCCATGGTACCTATCAAACCGTCCTCTAGCCAAACCACACCCTTACCAACTACCATTCCCAGGGTCCTTCCATTATCTCCAACTGACTGGTATACCCAGTTAATGGAAGAAGAAAGACAACAACAACAGATATTAAGCCAAGTGGCTAATAGGAGCTTTGCTCAAACAGTCACAACTGGATCATCAAAAGAGGTGGCTACACGTCCCTCTTCATCATCTATGGTGGCTCTTGGCCCCATAGCCTCTTCATCAAAAAATGTGGTGGTGTCGGCAAACCCCACACCAATTTCTCAAGTTTCTCTATCATCAAAATCACAATATTTTCCCAAACCACAAACCTATATTATTACCCGATTGCCTCAAGAATATGAAAACCCATTTACAAATCCACCCAATTATCAAGCTATCCATGATCTTCTCCAAACCGTATTTCTTCCAAATAACCATTTTATAACTTCAAATTCCATGAAAACCCAAAAATTTTATGAATTCATACTGATTGACACTGAATCAGTATCATTTAAACATTATCCAGATAAATTTGACCAAACCCAAATAGCCTATTCAACCTGCCAAATTATCAAGGTCTTATCTTTTGAAGACTGGGGAGGACATCCAAACCAATTCCGCCAGTTTTCTCAACATTTTGTTCCATCCACCTATAATTACTGGGATTATCAAAAAGCCTGGTATCACACCTTTTACCATCAAAATAAAACATTCAGACATTCTTGGATGTTTTACTTCCACAACAAATTTCATCAAGATCTTCCAGCATGGTTCATCGAATGGTGGAACATGTTTGGGCCATTACCAGAAATATTACCCCAACAAGCTCATCAAGGCCTCCAGATTTATCAAGACAGATTTAAAATCCCATCTCATTTTCCTATGAACCAATTCCCTCATCTATTTTATTTCTTCCAACAATTTTCCCTTGCCTGGATCATCCAATGGGAATATTTTCATCAAGGACCAACCATTTCATCATTAATCCGCAGAATCAAAGTCAAATGGTGGGAGCAATTTAAAATTGACAGGGTTACTCCCGCGGCTATCGATAAGTATTTCCATCAACATTCAGTATTAACAACATCAACAAACCCTCAGTTTCTTCTCCAAAAAAGCCAGAATATGTCAAAACTTGCAGCTACAGCATCAAAAAAGGAATTAAAACAACAATTATTAGCTGCATTAGAATCTTTATCAGAACAAGAATCAAGTGAGGATTCCAACTCGGCAGAAAGCTTCACTTCAGTCAACCTTGGCAACGATAATGAAGACGACTGCTATGGTATCCTTCCTCCTATCCATAATCCTACTCCATCAGCACCAATCAAGGAAAAGAAGAAAGCAAAAGCAAAAGCAAAAAATTGATTATCAAGCCACTGCAGAATCACATGCCCGGAATCATTCATCAAGCCATGACAAAAGAACATCAAGTCTCACCTGCCAAAGAGACTATTGCTATCAAGCTTTATGTCATTTTTTAGCTTTATGTCAACTTTATGTATTTATCAGCTTTAGCTTTATCTTTATGTCAAACTTTATGTCATCTTTGTAAAAAGAAGTCAGGCTCTTTATCAGTACCCATCACGGGAAAAACTGTAGCCTGATTCCTTTTCTTCTCTATAAAAGGAGAAGGGAGCAAACACTGAGGGTATTCGGAGAAATTGGGAAAAAATTTTCAGAACCCTTCTGAAAACCAAAACCTCTCTGTTTCACCTCCCTCAAAACTTCCTATCCTTTATCCTGCTATCTCTGATGTATCAAGTCTAGTCATTTGTATCAAGTAAGTTCTTGTATCAAAGTTGTATTGTTTATTAAAAGTTTTATTTCATTATCTGTACTTTTATCAGTTATATTTCTCTTCATCTTATGATTCTATTAAATTATTATAAACAAAAATTATCTTGGTATAGAACTCGTTTATCTATTACAAGACAAAGGATATCTGAAACTGACATTCATCAAACAAGAATTTTAGAATCATTATTTATAAGTTATTTTTTCTTAAGAAAAAGAGAAAAATATTATTTAGACAAGATTAAGGAATTTTGTTATTAGATATAATTTTGTTATTAGATATAACCTTTAATTTTGGTTTACTATCTTGCTATTCCTGGGCTGTAGTTGATATATGTCTTCAAAGTTTTAATTGAACTCCTGAATTGAAGCTAACTAGCAGTCAAAAATATGTATGCATCTGTTGGGGTTTGGAAAATAAAATAAACATGCAAGGGCAAAACATAAACCAATTTATGTAGTTTAGCAAAATTGCCTACTTTCACGACCAGTGATCTGAGAGTTTTACTATTCAGAATAAATTGCAAAAGAGAAGATATATCCATCTTTATTCAACTCTCTCTCATACATTACGCTCTCTCTCTTCACATCTCTGTCTTAGCTCATGATTCCATTACAAGCCCTTTTTGAAGCTCCACGAACTTAAGCACTTATTCTCTCTGTGTCTAGTGCCAGCCAGGGCAATGGTCCACCACATCACACTATCTTTCTGTGTAAATCCAGTCCTTTCTTGTCCATATATCAAATCCAAGACAACCCTTAGAGTAGCCACGTCAATTAAATTAAATAATTAATATATTACACATCACCTGGAAAACTTTGATGCTCTCCTCTTATATTTGTGACATATTTGAGTCTTTAATTGTTTATGTTTTTATAAAAAAATAATTTTACTCATATTTTAATTTTAAATTTATTAATTAATACAATAAGCTTAATTAGGTATTATAGTTGAAGATGTTAATTAAGGTCAGTTAGCTACAATAGCTGGGCATGCGTCTAGAAAATCACTCGTTATTTAGAAAACAAATGAAAGTATTTTAACCTTGTGCGGGAGTTTTTGCGACTCTAGGGAGTGATCGTCCAACCAGCAGCCCTCTTTTCTACCCAGCATAGTTGAACGTATTATGTATTTATCACCCCTCAGGAGAACTGCCTAGGGATGCGCTTTTCCCGACTCAAACTCCTCTCACTTGAGTATTAAAAAGGAGATCAAGTGAGTACCTATGAGTCGCGAAAACTCTTGCACAAACCTGAACATAGATGTTGAAGCAATTGGGTAATGTCCTTAACATAACCAAATAAACAAGGAAATTACTTTTAATTAACAAAATGATTATAAGTGGCACAAAATATATATTATATATATAATATATCAGGGTCAATTTAGTACCATTAAATGATGAAATAATAATTAATCAACTAGCTCCAGAACAATGCAATTGTAAAAAATTTCACTACGAAAAATGTTGGATTTCTCAGTGGCCAAAAGCGGTCGAGAAAAGCCAATAAAGCAGTCAAAAAAAGTTTTGTTAACCGCCTAATGACCACTAACTAGCAGTCGTATATGCTGGGGTCGAGAAAATAAATATTCGACCACCTTAAGGTGGTCGAGAAAGGTTTCGTTCGACAGAAGCAGTTGACAAAAAGTTAGCGTCGGCATCTTTCTTGTCTGCCTCATGGCGGTCGGCCAAGGCCTTTTTTGACCGCTATTAGGCGGTTGACTAAAGTATCTTTCCTTAAAAAAAAAAGACAATTTCATTTTAAACTAAGAGAACAACCAATACATTTATATAGCAAAACCTGTACATTGATTGCACTTGTATATATGCTAAGATGAAATTAAAATTATCTAACAAAAATTCTAAATTTCTATAAAATATGTAGCAAAATACACGTAACATTGAAGAATTTAACTAAAAACACTTTGAAAATAAAACAACATCCCCTTACATCCTTTTGAGGTCGACATTGAAGAATTTAACTAAAAATACTTTGAAAATAAAACAATGTCCCCTTACATCATTTCTAGTCGACCTCAAAACAATTTGAGAACCCATCGAACCTGAAAAACACAAAACCATGTTCTTAAAAATTTCATATGTTATATGAATTTAAAATCCAATCCCTAAAGTAATTTGAAGTGTGAATGTTTAAATGTAATCAAAGTTAAGTGTCGACTCGATCCTACCCGGGGCCTTCCTGGGCCCGCAGTGACTCAGATTCAAGCCCTGTCTATTCTAGCAGCTTCTAAATGACCTAAACTCACCACATATAAAGTTTGGTTGGCAACTGACCCCGTTTGCTCAGTTTGAGGAGTCGAAACCTAAGTAGCTGACACTTAAGCCTTAAGTGCCGACTCAATCCTACCCAGGGCCATCCCCGGCCCGCCGTGACTCGGATTCAAACACCGTCTATTCCCATAGTTTTTAAATGATCTAGACTCACCAAACGTGAAGTTTGGTTTACAAGGGACCCTGTTTGCTTGGTTTGAGGAGTCAAAACCTAAGTATAGCACGCTATAAACCTTAAGTGTCAACTCGATCCTACCTGGGGCCATCCCGGGCCCGCCATGACTCGGATTCAAGTCTCATCTATTCCAAAAATTTCTAAATAACCTAGACTCACTACATGTGAAGTTTGTTTTGCAATAGACCCTATTTTCTTAGTTTGAGGAGTCAAAACCTAAGTACAAGACGTTATAAACCCTAAGTGTCAACTAGATGCTACCCAAGGCCATCCCAAGCCTGTCGTGACTCAGATTCAAGTTCTGTCTATTCCTATACTTTCTAAATGACCTAGACTCACTACACGTGAAGTTTGGTTTGCAACGAACCTCATTTGCTCGGTTTGAAGAGTCAAAACCTAAGTACAGGACACTATAAACCTTAGGTGTCAACTTGATCCTACCCTGGGTCATCCCGGGCTCGCCGTGACTTAGATTTAAGCTCTGTCTATTCCAACAGTTTCTAAATGACCTAAACATGCTACACATGAAGTTTGCTTTGCAATGGCCCCCTTTTGCTCGGTTTGAAGAGTCGAAACCTAAGTACAGGACCTTATAAACCTTAAGTGTCAACTTGATCTTACCTGAGGCCATCTTGGGCCCGCCGTGACTCAGATTCAAGCTCCGTCTATTCTCATAGGTTCTAAATGACCTAGACTTCATACACATGGAGTTTGGTTTGCAACGGACCTTGTTTGCTCACTTTGAAGAGTCGAACCCTAAGTACAGGATGCTACAAACCTCAAGTGTCAACTCGATCCTACCCGAGGCCATCCCGGGCCCGCTGTGGCTTAGATTCAAGTCCTTTCTATTCCAATAGTTTTTAAATGACCTAGACTCACTACACATGAAGTTTGGTTTACAACAGACCTTGTTTGCTCGGTTTGAGGAGTCAAAGCCTAAGTACAGGACGTTATAAACCTTAAGTGTCAATTCGATCCTACCTGGGGCCATCCTGGGCCCATTGTGACTCGAATTCAAGGCCCATCTATTCCAGTAGTTTCTAAATGACCTAGACTCACTACATGTGAAGTTTGGTTTGCAACGGACCCCGTTTGCTCCGTTTGAGGAGTCGAACCCTAAGTACAGGATGCTATAAACCTTAAATGTCAACTTGATCCTACCCGGGGCCATCCTAGGCCCGCCGTGACTCAGATTCAAGATTGATCTATTTCAATAATTTCTAAATAACCTAGACTCATTACACGTGAAGTTCAGCATGCAACGGACCCCGTTTGCTCAATTTGAGGAGTCGAAACCTAAGTAATTGACACTTAAGCCTTAAGTGCCGACTCGATCCTACCCGAGCCCGCCGTGACTCAAATTAAAGAATCATCTATTCTCATAGTTTCTAAATGACCTAGATTCGCTACACATGAAGTTTGGTTTGTAACGAACCCTATTTGCTCAGTTTGAAGAGTCGAACCCTAAGTACAGGGCATTATAAATCTTAAGTGTCAACTCGATCCTACCGGGGGCCATCCCAAGCCTACCGTGACTCAGATTTAAGTCCTGTCTATTCCAGTAGTTTCTAAATAACCTAGACTCACTACACGTGAAGTTTGGCTTGTAACAGACCCCGTTTGCTCGGTTTAAGGAGTCGAAACCTAAGTACAGGATGCTATAAACCTTAAGTGTCAACTCGATCTTACGCGGGGCCATCCCAAGCCCGCCGTGACTGGGATTCAAGCTTGATCTATTTCCATAGTTTCTAAATGACCTAGACTCGCTACACTTGAGGTTTGGTTTACAACGGACCCTGTTTGCTCAGTTTGAGGAGTCGAACCCTAAGTACAGGACGCTATAAACCTTAATTGTCAACTCGATCCTACCCGAGGCCATCCCGGGCCCTCCATGACTCGGATTGAAACTTGATCTATTCGCACAATTTCTTCATGACCTAGACTCGCTACACGTGAAGTTCGTTATGCAACGGACCCCGTTTGCTCAGTTTGAGGAGTCGAAACCTAAGTAGTTGAATCTTAAGCCTTAAGTGCCAACTCGATCCTACCTTGGGCCATCCCGGGCCCGCCATGACTTAGATTTTAGCCCAGTCTGTTCTCGTAATTTCTTAATGACCAAGACTCATTACACATAAAGTTTAGTTTATAATAGATCCCGTTTTGCTTGATTTAAGGAGTCGAAGCCTAAGTACGAGACACTATAAGCCATGAGTTTCAACTCTATATCATAAATTATATATAGCAATTAAAATTAAAACTTTGTAAATAGCTTTACACTCCATGTGATCATATATACGCACGAGGGGCCGGCTTAGTGTCATCATCTCCATCCTTCAATTAATGTGGCATTTGGTTTAATTTTTTATTTTCTATTTTCTATTTTTTGTTTTATGCTTAAAACAAGGAAATAAAAGATGTTTTGTTTTTCTTATTTTGAGATTTTCTTTGTTTTAAGTTGAAAACACTCAAAATGACTTTTGGTCATTTTTCATTTTATGTGTAAACTCATTTTCTATTTTTTAAAACAAATTTTGCAAATAGAAGTGACCAAATGCGTTGTGCTTGTTTTCCTTGTTTTCAAAAGGATAAAATGGCAAATGAGCTTAAAACAGAAAATTAAAAATAAAAAAAGAAAACAAAAAATAGGAAAACAAACCAAGTGGAGTCTAATAGTTTACAATTTTAGTTATCGTTTATTGTAAAGAGAATAGAATTATAAGAAAAATGAACCTTTAAAACTCATATTATGATACCTGAGCTCGGTGTCGACTATCACAAAACTCTATCTGTAGCTGCTCCCACAGATGATCAATGCGCTCCTCCATCTCAACACGGACCTCCTCAAGCACCTCAGCTCGAACCTCAGTTTGGACCTCAGCATGAACACTAGTAAGAATCTTCACCTGGATCTCTTCCTAGAGCTCATCTCGGAGCTCCTCCCGAATCTCCGCATGCAATTTCTCGTGCACATCTAATCAAAATGTGTCCAAGCGCTTAGCTAGGAGACACTCGATGTATGTCTCTGCGATGCTGTACCAGACGCTGCCGCAGCCACATGCCGAACCACAAATTGGAGTATGCCAGAGCCCACGCCGTGCGTGTAGCCGTGGCCATCTTGACCTACAACCTCCGCATAAATCCTATCCCGGACCTCTGGCAAGTCACGCTTCGCCTTCAAGAGCCTTGCTAGATGTGCCCAGATCCACTCGATGATGGCCTGAACGTCGGGGTGTGTGGGATTGCATATTCTTTAGAATACACGAACCTGGTTAGTGGGAATCCCATGTGCCAGTATCTGCAAAAAATGTGAATTACATTAGCTAGCAAAAAAAAATTATTAAACTTAAAAATACTGGATAAATAAATATAAGCTGCAATGAACTACAACACAACTGTATACCTTATGGAGTATACCCTGAATGTGCCTCCCCTCGGTCATGTGCGATACACCAAGGTTGGCTCGATTGGCTGAGTTCGTAGTCATCTCAGCCTGCGTTCAAATTAGCAGCAATAATCAAAAAGAGTTATTATCGTAACAAACACGAAGAGAATAAATTCTGAACTTTTATTAAATTATACTTAGGCTGAGTCACTCGACCAGTATGCTACGAGGTCCAGCCACTACTCCGAAACCACGCAAGGAGGACATTATTGTAGGATGTTTGGGGATCCCGCGAAAGGCGTGAAATATTTCCTCTTCATGATGCACTTGTGGTCCTTCCAAATCTTTCAACACTTGGCCATACAAACAGATCGAAACTCTAGAGGACAGTTAACCACATTATCCTAATCATACAATTTATGTCATATATTAGCAATGATATTACGTAAGAATAATTTCAATGGAAACATGTTAACGTAGCCTACCATGACCTCCTGCCATATGCAGTCTAATGTCTCAACGGGCACAGCTACCCAATCTATGATAGACAATGGCACGAGGCATTTGTCGCGGACCATCACACCAACTACCTAATGAGGCGGCTACCCGACTTCCCTATAGGGTGATAGTGGCTATTAAACTCAACCTGACGAGGCTGGCCGCTACCCCAACCTTGTAGGAGAGTGGTGGGACCTCTCGTAGTATTAGAGGCTACTGTGGTACTCACAGACCTCGCTAAGTGTCAACTCTATATGTCATATTATAACTAAATGTAAAACTAACCAACATGATCTATCATTTATATATAAAAAACATATACCTGATGGATCCGAAAAACCAGGGCACGACGTGGGTGGCTGAGTAGCATCTAGGGTAGAGGTAGTAGATGTGGTAAGTAGCTGAGTAACATAAGGGGTAGACGTTGAGGTTGTCAGAGAGTGTCGTGCTCGTCGAGACGATGATGCATCCCGACACTAGCAACTAGGGATGGGTATAGGAGCCCGAGTGGAACTGGATGGCTCGATAGAGGACATAAGATAAGTAGTATCAATGGTGGGCGGCCTGAGAAGTAAACAAGATGAATGCAACAGGGACATGATGGGTGGCGCCGTAGCTACTAGGGGGCTGTGTCACTGACGAGTGGGGGTTGTAGGATCTAATCGGGTGGGCGCAAGTGCGAAGGCAGGTGGCTGTGGGGTTTGCAAATGAGGTGTAGAGGTATATACGGTAGTAGGCTGAGTGGTATTGGGTGCCTGCGTGGGATCAGAGTCAAGCTGCGTCTGTGTGTCCTCTAGAGGCTAAGTGGCATCAGTATCTTCTAGGTGATCTGCACTAGCTACATCATCAGCTGCAGCACATGCACGAGCAACACGGAGTGCCTCACCCATGGTAAAAGGACAACCTATCTTCCTACCTCGAGCCATCTACCAAATCCCTAAAGTGTTAACATTTCAACATTAATAAAAAAAATATTAAATAACATTGTTCAACCCATATATTAATCACATTATTTTTTAAATGACCTATGACTATAAAAAATGAATAATCAATACCCGATAATGTCATTGACCTAGAATTTCAATTGTATCTCCTTTAACCATCTCTCTAATCCAATTTACATGCTATTCACAAGTTGTGATGACATTATCGCTTAGATCTTATTGTGCATACCCCTCCACCTCCGGAACGTCACAATCAACTTCGAATACCCCCCTTGTGACATTTTGACTGCAACATACTAATCTAGATCAGTGGGATCCCCCACAAAGTAAACTTATTCCGCTTGAGATGCTAGAATATATAGTTCGTTACTAATCTGATCATTCGGGTACATTAAGTTATTAAAATTAACTAACGTGAATTTATAATCATTGATTTTCACACCCTGCCTGGGATCTACAATCACACTTAAATAGCACTATTTTGAATTCGTTGGTGTATCTAACTTTAATTACATCAGTAAGCAACCAGTAGTAGAACATAGCTTCTACACAGGGATTACTATCTTTCCGGCTCGAAAAACTCAGGGTATCAGCTTTAAGCACTACCCCACAGTTCTGAGTTGCCCATCTATCGTCCAACCCTTTCGGACGAAACCGAAACCCATTAACATCATATGCTTTATAGCAACGTGCTACTGTAAACGGGCCATTTGACAAAGCATTAATTTCAACAGAGAAAGTTTCACCAAACCTTCGCATGTTGTGCACTTGAGTAAAAGTTTAGTTATAGTTAGGAATATAAATAACCAGTGCAAGCATATAAACCTAAACTATTTGGAAGATGGCTTGGCCCTTTCATACTCTTTAAACTGGACATGAAATGAGTTAAAATGTTCAGTATAGACTACATGATCAGACACGTAGGGTAACCTCTGTCTTAGTTCGATCAAGTGTTTCCTATAAAAACAACAGTGTGAGTAACTTTTCAACTCTAAATGACGTAAACTGATAAATGTGTAGAAATACAGTTGAGATATGTTTAGTTTGTGAAATCTTACTAGATGAATGGTCAAAGCGATGCCGTGTTAAATAATACACATTAGTGAGCTTGCACCCATGAATTGTTGGCGAGATTAATGAATATTCTCTCCACTATTGGGCTGTCGTGAACTGGCTAGGGACGAGTCAGTTTCATTTCAATGTAGCCCATATACATGGTACAGAAATTGGTACATTCTTCTATCAAATACCCCTTAGCCATTGAAGTCTCAAGATAGGCCCTGTTGCAAACATATTGTTTCAAGGTCTTAAGATATCTTTCAATCGGGTACATCCATCAAAATTGAACTGGCCCGCACAACATAGCTTCATCGGCTAAATGTATTATTAGGTGCACCATTACATCAAAAAAAGTAAGTGAAAATATTATCTCAAGATGACAAAGTGTCAGCGCAATTCGATCCTTGAGATTCTGTAACTCAGTTAGGCAGTAGATTTTTGAACACAGCAGCCGAAAGAAGTTACTGAGCTCTATCAATGGTTCAACAACCTTCTTCGACAAGCATCGACAAATAGTAATAAGGATCAGTTGTTGCATAATAATATGACCATCATGGCTTTTTAAACTGGATAAAGTCTTCTTCCGCATGTTCACCTGTCTTGAGATATTATAACAATACCCATTGCATAGTCTGACACTTTAGAAGACGCTCAAGAATAACTCCTTCTCATCACGGCTCATTGTGAATTGTGCTGGTGGTAGATATGCCCTATTTGCTCATTTCAACTGCAAATGCAAAGGTTGTCGCAATCCCATATCCTCCAAATCACGCCTGACATTGACAGTGTCTTTCGATCTTATTTTGCCACCCAATATCATCCACAATAAGTTGTCACACACATTCTTCTCAATGTGCATGACGTCTAAGTTATGCATCACCAAGTTGTTCGTCCAATAGGGTAACTCAAAGAATATGCTTTTTTTCTTCCAACAATGGGAACGAGGCTTAGTTGATCTGGGTAATCGAAGCCTTAAGTCGGTGGGCTTGTAGACAGTCCACATACCATCCGCCTCAAGCTGGGTCAACAATTTGTGCCTGTTTAATCTCCGCGGGGTTGGACCAAACTCACAATTCCCATCAAAGGCAGTTCTGTTCCTCCTGAACCTATGTGTGCATTACAGGAATCATCTGTGACCCATATAGCTAAACTTCTTACCATAACACAACCACCGTGATTGTGTGCTCTTATTGTAAGGAAGACAAGCAAATTTCATTTTTGTACTCTAGCTAGATAAGTTGCCATACGTTGGGAAGTCATTAAACATCCACAACAAGCCTACACGAAAATTGAACATTTCATTAGATGCATCATCAAAAGCCATCACACTTGTGGTCCACAATTCCTGCAACTCTTCTATCAACGGCTGCAAGTAAACATTGATTTTATCTCCCGGCCCTTTTGGCCCATCAATTAGAGTTGATAGAATTAGAAATGGTTGCTTTATGCACAGCCACAGTGGAAGGTTATAAGGAATAAGGACAACCGGCCATTTACTGTGTGAAATATTCATCGCTCCAAAAGGATTTACCCTATCCGCAGCCAAACCAAGTCGGACATTTCGACAGTCCGAGGAGAAGTCTGAATGCCGCTAATCAAAATCTTTCCAGGCTGGAGAATTAGATGGATGCGTCATTTATCCATTATCATTACTGTTCTTTGCATGCCATCTCATTAACTTAGCCGTCTTTGATGATATAAACAACTTTTTCAACCTCGACTTCAAAGGAAAGTATCGAACCTACTTTGCAGCAACTAGTTTCGCACTCTTTCTCCACCAAACATTAGTACTCTAGGCTACAATGCATTGCTTCCATCTAGAACTATTGCATACAAGGCATTTGTCAAGGGTTGCATTCTCTTTTTGAAACAACATACAACTATTCGAGCACGCATCCCATGTCTCATACATGAAGCCCAAATCTTCTGTTAACTTATAGGCTTGATAGTGGGACTCACAAACCCTTGCACCATCCAACAGGACCTTTCTTAACAACTCTAGTAACATGTCGAACGAGCTATTGGTCCACTAGTTAAGAACTTTCAGGTGCAACAACTCAATTATAAAAGATAGTTGACTGTAATTCTAGCATCCGGGATATAACTCGGTGTTTGCATCATCAAAAATTCTAAAAAACCTTAATACATCTTCGTTGGCACTGGACCTCTAATTACACGCACCTACTTCGTCTGCTGTAATACTTAGTTCTGGGGCGAGCATCCTAGATATGATACCCTGCATCATTTTCATCATCTGATTACCAAGAACTACATCGTCATATAGATCTACTCTTTCCTCAACGCACCATAAAATGTAAGCCTCCCCATGCTTTGTCTAATTCTTATAAGTCTTTAAGAAACCGTGCCTCAACAGATGGTCCCTTACCACATCCCAGGTGAAATGATATCGATTGATACACTTTCTGCACAGGCAATTGATTAATTGTTGAGTAGTCAACTAGCAGGTGTATGCAATGAAGTCATCAATCGCTTGGACATATCAAGAGGACAACCTATCCGCTAAGCTAATCCAGCTCTTGTCCATCACTTCAAGCACAACGTCATCAAACGTACTAAATAGGTGGACAACGTATGTTTCAGTAACTTACTAGTTGATACCTACATGTATGCTCATTTGTAAAGGAACCTAAATGCTTCTTACTACAAAGTAGTTGGTCCTATCCCATTTGAGAATGCACGATCCACCTCTTACCCAACATGACGTTACCTCGTTTTATTGTCGGATGAAATTTCGGCAGCATCTCCCCGCAGTTCTCCAAGCACACGACATAAAAGCAGTGTTTCACGCATTTATGTATGTACCGAGAGAACAATGGGAGTAGCTAACAAAACCTCGCCTAACATAGAACTCGCATAGTCAGCGTTGAGTACAAGATGGATAATTACATTCCCAAACTATCCAAACTGGACAATTCAAGAATCATATGTGTCGATTTGCGCATCCATGTGGCAGAAACGAATCAGGCATTAAAAAACCCACATCATCGCATCAAGGATGACCAAATTGATAGTCATGATATGATTCTCAAACGGGTTTAAGTTTATTTAGAAAAACGAATGTATGCATATGCATGGAGATAATGTACTATTCAAATTGTAATAGGGGATGTTTGGTATACTGAGTCACAAATTATTTTGATAATTCAACTGTGAAAGACAAATTTTAAAAGATTTAATTTCGAATTTTGATATTCAATATTTGTAAAGAGATGTGTATGCACATACATGAAGGTAATACCTGCAATTTTTAAAAAAGAACGCAATGACATTTGCATGGAGATAGTACTTGCAAGTTTCAAATTACTAATCGCTTGTGTTCTTATTCATCGCTGTAGAATATCATTAATTTTATATAAACTCACATTTACTTTCATGGAGTTTATGAGATAACTTAATTCGAGCGAATTATAATAAAATGTCAAGGGACCGGTTGGTAACATTGTAATTTTTTTGTTTACGTTTATATGTTTATATTTTCTATTTTTTTGTTTTCTATTATTTTTTTCCTTGAAATGAAAACTAAAACTACATTAGGAAATACAATTTTGTTTATAATTACTAATTTTTTACTTTATTATTTTTTTTATAAATTAATTGAATTTAATAAATATATTTTATATTAATTTAATTTAATTATAATATTTATTAAAAACAATTGAATAAAATATAAGTATTATACCATTAATCTAGTAAATATAAAATAGTATAATTATAATTTAATTATATTATTTACTAAAAATAATTGAATAAGATATATTTCATAATAATTTGAGAAATTTAATTACGATATTTACTAAAAATAATTTAATAAAATATAATTCATATTGAATAAATTAATTAAATTAAATTAAACTATTTTAATTATGATATTTATTAAAAATAGTTCTTTAAAATATATTTAATATTAGTTAAATTAATTATTTTAAATTAATTACTAAACTAAAATAAATTAAATTAAATAATTTAATTCTAATATTTATTAAAATAATTTAATAGAATATATTCAAATTAATTAAATTTTCTATTAAATTAAATTAAATTGATATATTTTATTTTATTATTTATTGCAAAATAATTTAGTAATATATATTTCCTATTAAGTAAATTAACCAATTTAATTTAATTATTTATTAGAAATAAATTAATAATATATATTACATATTAATTTAACTAACTTAATTTAATTTAATTATATTATTTATAAAAAAATTATTTTAGTTTACTAAAATATTTAAATGAAATAATTTATTTTAATAAGATGCAACAAAATAGATAAAATATTACAATTGATAAAATGTTTACAGAAGAAAAAATTATAGTGAAAACGTCTTTTTCCTATATACGTTTTTCTATTTAAGTTTTCATATTTTCCTAAAACAAAAGAACGTAAACAGATTTAACAAATATATTTCTACTGATAGTTTACAAAATTTAGAAAATATAACCAGAAAAATAGAAAAGTTGAAAAATATTACCAAATGGGGCCTAAATATTTGAATTTGACAATCTAATCATCTAATTAAATAATTAATTAAATTACTAATTCAACCTACAAACTAAGAACACGTTACAAAATTTTTATTTAACAATTTCATTAACAAAATTAATAGCACGACTTAACGAATAGTTAAATATCCAAATTTAATAATGTATTAATTAACAATGCATCCAAATTTAACAATGTATCCAAAATACAGGAAGTTTAATTTGAACCAAACTCCAAACAAATTCCACCCAAAATTTAAATCCCAAAAAAATTCCAAACAAACAATGTCAACCGAAAATTTAATTAACTGACATAATTTACTTTAAAATAAAAAAAATGTCATTGTTATATCATTCTAACAACTTTTTCTAATAAATTCTCATGAGAAATAACCATTTTCCAACGGTAAAAGATGTAAGAATTTAAGTGAACTTTCAAGACATATTTTTCTCAATGCTTCAAAATGTGAACCCAATAATGATTAACTTACAACTCAAAAAGCAGTATAAAAACTAAAAAATTAAACTGAATATCCTCAAGTTTATTTTGAATATAGTCACATAGAAATGTCTTCTAAACAAAGAAGCGTTTCTATACAAGAAAATAAATATATATTGTGTATTAATTTTTAGTTTGAATGTGAAAAATAGGATTAAAATTTACCCAAGAAAAAAGAAAATCAATTTTCATAGTATTAAATATATACATGTTATTGTGTCTATATTTTTAATATGAGTGTGTAGTGTTTTTTAATCTAAATATGAATAACATAGCTAAAACTTGCCAAATGAAAAAAGAAAAAACATTGATTTTAGTAGTCTAAAATAAATTTATATTTATTGTGTTTATTTTTTATCATGAGTGTGTAGTGTTTTTTTTTTTAATCTAAATACAAATAATATGAATAGCTCATTAATTATTCATTTATTATCGTTTAATAAGGCTCATAAATATGTCAAGTAGGAACATATTTATAATTGATCAGTTGAATTTGCTTATGAGATTTTAATGATTTAACTTTTGTTATTAATAACGATGAGTAGTTATAAGTTGGTGTTTTGTTAAGTAAGAAAAGTTTATTT
This sequence comes from Vitellaria paradoxa, assembly GCA_019916065.1. NCBI lineage: Eukaryota > Viridiplantae > Streptophyta > Magnoliopsida > Ericales > Sapotaceae > Vitellaria > Vitellaria paradoxa. The sequence continues at coordinate 36,320,445 of CM034234.1, forward strand.
GTTCCTTTCCTAAATTGCATATTTATCTGTTAATAAACCTTGTTAGAATATTCTAGATTTTCAAAAATTATTCAAATCGACTTTCAAAAAACAATATGAAAGTTTCTATGTGACAGTACAATGGTTACGATTCCTATATATAGGCTCTCACAAGATACAAAAGAAAATATTAAAAATGAAAAAATATATATTACATAATCATATAATTAGCATAAATTAGCTAGCAACTATATTTATAGAATATTCTAATATTTAAATTTAATATAAAATATTCTAGTAAACCTTAAAAACAAGATATCAACACAATATTTTAAACTTGTCTAAAGCATGAGTTTGATCATAGTGCATAAAAAAGAGAGAGAGAGAGAGAGGAAGGAAAGACTTTGTTTACTTCTCCCTGCGAATTGCTTGTCTAAGAACTACAATAAATATACACAAGTTTTTCGTCACAAAGAAAAGACAAATCTCCAATAGAAAATATGGAATAATAGAATTAATTCCTTCTAGTTTTTACTTTCCTTGTATTCTTAAGCATTTCTGTCAAAGAACTAGTTTTCATCTCTAGTGAACAAGAATCTTAAACAGAAAATTCCATCACAAACAGGCATTTTGGTTAAAAGAATTACAGTTTATCACAACTAAACAACAATCTCCACCAAAAAATTTATGGGAAAAAAACTAATTTACTAGAATTTTTATCAAGAACTTGGATATATCCTCGGTATGCATACCCATGAGAGGAAGAGAGAGAGAGAGACAGAATGACAGAGAGAGAAGAAAAGAGAGAGAGAGAGGGGAGGAGCTCACCTTGCTGGATAAAATGGTGGCCGGAGAACAGTAGCCGGCGCGGCGAATGGTCATCGGACGAGCGGTGAATTGTGAACAGACCGTAAGAGGGAGAGAGTCGAAAAGTGAGTTCCCGAGAAAGGGAGGGAGTTTTTGGGGGGAATAAAAAGCCATTATCGATCGCTTCAAAGCAGTCGTTCGTCCCTATCAAGCGGCATCTTTGGCTTTCTCGACCGCCTCTTAGCAGTCGTCTCCTTCCGCGATCGAATTTCCTACAGCCTGCAGTAGTGCTTAAAAAAAGGGGGGGAAAAAGAGAGAGAGTAAAAATTGCCATTTGGAATGTAAATTTGTGAAGAAAGAAGGAAAAGTTATAAGATAATAAAAAGAGTGAAAAATAAATTTAGTTTAATTTTTTTGTTGAATTATAAAAATAATAGAAAGAAAAATAAATACTTATGAAAAATAAATTAATTTTTTTACATTGTAAAATATGAAAAAAAAAATAATTCAAATTATTACTTTTTGTTTTCCATTAATTTTCTCTCTTCTTTTTTTTTAATTTATTTACATAAATTTATATTTCAAACATAACATATATTACATAAAGATACTTAGATTAAAACAAGTAGATTAAAAAGAATTAACAATGAAGGTTGGGTGACTGACCATAGGGTCCATCTAATTGATTGACAACCTCAACGAAGCACTAATTAAGTTCGGGCGCCCATTGAAACCTATGTTTAACAAAGCTTTTTTGGCCTGGAAAAGACAAAAAAAGGCAGTTCTGCTTGAACTGGAATAGGATCTTGATACAGGGGTTAAAAGGGTATTTTCATCCCTTCGTGTCCAGCAGGAGCCTCATAATTTCAATATCTTTTTCTCCTTGATGATACACCTTCATGTTGAACGGCAACAACCTTGAAAGAAGGATGGTTTAGTCCTCATACATGAGACTCTCACCCCCCCAACAAAACAAACACAGTGAAATGCAGCCCTACACTTTGTACAAACAAAAGAGATTAACTTGTGCATTAAAAAGGGTTGTTTTTATCTAGTTTTTTCACTATTCCAAAGGGGTGAGCCTATTCACAAATATATTATTACATTCTATTTATTTTTTTCTAAATAAAATTATACAATTACCTCTATTTTTCTAATAAGATATTTTATAAAATTTTAATATTATAAAAATCGTTCAAAAAAATTCAATTCATACCAACTTGAAAATTTAAAGGAGAATATAAAAATTTATTTGTGCATTATAAATAGGTCCCACTCATATATAATTTATAAAATACAGTTAAATGTCAAAAAATTAAAGATAAATAAAATAGTTCATATTTTTATATTTATTTGTTAAAAAATTAAAATAAATATTCAAAATAATTTAAAATTAAATTGGAGAAGAAAATTTTATACTACTACAATAATTTATTAATTCGAAATAAAAAATCATAAAAAGTTGGTAGGAGTCATTTTATTAGTTATAAAAGTATAATCATTGCAATAGTGCTTTTTTTTAGATAGTGCTTAAATAATTTATATATTTAATAATAATGATTTTTGACATGTAATATAGCATATTGATGTTAATTTTTAAAATTTACCTACATTTAAAAATAAGACAAATTAATTATCGAACAATTTATTTTTAAATTTTATTTTGATATTATTTTTAGTTTAAATTTATAAAAAAACAAAATTGAATGGATAATAAATTTATATTTGCTTACTCGTAATTGTTTTTGCAAAACAAAAATAAAAAATATGTTGTTACATATCTTGCAAAGAATTATAATGGGTAATCATTAAAAATAGAAATAAAAATTAAAATAATGTTGAAAGTAAGAGATATTCAATTAACTATAGTTTATTATGTATACTAAAAATAATGTTGTTAATATTTTTTGAATATACTAAATGAGTAATTACATTTTTTTATTTTTTTGTAAAGAAAAAAATAGAATAAGAGTAGAGTGAACTTTAAAAGTAAAAAATAAAATGAAAATGATAAGTGTGAAGTACCCTTTATAATATTTACAAATACATGACAAAAATAAAATAAAAAGATAATTTTAAAGTATCTTTAAAATAAAGATAATAAAGTTGAATATATGTCAAACTAAGATAATAAAAATAAAAATATTCTCTATTAAAATTGAGAATCTATGTTCCTAAAAATAACAATCGAGTTGTCAACTAACTTTTTCGATGCAAGTAGCTGCCTATATTTTTTATGTATCAAAATTTATCAATTAACATCTATATAATTGTATATGAGTTTTATATGTTATTGGTAAGGATTATTTTATTTATTTTTAATTTTTAACTTTTAATTGTACTCTATAAATTATATATAGGTAGACCAATTTACAATCCACAAATATATTCAGGGCCATATCAAACTATTGGGAGGGTCTAAGGCAAAAAATTTTAGGTGCAAAAAATTTTTATACATTTAGTTTAAGCCCAAACGGGCCTTGTACTAAAGATACTGTATTGTTTTTATAAATTAAAATAAATTTTAAAAATATTTGAAATTAAGATGAGTATTGACCTTAAGGAAATGATAAAATTAAAATAATCAAATATATCTACATATATATATATATATATATTTCTAAATATAGGGCCTTTTTATTGAATGGATTATTAAGATAAGTTTTAAAATTATTTGAGATTAAGATGAGGACGATAAATTTAAAATAATTAAATATTTATCTATATATATTTTTTAAATTTGAGGTTTTAAGTGATTGCCTAAGTTGCCTAATGCTTGAATAGGTCCTAAATATATTTGTATATTTCACTTTACTTTCTCAGGTTAATATGAATTAGATTTTGTAGAAGGATATTTATGACAATAAAATTATACAAAATATCTTATTAAAAAAATGGAGATAATTGTGTAATTTTATTTAGTGAAAAAATAAAGTAGAGTATAAGAATCTATTTGTGAAGTGCAAATAGACTTAACCTTCCAAATGAAGTTGATATTTTGCAAATCATAATTTTATTGCTAAAGTAACAATTAATTGGACCAGAGTATATTTATTGTTACATTCATGTATGGCCTAATTTACCCTTTAAAAATTAGAGAAGAAGGAACTGAATCATTTGAATTAGTTAACTAAGAGGTATAATAATATTACATTAACTGTGCTCTATACAAATTAATTATTTTTGTAATATCATCTCTTATTTATTTATTATTATTAATTTGTAAGTTACAAACCAGAAATTAAGTCTAAATAAAAACCAATTAATGAAGGATAGGGGACGGTAAATCTAGAATGAATTAGTGAGCTAACTCAAGTCATAGAACATAGTTGATCTTGTCATATCTTGGATTTCGTAATGCAATAAACATAATCAACCATAAACCTTAATCTGAGTCATATAACCTCCTTGGAACAGACATCCACAATAAATAATAATAAAATGATAATAACAAAAGTTTTAGTCATAATAGGGCAACGGTACTCTAATATAATAACCAATATAATATCCACGCACACCAGCCTTTACAACCATATCGAATAATCAAAACTAGTATCGAGTACAAAATAATACATCTCCAAAGGAATAAATAATAAAGTCAGTTCCATCTCTTCAAAGTAACAAAAGAATAACAATAATTCGAAAATAATCAAAACATGGTAGAACTCATCTAAATCTCGAGCTCTGCACCTACAATACAGTGTGTAGAAATGTGAGCACTTGTTTATGTATAGCCACGATGCACATATAAACATATATAATATGTAACACATGTCCTAATATGATACTATCATACAACAATAACAATAATAACTGCTAAATAACATGGCTTTGTCATCTCATATCACCAATATCAGTTAATCTGCATATAACGATTATGTACCAACATTAAACCATAAATTATCTTTTTATTATCTATTCATTACCCATTGACCAATTCTCATAGCATACATGAGGTGGATATTCTATAATACTAATCCGTGATCAGCAGGCATAGTCCAAACCATCGTCATCTTTTATAAGCCAACGCCCAACGGAAATGATGAACTGAGTTGTCATTGTTTATAAGTCTAGGCTCAAGGACCACGATATGCCAAGTCAACTTTGTCATTTATAGATCAATATCTAACGATCACGATACACCAATATCAGCGTCATATTATAGGATACTAATCTATTGGCATGATAACCAAACCCTGCACATGTTTAGGGACTCTCAACATAAGGATAATGACTGCTTGTGATCTCATCTCAGTAAAGAGAGAAAATAGATACACCCCAAGTGTAAAGTGGTCAGTTATAGCAATTTAAATTTGTAAAATGGTAAAGTAGCAATCGTACCCACAAGGAAAGGCATAGTAAACTTACAATTCTTCTTCTTTCAATTGGTAGGTGTCACACAAAAAAAATGAAAGAAAATAAGGTTGAATTTTGAAAATGAAATTTGTGATGGAAAATTTAATGAAAAATAACTATAAAACAATCTTGGATTAAACCAATTCGAGTAATGATTTTTATAGATTTTCAAACAGAACAATGACTAATCAATTTGGTTGTAAAATCAAATCACTTGGTTGAATCTCGAGATCAAACACTTAGAGTGCAATAATCTATATAAAATACATAAAAATTCTAGGTGGCAATTTACATACAAAATCCTTAAGATCAGGTATGAAAATTCCAACTAAGTAACTCACATATAATATACATGAAATATACAATCAAGAGTTAATCAAGAAATATCAACTAGTGATTTCAAAGGATCCAAATAAACTAATCATCATTCAACAAATCCAAAGAAAATTAAACATTGAAGCACAATTAAGAACAATGATTAAATGATTTGGTTATAAAATTTAGTTTATATAATTGAAAAACTAAAGCAAATACTTAAAGTGCATAACTTATAGAAAGTACATGAAAGTTCTATATTAGTAATCCATATACAATTTCTCAAGAAAGTGCACGAAAATTCTAATTAGTAACTATCATACAATCTATATAAGCTATACAAAGAATGCTAGATTTAGAGTTAACAATTAACAAGTTCGATAGATCCAAATAATCCAATCATCATTCATAGAGAATTCTCAAGAAAATCACACATTAAAACTCAAAATATCTTGAAAATCCATATACATCATCCACTCTTCTTGATTTGAATCCAAGCAAGACAACTACTCAATCATAGATGAAGAGAAAGTGCATGAGAATTCTAATTAGTAACTAACGTATAATCTATATAAGCTATACAAAGAAGGCTAGATTTAGAGTTAACAATTAACAATTTCAATATATTTAAATAATCCAATCATCATTCGTAGAGAATTCTCAAGAAAATCACATATTAAAACTCAAAATATCTTAAAAATCCTATACATCATCCACCCTTCTTGATTTGAATCCAAGCAAGAAAACTACTTAATCATAGATGAAGATAAACTTAAACTTGTATTGGAATTTGACGTGTTTACAAGAGAAACTCAAAAGGAAAATGAAATTTTCTTCTTAAACAAACAAGATCTATTTCTCTCTCTAAGACTATATTTCTACTCTACTATATCTAACTCTCTATATCCCTAATGTCTACTAAACATCTCTCTCTCTCTCTCTCTCCCTTTTTTTCTCAGCAATTATTCTCTATTTATAATATAACCTAATTGTTTAAAATGACCAAAGAGCCCTTAAAATTAATAAAAAATTACAAAATTCTGCAGATAACTCACATGGTTCGAACCAAAGTTCTAACCATTCTTCCATACTTAACTAATTTTCAAAGTTTGAAGTTGAGTTGCTGTCTGTTGTTCGAACTGAGGTGTGAATAGAGTGGTTTGAACAAAGGTGCGAACAAGGTTTGGTTCAATCTTGGTTTGAACCATGTGCGAACAAGGTTTGCTTCAATCTTGGTTTGAACCATTTCATGCCTTAAACAATTTTTTTGGCTTTTTGATGCTCCACCCTTCTTTTGTTTGAACCTTGGTTTGCAACATATCCTTAATACTTCAATTTTTTTTTTTTTTTTGTCCTTTTTAAGTTCCATTCCTTCTTCTTTTTGCCTCAATTCATTTGAGACTTCTTTCACTTGTTTTTTTATGTTAATTTAGCTTCCAATTGCTTGAATTTAATTCCTGAAAATTCCAATCAACACAAAACACAAGTGCATGAGAAATGTGCAATAAAACTGAGTTTTAAGTGAATGTATTTATACAATGTTTTAAGTGAATGTATTTGTACAATTAACACATTAAAAAAAGTGGATAAATGTACAATATTATATGCTAATGAATCATGTATCTTCTTATTTATCATTTATCTGCTAATTCTGAAATCACAACCATTAATCACAACTTATTATCTTTTTCTATGGTCATTACCAATATTATTTAGATAAGCATATCGCTTATTCTATCATGATCCATTAGCCTTTTTAAAATTAAGACACTTTGTAAATCTAAATATCAAAACTTTAGAAAAGATTTTGTTTCAAAATAAGATTGGAAATCAAATTTTAGAAAAAAAAAATACAGGGTTCGAGCACCCAGGGTTTCCAATTCATGCACCCAAGGGAAGTCCGTGCACCCAGCCATTGAAGTCCATGCACCTGAATGCCTTTTAGTTGTTGAGAATCATTGTTCTGTTTTTTGGTTTTCAAATTTTCAAAATTTTAAAATTCATTTTTTAAGTTGAAAAGCTGTTTCCTTTTAATTTTATGTTCATTTTTCACCTCCAATCGCACATTAACTCATTCATATACTAGTTTAAAATATATAAATATATATATATACCAGCTTTTTGCAGCTTGTAGATGGGTTGCTAATGAAAAATCATATATGGGTAAAGATCAAAACTTGATTCTTGGAGATTGTTTTGGCTAATACAACGACTAAGTATTTTGAGATCAGTATAAAAATAGATTTATTATTAGTATTATTATTACTACTACTACTACTACTACTACTACTACTAGTAGTAAGGATTAGTTTGATAAACTAAAAGAAGTTAGCCTCTTTTGTGTTATATGCATTATTTTTCGCTAATATACTTTTTTATTTATAGCATTTTGTTTTATATTTTTTTAATTTGAATAATAAGTCTAAAAACTATTGTAAAGTAAAAAGAAGAATCAAATTTTGGTGACAATAATTATATATATATATATATATATATAAACTGTAAATAAGAAGACTTTTTTTAGTTTATCAAACTAAGCTAAATACAAATTAAAATTTATTTAATCATTTGAAATTTTTAGTAATAACATCAAGGAATTTATTATTGGAGGGAGACCTTAGACACATGGCGTGCATCTGACTTAGACACATGGCAGGCATCTGAAGGAGAGACATGTTAGTGGTTAAGGGGGCGGTTGCCTTCCATGTCACATTAATAAAGGGGCACAAAAGGTGTGTCTACATCCACTGCCAATTACGACTTCGATCGCATCTGTTTCGACTATACAGCATGACTCTAGCCATTGCTACACTAATGCTCATGATGACCAAACATGGATGACACGTGCCAGGGAACCTATAAATACATAAGGGATAAAGAAGATATGTAAGCACTATTTACTTAAAAAACCCTTCCAAAATTATTCCTAAATTTTCCTTTTTCTATATTCTAACTCGGCTGTCGGAGGGGTATTCGACCGAATAACGCCTAGTTGGCAGTTTTTTATTATAGGGTTCAAGCCACAGATTAAGAAACCCAAAACACCAATACTGTCAGACCCTTGTCCGATCACTTCAGAAGTATCCCTAAATCTAGTCAGACGCGTTAGTAGAAGAAACTTGTTGAATTTTTTGACACTCCAATTGGCGCCGTCCGTGGGAATCGAGAGCACACTTCCACAAAGGATACAATCTACCAGTAACCGAGATGAGCAGAAGTATCAGAGAGGACTGACCTAGCTAAGACCCCCTAGGTAAGGTTGGAGGTATTTAGAAGGTCAGTTGACCATGAACAATCCCCTGCGTATAACCAATTCATCAGGCACGAACATTTTGGGGGGCCCTAATAACCCGACGCCCAGTGAAATTGCTAGGCCACGAGCTTCCGGTGTGGAATAGGCTCACCTTAGCCTAGTTTCAGGTGGAGATATGGCAAAAGGAATATGAGTTGGAGATCTTCTGTGATCAAATGGGCCTATCTGCTGAGCATTCACAAGCTCAGAATGAAGGCCACCACTCTTATCGTGGCTCTCAGAGACACAGACATCATGAGCCATCCCGACACCTCTCCAAGAGAAGGAGTCCAGCACCACAAAGGAGGAGAAGGCCATTTCTATCAACAAATCACTCCTCCTTACCCCAAGGGAGAATAGAAAGGTAATCTAGCTCAAACTCACACAAAAGTAAACTCACTCTAAAAGAATGCATCCTCCAACAAATAAATAACCCAAAAAAGATGGTGGTGATCTAAAAGAGTAGGTACTCAAATAACCTGCTAACCATGCTGATTAAAGGATAGACTACTTTACCCACTACTTGGCTAGGAGGGCCCTCAATTGTATTACCACTTTACCATTCACTGCTGATATTGAACGAATGAAGCCTCCTCAGAAGTTCACCCCCCGGGGTTCACTCTTTACGATGGCAAAGCTAACCTAGCAGGGTACGTGTGCCATTACAAGTAGGTAATGTTCTTTTGGGGCTTCAATGATGCCCTCATACGTAAAGTCTTTTCCTCTAGTTTAGGGGAAGTTACCCTACAATGGCTCGATAGGTTGGAACCAGGATCAATCCACACTTGGACCCAACTAGCAGAAGCCTTCATGGCCCGTTTTATTGCCACCAGCAAGCAGCCTTACTCGGTGGACATGTTGATGACTATGAGAAGGTGGAACAACAAGAGCTTAAGGAGCTATGCTTGGCGATACTTTAAAGCCCATAATGAAGTAGAAGAGTGTTCTGCGTAGATCACTATGACTTCTTTTAAGCTTGGTTTATCATACGATAACGAACTTTGGTAGTCACTAAACAAATGGCCTACTGACGATCTGGCAAACTTGATGAACCACATCGAGAAGAATTATAAAGTTGATGATGAAACTAGAGGCATGGAGAAGGAGCCCCTAAAGAGAGAGAAACAAAAAGTAAAGGCACATATTGGAGACAAAAGGCCGACCAGGAAGCAGAATAGAAAAGATATGTTCGAGGTCGTCTAGACGATCTTTGAAGTCTCGATCTTCAAGTTGCTGTCAAAGATCAATGACGAGCCCTACTTTGTGTGGCCCTACAAAAATGGGTGGAGACCCATCCGAAAGGGACTAGTCTTTACATTACACCTATCACTGAGATAAAGGTCATCATTGACGATTAGAAAAATGAAAAGAGATAAGCCGCTTGCCCCACAGAGATGACACAAAAAATGAGGAGAGACAAGCCGCTTGCCCCTTAGAGATAAATCGCCATACACTGATTGACCTGTCATTAACGTAGTACACCTTAGCTACGAGTCTTAAGAGAATGAGATCAAATCTCGAGCAGACTGCACAAGGGCTGCTCACCTCAGTCAGAGTAATAGGTCACCTTTACAAATGGCAATCTGGAAGGTATTCAGCAGCCACATAACGACACCTTGGTAGTAACCCTAGATGTTGGTGATTGTAAGGTGTGTCACATCCTCATTGATTAGGGTGGTTCAACAAACATTATGTATTATGGGCTTATCAAGGAGCTCGGATTGTCAGAATCCGACCTCAGTTCGGCCCATTGCCCTCTGATCGGGTTTAGCTTGGTGCTAGTCTTACCCCTTAGGAAAGTTACGATTTCTGTTCAAGTAAAGGTGGTAGTGCTACAAATGGAGTTCTTTGTTGTGGATGTCCCCTCTTCATATAATGCCATAATGGGGTATTCATTGCTACATAAGATAAAGGTCATTCCCTCCACCTACCATCAAATGATCAAATTCTCAACAACCCAAGGAGTGTTCTTAGTTAGAGGGAACAAATTATCTCTAAGAGATGTTACTTGGTCGCTGTCAGGTCAAAAAACATTCCTAACGAAGTCAAATTAGTGGCTTGAACAAAATACATGTCGACCTTGGAGGATGTTAGAAGAAGACCTGATAAGAAGGCAGTTGAAGAATTAGAGTTTGGCCCCTTTCCATGAGTCAGATTCGGAGAGATTTTTCCTAATTGGGAAGAACTTGCCTTACCATAAAAAACGGGGACTGGCAAATCTCTTAAAGAAAATTTTGAAAGTTTTCGCATAGATCCCGTACGAGATGCCAAGTGCCAGGGATTGACCCTAGAGTCATGTGTCATAGGCTTAGTGTTTTGCCAACTGTGAAACCAGTTATCCAAAAAGGGAGGCGATCATCCCCCACGCATGCAGAAGCTGTGGTTGAAGAGGTCGAAAAATTACTCGAGGTCGATGCAATCTGAGAGATCAATTACCCAGAGTGACTTTCCAATATGGTGATAGTAAAGAAGAAAGACAGCAAATGGCGAGTTTACATTGACTTCATCGATCTCAACAAAACTTGTCCGAAGGATCCTTTCCCCTTACCAAAAATCGATCAACTCGTTAGTGCCACTACCGAATACGAAACGATAAGTTTCTTAGATGCCTACTAGGGCTATCACCAGATCCCTATGTTCGAACCAGACCAGGAGAAAATGGCGTTTATTATGCCTAGAAAAGTCTATTGTTGCAAAGTAATGCCATTCAGGTTGAAAAACGCTTGAGCCACATACCAAAGAATGGTCACAAAGATATTCAGTGGTCAGATTGGCAAAATAATTGAGGTATACATTGACAATATGGTTGTTAAAAGCAAAATGAGGGCAACCATTGGTCCGACCTTAAGGAGGTATTTGAAGTCCTCAAGAAGCATGGTCTGTGACTCAACGCAACCAAATGTTCTTTTAGGGTAAGTTTAGGGAAATTTCTCGGATAGTTGGTGACCAAGAAAGGCATAGAGGCCAATCCCGACCAAATCGCCTCTATTCAAAGGCTACGTTGGCCGACCACGATAAAGGAAGTACAAAGACTAAATGGTATGGCAGCGGTGTTGAATCGCTTCATTAGTTGATTTTTTGACTGATGCAAACCTTTCTTTAAGCTATTAAAAGGGAAGCATATCTTGTATTGAGATGAGGAATGTGACTGAGCATTTGAAGAATTAAAAAATTATCTAGCATCACCTCCACTATTATCCACTCCTCACCTTGGGGAAAAGCTACAGTTATATTTGGCAGTGTCCAAGCATTTAGTCAGCACAGTTCTTGTAAGATATGAAGATAAAACACAATGACTAGTCTACCATGTCAGCAAAGCAATAGTTAAAGCAGAGTAGGGGTATCTCCCCATCAAGAAATTGGTCCTGGCACTAATTGTTGCTTCAAGGAAGCTATCACACTACTTTCTGGCTGACCTAATCGTGGTCATTACCAATCACCCACTTAAATCTATACTCAGGAAAGCTGAGCTATTTAGCAGAATGGTGAAATGGGTGATTGAGCTCGGATCGTATGACATCAGCTTCGTACCTCGGATTGTTACCAAAAAGCAAGCACTCGTAAGCTTTGTAGTCGAGTTCGTCTCCCCATTCGACACCAACCAGTGCAACATATCAAAGGCCTTAGCAAAGGAACTTGAAAAATTCAAGTAGATGGTGCTACAATAAAAGAAGGCTCAGAAGCTGGAGTCGTACTAACTTCACCAGAAGGTTAGTTCATGAGTATGTTAAAGAGTTAAGGTTCCAAGTAACAAACAACGAAACCGAGTATGACGCCATACTAATTGGGCTCAAGTTGTTTCGGGGGCAGCACGCTATCATCTTATCTTTGGATTCTCAACTGATCATCAACCAGCTTAATGGGGAGTATGAAGTTCGTGTAGACAACATGGTTAAATATTATCAGAAAGCCCGAGCACTAATTGGGAAGTTTGAAGCTATGGAATTCAGGCTGATCGGAAAAGGGAGAATAGTTGAGCAGATGCCTTAGCTACTTTGGGTGTAGCCAAACGCCATAGTGAGGCAAAGAACATCACGGTGGAGAGGCTTTTCTACCCAAGCATATAAGAGCCTGAGCATAGTGTACAGATGACTTCCTCTGCACCAAGCTGGATGGACTCGATCATTCGATACCTGAAGGATGATGTGGTTTCTCAAGACAAGAAGGAAGCCATCAAGATTCGAAGCAAGATGTGAAGATTTTGGTTGTCTCCCAACCAATAATTGTATAAAAAATCATTCAATAGCCTATACTTGCTCTGCGTCCACCCTAACTAAGTACAAGACTTATTGGAAGAATTACACGAGGACAATTACAAAGCACACGCAGGGGGCGATCTATGGCTGCTCGAGTAATATCATAAGGGTACTGGTGGCCCCACATGCAGAAAGATGCCATCCAATATTCCGCGAAATATGACAAGTGCTAAAGGTTTGCCCTAATTCCTTACCAGTCTGCTCAAGATATGACCCTCCTAACTAGCCCATGGCCTTTCGCCCAATAGGGGCTAGATGTAGTTGTACTACCACCTTGGCCCCTGGAAGTTGGTGATGGTTACTCATAGTAATGGACTATTTTCATAAAGTGGATTAAAGCCGAACAACTCAACACCATCAAAGACTCCGACACCAAGAGATTTATATGAAAGAGCATAGTCACCAAGTATGGTGTTCTATAGAGCTTGATTTCAGATAACGGTACATAGTTTCACAGTAACGTATTTAGGGAGTTTTGCTCAGACCTTGGGATTCATAACCATTACTCTACAGCAGTATACTCTCAAAGAACAGCCAAGCCAAGGTCTTCAATAAGGTCATACTGAACAGCATCAAGAAATGATTGGAGCAAGCTAAAGGATAATGGGTGGAAGAATTACCGGCTGTACTTTGGGCTTACAGAACAATTCCCCGCCAATCAACCAATGAAACTCCCTTCTCACTGGCATACGGGACAAAGGCAGTCATACTGCTAGAGATCGGTATGCCCACAATCTAGACCATAGTCTTTTCACAAGAGAACAATGGTGCAGCACTTGAGAGAAATATAGATCTACTTAATGAAAAGAGAGAACTTGCTTAGATCTGGATGGCCGCCTATCAGCAGCAATTTAGGAAGTCACAAAGCAAGCATATCCGGGCGAGATCTTTTAATGTCGGCAATCTCATGCTTAGAAAGATGATGTTGATAATGAAGAATCTCGCTGAAGGTAAGCTCGGTCTGAACTGGGAAGGCCCTTACAAAATCATTGAAGTGGTTGGCAACGAGGCCTATCACCTAGAAGATATAGAGGGGAAAGAAGTCATGAGGACATAGAATATTACCAACTTGAAAAGCTATTACCATTGAAAAACTTGATGTAAAAACTAAGTTATGAATGATGACTTTTGTTCCCAAAACATTCGCATGCCTATAATGAATGATTCTGGTATGTAAAACAAACACTTGGCATAAGGTCATAGTTTGGCTACCTAACCCACTCAAGTCGACCATAGGCATACTTGGTGCAAGACCAAAATTCGGTCACTTAACTCACTCAGGTTGACCATAGCCATACCTTGCGAAAGGCCACGGTTGGCCGTATGACCTGCTCAAGTCAACCATAACAATACTTGGCGCAAGGCCATGGTTCAGCCACCTGATTCGCTTAGGTCGGCCATAGCCATACTTAGCGTAAGCCTACGGTTGTTAACCCCACCAGGTCAGTTATAATTAGCCTTAACAAGAGTTACTCACTAAGAGCAAGAAAGAACTTGTCCAAACTCGGACCTGAAATGGCTCAGCTTGTGTTTGTTTGGATTAAAAAATTTTTATTAAGTATCCAAACTAGGACTTGGCATGGCTTAGTTTGCATTCAAAAAATTTATTAAATATCTAAACTTGGACTTGGCACGTCTCAACTTATGTTCATTTTAGACTAAAAACAAATCTATCTTATTATGTATGAATTCGAGCATACAATGAGACAAAACCACTTTCAATTCATAAAAGTAGGCAATTACAACGGTCAAATTATGTTCAAATTTTAGTTGCCAAAAGAAACTTTCTTACAACTATTTAAGTTCGGACGAATGTTGTTAGAGGAAGCTTCCTTATAATTATTTACAAGTGATGGAGCTTGGACAATTCATAAAACGACTAGTTATTCCCTAAACTTAAGTTCTCAAACACGATGGTGATTGGCAAAATAGAAAGCATAAAGATAGAAATAAGAAAGAAAATGATCTTCATTCATAGAAGAGGGCTAACCCCCTGAAGCTACAAATAATAATAATAAATATAATGGCCTGAGCTATATATTTTTATCTCGACTGGTCCCTTCTAATGAGCCTCAGCCATCAGTTGTTGTGACGGCAGGTAGGAGGATTTGATCAATATCTTGACTGGCCACCTTGCTCGTCTCCTCCTGGCCACCTCCAACCTCGGTAATTCGACTAATGTCCTCAGCGGTGTCCTTCCTGACCAGTGTAGATGTTCTTCGTCTTCTTCATTATCTAATAGGGAAACTCAAACTCATTCTTCAGCCACTTAAAAGAAGTGTGGAGATATGAATACGAGAGCTGGCCAGCCTTATTGAGAGCGTCTACCCAGCCGTTTTGGTAGTACCTATTCGTTGTGATGAACACTTGTTTTTGGTGCTTATCACCAACGACCTCGCAACCTTCCGAATAGGTCTTCTTCCGTTCCTCCTGAAGTTTGTTGTCGGCCTTTGCCATTCTTTTATTTACAATCTCAAAACCTCTTTATGTGGCGGCGAGATAGGACTACAAGCGCTTGTTCTTCTCTGAGAGCTCCTCGTTTTAGGCACAGACAGATCTTACATTCTCTTCAGCTTTCTTAGCTCGGATGCGCTAAGAGTTTGCTGCCTTCTCGAAGTTTTGAAAGCTCTTCGTGATGCACTGAAAAGCGTTAACAAGCATCTCTAAAGAACTATGTGGCCTACAAATAAGGAAAGAAGAAGGTTAAAAATCTGTGTAACAATAGAAAAAAGTAACTTAAAAAGTTATCCGAGCTTACCAAAAGAGAGTACTACACTGATTGAAAGAATTATACATGTTCGGGTAGGCTCATGATTTATTCCTGATCATTAGGGGTAGCATTAGCAATTGATATGGTGATGTCCTGATTGGAGATGGCAGAGTCCCCGGTGATCATCGGCCTGGTGCCGATCAGTGGGTTGACGATGAATGCCTCGCCCCGACGTTCTGCAGCAAGCTCGTCGTTGAGAAGGATTGGGCAGCTATTGCTCAGAGCACCGTCAGTTGTGGTCAGCTACTCCTTTATTATCACCCACCGTGAACATCTGGGCGCGAAGGTGGAGGTGGAGGCATAGGAGCCGTTTGCTTTCTGCCAGCCTCCTTCTTGCCCTTATTGCTTAGGCCTTTCTTTATCATTGCGAGCAGGTTTCTCGGAGGCATATCATCCGAGCTAGAGGGCGGAGCAATGGTAACTATCATTGTCTAATGGACGCCGGTTGGGAAGTCCTCAGAGTTAACTAGTTCACTGATCCGGTCTTCGTCGATGTCCGACAAGACGGCAATAAAGCTGTGGTGTGTAGGCTTGTAGCCAAGCAAGATCGGCGCTGTCTAAGCTAAGCGCCTCAGTGGCCCCTTCCCTTGTATGCAAAAACTTCGATGATCTGGCCGAAGTTGACACTCTGTCGATTGGCAAACCTCCTATTGAAATGCTTATCTACACTAATAGAAAAAAGGCTAGTTAACGTTTGATTATAAAGAAAATAAATATAAAAAAAATAAATATAAAAAAATATAATAACAAATAAGATTGACATAGGAAGTAAACAATTACCTACACCCCCAGGTGTTCTGAACACCGTCATGCCTATCTTCTCCTGGCAGCCATTGCCAATCCCCACCAACCAGGATGTGGTCGTCCAGTAATGCTTCATCGAACTAGAGAGGGCCTGCACGAGGTTATTCTCCACCCGACACTTTAGATTGTATCGGTCGTTCTTTGATAGGGTCAAGGCATAGCAGTGAAGGAGTTCGGGTGGACCTAGATCGACTCTCAAGATCCTATTGAGCTCTATGACCCTTATCGGGATTATGTACCCGTTCGGGGCTAACTACCCAGGGCAAATCCCAACCAAAGAAAGGAAACACCGAACAAGAGACTAGAGCAGGAGAGTCACCCCGCTCTTCTATGGCCACTAATGGCCATCATGTCCACTCAGACCCTCCTATTTTCAGCTATACTGAAAATCGTCTACCCTAGGTAAGGTTAGCCGGATGGAATCAGGGATCTGGTGCCTAGCCCTAAAGGCCTCCATACCCCTTGGCTTCCTGAGAACGTTCAAAAACTTCTCCATCTTGAGAGAAAAGAAAACAAGAGGAAGAAATTGAGGTTAACACTCACCTAGATGTGATGCAGTGATAAAGGTTTTGGTTAGACACGGAACGAGCTCAGATAAAGCAAGGCGAAGGGAGGTTCGAAACATAACAAGCTATGGAAATTTTAGAAACTCGAAAATGTGAAAACATCCATAGACGTAGAGGATATGTGTTTATGGAGAGAGAAGGCGAAAGGTGGAAAGGTGGCACATCGTATTTATAACAAAAAGACCTATGGCATGCCCTATATGCCACATGTATGCGGTAGTGACGCTTGGACTGGGCTATTTATAGCCCACTGACACCCTCAACTATTATATTTTTGGCAAGCGTGTCTTAAATGCTCACTTATACATAACACCAGATATACAAATAATGCCGATCAAGCCAAACACACATATACATGATCAGTATTGCTTCTAGCTCTTCTACGTGTGCCGAGCATACCACACACACAAGAGTTGGGGGCAATTGGAGGGAGACCTTAGACAAGTGGTGCACATTTGACTTAAGACACATGGTGTGCATCTGAAGGAGAGACAAGTTGGTGGTTAAGGGGGTGGCTGTCTTTCGTGTTGCATTAATGAAGGGTCACAAAAGGCATGTCTACATCCACTGCCAATTCCGACTCCGATCAAGTCTGTTTCGATTATACGGCATGACTCTAGCCATCGCCACCCTGTTGCTCATGATGACCGGACTTGGATAGCACGTGCTAGGGAACTTATAAATACATAAGGGATAAAGAAGAGAGGTAAGTGCCATTTACTTGAAAAACTTGACCAAAGTTATTCTTGAATCTCCTTTCTTCTATATTCTAACTTGATCGTCGGAGGGACGTTCAGCTGAATAACGTCTGGTCGGCAGTTTTTTGTTTCAGGGTTCAAGCCACAGATTGAGAAACCCAAAACACCAATACCATTACATTCTTATCCGATCACATCAGAAGTATTTCTGAACCTGATTGGACGCATTGGTATAAGAACTTGCTGAATTTTTTGACACTCCAATTATTTTAATGTATTTTGTTGAATTTTGCTATGATTTGCTATATTTTAACAAAATTGTCAGTTATTGCATCATGGGCTTTTTTTGTTTTAATTTTTTAGGAAAAATCAAAAATATTTTGGATATTTCAATAATTAAAATGTTATTTTTTCCCTGTGCCTAAAATTGCAAATATTAAGAGCAATTTTCCCTTTAATTTGGATTCTGATTATATATGATTATGGGATTGTGTCTGTTTGGTTGTGCAAATTGAATTGTTTTATTTAAGAATTAATTCAAAATATGTGAGTTCGTAAATTAGTTTACTCATAAAATAATTAGGTTGATTTTTAACCTATTTTAATTAGCTGTAAATAATTGAAAATACTGTTGCCTGTAAACCGGTTGCAATTCGGGGCACGTTAGAACACCTTGAATACAAGTCTTGGCAGTGGGCCCCACCCCGATGTAAGCATCATCTATCAAATTAGACATTTTGCTTGAATTCATTGTCCCCCGGGTCCCAACTCCCCTGACCATAGCATAAAGTCTTTGAATTGGCCAGCTTAAAAAGTGCATAATTTGCAATAATTATATTTAATTAGATCATCTTCTCACTGAGCTACATTAAAATTTAAAAAATAAGTGATTATTTTTATGAATCTATGCTAATTGTGCGTTTAAAATGTCAAATTTGACTAAAAATTTTTAATTTTTTTTAATTTTTCCCATATTTCTTCACACTCAAAATTTTGACTTTTTCAACTAACTTTTTTTTTTTTAATTTTTACTAACTTTCTTTAATTTTTTTTAACTTTTTTTTATCTTTTCGAAGAAACATATTAAACATTCAATAATTCAAAATTTATTTTTTTTGTTTTTCATTTTTTTCAAAATTTGACACTCCAAATAAACGTTAAGGGTAAAATTACATGCATTCCTTTAAATTTTAAAACATTATTTTATACTTATGCATCTAAGATTAACCAAAATGCTCTATCTGCTCTTAAGTATAGCAGGAAAAGAGGGGGGGGGGGGGGCGGGGAAGGGCTGAAATCACCAAATTCACTAATCAAAATCCTTCTACCTATGAACAAAACAACTATGGAGGTGATCAATCTCAATATGTGCTATAAATGCATATCAATTAGAGATCTAAAGAATAATCCCTAAATATAACAAATTGCCACTTAACATCATTCTACGTTATCAAAGTTCACAAACTATACCAATCAAAATAATTATAGCTATCAGAACCAAGCCAGTTGATGAACTGGTTTAATTAATAATATAATTATTTATATTAAATATGAAAATTAAATAAAATATATACATGAATTTAAAGACATTATAATTTAAAATACTAAACAAAAATTTTAATTTCACGATTATTCTTAAAATAAAATTATTATCTTTATTTTTGTCATTTTACAAATATTAACCAACTGTTTTAGGGCATTTGGCCAGAGCTCTTAACTACCCTAAGGGAGGTCAGGAGTTCGACTCTAAGGTCCAACAAACCTTAGAGGTACTCACACAATATGTGAGTCTTGGACTTAACCGATTCGCGTGGTTTGTGGGTATTGCGCGACCCCCGGTTTACTCATCGACTACGGAGTTTATTGAGGGATGCAATAAATCGCTGAGATTTCGGGTCACCAAAAAAAGTTATAAATATTGTATTCTATATATATATATATATATATATTAGCAATAACCCATGAACAGAATTAGTATTAAGTTTTTTATATAATTAAAATTTTGAACAAAAAATTCAAATTAAAAAAATTATGAAATCCATGATTTTAATTTTTTTCCCAATATTTTGTGCTCTAACAGATATTACACGTATTTTGGTATTTTTTTTTATCCAATTAATTTTTTATAATCACCATAAAAGAAAAATAATTTATGGCGCTTTAATTCAAAAGATTCAACTTTTTAAAAATCATAATTAAGTAAAATTTAAGTTGGTAATTTTGATTTATATATGATTTCTACCCTTGCAATGTGATGTAGTTTAAAATGCCTAACTTGTTTTGTGAAATAAATGGTGAGGGGGTCAACTAAAATAAAAATTGAATGAAAAGTTAAAAATATAAAATGATCTTAATGGTTAAATGAAAAAAAAATAATTTTTAACTATTGGATTTTAGTTTTTGGGAAGAACATTTTGAAAAATTGTCCTATTTTATTATATAAATATTAAATACAAGTTATTAATTTGAACTAAAAATTCAATTTGATAATGTCAATATTATTGCCAAAGCGGATTTTTTTATGAAATCTCAAGTTTTGCGTATAACTATGACTTTTATTATCTAATAATATTAACTTTGTACGTAAATCGTGAGTATGCAATTTTATATTTTCTAGTTTTTAACATTAATTTTTATAGAATAAATCGGGCAGATGACCAAAATTTTACGTTTAACATGATAATAAATTTATAAAATTAAAAAAGGAAAGGTAGAGAACAATGTTGTTAGTGAATTAAGAAAATATAATTCCTTCATATTTGCGATTGCATGTATGAATAATTTAATATTTATATATACAATTTATTTTTGATTTTAATAATTAAATTTTTATTATTTTTGTGAGGGACTGCGAGGAACTTACCCGCGAGAAACTTTCCCTATAGGAGAGTGAAGCCGATGGTGAAGCAGAGAAACAATGCCTCCCATCCTACATCGCTTGGATCGTGGAAGGAAATGGCATATATGTAATATTCAATATCCATATAGAACAACGCATTTTAAAGCCGTGAGGGTATTAGATTTAGTGGGAACTTCAGGGTTAAGGATGTTCCAATGGAGGCAGTACCAGGATAGGTGATCTCCTGGGAAGCAGTTTACCAAGTTCAAAGCGGATAATATTGTACTATATGGCTGCAGGTTGTTACAATTTTTATATTTTAAGTTAAAATTTAATCCTAATATAATGCCAAAAGGTCAAAAGTAATATCAATCCAGTAAACAGTCTTAACTTTAGAAAAAAAAAAATTTATTTAGCACAGTACGTACCTTACATGTATTTTTAGTATTTTTTTACCTCAATTCTCTGTTGAATAACCTATAATATAAAAGTTTTTAATTATTGAATTTTCTTAATTGATAACATGTCGTGTGGGATAATTCTAGATATTTAATGTACTTAAAATATAGTATTAATCATAGTTCGTAGAATAGACTAATGTGCTTGAATTATAAAATTCACTTTCTAGGTTTTATCTTAATATTTATTATTATTATTATTTTTTTATTTTTGTGCGTGAGTTTAATTCTAGTCATTTCTTTCTCATTCTCTATCATCTAATTATTCTTATTCACATTTCTCATTTTTTATTATACTGTTATTCAAGTACACCAATTTTATGACAAAATTTGGACAAACGATACGATGCATATATTATTTTAAACTGAATAGCTTTAACAAAATGTTTTGTTTGAGTATTGTGCAAGTTTACCAAAAATATTAATGAAGAGAAAGTTCACAAATTCACATGTTAAGTTAGAGTTTAGTTGAATACATTTGTTATTTTCATATTTCTCATTCTTTATTATATTGCTATTCACCTTTGTCAATTTCATGACAAAAATTTTATTCATTTTTTATTATGTTTACAAATTTTTAAAAATTAGTAACAAAAAAAATATTTTTAATCTGTTTTTATTTTTTCCAAAAAATAAAAATTTAAATAGAAAAATGTAAAAAAATAAAGTGTTTTCACTTTCATATTTTTTTCTAAACATTTCGTCAAGTTTAATACTTTTTCTATTTTTGTTGCGTCATATTAAAATGAATTATTTTATTCAAAACTCGTTATAAAACATATTTTTAATAAATAATATAATTAAATTAGAAATTTAATTTAATTTAATTCATTTAATAAAAATCTATTTTATTAAATTATTTTGATAAATAGAATAATTTAATTTAATTAACAAAATTAAGTTATATTTAATATATTTTATTTTAATTCAATTAAATTATTTTTAATAAATAATATAATTAAAATAATTAATAAATAATTTAATTTAATTGTTTAAATCTAATTAATTAAATTAATATGAAATATGTTTTATTAAATTTAATTAAATTTTAAAAAATTAATAAAATTAAATATTTTATTAAAATAAAAATTATTTAATATAAGTAAAATTATATTTCCAAATGCACTTTTATTTTTATTTTAAAAAAATAAAAATAGAAATTAAAAAATTGAAAAAATATAAATAGTTAGATATAAAGAAAAATAATAGCGTTTTTAGTCAGTCCTTTGTAACTAAATTTTCATACAAAATTTTATTTATAATGATAAAAAAAAAATAGATCTATCAAATGTTTCATACAAAATTTTATTTTTTTATGGTAAAAAAATAGATCTATCAATCACATTTTTATTAATAATTTTAAAAAATTTATAAATATAAATAAAAATAATAAACAAAAACGTTTGAGAAAGGAATCTTGTTCTAAGATACTGTTAATAATATGTACTTATTAGTTCTCTTGAATTATTAAATGCTGTATTTGGTTATAAAAAATAGCTAATAGTTTTTTCTTTATACTTTTTTTTCTCATCTTATATGACCTTTGTTTTTATTAAAATTTAATTTTTTTAAAAGTTGTATCTTTTAAGTATACTAATTACATTGGTAAAAATAAAAAATAAAAAATTCATATCTATTTGAATAAAAACTATTCGTTTAGAAAAAAATAACTAAAAAATTTAATTTTTTTTTAACTTTTAAGGTAATTTTTTTAATTTTTTTACGAATACTATTAATAACCCTAAAAATTGTAATTTTTCAAAAAATTAATTTTGATGAAAAAAAATTATATAAGATGAATAAAATTATAAAAAAATTAAAAAACTTTTTTTTTTTTTAAGTCAAACCTAGCCTAAAATTCTACAGTTGTGTACCTCAGATGTAAATCCCAATAGAAACTCACAAAAATATATGTATATATATTTTGGCGGTAACGTTTGATGAGAAAAAATTGAACGGAAATTGCAAATTCACTCTGTGCGCGTTCCTCTCACCACTCTATGGTCAACCGACGTGTCCAAGTTAGGCCTATCTTGAGTCACTCGATCAAGATTGTATCACACGCTCCGAGAACGCGTGTGACAAAATATCAGACCCCATGAGCCCTTTCTCTGCACCTCCGCCCTAGTCTTCTTACAACAGAGAGAGAGGGAAAAGAGAGCCAAGAGAGAGAGCGCGAGAGAGAAAAGCTCACCAACAAAGGCGAAACTCTCTCCTAACTCCCAATCTTCACGGACACCAGAAGACTCGAAAGCAAAGCAACTGATTGTCAAGGAAGATTGTTTTCATCTTTGATGGTTTCTAGGGTTTCTTTTCTCTTGTCGCGTTGAATCGCGTTCCTCTCCGATCAACCGATGAGACGGAGAAATCGCGAGGTCAGTGATTATTCATTTGATGTTTTCCTATCTAATTT
The DNA here is from genome assembly GCA_019916065.1 of Vitellaria paradoxa. Classification (NCBI taxonomy): domain Eukaryota; kingdom Viridiplantae; phylum Streptophyta; class Magnoliopsida; order Ericales; family Sapotaceae; genus Vitellaria; species Vitellaria paradoxa. The sequence goes on from CM034234.1 coordinate 36,343,998, forward strand.
AAGGTTTAGCCAACACCAATCGAAGAAACAAGGAGGATATTCAATACCCATTTGTTTAAATTAGAGGTTTCCCGATAGAAACGTGTGTACATATATAGTTCTTGTCATGCGATTGTCTCGTACGCTCTCGGTTTCGGAGCGAAGGAAGAATCTGAGATTGGGTAGTTTGAGGACTCGAAAGAAGCACAAGAGGCTCGATGCAATCTGCGAAAAGGCATATAATCGAAATCACCGGGTTGTGAAAACTGAATCAAATGAGTGTGATGTTGGAGGTGGTTCAGTGGGTAATGAATCAGAGCTCCGGAGGAGTACAAGGGTCCGACGGCCTCCGGTGGTGCTTGATGCCTCACCTCCACCTGCAAAGAAGCGACGGAGAGTTGATAAAAGGGGTGAAATTCATTCGGTTGGGAGTGAAGTGAGAAACAATGGGGTAAAGAGTGACTCAACTTGTTCGACTTCGAGGGATGTGGAGGAAACACATGGTAGTTGGAGGTCTAGGCTGAGATCTAGGTCTAAAAATGTAACTTTCGGAGTTAGAGGGAAGGCTTCTTTGCCAAGACGTAAAAGAAGGATTTTTGAGGATTTGAAAGAGTTTAGTGAAGAGGTCAAGGTGCACGATAAAGAATTGGATGATAAGGAGGAGGAATTGGAAGGTGGTTTATCCACAGTTGTTAAGTCAACGAGGCCAGGTAGAATTAAAGCTTCTAATGTTTTGGGGAATGCACATCAGGAAATTGACTCATGTTGTGACAAGGACCATGGAAAAGAAAAGAGCGAGGTGGAGGAAGACAGAGAGAAGGATGAGGTTGGGGAAGACAGAGAGAAGGATGAGGTGGACGAAGACACAGAGAAGAATGAAGTGGATGTGTTAGACGACATTGATGAGAAGGATCCCTTGCGCTTGATAAGTGGAGATGCATGGGAAAGTGAGCATGAGGGTGAAGATGGTGCCACACAACTAGTTGAGAAAGAGGATAGTGAAGTTCCAAGCGCTCTACAGTTAGAGGATGGCAATGGCAATGAGAATGTGGAAACAACAGGACAGGATATGCAGATGGGTCAACCAGAGTCTGTGAATGATGGACAAAATCAAAGGGATTCTGTACAAGTTGGTGGTGTCCTTACAGTTCAGGTGGAGGATGGAGCATGTCATGAGAAACTGCTGCAAGATAAGAATGCCACACAGGTTGATAAGATTGACTGTGCTTCAAGTGACACACTTGGAAAGCTGTGTGTGAGAGAAGGAAGAATATGTGGTTTGTGTGGTACAGGGACTGATGGGAAGCCTCCAAAGAAATTAATTCATGATGGGGCTGGAAGTGATCATGAGGTAAACAGTGGATCTTCAGCATCTGAGGAGCCCAACTATGACAAATGGGATGGATTTGGGGATGAACCTGGCTGGCTTGGCCGTCTCTTGGGTCCAATAAATGATCGCTACGGGATTGCTGGAATCTGGGTTCATCAACATTGTGCTGTGTGGAGTCCAGAGGTGTGGCTTGTTCTCTGTCTATTCAGTTTTACATTACTGCATTATCAGCTTTAGTTTTCTCTGACTGTCCTTTTATTTTATTCAGTTTCACATTACTGGATTATCAGCTTTTGGTTTTCAAGTGATGCCATCCCTTTAGCTGCTTGTGTGATGCTTTTGAACTATGCGGAAAAAAAAAAAAAAATCTTTTTTTGGTGGGGGGTGTGGTGTTTTTATACTAACAAGATTATCTTATAACTAGGCTTAGACGTATCATAGACCTTTTATTTTCCATGGAATTCACATGTATGCTTAGCCTTTTTGATGAGGACATCATTGAGTCCCATTGAGACTTATTTCCTTTTATTTTATTTGTTGTTATTATTATTCTTATTATCTTTGAGTTAGTTACCTTGAGGATATATTAGCCTATTTAAAGGTTTGAGATTATTAGGGTTTAGTAGACTTTGAATTGAGAAAATATTGAATGGCATTGTTGCTATTGTTCTTCCCTCTTTTCTAACCATCTTTCTTCTTGCTCTATCTTCTGTCTATTACTAAAGTAAAACTTCTAATTGAGACAAGATTCCTATGGAAGACAATATTCCTAATTAGAACACTAAATAATAATTTGAGTATGAAGCTACCTTTAATAATAACATGTTTGAGTTAAGCCCAAACTTGAACTATAGAAACCAAAAACAAATGAAAGATATCCTAGTTACAAACTAAACCCTACCATTGATGACTTCTTCTCCTTTTTTTTTTTGGGTTGCTTGTGTCCTCGTCATACTCCCCTTATTTAAAAGAAAATTTCCTTGAGTTCTAGATAGACAACATAAGAGACGATGGCTTGTGGTAATCAAAAACAATTTGAATGTGGAAATCTTTGAAATGACCAAGTCCTATTTTGTCTCTAGAATCTCAGGAGTAAGGTTTGGAATTACTAGAAAGTGTTTCCTTTCTTGGTAGGCATGGCAAATCGACTTTCATGACTCATAGGAGTTAGAATAATCTTCAAGTTATCCTTATAGGTTGCGTATGTGTTGTAATTGCAGTTATGCATATCAATCTGCCAAGCTTGACTTATAAGCACATGGCAAGCATTCGTGTAAACTACATCACACGTAATCTTGTCTTTATACTTCTTGCTAATAGAGGAAGCATTAAGGCATAGTTTAGTTACGCTCATGTCTACTACATCTTGAATCCATTCAATGTTTGCAAGGGGTAGGGTGCTTTTTGGTTGGAAGTTGTAGCTTGTCCACTAGGAATCGGGTCGAGGTGCACAAATATTAGTTCTGACAGCATAAGTATTTAAAAAAAAAAAAAAAGAAAAATTCTAGTTGCTACCTCCATCTATGATTAAATTACAAACTTGTTACTTGTCTGTAAAGCGTATTTGGAAGATATGTGTTTTTGGATATCTTCCTTGTGTTGCGTATACTTAAGCCTCTCTGGACATCCATAGAAGGGCCTTCATCTTTGTGGACCTATTTTATTGGATCATCCTCAGCTTCATGGAGCTCCTTCTCTACTTTTGGGTGATCCTCTACATCTTCCTAATGCGTGGCAAGGGTATCCAATTGCCTTTCGGGGCAACAATTGGGGTGGTGTTCTTGCTGCTTGTATCAACAGTACTTGTTGCCACAAGATTTTACATAGGGGTTGTTCACTTCTTGTGTTGTGTTAGTTTGCCTTGTGTTGGACTAAATCTTAGAGTTCTAGACTAATTAGGATTCAAAGAAGATCCCTCAATTGCTTTGCCCTTTCCTTGTTCAATTTGACTAGGATAGGGATTTTGACTCTAATTTGGATAAAAATTATAAGTCTGAAGACTCTGAACATGGGTAGGACTATAACTCCTAGTCGTGGTAGGACTCTTATTATCTTATATTCTCTGTGATTCAACCAAAATTCAGCATGACTATAACTCCTAGTAGTGGTAGGACTCTTATATCCTCTATGTGTCAACCGGAATTCAACTCAAGTGGCCAATTGGCTAACTTCTATTAGGGTGTGAATGGGTTACAACATGATCATTTCTTTATCATTGGGGTGTAATCGGTCCACAAATCCAGCAACTAGATGCGCATTAGTTTTTGGTAAGTTATTTGTGGTAAATAATCTATGGAACTTTGTCACATAATCATGGCTAATTCTGTTGCCTTGGCAATTTTTACAATATCTTTCTTTGTATTTTTTGTAGTATATCTGATGAGGACATCAGGGAGTCGTATCGAGGTTTCCTTTTGTTATTGTTATTTTTTTTTGTAAGGGTTATTGCTATTTTTATTATTTATTATTTTAGGTATTTTTTTGAGTAGGATTTTTGAGATTGTAATATTTGATTTGATTTTATATTCAGCTATTTTAGGGATTTATTATCCTATTTAAAGTCTTGAGATTATTAGAATTTGACAGATTTGAATTGAATATTATTGAATTAATTGCCTGTGTTTCACTGAGCTCTATGAAGCACGGATACGGATATGGGAGCGGATACGGGTATGGATATAGGATACGGCAAAAAAATTAAATAAAATATATATTTTATTTAAAATAGTTTTGAAAATAGCATCTATATACAACTAAACATTATATAAATAACAATTATATAGCTTGGAAAATACCATTCAATCCATAAATTAACATCATTCATACTCAAAACTACCAACATCATTCATACACAAAACACGAATATAGCAAAAAGTATCAAATACAATTTCATCATACATCCCAAAATAAAAATAGTTTTTTCATTTCCTAAATTTTAGTTAGATCCAACTTCAATCATATCAATATATTTTAGTTACTTACAGTTTGGCTACTACTAAAATTTTATCATATTAATTTTACCCCCGAAAAAGGTTTAAAATATTACATTTGAACCTCCACTGTATTCTAAAAGTATCCTTCCCGTAGCCTACCCGTATTCCAGCCGTATCTTGGTCGTATCCTGTGCAAAATTAAAAAAAAAAAAAAATTAGAGCACGTCACGTGGCGTGTCCGATATGTATCCGGTTGTATCCTAGCCCTAGCCGTATCCATATTCTCCGAGTATCCGATACGAGTGCGGTGTCTAATTTGAAGTATTCGTCCTTCATAGACTTAGTTTCTCTCTGCTCTTGCTGCTTCTTTGGCTTAATTCTTTCCTTTCTCTTGCTTAATCTCTTCTCTTTTTTTGGCTTTAATTTCTTATCTTGCATTAACTCTGGTATCAGAGCAAATCGATTTATAACCATCATTGTTCAAATCAAACCCTCACCCATTCATAGATTTATTTCTAACTTTTTCTGCCTCTGTAAAACCAAATACTAGAAGTGAAGCCTTCTCAACATCTTCACGACTACCATATTCTTTGACTACCAACATTGGGCACTTTGCAATGGTGATTACTCATACCACTAAGAAAGACGATTCTGGTCGTCAGAGGCTCATCGCTATCGTATCCAACATAGTGGACGATCTTGAACCCTCCTAGCCCCATCGTGAGAACCCTCTCAGCCCCATCGCGACCTCGCCAAGCAACAATAGCAATCTCGGTGACCTTTCCAGACATCGCCGACCAACTCTGAAGGATCGCACTTATCTCTGATAGTAGGTGGGACTGGTCGCCTCCATTTGTGATTTCGTCAATCATCAACAATAGGCTTAGTCGATCCACGGGGACCTTTTCCACTCGCTATGAAGCCAATCAACACCACTACTGGATTCGTTCCCTTTGACGACCCTCTGGCACACCCAACAATGTTCTGATTGGAAAAAAGAAAAATCAACCAACTATTGTTTGCCTAAATTATTTATTGAGTTTCATTTATTAGGTTCATAATTCCTATTCTAAGCATATTATAATTTTATATTTTTATTTCTTTTTTTTTTCCCATTTTAATTTAATATCAACATTTGGGAAAAAATAAATTGCTTGTGTTCTTTTGACATGAATTTTGAAGAACTCAATCATATTTGAGTAATAAGACAGGACTTTGTTTTGTTTGTCAAACTTATGTCGAAGATCCTCCTTATTTTAGCAGCATTCTTGATCCTCATGAGTTTTTTGTTTAGGTAGATGGTGTTGAGTACATTTTTTACTATCACCACTTGTCTATTAACTACGGTATTCATCTGACAAAAACAAGATTAACCAATCATGCTATAGAGTATTAGCAAACGCTCGATTTATGCTATGATAGAATGTGTAATAGGCTTGTTACTCTATGGGTTGTGATGAAACAAATTTTGAGTGATCAATTTGTTCCTAAAAGTTTTAGGGATTAGGCACGGTCTCAATTGATGAGCCTTAAACAGCAGTATTCTTCTGTTGATGAGTATTTGGATTAATTTAAAACTCTTAGGAAGTGGTCTGATTTTTGAAATGAAGATTTATCTATGGGCTAAGGCTTGGCGTCCTTGAGAAAGTTAAACGATACACTCATAAAACCTTAACTGATGCTTACTTCAAAGCTTTAGAGGTAGAAAAATATTATGAATTTGAGTCTCATGAATTTACGTTGTAGAATGGTTCCCCTGATGCGCACTGTATGCCTTTTCAAGTGTCTAGTATCTCACATTCTTTTTATCCGACTTTGTATATTCACTCACCAAATGACTGTTTTGAGGCTTCATATCCTACTATAGCTAGCTCTTCTACATCCACTCTATTTAGTGGCACTCCTAAGGTTATTTGTCATACTTCTGTACTATTTTGCTTCTCAAAGTCAAAGTGCTCTATACAAACCATTGAGTTGCACTGTCCACCTCCCGGACCTAGTGCCCTTATGATTTTTGTTGACACTTGTGATTCTATTATTGAGGCTTGGTTTGGGAAAATTAGCATGTGCTAATTAGCATGTGTTAATTTCTTGGGAAGGCAAAATTTTTAATATATTGACATTTATACCCTCATGTGCTAATAGTTTGCTAATAGCTTGGGAAAATTAGGAAGGGTAATCTGGTAATTTTTGTATTAGCTTGCTACAAATTAGCACGTGCTAATTTCGGTTTCCCAAACGGACCCTGATTATCTTTTTTTGATAGTTAGTTCCTTTTTTGATTATGATTAGTCACCAAATTCTTAAAATGTGGGAAGTAGTCGATCGGGTTCCACCACCATCTTTGTCTTTACCATATTATAGGAAGAACTTTCAAGCACAAGTTGAATGCTCTACTTGTCTTGATTTTGTTGGTTTATTTGAGGATATCATGAATAATGATTATCGAGATTGCGTAAACGTTATCATTGGTAATGGTTATTTCTCTAAGAGATATTATTTAAGTTTCTCAAGAGCTTTATTTAGTGATCTCATCAGTTGGGAGTTTTTTGGATCTATGTCCAAGTTGTTCTTCTGTTAGATTATTCAGTTGCATGGGTCCTCCTCACTTCTAATGTATAACAGAGATATTCTTGCATATATTGAATAATTTTTCTTACAAGTTGTGTGTGGTATCTCTTACCACTATTCTATTGATATCAGTGAGTTTTGTTACACTCATTCATTTTTGAGGGATTTTACTTTGATGAGTTCGGTTACATCATCACTCGCATTTTTTCTCAATCATGTATTTCACATTTTTTTGATAATGCTGATATTAATTAAAAAATTGGTTTGAGTAATAATTATTATAAATTTCATAATAATGTTTGTGATGGAAGTAAAGACTTTAATGGATGTAACTCAATGATGATTTATGCATTGCCTACTTGCTACCCCATATGGTCCTGTCCAAAATTTGCATGCCAAAGATATTGGACCATTCTATATATTTCACGATCCTAGTCTTAATGCAGTTATTTTTCTTTTTTTAATTCCCATGTGATATGAGTTTTGTTGTAATTTGTAATGTAAAAAACTTGTTACCTTGTCATGGTATCTTTGGGCCTCAATTATTGTTTACAGGTTATGGCAATGTTTTCATGCCAGTTCTAGTTACTCCACCTCTTTAGCAGTGCCCATGTATGTTCAATGTTGAGAATCTTATATTCCTTCAATTTCGAAGATATTTTGTCAAGTAGAAAATATAATCGGATGCTAATGCCACTTGGATTCTTGAGGATGAGTTTCGGCACCTTGTTCTTGAGCTTATGGTTCAGTTTCTTCATCACCACTCTCCATAGGAAAGTTTTTTCACACAAAGTACACAACCCAACTCGGTGGAGCTGAGTTCTTCTTAACCCAAGATAGTTGATGAGGACGGGAGTGTTTAGTTTACCAAAAAACACAAAAAAACCCCCAATTTTTACTAACATTTTTCAACTTCCTCCAATCAAATTTTGCTATGTGTCACTTTTACACCAACTTTTTATAAAAGTTGGCCTTCAAAACACCACCGACATTAGTGAGTCCTATGGAGATTTATTTCTTTTTGTTTTATTATTGTTTTTATTATTTATTATTATAGGTAATTTATTTTGAGTAGGATTTCTGATATTGTAATCTTTGATTTGATTTAATCTTCAGCTATTTTAGGGATTTATTAGCTTATTTAAAGGCTTGAGATTATTAGGATTTGATAGACTTGAATTGAATATTATTGAATTAATTGGCTGTGTTTGTCCGAGTCTCTATCTTCTCTCTTGCTGCTTCTACTTTCTATGGCTTAATTCTTTCCTCTCTCTTGCTTGATCTCCTCTTTCTTTGACTTTAATTTCTTGTTCCACATTAATATCTTTGTAAGTTTGGACATTGACAGCTAGCTTTGCTACTAGTCCTAGTTTATGGCATTATGAATAACATATGAGGTTTTATAATATAGAGAATACACCATTAATCCTTCTCTTAATCCGCTCATTATTCTCCTTTCTTTTTATTTTCAACTTGGTGTTAGAGCCTAAATGCTATATGGTTGCCTAATCCCAAAACATACACCTTAGAGCATCAATCAACCTAGCCATCACCACCAGAGTCAATTGTGACTGACCACAGCCCAAGGAGGCACCTTGCTAGAAAAAGCCTCATACGTGGCTTGTTTGGTTGTCGTGTGGGACACACTGCAGCCACTTGCTGTGGCAAGTGAGGGCACATGAGCTTTTCGATTGACCATGGGCTTCTACAATGCCAGCCTACTTCTTCCAAGCATGTTTGGACAAGTTGTTGCTTGATTTGATCAGCTGTTTGGATCTAGATGATGTTTTATTCTCCACTGGTATCTTTCTGCTGGCCACTGATATTGTTTGAGGAAGGCTAGTTTATTCGTGTTAGTCTGATTTCTTGATGATTAAGGCTTGGATTTGATCTCATATCACTTATTCATGCTCGGCTAAGGCAACTAGAGCATCTTTGGTGATCGTTGGTTGATTTTTGGTTATTTTCTTCACTCTTCCTCACTTGGTTCATAGTTTACTATTTGTTTTGACTCTTGTTTGCTAAAATACTCTTTGTTATGGCTAAACCTAAACCCGTTATGAATGAACCTAAATCTGTAGTTTCCAAAGATGATGATTTCCCCCTACCTATTACCTCCAAAAGTTGAATGATTGAATTACATAGTCTGAGCCCATGCAGTTAAATCCATCTTTGTGGGAAGAAGAAATTGAAGTTTATTACTGATCTGCCACCTGCATCCGACAATAGTCCTTATGATGATTGTCTTAGTGAAGATGAATGGGATTTCCTTTGGAATTTTGTATCTACACTATTATAAAATTTCATATTTCTGTTTATGATGAATTTATAATTTGTGTTCATTTTATTTCTTTTGTTGACCTGCTCAAAATGTTATTGTTCTTCTGATGATATAGGTTAGCATTTTATTTTTTCTGTGTTGGTTGGTGTAGTTCTAGGTGGTCCTAGTGCCTCTTTCATTACTTTTTACTGATTTTGTGTGTTCATAAGATCATCAGGGCTCAACATAATACCATCTCAGGTCTTGCTATATGATGGACCTTGTTAGTAGGAAGTAAGCAACAATCCAACTGCTGATTTTTGACACTTTTTTTGGGTATAATTGCCATACATACTTTGGGCTTTTAATATCATGATTTTAATTGATTTAGCCCTAGAAATCCATTTTTGTTTCTTTTCGTTTTGACTTCAGTCAACATTCATTTTGATTTGTTGTGGTTTCAGGTTTATTTTGCTGGTTTGGGATGCTTGAAAAATGTTAGGGCAGCCCTTTGCAGAGGAAGGGTATTGAAATGCACCCGCTGTGGGAGGCCCGGGGCAACAATTGGATGCCGTGTTGATCGTTGTCCAAAAACTTATCACTTGGTTGGTTACTGCATATATTATATAGTATAGACTTCTTTATTGTTGTTCTCTTTTGTCTTCTATTCTTCCTTCTGCTGTCATCTAATATAGCAGGGACTCTCAAGTTTACTTTCTCAAATATATAGCTTTCATTATCCTAATTTTCTGTCTATGCCTCTTTGCAGCCTTGTGCAAGAACTAATGGTTGCATTTTTGACCATCGGAAATTTCTCATAGCCTGCACAGATCATCGGCATCTCTTCCTACCTCATGGAACTCAACAATTTTACAGGATGAAGAAAATTAAGGCTAAGAAAATGAAGCTGGAAATGAGAAAGTTGGCAAATGATGCTTGGCGAAAGGATCTTGAAGCAGAAGAAAAATGGTTGGAGAATTGTGGTGAGGATGAAGAATTTTTGAAACGTGAGAGCAAGAGGCTACATCGAGATTTGTTGAGAATTGCACCTGTGTACATTGGAGGCTCAAACTCTGAAAATGAAATACCATTTCCAGGTTGGGAATCTGTTGCTGGGCTTCAGGACGTTATCCAATGCATGAAGGAGGTTGTCATTTTACCATTGTTATATCCCGAGTTTTTTAGCAATATGGGACTTACACCTCCTAGGGGTGTTCTTTTGCATGGCTATCCTGGAACAGGTAAAACATTAGTAGTGCGTGCATTAATTGGTTCTTGTGCTCGTGGTGATAAACGGATAGCATATTTTGCTCGAAAAGGAGCAGATTGTTTAGGAAAATATGTTGGTGATGCTGAGCGACAGTTGAGACTTCTGTTTCAGGTTGCTGAGAAATCTCAACCATCTATAATTTTCTTTGATGAGATTGATGGGTTGGCACCTTGCCGCACTAGGCAGCAAGATCAGACACATAATTCAGTTGTTTCTACCTTGCTTGCTCTATTAGACGGCTTAAAATCTCGGGGCTCGGTTGTGGTAATAGGCGCAACAAATCGTCCTGATGCTGTTGATCCAGCTTTAAGACGGCCTGGTAGGTTTGATAGGGAAATTTATTTTCCATTGCCATCAGTTGAGGACAGGGCAGCTATTCTCTCGCTTCACACACGAAGGTGGCCAAAGCCAGTCACTGGATCATTGCTCAAATGGATTGCTAGGAGAACTGTAGGATTCGCTGGTGCTGATCTGCAGGCTCTTTGTACTCAAGCAGCCATTACTGCCCTAAGGAGGAACTGCTCCTTGCAAGAGCTATTTTCTGCAGCTGAAAAGAAAGCCCCTCATGGTAAGCGCCCTCCACTTCCCACCTTTGCAGTGGAGGAGAGGGATTGGTTGGAGGCTCTTTCGTGTGCACCACCTCCATGCTCTCGAAGGGGAGCAGGAATGGCTGCAAACGGTGTGGAATCTTCACCTCTTCACAGCTATCTTAGTCCTTGTCTTCTACAACCATTGTCCAGATTGCTTGTTTCTCTATACCTTGATGAACGTCTCTTGTTGCCGCCTCCTCTTTATAAAGCTGCCACACTGATCAAAGGTGTAATTGTTTCTGCTTTGGATAAGAAGAGAGTGCTAACTGATCATTGGTGGTCCCACGTTCATGAGTTGCTTGAAGAAGCAGATGTTTTGAGGAATATTGGGATTAACCTTTCACTTGGTGGCATTTTTATTGGACAGGCTAATGATTCCAAATTTGATGCTTGGGCTGAAGACATTAATGATAACAGCTTGAAGTTCAATTATCCAAAAGCGCGGCAAATAGGTACTCGCACTAGTTTGTTGCAGAATATATCTTATACATCAGAAAGGAAGTTAGGATTCCGAATGCTGATTTCTGGAAATCCCCGATCTGGCCAGAGGTATCTTGCATCGTGCCTTCTTCAGTGTTTTGTTGGGAATGTTGAAATCCAAAAGATTGATTTGGCTACAATTTCACAAGAGGGACATGGAGATGTGATACATGGAGTAACTCGAATACTGAGTATGTTCCTTTTCTATTCATCTTGTTTTCTAGTTGCATGATGATGAATAATGTATAGTTCTAACTTTGAAATCCCCTTTGATGTCATACGACGAGTTGGAATTTTGTTAATTCAGTTTTTCCAGTTGCAGAATAATAAATTCCATTTTACATGAGACGCGCTTTGTGCTTTTGTCATTGGTCCTGCCCCCCATTTGACTTAGGTGCATGTTTAATGGAGTTTTACAGAAATAAGGGACATTCTTAACTTAAGTTTTTGGAAATTGGTTGACTTCTCAACCTAAATAATAAAACAATATTGAAAAGCTAAATGTTTTGCAAAATTTGATTTTTTTTTCCTTGTTTTCGCTTTCTGACTTTTCTGCGGAATTTGGACCAGTTCAGGTGGCCAGATGGTCTTAATCTGATTTCAAAATTTGACCTTAAGTCACCCAGTTCTCTCTGTTTATCTTCTCAAAGGATGGGGCTTACCATGTACAGTATTGCTTGGAACATCTGTTTTTGACTGTCTTTCAAATACACTTTCTGTCGTCATTATTTCTCTCTTTTTTTCTTTCTTTCTTTTTTTTTTTATATCCTATATTCGTTTCATTCTGTATGTACATTCATTTTAGTTTTAATGGTCTGGCCTGTTTGCTTTATGGCGTGCTCTTTGATATTTTATTTGCTTGTTATTAATCATTCCCCATCATATGTTGGTTCTCTTATCATTAGTTTTATGTGCAGCATTTGCATGAAGTTCTCTATTTATCACAATCTTGTTTTGTCAGTTGCGCTTGAGATATTTGAATAGATTCTAAGTTGAGAAAATTTGTTCAAAGTCTCTTTCATCTTTTCCCCCCCTATTTTAGGAAAATTTTCACAGAAAATGATTACAATGTTGTTGATTTATTCTTCAATGCTACTGTTGATCTTCAAGCTTGAACACTAATAGCACCAAATTTCCTTGAACAATTTGATTTAACGGTGAGATATTTGCATTAGTATGTGTGTTATGATTTCTTGTTATGCTTATCATGATCCTTAAAATTATGCTTTTTTATTTTCCCCTAAATTTCTGTGGCAGTGAGATGTGCAAGCGTGGGTTCCTGCTTGATATTCATGCCAAGAATTGATCTGTGGGCCCTGGAGACATGTATTAAGGTTGATAAAGTTGACAGAAATGAGAGAGATTCCTTTTTAACAAACCCTGAATCATCTGACGACATGTCTTTTGTAAAACAGAATCAAGTTGTCAAACAGGACAACCAATTCCGTGAGAAGGTAGGTGAATTATCTGAGGGGTTGGATCCTCAAGATGCTTCTCCAGAAACTTCACGTATCTGGAACTTATTTGTGGAACAGGTGGAGTCCATATGTGTGTCTACATCTTTGATGATTCTGGTAAGGCTGCCTATCTTTTTGTTTTTGGTTATTTTATATTTTTACCTTTTCATTTTATTTTGCTATTCTCAAAAAATTGTGATTTAGTATGCAAATCAGAAAGGCTAGTGAGTTCTTCTCACTTATGGGTCATGCTGAGGCTGGTAAAGGTCATCAAGCCTATGACCCATGCTACTGTCCAAATCTCTACCATTCATCTGTTTCAGGAAACAACCGAGTGGTTTGACACCCAGATTAGGGTTTCCAGTATTGTATTTATAATAATAGTCAAGATAATATACCAACCAAATTACCAGTACACTACTAACTTATTTACATAATTTAAATTGGCACTGTCCCTCAAGCTGGTGTATATACACTATATGCTCCAAGCTTGTTATAAATGAATCTTATATTCTCCAAAGCTTTAGTAAACAATCAATTATTTGATCTTTAAGACTTTAACATGACTAGTTTTGATGATATTCTGTAGGATTTTCTATTTGACAAAGTGGCAATCAGCCTTAATCTATTCTTCTCATGAAAAATTGGATTGGAAGCTATATGGATAACAACCTGATTATCACACACCTCCATAGGTCATGACTAAGGAACTGCTAACTCCTTAGTCATATAATGTATCCAAGTCAACTCACAAGATGTATGTGCCTTGACCTTATGCTCTAATTATGCACTTGATCTAGCAACTACGGTTTGTTTCTTGCTTTTCCTAAGCACCGAATTACCTCCAACAAAGTTACAATATCTAGTAGTGAATTATATAACTTGTGGTGACTTATCTCAATCTGCATCTGTATATCCCTGAATTGAGTTGTGATCACTTTATTGATAATAGTAAACTTTGACTAAGTGTACTCTTAAAATACGAATGATTGCTTTCCATTGACTACTATGAGGTGAGACCACTGACTGATCACACAAATAGCTAAAGAGATGTCAAGTCAGGTAGCTGTCAACTTCACTAGCTAGGATCATCCAATAATTCACTCTTATTTACAATAAGTTTAGTATTTCGATTTACTATTTGGATCCATTGGAGTTTCAATAGATTTAGAACCGAACATACATGTTTCTGATAACAAGCAAGAACACATTCCTTTAGGAAAAGAGCAATATCCATGTGTGATCATGGAATTTCAATATCTAGAAAGTACTTTAATGGACTCAAATCTTGTGTTAAACTTATTTTGGAAGGAAAAACTTCAAATTTTAGAAAGAACAATTTCAAATCATTAACACCTTGTGTGTCATTTTTCGTGAGCACAATGTCACCTGCGTACACTAATAGTCATATCTTTCCCTGTGATGAATGATGATAGAATACTGAATAATCAACTTCACTTGTCCATGCACACTTAAGCTTCATTTGGTGCTCCAAATTTTTATTAAAAACTTCAAAAAACTCCAAAAGTTCCCAACTTTCTTCTAATTAAATTTCGCTACGTGTCACTTTTTATACCAAATTTTGATTTGTTTTTGAACTTTTTCGGAACTCCAAGCGCCACTTTAGTAACCACATTACTAAATCTACTAAACCATGTTTGAGGTGACTATTTCACATGGTTTGAAGTCTCAGCCAATATCGAGGGAGGTTGTGCCGAGATCTTAGGCCCTGTTGAAAAATCTCACCGAGAGAGTGCAAATTGTCTTGTCTCGGCCAAAACACTCTTGAGATATCGGTGAGACCCGATATGTTGAGAAATCTCGGCTGTCTCAGGGATATAGTGATGAGATGAAAAAGGGGAAAGATCAGATCTGAGATTGAGAGAGACCTAACTTTGCAAATTACAATTAGATCTGGACATTAGCAAGTGTAGGTGTTGCCAGTGCCCGTCGCACTTGTCTTCGCAGCAATCACTTGCAGCCTCCTGCTAGCCAATCGCCACCGCTATCACAGCCTCATTACTGTCAAACCATCTCGAGTGTACCTTCCTCACAAGTTGCAGGTGTCGCAACTTCATCGAAATCAGACCAGTGACCCTTGTTCGAAGATGCCCAAATTGGTCCAATCTGGTGATTAAGCTAAGGGTGTATTTGGAGTGATAAAAAGTGAGATAAGTTGCAGATTTGTAATTTGTGTGGTGAGATAAAAAGTGAATAACTTTTAGAGTTTTTCAGTGTTTTCACTATTTTTTAGAGTTTTTTTTTACTCAAAACAGAGCCTAAATAATAATATTATATTTATTATTTATTTGTTTTTTTGTTTCTTTCTGCAAAAAGCCTTGTAAAGTTTTGTTTTCAATGTTTAAATTTTAAAATGAATCAATATATATTAAAAATAAAAACTACCTATATAAGGAGTTTAATGAGTAATATATTTTTGTTATTAAATATGCTTGGCTATTATAATAATTTTATAATATTTTGGATAAAAGAAATTATGAAAATATAAGTTTTTAATATTCATTATTAAATAGCTTTGTAATATTTTTGAATTATATTATTAAAATGTAGTAAGATTTTTTTTTCCTTGGGAATTTATATTAGTAAAATATGAATTATTAATTATTGTAACTAATATGTTTTGAATAAAATTAAATAAAATATTAACTACTGTGATCAATATATTATGAATAAAATTAAATAGAATATTAGTTATTGTGACTAAAATTAATTAGTTTATTCACATGTTATAATTAATTTATCTAAGGTTTAATAAAATAGCTACTATATATTTGGTTATGTAATACATTTGTTATTTAGAATTTTTTCGTGATTTTTTTGAATTCTTTTAAGCTAAGAAATGCAAAAAGTTGCGTATTGCCCGATACCACGCTGCAACGTCGTGACCGCATAAAAAATTCTTAGGTGGATATGACAGTTGTGATTGCGACTTTAAACCATGCTGTTTCAGGCCATATAAGCTTCTTCAGTTCATAAACTCTAGACTCTTCTTAAGCAACAAACCTAGGGGGTTACTCTATGTATACCTCCTCAGCCAAGTCACCATGGAGAAATATTTAACATCTAGTTGATCAAGGGGTTGGTGAAAGCAGAGGAATAAGGAGACAAACAGATGCAATCTTAGTCAGGGGTAAAAATGTATGAGAAATCAAGGCTATGAATATATCCCTTGGAAACTAACTGAGCGTTCAAATGATCAACTAAACCATCATGATGAACTTTGATTTTACACCCATTGATGAGGATGAGGGGAGCCAGGACACAGAGGGGCCATGGCCCTCGAGTTTGGTAAAATGCTACTCGTATTTGTAAATTTTTGTGCTAAATATTTTTATGTTATGGTTTAGCACCTCCTAAAATTTTAAAAAATGGACTTCAATTCAGGAAAATTCTATTAGTACATATTAAGTTTTTTGGTCAAAATTTTCATGCCGTAGTTAATTTAGGGATACACCACTAGTACATATTTTGGGCTATATCTTACCTACTAAAAATTTAAATATTTTTTCTTAATTTTTATATATAGTCCACAGTTTGGATATCCAACGATTTTTACCCTCTAATGACACAAAAAACTATAAAGGAAAAAGATAATTTAAAATTTAAATGGCCCAAATAATTTAAACGTATAAAAATATTCTAGTATAAATATTTTGAAATTTTAGACCCATTATGAACAACCCAACATAAACAATATTTAAGAAACTAGAATAAAAAATGTAGTGTAAATTCTTACCTCTCAACATTCGATTAATTGCAAGTAACTATTAACGTTTGAAATCTAATCTCACACCCCTTATTTTGAAATAATGTTACAACAACTATTTTTTGGACGATCTAACCGTCAATAATTAATTGAAAAGTAGTGTGATAATATGAAAAAATCATATAAGATGTCTATTTTATTTCTTTAGACTGTATAAGCTGTCAAAAATCCCATTGAAATCTTCAAAAGTTAAAAAAAAGAACAATGTGCCAAGGTAATAATTCTTAGTATTTTTGCTTTATTTTCATTATTTCTCATATCCAAGCATTGGCTTTAATTTTGGAGATAGAGTTTTATAATAACCTTGATAAGATAGAGATCTTTTTTTTTTTTTTTTTTTTTAAGTAGCATTCGAAGATTTCAGTAGCGTTTTGGACATTTTATATGTAGTCTAAATGGGTAAAAAAGGCATCTTATATGGTTTTCACACATTGATCACATTGTTTTCTATTTAAGATTGACAGCCAAATTAATGGAGAGATTTAGTTGTAACAAAGATTTTAAAATAAAGGGTGAGTATAAATTTTAAATGTTAAGGTAGAACCTGTAATTAGTCAAATGTTTAAGGGAGGCAAGTTGATGCAGACTAAGAATTATAATAATATTCTATTAAGGAAGTTTTCTACTTGGTTTAGATTTTCGTAAAAAAAAAAAATAGATTTAGATATCATTTTTATTTTTATTTAGGATCAATTTAGAATATTTACCTTACTAGAGAAGTTAGGGCTTTTCTAGTTTTAATAGTTCTGTTTCCTAATTTTTACTTTATTTTATTTCCTAATTTTATTTTCAATTTAAACCGTTGTAAGCTTTCAAGGCTAGACAAACTTTGATTCAAGAGACTTTGATTAATATAAAAACAATTAGAGAAAGTTCTCTACAATAAATCTGTGTTATTTTCTAGGTATTCTTAGACTAAATAGAAAATCACAGTTCATCTGCTTAAACCTTCGCTCTCGTCAGCTTCTGCCGTGTATTAGTTAGTATCAAACCTTATGGCCCCATGTAGCACCGAAAAGGGTCTTGGTAACGGTCTCTGAGTTGCCCCTATTGAGCAGGTTATCGAGAGATACGATGGGAGGAGCATTTCCAATGGTTGGAAGATATGGTCCATGCGTTTAAATCGTTGTAAGCCTTCAAGGGTAGAGAGACTTTGATTCATGAGACTTCGATTAATAGAAAAGTCATTAGAGAAAGTTTTCTCTACAACAAATCTGTATTATTTTTTGGGTATTCTTAGATTAAACAAAAAACCACAGTTAGTTTGCTCAAGCTTTTCTCTTCGTCTGCTTCTGCCCTGCATCACAAGTGTAATTTATCAAAAAAGAAGTTACAATAAAATAAGGAAAATCAAAGGACACAGGGATAGTTCATGCAAAACAAAAACATGTCAATATATACTGCAACTATGGAGCATGTATTTTTAGCTATAACTGTTGTTAAAATAAAGTTTTGGAATAAGATGAAGTGATCGTGGAGAAATTTAGTATAAATTTAATTATTGATAAATTCCGTGATGTTAAAAGTCATCAAGTGTCACTTTAATTGATAAAATTCAGAGGACATATATAAAACTTACTTTTGGTGATGTGTTATTGTTAAATATTGATTAGGTTTTATATATTAATGTATATTTTTTCATATTAAAAAAAGTATTAGTTGTAATTTTTTTCAAGACCTAAAATTTGGTAAAAAAACTAGGCTAAATTTGGTCCCCTAGACAAAAAATCCTAGCTTCATCCTTGCCCATTAACAAGCAACAATAGACTTTCCAAGACGTATGGACCAAATCCAATTATCAATGGCTTGAAGGGTGGACGCTATTCTCAATGGTAGAGTTCCACCTAGAATGAGACAAGGCTTTAGTTACAAAGTTAGGAATGAAAATAATAGATAGAAAGCGACAAATGCATGATAGGAGGGAGAGAGAGTTGTATAGGATAGAAAGAAATAGGATGCGAAGTGCAAGTATGTCTACCTTTTTGAATGGCAACAAGAAGGCCTAGGTCTTTTGCCTCTAAGGGACAAGATCTGAAGGCCTGGGAGGAGGTGGAGTACCTGAAGTTTTTGGTGGGAACTGAATTACCTTGCAAACTTGCAAGTTAAGATGATAGAGATGACTACAAAGGAAGAGGAAAAGGTGAGATTGCAGGTAAAAGAAAGTTATCATCGAATGTAGAGATAGACAGAAAAGAATGGTATAAACTCAAAAAAAAAAAAAAAGAAAAAAAAAGGTAACATCAACATAGACCAAGTATTGATGGAAAAATGGACTATAAACCTATATCCCTTCTGGAAATGAGAGTGTGCTTGAAACACACATTTAAGAGCATGAGGATCGAGCATGTCAATCCCATTATCAAGTTGATGAATAAAAGTAACACAACAAAAAATATGCGGGGGAATAGGGAAGAGAGATTCCTGAGAAAATATGACAGAGCCATTTACTTGGAACATGGGTTGTTCCGGTACATGGAATGAGAAAGGGGAACGTAGGATGTTATACTATGAAATGCGATATGATAGGAGTAGACTTCCTATGGAGTTGTTATATTAGGGCCGTTCGGAGTTCAAATAGATTGATTAAAATGTGGTTTGGCTAACTTTTTGACGTTTGAAGTATAACTAACAAAAAAACAAAAATGTAGAGATGAAAAAATTCGTTCGAACAGATTATAGTAGATATCTTTTGACTTTTTGTGTCAGAACTTTTTAAAATTTGTAGAGATCTGTAGGGATTTATAGAGATGCAGATATTTGTAGAGATTATATTTATAGGGATTTGTTCGGAGTATAACTAACGGAAAAACAAAAATGTAGAGATGAATAATGAAAATCCTTTCGAACATATTGTAGCAGACACTGTTTGACTTTTTGTGTTAGAACTTTTTAAAATTTGTAGAGATTTATAGAGATATAGAGATTTGTAGAGATTTAAATATATTTATAGAGATCTATGGGGATTTTATAGAGGTTTACGTAGTTCGAGATGAAAAAGTTCTATAGAGATTTGAAGAGATTTGTAGATTTTTTTGTTAATTTTCTTGCACTCCAAATGGTGCCATTATTAAAATAATTTGGTATATAAAAGTACCTTATCTTCAAAAAAAAAAAAAAAAAAAAAAGAAAATAAAACAATATAGATATTCATGAAAGTAATTGCACTTTCTCTTTGATACAAATCTTTATTTATTATCTTTTCATAAAAACATAAACTCATTGGTTATTGTTACGTAATTTGTTATAAATTCACTATTTTCAAAGCTCTTTTCTAATGAACATATAATATAGGTATAATCTTTTTAGGTTGGTAAATTTAGTGTATTGGAATTTTAGTGTATTGACATTGCAGAAAATGGAGTTGAATGCGTCTTATCCATTTTAGAAGCCCGCATATTTTGTATGCTAATGTGATTTATCTATTACATCAACAAAGATAATTTACCTGTTGAATTATAATAATGATATATTTGAAGCAGTAATTGTGATGCATTTGCTTTATTTCCTTTATCCTTTGCACGCGAATTGGTGCCAGCTCCATGGCCTTTGAAGCTATCATTTCTTTCTTGCTAAATAGAATTCCTGTTCGCAGTTCATTGAATCATTTGTTAATTTTTTATTTCAACAGGCTACTTCAGAAGTGCCATTTCGAGTACTTCCTTTTACAATAAGGCAGTTCTTCAAGAGTGAGATACTGGATTGCAGTCTTTCAACTCCCCCGGAGGAGACAATACCGCAATTCTCCGTGCATCTGGATGGAAATTTCAATCATGATAGTGTAATCAATTCATCTGCATTAGAGTTGTCAAATGATTTGATTCAACAATTTGTTCAGTTGATTCATCATAGAATGCACGTCCATTTGAGTTCTTGCATGAAGGAAAAAATTTGTGATACCCTTGAAGGTGATGCGAATCAAGGATGTCATGGCAAGGATTCTGGATCTGAAAATAAGCATGAGAGGACACAATTTCCTGAGAGTTCTGTTGTGAGGGTTTCGTGTCCTCTGAACAGTAGACCTCCAAAAGGGAAAACAAGCTTGCTGTTGGCAATATCTACATTTGGCTACCAAATTCTGAGATATCCTCATTTTGCAGAACTTTGTTGGGCCACGTCCAAGTTAAAAGAAGGTCCCTGTGCTGACATTAATGGAGCTTGGAAGGGCTGGCCTTTTAATTCTTGTATTATTCGTCCTAATAACTCATTAGAGAAGGTTACTGTTGCCTGTAGCTCCAGCAATATTAAAAGCAAAGAAAAATCTGGTTTGGTTAGAGGCCTAGTAGCTGTTGGTTTATCAGCTTACAGAGGCATCTATGTTTCACTCAGGGAAGTTTCCTCTGAGGTTCGGAAGGTTTTGGAGCTTCTAGCTGGAGAGATTAATGCTAAAATTCATGCAGGGAAGGATAGATATCAATTTATTCGTCTTTTGTCACAAATGGCTTATCTTGAGGATGTGGTTAATAGCTGGGTATATACGCTACAGAGGTATTTTTTCCATTAGCGTTACACTTTTTGGCTGATTTTCATTTACTTCTTATATAACAAAAATTCCCTGCATTTCAGTTTGGACGTGGATGCTCAAACGTCATGCCCGGGTCCCAAGTTGACAGGCTTGGGATCTCTGGATAACTATAAGAGTTGTGACAAGAATCCACCTCAAAATGATGGATGCGAACTGGATGTTTCTATCCAAAGCTCCCAAGAAATGCTGGAAGGAACTCTCCAAAGATTTGAATTGAACAAAGGAGCAGGAGATTTTGATCCAATTTCTGTGGGAAGAGTTATTAGAGAAGTGCCTCACCAGGAATTCGTTTTGCATCAACCTGCCCCTGATTTACAGTTTCAGAGTTCAGCAGCCACTGTTGTTCCGTTTGCTGGTAAACTATTGAATGAACATAATTGGGTTAATCCTGAACCACGTAGGTCTGAAAATCCTGGTAATGATTCATGTGTTGGAGGGGACCTTGCATCTTTGAGGCCTCCTAATGGATTTGCATATTCGAATTCTGTCATTATTACTGGGGATGGTCCTAGCTCAGTTGAACTGGGTGGTGTTCAGCCCTCTAGCTTCGAAGAAGCCAACAATCAGCATAATGGTTTGAGAATGGAGACTGGTACTCCACAGGAAGATGGCAAGCTGGGTTGTAGTATTGAACAGAGTGTAGATATTAATTTCTCTTCAGACAACATGGCCAGGCTTTCTAATGATTCAGGGGTTGTATGCTTTTATCGTTGTTGCTCTGAATGTCTATTCAACTTGTACGATGTGATGCAGAAGATTCTGACTCATGAATGGGGATTGCAAGAGAGTTGTTGCACAGTAGAGGATGTCCATGATGTGGTTGCTTCATTATCGGTGACTCTCCATTCAGCAGTAAGGAAATTGTTTGTTGCTGAAAGTTCAACCATTTCAGTTGATGAAAAATTGAGGAAGGATACTACTAGAAAATTGTTTGAACACCAGGAAAAGGAGGTGTGTCAATGTATAGGTTCAGAAGATAGATTAACAATTCCAATGGAATGTGGCAGTCATCCAGGAAGCGAAAGGAGTGTAACTGGGAGAGCAATTTCTTATCTAGATATCGAACATGGCTTTGATTTGAAATTCATCTGCAGAGATGGTGTGCTCTCTCCTGTAGAACCAGGCAAGAATATTTCTTTTCACTGTAAATTCGAAACTTTATGCCTTCGTTCTCTTATAGAGTGGATACTAATGACCAAGCAGCCTTCGGATTGATGTGATGTGATGTCATCACAGCATGGTTGGCTTTGCCTTGGCAATTTTTGACGTCATTGCGGAATTTAGGTGTGGTATCTCTCCTCCATAGGGATGTAAAAAATCAAAATTTTGTCATGCAAGAGTTCTTTCAACCTGAGTTTTTCTTGATCTTTACATTTTTCTTGCAACAGCCTCTTGAGTTTTGTTTTATTTCTCTGTATAGAAGCTAATCTGAAAAAGTAAAATGTTTTACATTGTATGCCTGTCGGATTAAGAAGCTAATCTGAAACTGCAAGCAGCATTTTGATTTTCTTCCTTCCATAGACTCCATTGAATCGGTAGTTCACACTTCCATGTTAACGTTTGTTAAGGAGTCTATGATGCTCTAATTTTTGTCTCAATTGAAGGAAACTTTGGAGTGTCTTATAATTCTCTTAACTTTTCTATACCTTAATTCAAATTTGAAATTGACCACTGGGGGCGGGGGGGGGGGGTCGAATACGTATTTTCTAGAAAGTAGTTCAGATTTTGTGGCTCGGACACCGGATTCATAGTTTGCTGGGTAGAGAGAGAATGGAAAATTTTCATAGGGTTCTCTCATTTTTTTGTTTGTTTGACGAATTGATTGTGAATGAGCTTCTGGCTAACATGTAAACTTCCATTATTGTCTTCTTTTGATCATCTACCACTGTAGCTTTTTGCCTATGGGCAATAATAGTATGACAGCTGCTCAAAACTGTACGCATGTAGGGTAAGCTTCCTGTATTTGGTTAGAAGCGTGGTTTTTATTCACATACATACATATATATATATATATATATTATATTTATTTTTAACTCTAAGGGGGCGTTTGGAGGCATAATTTTTAGTAACTTTTGGTATTTTTTTATCAAAAGTTGCTAGTTGTAATTTTTGAAGTGTTTTTTGAAGCAAGTTGCAATTTTTAGTAATTTTTAGTAATTTTTTGCAACTTTTGAGTGTTTGGTAAAATTTTCGGTAACTTTTGGCATTTTTTTAGTAATTTTTGGTAACTTCTAGTATCTTTTAGCAATTTTTAGCAATTTTTGGTGACTTTTGAGTTGAGAAATTACTATAGTAGAGTAGAAAAGTGGCAAAAGTTGGTGGTTTGCCAAGCACTCAAAAATTAAAAGTTGATAATTTTTTGCTAAAAATTTTGCTACCAAATGCCTCCTAAGAAGAGCATCAATTATAATTTTTTTCCTTAGTAATGGGTTGGAAGGTAACCTGAGGTTTGCCAGGCTGGGGTTGCCTTCTTTTAATCTGTCCGAGTCACACATTGAATGTGAATGGATGAATATATCATTGAATGAGCTTGATTGAACCAACTGCAGTTGAAAGATATATATATATTTTTTTAATAGTTTATTACACAAACTTTACATTAATCATATATGCCTTATATTATTAAAGGTATATATAATATAAGATATTTTTTTTTAACTATTAAAAAAAAAGAATGTATCAATTGTTATAATTATGCAATTCTTAACTCATGACGTGTTATTTTTTTGTTTTTGACGATCACGTGTTATTACAATTCAGTCTCTCTCTCTCTCTCTCCCCCCCCCCCCCCATCTTTCTGAAGTAATTCTACTGCCCTTGAAAGCAAAAATTTGCGTCCAACTTTATCTTGAAGCAGCACGAGAATGGTCCCAAACCCAAGCCAAACACTACAGATTCTCACTGTTCAAATGTTAGTAACTGTAATATACAATACATCAACTTCTAATTTAGTATTATTCGATTTAGATCTGTACCATTCTTTTTTATCACTAAACTTTTACGCATACTTGAATGGAAGATCCTGATTATAAAATGATGGATTTGGCTCAAGAGCAGTAGTCCTCTTGCTTGTTCCGTTCGTCTTTAGCATTTAGGTGATTTATTTCTGGGGATTATATATATATATATATATATATTTTACCCGTAGCCTATCCAGTGAGTTGACAGTTGAACCAAATTGACCCGCGCACCACTAATTTGAACAACTGAAATGGAGGCAGTAATTATGTAGGATGTCAAATTTTAATTTTGCCCTATTTTCAGTGAAAATACTCTTACCAAAATAAAAAAGGGTAAATTATACTAATCACCCCTATGGTTTACACTAATTTTCACTTCCGTCATTCTACTTTTAATTACAATAGTTGACTTTCTTTTTTTTAAACTGCCGATCAAGTAAAATATTTATTACATATATAGTTCATTCCAAGTTCCACTTTCGTCCATCTACTTTTGATTGTAAAAGTTAATTCTTTGTACTTCTGGTCAAGTGAAGATATAGATAACTCTTCCGTTTACGTCTGTTTGAATTGTAGGCTTTGTAGCTGTTAACATGCCTTGTGCCACTCATGTGATAGACGTGTGTGCGTGTAACGGAAAGGAATTTTCCCGTAGACAAAGGATGGACATTTTTGTCATTTGCCTTCCCAAATTACTATAATGAGTTGGATTGCTTAAGTTCTTATTATTTGAATATAATAAATTCATACATATCTATTTTAATTACAATTTTATTTCTGTCACATCATTTTGGTTCTAGGTGTAATTTTTTAGTTTTTCTTCTACTCAAGTAGTGGACTTCTAATATTAATTTTTTGACTTTTTTTTTTTATTAATGACTGTAAATAAAATTTGGTTGAAAGATCTAAACTTAGGATTTTATTTGAGTGATTGATTGATTTTTTAATTTAATTTGTTAAGGTATTTCATTTTTATTTAACTATCATATCAATTATTTTTATTACATTGAGAAAACACTTTCATGTGTATTTATTTGTGCCAAAAAAAATATTAAAAGTTAAGTTCCATTTGTTTCAAAATCAAATATTTTACATATAATAATTTTTTTATATAGACTCCTTTTATTTTAATGTAAAATGATTTTTTAAAATTTTATTTATTTTTATTTTTATTTTTTGATTTAATTTTATTGGATTGTACAACGACTAAGTAACAAATAATATATAAAATAAATTTGCGTTGAAATAAAAGTCCCATTGCATATCTATATAATAAAACACAATACATTTAAAAAATGTCTTTTTCACAAATTAAAATTCAAAAACTAAGATTGAATTTTATATTCTTCAACGAATAGTTAAAATCTTTTACAATCAAAAACTTTCCCTCAAACTCCTGCTTAGTCTTTGACCACTTCATATTCTGATAGACCATTGAATTGAACTTAATGATAATATTTGAAGAGTTGCATTGAAAGAGATAAAAATTTTGCTTCTTTGGAATAATACAATGAAAAGGAAATTTATTTTATATTTTTGAAAAGCAAAAATATGCTAACATATTTTAATTTCTAGTACGTGCATATTTAATTTCAATTGAGAAGTGTTATAAATACAAGTTATTCGCTAGTGCCAAATAAAAGTTACATTTCCTTAAGTACCTTGCACATTGTTAAAGGGTTGGGTCGGGTTTGACTTGCCCCTAGACTTACGGTTGATCTGGCTCGTAGTCGGCCTGCCTGTACTGTCCCTTTCCCTCTTTGGGTCGAGTTGGGTTAGGCCAGCATCACCAATTCCCACCTCTAACTTGCCCCTGCTAACCTAAAAGATTTTTTTAATATTTATTATTATTTTTTATTAATTAAATAGAATACAAATAAAATTCATACAAACATATTAAAACATTTATCGATAAAAATTAAAATTTATTATAAAATAAACAATTAAATTTGCATTACAAATTTATAAATGTAGAATTGTAAATAAAAAAAAAAAAAGATAGAGCAAATAAATAGGTGCATTACTTCAAGTCCTACACATCCCAATTAGATTGGCACCTATAATCTGATTATCATTTGTAACTATTCCTCCATCTATATACCATTCTCATTTATACTAGTAAAAATTTCTGAATCAAGCAATCACACACAATAACACAAAGAATTAACAAGAAAATTTCACAGGGAAAAAAACATCTACTACAAATTTCACTATTAATGAGTTATAAGATACTACTCAAATTTTCTACAATTTACTCATACAAATTTTTTCGATACTTTTGCTCGATTCACTCAATTAACCCTATAAGTGGATTTTCTTATTCACTTAGAAAGCAAATAAAGAATATAAAGAGAAATAAGGGAAAGACCTATGATCTCACAAAGGAAAAATTCTCTCTTTCATAAGATTCTATAACATGCCCTTTCAATTCCCATTATACATTAAACTTGGGTGCACATGTATAGATTTACAAAATCCTATTCCAATTAGAACTCAAATATATAAATAAATTTCTTAAAAATAAATTTTCTAAACGAAAACAGAATCTTCCAAGTAACAAATTTGCTAAATGGAAATAGAATCTTTATAATATTCAGGATTTTGATAGCCCGAATCATCAGGTTCCTTGAGCCCTCCCTACGTGTCACGCCCCGAAATCTCAAGAAGTGAGTTTAAACTGAAAAAGTTAACACATCCGGTCCATCACAGTCTCACTATTAATTTTTCAAAACTATTAACCATCCTTTAATCGACATAGATACTAACAATTATTATTTTATTAACAAAACACACACTTGGATTTAAATTAGAACCAAATAAAATAAATTTCTTTTATTTCTAAAATGGTATTTTCATATCTATGCACTTGGCTATCATATCTAAAACGTAAAAGCTGCTCAACAACATGATAAGGCTTCAAACGGTTGTACCGACCCTCCTAGATATTAGGCTCTGCACCTGCGATACAGTTTGTAGGGACGTGAGCACCAAACCACTTGTGCCCACGATGTATAGAAATATACTTTTTGTTAATACTTTTTAAGAATCATATAAAACAATGAATATAACAAAATCATCAAATTCATTGACATATAGCAAAATAGGACAACGTTAATTCATAACTTTTATTCTTCTTGTCAACCTTTCTTAATTCATTATTTTCTTTTCCCAAGGTGGGGAAGGATACTCTGCAAGACTATCCCACAATTATAGTGGTAGTCCAAATCCATCGCCAGTTCGTATAAATATACGGGTCGCGAAGCACCCCCTGTGTCATCGTTTATGGATCCGAGTCCAAGGGCCACGATAAGTCTTTACTACATCCGTCGTCGTTTTGGATTACTAGTCCATGGGCATGATTACCCGGTCCTGTGTAGGTTTAGGGTCTTTCAACCTAGGGATATCTCTTGACCCTTCCTATTTTGTATAGTATCCTCACTTTTTCCACAAAATCAATATTTTCTTGGATTTTCCCTTTACGTCATTAAAGTTTAGAAATAATATCCGTGAATATATATCAACTTTCACAATTTCATGCCTCCATTTTGTTATCTGTTTCACAATAAACACATGTTCACCATATTTCAACACATCATAGTGTGTCCCAGCATTGAATAGAAAATCTTATTAATTTAATCACAATTTTAGTGTCACTAAAAATTCAGTTATCAAACTTAATATTAGTTTAATAATAATATAAACTTAAACTCGCAATTATTTCCAATCAAAATAAATATTACAAAAAGTACAAATAATACATTAATTTCCCTACCTCGCACTTTGTTGGGAACCAGAAATTCGCCATATGCACAAACCGAATCTCCTTTTTGTAATCGGACAGTGCAGGCGCGTGAGGAACTAATTTAATTAGAAGACTTAAAATTTTATTTGAGTTGGGAACTAATCTTTCTCTCTCATTTCTTTTCTTTCTTCTTTCTCTATTTTCTTTCTCTTTCTTTCATTTCTTTTCCTTTTTCTTCTCTTCTCTCTCTCTCTTTTCCCCTCGTCCCGGTTTGCTTTCCCAGCCAACATACCACACACATATATATATACACATATATGCAATCATAGGGGCTAAGCTTGGGGGGGGGTGAGTCATTTGGATTAGGGTGCCACCACACCTTATTCGGGTGACACGTTCACCCTTCATTTTCTTCTTTTTTTTTTTTTTTGGGTGCCAATCATCAAACTCCACCCATCTACACACACACACACACACACATATACACATATGGTAGCAAATGGAAGCAAATGAGATGCTCCACCTAGAGCCTTCGGCCAAATGTTTTTTTTTTTTTTAATTCCGCCATGTGTCCAGTGGCTTTATCTTCCAAGCATCTTCTACTAGCCAAATCTTCCGTTAGGCCACGTTTGGCCTGGGAAAAATCATAACCATTCAACTTAATTAATTATTATTATCATTATTTTTTTATTTATTAAAATAATAAGTATATTGGAAAATTAAAATTTGGGGTTATCACATTACGGGGTGCACTTCCAAGGGGTCGAAGGGTCGCCTTCCCTGCGCCCTGACTGCAAGGTGCATTGTTTTGGTTTTTAACTTTAAATTTTTAGTGCTTGAACCATTAGTTATCCTGCGATTTGCCTGCGAACCTCTCTGGACGAATTTGGACTTCTCTTTCCTTTAGAAATTGTTTTCTTTTTGGCAATTCTGACTCCATCCTGATTTAAGCAACATTCTCCCAAATGTATCTTCATTATTTTGAAAAGTTCTCGAGTTCTATTCAATTTAGGAAACTTTGTCCATGACGTAATTAGGAAACATGAATCCGTGTCTAGTTTTGATTCTATCTTTATTTCCAATTTTAGTTAATTTTATAGATTTGCCATAAAATTGACTTTACAACTACTATGTTCTTCTACTTCACCCAAATGCATTGGTTCGAAGTTAAGAGAAAGTTCTTTTTTTTTTTTTTAACGGGTTTTTGATTTCTTTTTTTTTTTTCAATAAGGTGCCAATCTTGTAAACACATTAAGGCTTTTACTGTATTTGGGGTCAGTTGACTCCTGTGATTACTAATAATGCGCCCACTTGTGTTGGATGCTTGTTCGGATGCTACGGTAGAAACTGAAAATGCGAGGATATTGCAGGCAAAAGTTGAAAGGACTGGAAACTTACATTGTTGTGGTTGTTGGTTGAGCATGTGTACGATTAGTAGCATGCTGACTCATTATAACTTCCAATTACTCTTTAATATTATTGAATTCGTAATTGGCACTTTCAAGACCATATATCAGTTTTAAGAATACAAGATGATTATCTTCTTTATATTTAGGGTCTAACGTAATTGTAAAATCAAAATATATAGGAAGTGGTTTAAAATATTTATTAAATTTTTCTAGCATTTTAACAGCCATATCATTATATTAGGGTTTGGTAATATATTTTTTGAAAACATCATCAATAGTAGCTAATGATAAAGAAATGTAGAAGCTATAGGAGAATAAACCCTACAAAATATTTTAGTTGCAACATCAAAAACATGTAAAAAAAAATTTATAAAAATTTGCATTGCCCCAATCAATGTCCAAAATAGCTTCTAAACCAATAGCTTGATTATTTAAAATAAACAAATCAATTGCTCTTTAATATTTAATAGTCACTTTTAACATAATATAAGTTGAATTCCCTCTTATATTAATTTTAATAGGCAATTTCCTAAGTTTTAAACCTAATTGGCTACATATACAATTGAATATATAAACTCTTTTTGGAGAACTCATAATAGAAAGTACAACTTGTTTTATTTTCAAAATAAAGGAATAAAAAACACTCAATCCCTCTTTTACAATTAAATTAAGTATATGGGCACAACAACACCCTTGAAATAAAACACCCCTTGAAGATAAAGTATTATTTAAGTAAGTAAAACAAACATTATTATATGAAGTATTATTTATAGTAATAGAAAATATTTTCCTAATTAATCCCCACGATACAAGTTCATTAGAAATAATTTCCTCAACATTCACTCCTGTGTAGGGTTGTCTAACTAATTTAAAAGAAATAACATGTTTATTTAATTTTCAATTTTCATTGGCATAATGTGCAGTTATACAAATATATTCAAGATTTTGATGAGAACTCAATATATCAGAAGTCAAATAAATATTTCCTTCAACATTTACAAAAATAGCTTTTAATTGATCTTTTTTTCTTTTTTGGTTTCAAAATCTCATAAAACATGATTTCTTGAAGTGTTCTTCAAAAACCACGAAATTGTTGTGTAAAACTATCGCAAATAAATTCTTTCGAATTTGGATTTTTACTCATTGTAAAAGGTTGTTCTTCTTTAATAATAAATCTAATTAAATTATCATGTTTTCTTCTAGAATCATAAGAAAAAATACTTAAGTTACCCTTCACTACCTAATTGAGATTGCGTAGCACGCGGAAAGAGTTGATCAACTACAAAATTGATGCAAAAATCATATGAGTGCCTACTATTTAAGTGTTTTCTTAAGTGAATAGTCCCAGGAGTTGTTCAACCATTTAACTACAAATATTACATTTTGCTTTAGGCACTCCATCATCACGTGTAATTCTAGTAAAAAAATTCCACACTTTCAAACTCATGCACTGTTGGGCAGGTCGTGATAATGATGTAGCAATAGTAGCATTACTTGTGTTAGGGGATGTTTGCGGTACAAATTACTCGTGGGTGGGAAAAGTGAAAGAGTCCCCACTCTCCAAATAAAAAAAAAGAAGTCTCTAGGATTCATTTGGAAAAATTAATTTGATAGAAAAAATTAAAGTAGCAAATTGAAAAAATGTACGTATGCAAATTAATAAAAAAAAATGTATGTGTGCAAATTAACCAAAATAAATAAATAAATAAAGTACACAAAATTAAATTACTAACTTGAAATAATTTGTAGCACTTGATCTATCAATCTTGACTTCAAATTTAAAGCACTTTAGTACAATTGAAAAATATTAACTTGAGCCTCAAGACTTGAAAGAGTGGAGAGTATTTAAGAGAGAATAGGAGTTTTTTGTGATTTTTAGATTGAAGATGTGTAGGATATTTATAATGGATGATTAAAGTGGAGTTTGTGATTTTTTAGAAGTTAATTTTGCAATTAATAACAAAAGAAAAAAGCCATTTATTGGGGGGGGGTGAGCAACGGCTACAAGGACCAACGGTCAGAAAAAAAATTCAAACGGTAAAAAGAAGAAAGAGTCGTTGGGGGGTTCTTGCGCACGGGTCTTCAAGGTGAGATGGGTGGGTCGGCTCAGGCTGGGCCACCCTGACCCATTCCCTGACCTGGAGATATCAGTACAGGGTGGGTTCGGTCTGTATTGCAGGCAGGATAGGGTTGGGGCAGGCTTTTTTCAAGTCAAGTTGGGCCTCGAGTCATCCCGTCTTTTTTTACACCACTAACTGCACATTGGTTGAATTGTTCACCAATCAAGATTCAATGAGTACTGGTAGAACATCGCTACAATGTGATGCCACTTTCGATGTGATAAGATTGTTAGTGTAATGCTAGTAGACTTCTTTTATTATTTATAGGCCGTTTGGAGTGTTAAAAAAAAAAAAATCAAAAGTTAACAAAAGTGAAAATTTTTGAAATTTAGAGTGTAAAAAGTTGTTTTAAAATAATGGTTAGATATTTGCCTTTGATTTGATATGAAGTTATTAAAAAATATATAAAGTGACACATGAAAAAATTTTAGTAGAGAATCTTGAAACTTGTGGAGTTCTGTGAAACTTTTGATACAAATGTTAGTTCAACTTTTTATAAATTAAATCTACCAAAATTTATTAGAACGTGTTATAATGGTTTGTTCTAATAGATTTTGATAAGTTTTTTGAAAGAGTTGGAAGTTTTTGGAGTTTGAAAAAGTTAAAATTTTTAAAATTTTTTGCAATTTTTTGAACTTCTTTGGATTTTTTAATTAAATGCTAATAATTTTTTAATATTAAAAAAAATATTATTAGTAAAGAAAACGCTCTTTCTAAAAATACTATTGAAAAATATCATTTTAAATAGCACTTTTTTAAAAATGTCTTTTGAAAGAGTGTTTTTTTAAAACCTCTCTTTCAAAGAGTGTTTTATGAACTTCTACAAATCTTGTAACCACCTATTTCATTTATAGCTTCCTCTCTTAACATAATAACAAATCTCACATCAAACACAATTTCATGTTACAACCATTATACATGATCAATCAATAACTTAATATAAATTCTATCAAAATATATGTAAATATATATATATTTTTTAAAAAATAATATTCATAAAATAAAAACTAACGTATCCATTAATATAAATAAAAGTAATAACATTAATCCCTATATGAATTAAAAGAATAACATGTGTGGTAAAATAACAAAACATCCATAAATTATACATACAAACCCTGTCAAAATATATTTATTTAAAAAATAATAACATCCATAAAATATAAATTAAAACATCCATAATTGTGCATAAAAAATAGTAACATCAATCCATATATGGACAAAACGAATAACATGCGTAGTCAAACAAAAAAAATAATAATATCAAAGGGCGTTTTCTGAACTTGCCCAATTCCTGCAACAAACTGCTTTAATATAAACCCCTTGTTAACACAAGACCAAAGCAACAATAAACACAATTTCATGTTTTAACTACCAATACAAAAACAAAAAATATGAACCCTATAAATATATATATATATATTTAAAAAATAATAATATCAATAAAATATAAACTAAAATATTCATCATATCCAAAAATGTGAACAAAAATAATAATATCAATCTGTGCATAGTAAAATAATAAATATTCATCAATTATAAATCAATCAATCACTAATCTAATTGTGCCACAGTTAGGCATCTAATTAATTATCCATATAACATATATATATATATATATATATATATATTAAGTTGCCTATTCTCAAGTTGTATGCTAAAACAAAAAAAGGTTTTCATTAATCACGTGATAATATTATCATTCACGTGATAATATGATTCTTTTTTAAAGTAGGAAACGAATGGATACCCTTTAATTATTTGCTTACTTTTCTAAAAGTCACAAGGTTTTTGCTAGGAATGAAAAAGCTTAGATGGGAAAAGAAGAGTGATTCGGAGTCCTAACTGAAAATGGTAAAAGTTTTCAATGCTCATTAATTGTCTACCAAAGAAAAAAAAAATTTAAGTTTCAAAATGTAAAATTTTTGGTTTTTTTTTTTTTGGACATTTTTATTAGATAAAATTAGTTAAAAAAAAATCCAGGGAGGGAGAATTCTAAATAAAAAAGACAAGGTTTTTAACGTTCATTAGGTTTTTATTCCCCCCCCAAAAAAAATGCCAACGTTTCCAAAATTTTAATTTTCAGGTTTTCTTTTTTTGACATTTTTATTTAAATAAAATTAGGAGAAGAAGAGAAGGAAGAATCCTAACTCAAAAAAGTTACCCCATTTCTATCTTTTTCTCCTAAATTGTATTTTTTTTTTTTTTTTTTACATTTCCAATGTGGCAAAATTTTCAAAGTTGTTTAAATTTTAATTTTTCAATCTCCTACTTTTCAAAAAACATAACCTTTAGGTCTAACTCTCAAACTTAAATCCTTAATTGTATTTTTTACTTTTTCGTAAAAGCAAAATTTTCAATGCTGATTAATGCCTTGTCTGGAAGATAAAATTTTTTAAACTTTTACAAAATTTTACTGATTTTTGGTCATCAAATTTTATAAATTTAACCGACCTTTATCACGTTCAAACGGTCAAAATATTAAAAATGACTAATGTGGGCCTTATTATTTATTTTTTTCACTCTCTACTATGGCGAGAAACTCCACTCTCCCCATCCGGGGAAAGGTTTTGGTTGATTATATAGGTGAGTAATCAGGACATACACTGCAAGGGAGAATCTAAATGGACAAACTTTAAACCTATAATTATTGTTTGGCTTTTCGATAAGTCATACATACATATGCATATGCCTCTTTAATTGTTGGTTTCAATTATATTATATATATCTTAACGATTACACTGGAGGTCTTTAATTGTCAGTTTCAATTATATATATCTTAAGAATTACACTTGACGTAAAGATTACTCTTACGGAATTGCTACTAGTTGGAGGAGATGGATAAGGAGAAAAATAATGAAAAAATTAGACTCTTTCTAATAAAATATTCTTTTACATACTTTTCTCAAACAACATTAAGGGTGTGTTTAAAGTGATAAAAAGTGAGATAAAATGTAGTTTGAAAAAATTTTTTACGTTTGGTACACACATCTCAAACCACATTTTTTGGAGATGAATAATAAAATTCCTGTTCCGACGACTTGGATTTTCGTTTGGATGGATTCAAAATTTTGTATTAGTTATGGTTTCTTTGCACTACAATCAATCGAAACAATTTCTATAATCCGGTTGAATAGAAGTTGACTGCGAATCCGTTGGAACGATTTATACGACCCCAGAAAAAATAATTAAAGTGGGTGTCATTTGGTAATTTCGGAGTTCATAGTGAGAATGACAAAAAAATTTTTACTATTTGATTAACCGAATTCCAGTTATCGATTTTTTTAAAAGGTATTGAATTTTTTTTAAATTTTAAGAAGATAAGAATGTGTAAAAATGTAAAAGAAATTTTTCGAGATTTTTGAAAATTTTAACTAAATTTTTGTGTATCAAATAGGCGCTAAATATATGTATCATGAATTCATTATCCCTTTATTATCCTCTTAATTATTAAAGAATAACAACTACTCCAATAATTTTTTCCCACCAAAATTTTTACACCATACCATTCCTCCATGGGGAGTTTTAATTCATGAGACAGAAGCAAAACACATTATTTTCACTGAACGTTAACTTTTAAAATGTACAATAAAAATAACAGGTGGCACCGCATTATTTCATTTTTGTACTAAATTCAAGTTTATGATGAATAAAAAATAAATATGAATAAAATGTAATAGAATGTTTAATATAAAAATATACAAAATTTAAACACTAACAAAAGAAAATTAATTAAATACCTAACTGAGAGCAAAATAATCTACAATAGATTTACAAGAGTAAAAAATAAAAAAATTGTTGACACGTTGAACAACGAATAACATGTAAAATTTAATACGACGTTTAATGTAAAAATATATAATATTTAAACACTAAAGAAAAAGAAAATTTAAATACCTAATTAACAGTAAAATGATCCACAAACTTACAAAAATAAAAAATTAAAAAAATTACATGTATCGTTATTTCAAACAAAAAATAAAAATAAACTCAAGAAATAAAAAAAATGGAACGTGTTCCGACCAACCAACAATTTATCAAGTTTAGTGTAAAATTAGTATTTAACATTCAAACTCACACAAAAAAAAAAAAAAATAAATAAATAATATCCATAAGCAACAACAAAAGGAATTATTATAGATTTATAAAAAATTTAAAAAGAAGCATAACAAGTGTCAATCTTTTGAATAAAAATAAAACACACAAAAAAAAGTGGGACACATGTTAAATTATCAATAATTCTTAAAATTTTTATTGTAAAAATAATATTTGATATTGAAACAATAAGAAAAAAAATTCAAATACCTTAAACAACAAAATGATGTACTACACAAACTTACAAAATAAAAAAAAAAGGAAAAAATATATTCCAAAAAAAAAGAAAAATAACCAAAAAAAAAAAAAAAAAAAAAAAAACACATATCCGACTCCGTAAATTTCTCATATTTAATATAAGTGTTTAGATGATACATATATATATATATATATAGATGAAGGTTGAGCTTTATAGAAGGGAAAAAAAATATATATATATATATTTTGAAGCGCACATATATTAATTATCGTTTCCGTTTCACTAGTATGGAGGAAATTTGTGGAGGAAAACCCGGGCTAGGGTTGACACATCGTCAAGGTGTGTTTATAACTTTATAAAACTATAAAAATTTTTATAAAATAAAAATTTTTTTATTAATTATTATACCAAAGCTTTTTTTTTTTTTTTGAAACTGTACCAAAGCTAAACTTTTACGAGTTAAAACACCCCATAGCCAGTTATCCCCGATACAAAACAAATGTCAAAGCAGGAGGCAATACTATATCTTCAATACAAAAACAAATACAAATGATTTAAAAGAGATGTGCTAACACGCAAAAGCAGAATTACATATATATATATAATCGTGGCACAAACGTAGCTAATTATCAATGAGCTCATGCAGGTTGAGAATGAACTTATCAATGTAACCACTCATGAAACCAGGGCTAACTAGGGTTTCCCTCCACTTGGCATGGTTTTTCTTAACCAACGCACCCACTTCGCTCTCTTCATCCATCACGGACTTGACTGCTCTGCACAAGCTCTCCTTAGAAAACCATCCACTGGGTTCCCTCTCCACCTCCACTGCAGCCTTCAGCTCATCAGCTACAATCCTAGAGTTCAAGATTTGGTCACCCAGGTGTGGAACAACCACGATCTGGCAATCACTCATCAAAGACTCCCACATCGATCCCAACCCAAAGTGATTCACAAAGCACCCAACTGATGGGTGGGCCAGTATCTGCGGCTGCGGGACCCACTCCCCAGAAACCAATCCTCTCTCTCTAACCCTCTGTTCAAACCCCTCTGGTAAAGCTTCTTCTACTCTCTCCACCCCACTTGGAGCTTTCACTGCTACAAAGAATGGCAGCCCTGTCAACTCCAACCCTAAGACCAGCTCCTGAAACTGATCCTTTTCGAGCACCCACTGGCTCCCAAGTGCACAGAACACAACCGAACCGGGCTCGAACCGGTCGAGCCACTTCCCCCACCGGTCCTCGAGCGGGGTCTTTGTTACCCCTTCTGGCAAGACCGGCCCAGTAAGAAACACCGGCTTTCCGTACTGGCTCTCTATGTAATCACAGAAATGCCCCTCTATTTCTCGACACGTCCTGATGGAGATGGCATCGCACTCCCTCATTGTGGCGGTGATGCGGTCGTAGAAGGTTATGCCGCTGCCGAATTCGTATTGTATAAACGACAAGGCAGGGACAGCTTCGTGGCGGCGGAACGTTATCGTGGAAGAGGGGTAGCCGGGTGGCGGCGCAGCCAGTTCGTCCGCCGTGAGGAGCCTGTCTTTATAAAGTTTCCGGGCGGGGACTAGAGCTAGTGCCAGGGAAGCCGCGCAAACGGGGTTGTAACAGACGGTTTTGAAACCGATCTCCAGTGCTAATTTGGGGATCCAGTGGGCGGTGTCGTAGAAGACGAGATTGGGTTTGAGGAGACGCAGGAGGTGTTGGACCTGGTGGCGAGTGAGGTCCATGGCGGTGACCAGGTGAGTGACCATGGGAAGGGGTATGTCTGAGGCTGTCTCGGTGCCGGGAGGGAGGGGATCGACGGTTGGGATAGAGAGAGAATACATGGTGATGAGGTTGGGATGGAGATTCAAGGGTTGTAGTTGGAGCATGGCCTTGTTTGGGAGAAGAAATGAGATCTTGTGACCTCTTTGAGCAAGCTCGTTGGAGAGATGGAGGAAAGGAGTCATGTGGCCATATGCAAACCAAGGAAACATTGCTATGTGGAACTTTGACTCCATTTTTTTTTTTTCTTTTCACTCTCGGGTCCTCTCTTCTTTCCTCTTGTAGAGAGATTGTCGAGTTTTTGGTGCATGTGAATTAGAACTATAATATAAAGAGATACGAGTGAGTTTTCCACCCTAGACTACTGGGGTGGTAGGTAGGAATGGCGACGTAATTGATAGCTCCGTTGGAATGGTAGTGTATCGGCTTGATCGCTGCTAAAGAGAAGTTTAGAGTTTTGAAAAAAAGAAAAAAAGAAAACAAAAACCGTGACACGTAAGATTTAATTAAAGGAAGTTGAGAATTTTAAAATTTTTCTTTTAGTTTTCTAAAATTTTTTAAAATTCTTTTTGAGACTCCAAATGAGCCTAAATACATGAAGAAAAGAACTCTGCACAATTTGATGCGGTTCTCTGGTAAATTGATGGGAAGATCATGTTTATCTCTTCCATTAACTAAGTGGCTAATTAGTTGAATGAGTCTTATCTGATAACATTTTATTAGCAGTTTCCCAAGTTATAGGAGTTCTATTTCTAACTGAACTTTAGAATATTTCAAGAGATCATGATCAATAAAGTCCTTGTCAAAATTTTTAGGAGATGGTGGTTGTGTTTTTTAGGAGGTATCAGTTGGAAAATTTTATATTTAAGTTGTAAGGAACATAGATGAAAGCATGCAAATTTGAATTTCAACTACCAGATTTGGGTTAACCCTTCAACTTTAATCAATTATGTACTTTTTCATTTTGAATTTTTGTTTGACCTGTTCAAGATTGGTTCTTCTATACGAAGGGAAAGTGATAATTTGGTTTGTAATTTTTTTTTTTTTTGTTCGAGGCCAAGAATGTTCAAAACGATTTTTGATTATTTTATATTGTATGTATAAATTTATTTTTTATTTTTTAAAACTATTTTTAAAAATACTCTTTTTTTATTTTTTTAAAATAATTTTTGAAAACACAATGACTAAATAGAACTACTTTTCTTATCTTAATAGAGTACAAATGAAATAATAATAACTTGTTATGTATACATGTTTTATAAAGAGATAATATGATGATCATATTTTCAATTGGAGATATAGATAAAAAATCATACAAGTGACAATAGTAAACGGATTTCATAATATAAGGGCAATATTCTAAAGAGAATAATTATTCAAAATGTGTGTGTGTCTATATATATATATATAAATAATAAAAAAGAACTATTTAAAAAGAGCATATTAAAATTAAAAAAAAGTATTCTCTTAAGCCTTTGTCAAGATCATAACACCTTTTCTACTAAATGATTAATAATGCATCCTTTTCTTATAAATGTAAGGAGAACCTTCCCATACAAAGTATGTGATGTAATGATCTAGCCTCCTTAATTGAAGAACTCTAAAGAGAATAAATTTAAAGAATAAGCGTGTGAAATGAAAGTTGAGCATATATGGGGTAGAAGTGATCTAAACTAATCATTTAGTTTCTCATTCGTACCTCTAAAGTTTGCACGCTCAACTTGTAAGTATCTATTAATGATATATTTGGATCTTAAATTTATGAAAGAAAAAGTAAGAAAGTAAAATAAAATAAAATATGCATTAAATTAATTGCTTTATTTTGGTTGGATTAGAAAATGAAAGAAAGCGGATTAATATTTGTTAAAAGGTTTAATTTTTATTTAATCATATAAATATATATATATATATATATATATATCATTTCCCTGCCATTTTATTTTCCCTCCGCGCTTCTTCCTAAGCAATCAATCAAATCAATCTTTTACTTTTTGTCATTTACAACAAGATAACGAATTGAATAAAAAATACCAACCCCTTCTCTTATAGAAGCAAGCAGCTAAAATAATTTTTACACGAGACTTCTTTTTTTCTTTTTTGGGAAAAAACTAAAATTTACAAAGTCTCAACAAGGAATGCCAAACTGAGAATCTCCCTTCTTAATGATTTATAGTGACTCTTAAGCACCCGATAGGAATGGGATATATTAGTATAGAAAATTTCAGTAAAAGCGCAGGCTTCTACTAAACAAGCCAATCCAATCATAAATATTTGATGCCTCCCAGCTTGTTAGCCGCCTATATAATTTATTCAGCAAATGAGCAATAGTGCGAGTCTGATTAAACTGGAATAATTTTGCCCACTCTCGTGAAGTGAGGACTGGGAAATAAGGATATAGAGTTTGACTGGCAATATACTTCTATCAATTAGCTAAAGAGTGAGTCTATTTATACTTCAATTTACTTTTTTAGTAAATAAAATTATACAACTAATCTCATTCTTTTAATAAGATATATTGTATAATTTTATTTAAAAAAAAAGTAAAATGGATTATAAAAATTCATTTATAGATTGCAAATAGACCTACTTTTAGCTCAAACATAAAATTAAATTTTCTTAATATGAAACAAAACTATTTACACTTAAGATTTAATGGAATAACAACATGCAGTGTTGCTCTTTCTAGAAACTCAGTAGAAAAGCTTGATAATGTTTTCAAACCTTTTGGGATAAACGATCACTTGTCATAGTATTTTTCTTGTTGAATATCATGAGCATTCAATATTCAATTAATTTTTTTTTTCAAAATTAATTCTCCCACTAATATTACTTTTACTACATGTACAAAAACAACAAAGATAAAAAATTATTATATTTGTTCAAGTTTAAAATTTTTAATTTATAATTAATTAACACTATTCAAATCATTTCCACGTTTACTACATTTACTTTGCTAAATTAAATTAGTTGTAAAAAAATAGTAAGTCATTTACATGCAATATATAATAATATTTATTAAAAATTTATATGCAATTAAAATTAATTTAATTTTTCACTTTCCAATAATTTATGAAAAGATATGTGAAGCGCTAGTATCACACAATCAACCAAGCAAACAAGTTTGGAAAAATAAAGTGACACGAGGATTTAATGCGAAAAACCCAAACCGGAAAAAATTACAAACTTTATTCACTATACAAGTTGGTTTACAAAGTTACAATCACAGAGTTACACAATTGAAACTTCTTAATCCCTTGCATTGAGACTTTGTTCGTATTACAATGATAAAACCTTACTAGTAAAGGACCAATCTTCAACCTTGAAGATCAAGAACCTAAATAAGTAGTGTTTTTGACTAAGTGAAAATGAGAGATCAGAACTTCTTGAAGCAATGTTAGAGACTTGTATTTCCATTCTTTGTAGTCATAAATCCTAGGAAAATGCTTCAACATTTAGAGCACTCTAGCAATCTAATCCTACATAGGATTATATAGTTTACTGCTTCTAAAATCTTTAAAAGTTTTTCTAAAATCTTTTAGAAAATTTTCCAACCTTCTTGAATATTAAGAAACCTTACTTAAAATATTTCCAAGAGTTTTTCCAAAATATTTTTAGGAAACTCTCCAACCTCCTTAAATATTAGGAAACTTTTCTTAAAATATTTTTAACCTCCTTAAATAATAGGAAACTTTTAAAAAATCTTTCAAACCTATGCCTTTGACACTTTAGCCAAATGCCTAAAAGTACAAGTTTAAAATCATTATTTTATTCATTAATTTGCCAATTATAAAAAGAAACCTAACAATCTCCCCTTTTGGCAATTTTGTGACAAAACAATGCTCCTATATACAATCTAAAAAAAAAAAATTACAACCTTTTCCAATGTTTACAACATAATCGAGCTAAACACTGCCTCAATATGTAAACTTGTGATCTCTCTCTTAATCAATGTTCCTACATAAACTTGCACATCACTTAAACAAAACGTTTTGTGAAAAGTATTAAATTTAAAATGAATAAATAAAACTCTTCTCCCCCTTTTTGTCATAAAATTTATAAATATGAAACCAAGAAAACAAGAAGTGAGAAGGATGGAACACAAATCAATAAAAATAAGGGGAATTGGGAAGAATATTTAACAACAAACGAATATGCAAACAATCCAATTAATGAACCAAATTATCATAACAATGAATTATCTAACTAACCAAAAGACAACCATCCATTAAAAATATCCATCTAACCAACATATGTCAACATTACCACTAAATTCATCCAACGAACTAACAAAGTCAACGAGTCCAAAAAACCCCAAAAATCTCAATCTTTTTGTCATGCAGTGATTTATCAACTACACAATCAAATACCTAGTGACTAGTAGGTTTAAAATCTTGCAAAATTCACTAAGTTGTGTACCCAAAATAGAGAAAATAAAAAAAATAAAAAAACATAAAAGAAAATTAAAACAAAAGAAATGAACTAAGTTTGAGAAAATAAACTATTAATTCACATTTTAATCTTTTCACACACTATTTTAATTCATTCTTGGAGATTAAATAATGAAACAAATTGAACAATCACTAAGATATGAACTTGTAATACTTAAAATCTCTTAACATAACTCCATATAATGTTCAAGTCTATACAAGTGATATTCTAAATGTTCAAGTCCATACGAGTGATATTCTAAGTGCACGTGTGAATTTAAGATTCATCAAATCAAATACAATGGAATACTAAGATTATAAATGTCAATATAAAATGCACTTCAAAGGCCATAAGTTGCAATTGAGATAATGAATTTATCACTGTTCAACTTATATCCCCTAATTTTTTTTTCTATTCGATCAATTTTTTATGGGAATTTATTTTGGAATTTTTTTGGCAACCTAATGTGCATGACGATCTTCACATGTTTATGGGTAGGTAGTTATTCCCTTAAATCGTCCTTTTTTAGAAGGTGGTTATTTTGATAACCGACATGTCATTAAAGGGGCTTCTCATTAGTTCCACTAGTAGCCCTTACTATGCTTCTACTTGAAAGGCCCAATATATATGAATAGACAAAGAAGAAAATTCAA
Organism: Vitellaria paradoxa; assembly: GCA_019916065.1. NCBI lineage: Eukaryota > Viridiplantae > Streptophyta > Magnoliopsida > Ericales > Sapotaceae > Vitellaria > Vitellaria paradoxa. The sequence goes on from CM034234.1 coordinate 36,386,546, forward strand.
TCCAGCATGTACAAAAAAAGTGTGACATTATACTTAGTAAGAATCAATCTCGCATTTTAATAATTTAGAGAATCACAAATTAACAGAGAACACTCATTGTGTGATATAAGAAAAGAAATTAAGTAAAGCAAGTAATAGACATTAATAGTGTTCAATTCATTTATTCTAAAATTCCAAGAATTAAAAGGATAATAGTGTATAATAAATAAAATGTAAATTAAGAACTTGTCATGTTCTCCTTTAGTCCAAGCTGCCTTTTTTTATTTTATTTATTTTTTTTAAGTGAAAATATCCTAAGTAATGGCACCCACACCCAGGAAAGTTCGAAAGAATTCAAATATAAAGTGTTAGAGAGGCTAAGAAAACGATACCAAAAAAAGAATATACTTTTCAAAAAAAAATTACAATAAAAACGAAAGATAGGGACAAGAGATAATAAACAAAAAACAAAATAGTAAATCACTACTCCTAAACTATTCCACAAGTAATCCAGACTAGGAAAAAAATAAATATTAAGCATACCCTACTCTATGCGATACTACCAATTATTTATAATACCAATTGAAAAAATACATGAAGTGTACATGAAATGTAGAATTAAACAATCAGCTAAACAAACAAATGTGAAAAAATGAAGTAACACAAGGATTTAACGTGGAAAATCACAAACTTTTTTCACTATATAAATCGGGTTACAAAATTATAACCACAAATTAAACAATCGACAGCTCTTGATCTCTTATGTTAAAGTTTTGCTCGTATCTAAACAATGAACCATCACTAGGGAAATACCAATTTTCAACTCTTGAAGATTATGAACATAGATGTGTGAAGTTGTTTAGCTAAGAGATAAATAGAACTCTTGAAGTAATGTAGCAGCTTTTCGTCTCACGTTCTCTGTCTTGTAGAAACCTTAAGAGAAAGTCTCTATTTATACAACATTTAAGCAATCTAATCCTACATAAGATTGTATAGTTTGCTATTCTCAAAATCTTGCTACTTCCAAAATCTTGCAGGAGTCTCTCCAAAATTTTTTAGAAACTTTTCCAACCTCTATGAATATTAGGAAATCTTTCTTAAAATATTTCCAACCTCTTTAAGCAATAGGAAACTTTCCAAAAATCTTTCAAACCTATACCTTTGACACCTTAGCCAAATGTTTAAAAATACAAGTTTAAAATTATTGTTTTGTTCACTAATTTGCCAATTACAAAAATAAACCTAACAATTTAATTAGGCCCCCTCTTCATATTAAATTCTAAATATTACATCCAAACAAATAATATTTATTATATAATATTTTATTTTTATTACCTTTGAAAAATAATTAAACTAGATTATTAAATAATGAAAAACATGTAAATGTATACAATATATTGTTATGAAAATTTCAGTACTTGGGATCTGAAGTAATATTTGGGATGAGAGAACCTCTAAGCCGTGATGTTTTATCTTCCCTCCATGTCAAAGATTTTTTTTTTTCGGTAATTCCTCCATATCAAAGATGTTAAATCTCTTGGACACAAACAGTAAACAAGGTAGAATTAGTTATGTTAACAACTTCGCTATTATGCATATAGTATCTATCTCATTGTTCTAATCTATAAGCAAATAAGAGAAAGTAGAACAAATCATCAAATAGAAGGGCATCACAAACAACTCCAACTACATCAACCTTTTAAAGTATGACATTCAACTTATGCAACATTAAAAGTAATTTTTCCGTAATATCCAGATTTTTTGTATTAAACTAAATTGATTATTTTTAACAAGTTTAGGATGTAAATGGTGTGTTAATTTGATCAGGGATGTAATTGGTCAAAATTTTAGAAGTAAGGAACATAATTCTTGGACTTAGCCCTTTTTGACACAAAAAGGGACTAAGGGGTGCCCATGACCTCTTGTGGGGTACTCATGGCCATTGTGGGGCATCCATGAATGCATGTCGGCCGCCCATGGTATTCCACAGAATGTCAGACTAAACTTTCTTTCACTCAATCACTCAATGGTCACTTTTATCACTTCCTTAGCCAGATCTAAGAGAGGGTATACAGGGGGAGGATATAAGTGTACTGTAGCATGCTTAGAGGCCAAGCTAAGCATGTTTATATGTGTGTCTAAGAGAAAAAAGAGTGAGAGTTTTGGAATTGGAGAAGGAGCTTGGAACCAGAAGAGGCCAAACGACTTAGGAGCTTGGTAAGTGGTCCTACTTTTAACCAAACTCAAATTAGTTTTGTAGAAATGAAATTAAGCAACCAATGAACATATTTATGTGAATTGTTTGTGATTTGGATCAAGGGATACGGAGATTAATCTACTCGAAATTGGAAGCCTAAAACCAGAAGTCACTGCCTTTGTGTTCCATATTGTTCAAGGCTTGAGGTAGGAATTTCTAGCCTCCTATTAGCATATATGAGATGTAAGGAGCTATAAAATGTTGTTATGATGTTTATTTATGGATTTGAAAGAATGAGGATGTGATTCGGGTGGTGTATATATGTGTATATGTGTATATATAGGTTGAACCAAGATTTCAAATAGTTGAATTAAAACTTGTTTTGATTATTTACTTAGAGTCTTTTGGATCCTAAACAACACCTAGAAACAAGTTTTTAAACTAAACATTAGATTTGGCAAAGTTTGGAACCCAAAGCCATGACATAAAGTTGGGACCAAATAGAGTAACCTTTCTATGCACAGAGGGGCGCCCGTGCCTCCTGAGAGGCGCCCGTGAACCTTTGTGGGGGAGCTTGTGCCCTTTGATGGACGCCCATGATCCTTGTAGGTGCCTATGACCCCCTACCAAGATACTAAATTTTTCTTCTTTATCTAAAAATTTGTATATTTTAAATCCCAAACTTTATAATATTAAATGATTAACCTAGAGTGATTAAATAGGTGGAAAGTGTATGAATTAAAGTGTGAAAAGCAATATTTGGATAGAGTTGTTGGTTTTTAGAATATATTTAGTATTACCCTAATGTTAAACTTATGTGCTCACATCCTATACTTGATGTAGGTTTAATATAGAATTGTTCTAACAGTGTTAATGAGAATTGAGCGATATTTGATTTGAAATAAGTGGAGATTATGCTGATGGAAAGAAGAGATGCTAGAATGAAATAAGTTAAGATTAGTGAATTGGATGTTATAATAATACAAGATGTTCCTTGATTGAGTAAGAGGATGAAAAGAACATGATAAGGTTAATGAAAAGGAAAAAAGATAAATAAAAATGTGAATGATAAATATATGACATGAGGATTGGATATTATGAACGAAGAGAAATTAATGTTGATTAGTTATAGTAAATAGATTATAATTGGATGTTTACAATAAAATAATCAAATGAGATATTAGTGGTGGAAATATTTGGATGAAAGATGTTTAAGAGATAAGATGAAAGATATTGAATTATTGAAGAGATATATGATTTAGTATTCATTGCTTATTGAATGATTTCATTATTATCGATTGATTATGATTGCTGAAATATGATTGATTGTTTATATTGAAAGATACAGATTATTTGATCATGATAAGAATAACTTGATTTTGATGAAAATGATATGATAATTGGATTTGGAATATGTTAAGTTATTATTGAAATTGATAATGAAAGTGAAGGGAAATGATGAAACGATATCTATTGATTGTGAATTATGATGATATGTTATGGATAAAATGATTGAGGATGTAATGAAAAGAAATAAAAAAAATAATATAATTAAATTCGTGACACAAGGATAGAGGGTACCAAAAAATAGGAAGGGTACAAATATTATCCTAGGGTTGAAAGACCCGAAACCTGTGCAGGGATTGGTGTTCATGCCACTAGGTTAATAGTTTACAACATGACATATATTGTGGCTAATCGTGGCCCTTAACGATGACGTGCATTGTGGTTAATCGTGGTCCTTTGGCTAATCATGACTCTAAATGATGATGTGTATTGTGGCTAATCATAACCCTAGATGATGACATGTATTGTGGATAATTGTGGCCCTAAATGACGATGTATATTGTGACTAATCATGACCCTTAACAATGACGTATAATGTACCCACCCCATGGATTTAAATGAAAATGAAAATGTGACTGAAAAACAATGACAATGATGTTAAGAAAGATAATAATTAAAGTTATTGTTAAGATTTATGATGCTAGCATTGATATTTGAATTTAATGTTGTATTATGATGATGTTGAGAGATGTTATTTACCTATATGATGATTATGACATTTCTTATTGATGATGTATTATGATTAAGTTGAAGATGCTGATTTAATTGTAATAATCCCATTGCATACTTTTGTTTTACATATTAGATATGCTTTTATGATACTTCGTGAGCACAAGTGGATCTGTGCTCGCATCTCTACAGACTTTGTTGTAGGAATATATCCTAAGGACTAGGTGGGCATTTGATGGAATTAGAAGTGTATGAATTGTTGCAGATGTTGAATTGCCATCTTCTTAAGTTAAAATTATATTTGGGGATTGTAATATCACTTTAATGCAGAGATTTATTCGATTGTGTTGTAAAGACTATAAGGACTATATTTGTGTATTAAATTTATGGGATATGTTGGAGCATTATAGCTTGGCAATAGCTGAGACTTGGTCTAGATTATGTTATGTTATTTTCTTGTGTGAATGTTGCTTTAGGGTTGTTATATTGCTCTGATCACAGAAATGGCTACTTATTGTATGATATATGTGTTATTCACTCACTCCTCGAGTCACGAGATTCGAAGCATGACATTTTCATCCCTGCACTTTGCTTAAGCCCCTACACAAGTATAAAGGCACATACAATCGAGTCAATGGCCCACTAACAATTTCTAACAATTCTAATGTCACAATCTATTGTAGGAACCAAAACAACAATAACATTTTTTTTTCTCATATCAAATTTCTTTGGTTTAAACCAATACTCATATTCAATAATGCTAAGAAGTAAATTTGGTTAGAATGTTTACGGAATGGAGAACTATGCTAGAAACTGAAAGCGTGTGTTCTTTTTTGGCTTTTGTTTACAGTAAAGACTAATCAAACAAATGGGGATAAATCTAACCAATCATTTAATGGGTTAGAAACAATGGGTTGTGTGAATTTAGAGAAAAAGAGATAGGGTAGCACCTAGTTCATCACATCAAGTTAGCTTGGGTCTTATTTCTTTCCAAATCTTCCCTAGATTTGAACTTTCTTTTTTTCTTCTTGTATTTGAAATGTAAATAAGGCAAAATGATGAGTGATTGGTGTTTGAAATGTAAGGAAAGCAAAAGAGACGAGTGATTGGCAAGAGTTACAGTTACAGAGGATGGGATATTTCAATATTAATGTGAATATTGAATGTTTTTTTTTTTAATTAGATATGGCAGTTTTAAGAATGAAATGATTGAAAAAAATTTGTTTTAAAAAATAAAGGAAGATGGGAGGTTTCAACCATTGATGTAAATATTAAATGTCTTTGATCAGATTTGACAGTTTTGAGAATGAGAATATATATATAAAGATATAAGGATGTGTAATATTAAAAGTTAATTAAAAAATTTAATGGATTGTTAAACAATTAATTACAAAAAGACCTTGAGTTGGGGGTTTTGGATACAAATGAATTTGTTTGAAAAGGAAAAGATATTATAGTCCAACAAAGGTTTTACAAGTATTAGAACTTTTATACAGTAATAAAGATATGTGGCATCTTGTGTTGGTAAAACTTTACTTTATATTTGATAGAACCAATTAATTTTGATATTCAAAAACCAAAATTGGAAAATGATTAAGGTGAATGGCTGATGATTTTATTGTTACAGCAATCAGAATTAAACTATTATGTCATAAATTTGTTAAATATTTTATATATAATTAAATATAAAATAATAAATATAATCTAAAAATTATTTCCTTAGGTTTTTTCAAATCACTATTAATTGATTTAAAAAAAAAATAAAAACAAAAATAAAAAAATAAAAAATATATTGTAAGATTATGATTACATAAGAATAAATCCGGCCCCAAGGTTTTCGAGGCTCTTAAAAATGGTGCCCTTACTAGAAAATTTTTGGCAAACATTTTTTTCCCAAAAATATCAAATGTTTGCTAAAAATAACAAAATTTTTGTCAATCTTAATGAATTAATTGTTTTTGGGTCTTTAAAACGTATTGGACAGTTATATTTGGATAAAAAAAATTCTGCTCCATTTTAACTATAAAAACTATTAAAAGTCCATTTTTTTGGGTAGTTTTTTTAGGGCCTTAGGACCAGGCCTCTTAGGCTTTGCCCAAGGGCGGGCCCTACATATGAAAAAATTGGAGTTGGATTTGTTTCTTATAGTTGATTTAAATATTTATAGAGTTACATGAGAATTATCTTGTAAACTTAGTTATGAATTTGAATTTGAATTTAAATAGAAGTGATATAAAAATAGAACTAATCTTTTGCCTTGAATTGTGGAATATCGTGACTTGTATCAATTTTCAAGTCTTTAGGAGTATCTTCCAGATTTTTAGAATAATCTTGGAACAAATTTGTAACACCCCCTGCAAGCTCACAAGGGGTGAAAGAATGTGCAACTTGTCCCATAAGAAGATAAAACAAACAGAAGTTAAGCCTTTTGTGAAAACACCTACCTTCTAATCACAGTATTGAGAAACTTAACAACAATATCACCATTTTGCACCTTTTCTCAAATTAAATGAAAATCGACTTCCACGTGCTTTGTTTAAGCATGGAAAAATTGCATTTGAGGCTAAAGAATATTATCACACCAAAGAGTGGGAGGATTGGATAGTGGGATTTTTAGTTCTTGAAATAGCATCCATAGCCAAAACACTTCAGCAGTTGTTAGAGAGAGAGATCGATATTCAACCTTAGTACTCGACTGAGAGACCCCTGGTTGTTTTTTAGTCGACCATCGTATCAGGGAAGAGCCCAAAAAGACATAATATCCAAATGTTGACATCGATCATCGGGGCTTCCAGCCCAATCAGAGTATGGGTAAGCATGTAAATCAATTGCACTTTTTGTAAATGAGAGACTGACGCACTGTCGCTTTCAAGTATCAAAAACACATTGTGCAGCAGCCTAATGAATAGATGATGTGTTGTTTGTGTTGACAAAGCTAATTTATAGCATAGGAAACGTTAGGGCGTGTGAGGGTACAATATTGTAATGTGCCAACAATTTGGCAATATTTAGCATCGTCATCGTCATCGACCAAATCACCATCAAGAGAGGACAATTTTGACCTAAGAGCACAAGGAGAAGAGATAAGCTTTGTACCAGCCATCTGAGCTCTATTAAGTAATTCGTCAATGTACTTTTATTGGCATAGAATCATGAGTTGCTTGAATGCTAAGAAAATAATTTAGTTGACCAAGATCCTTCAAACGAAAGTCTTTCTACAAGCTTGCAATGATGGATGTAATAACAGTTGGATGAGAACTTGTCGCAAGTATGTCATCTACATTGATAAGACTGAAAATATGAATAAAGTGTGAACAAATAGGTATCAACTGCAGAGAGATAGATCCTAAATCCCAAAGTGAATCCTGAAGCCTTATGAATCACACCCGAGGTGCTTGTTTAAGCTTATACAAGGCTTTGTGCAAATGACACACGTGATTGGGAAATTGAGGGTCAACAAGTCCTTTGGTTGTTCTATATATACTTCCTCCGTCAAGACACCAGTGAGAAATGCATTAGAACCATCAAGTTGGTGGATATTCCAATCAAACTAGATGGTAAAAACAAGTAAAACCTAAATTGTAAAAGGCCTAATGATAGGACTAAAAGTCTCTTTAGAATCAATATCACTCTTCTGATCAAACCCTTTAGCTACAAGTAGAGCCTTATAGTGATCAGTTGATTCAAATTTAACATTTGAAGAACAAAAATGTGGAAATCAATTCTACTTAGACATTTGAAATAATTTTTCTACTTTAAGGTGTCATCGAATCAAACAATCCCACGTACATAATTAAGGTATAGGAATTCCAAATCTTAATTATCTAAAGGTGATTGCTAAAATTATCCAATTAGAATCAAATAACCACCACAATGGAAAGTTGAATTGGCTTCAAGTATTATAGAAAATTCATTTCGATTTGCGGTTGAGCCATTGAATCAAGCACTTAGTGTGCATAACTTGTGTTTGTGCATAAATGTTTGAACTAAAGTAACATTGATACAAAAACTAGAATTCTAGCATACTAAATACGTACAATTATAAATTCAACTATATGATTTATTAATAACCTTAATTAAAACCAATTCTAACAATCCTATCATAACACTAAACTAATTCTAACAATCCAATCATAGCACTAAAGATTTAGTAATGAATATCAATTATAAACTTATAATTTTTACATTGCCTAATTAATACTTAGGGCTACTAAGCAAAATCTATAGGAAACGTTGAATGAGTTGATTTTTCTATATATTTTCCTTGTTTCACTGTTTTACATAGGAAAAGTAAAACTGATGGAAGCATAATTTCAATGTTTATCGCTACCAATGAGTAATTCTTTTTTGATCAATTTTTGTTGTTAGAAATATATATACATATATATATATATATATCTCACACAAACACATGCACACACAAATACACACACTCCAATGATTAAATTCTTTATTGATCAATTTTTGCAGTCAGAAAGTTGTGTGTGTGTGTGTGTGAGTGTGTGTGAGAGAAAGAGAGATACATACGGTGGGTGCAAAGTGGAAGAATGAGGGAGAGTGGGCAACGGAGGCTGGAATGCAATAGCGGTGAATTTTGGTGATGGGCAATAGCGGCGGGCTTGCCCTATAGGGCATAATGAAGGAAGGAAAATAGCGCGCATGGGAGATGAAGAAAGAGAGAGAGAGGGGCCTAATGAATTAAGGAAAAAGGGGGTTCTTTGCTATACATGTTAAACATTTTGAGGGGTTGCTCATACTTCTATTTGCAGTCGCTCAAGTTTTTCCTACTTCAATACTCAATTCTAGTAGTGTATGATCAACTATCTAGCAAGTATGAAATAATTCAAATTGAGAGGAAAAGGATTATGCTTAGAATTCGGAGAAAAACAATTTAATTAGACAAGTCCTCAATTTACCTAATTCTATTAACAATTTACAATATTAACTCTATCAAATTAACTTTTAAAGTATAACTAAATATAATTTCAATGAGATAAGCCATTGGTCATGAATTTATCAATTATAAACTTATAATTTTAACGTTGCCCAATTAATTCTTAGGACCACTAAGCAAATCTATAGGAAAAGGTGACTGAATTGTTTTTCTAATTTTCCTTGTTTCAGTGTTTTACATAAGAAAAGCAAAATCCATAGAAGCCTAATTTCAATGTTTACCTTTGTCAACGAGTAAATTTTTTTTAATCAATTTTCGTTAATTTCTTTCACTTTTTCTGCGCTTTTCCCTTCTTACTCCCCCTAAGGTCCAACATCTTGCATTTTTGAGTTGTATTTGAGCTTCAAATGTCCTTGACCAGTTCCAAAAAATGCCAAACAACATCGAATGCATTGACATAAGAAATTTTTAGAAATTCGAGTAAAAAGTAATAAAAACAGTGCAATGAGCACACTTAAATATAAGTATATAGAATATTGAGTATTCATCAAGCATCGACATAAATTACGAAACATAATTTATCAAACACGAGCAACCCATATTTTTCTTAAAATGTCTAGTTCAAAAGTTAATATTTAATTATAATAGAAACAAAATGTCATCCAAAAAGAAAAAAAAATTACCAAAAAAAAAATGTCATCCAAAAATAAAGTGAGATTGTTATCAAGGCTCTCTTAATCTTTTTTTTTTTGGTAATAATTAGTTTTTATTTGAAATTGGGAGAAAAACGGAATAAAAATAAATAAATAATCTAAATTACAAGAAGAATGAAAAGAAACTCATTAAACTCGTTCCAATTCAAGAAAAAAAAGGGAAGAAATAATAAATAAATTTAAATAAAAATAAATAATTTAAACCATGATAATTAGTATGGAGAATTGGCGATGTCCTTTGCGAAGATGACAATTGAGATTTCAAATAATCGTTGGACTAGCATGGGGATGATAACAGAGACCAGGATGATAATCTTGATTCCAACCCATTTCAATTTGTATATCTATTTATATATTAATTATATTTATATAGTAATATATAATATTTTATTTAAAATATGTACAATTTTTATTTTTAATAGTATTATATAAAATATTTGATGAAAAATATATAAGAATATTATGGTAAAGTACAAAAAATTACCCTTATAATTTAGGCGCGGTCTTACTTTAATCCCTCACATTTCAATTATAATAATCAAAATTTCTATACTTATAATAATCAAAATTTCAACACTGTTGGTCAAGTAGCAATTTGGTTCTTTTGTCAGTTGCATGTTACACAACCATCGGACTAAGGATGAAAAGGTAATTTTGCAGGTAAAGTACAAAAATCATCTCTACAGTTTACTTCTCAGTGTCACTTTAGTCTCACAAAAAAAAATAATAATTAAGATCGAAAAATGATTCAAAAAGTACCAAATATTAATTAAATTTAACTCATCTCATAATAACCACTCTTAATGTATTTTAAATTTAAAATATAAAGAAAAATACTTACTATTGATTAGGTTAGAAGTGCCTAAATTTGATTAAGTTAGAGAGTAATTTTTTTTAAGTTCAATTTTAAAATTAAATTAGTCTTGTTGACCATTATTAATCAATACTTTGTTTTATTTTTATAAAGTACAACATATAATCGATAAAAATAAATTTTTTTAGCTTGAGTTATTTTTATAAAATAAATCAAAAAATATTTTAATACAATTAAGATTAATAGTATTTTTAATTTAGTATAATTTTGCAAAATGAGCAATATAATTTTACAAAATGAGTCAAGAATTAATAAAATAAAGAACATATCTTAAAGTAAACGAATAATTTAAAATAAAAAAGAAATCAAGTCAATTAGGTAAATTTGTGATTTAATATATATTTCAAAGCAAATTTTAATTTTTAAGATAGAGTTAGATCGAGATTTGATAAAATATAAATTTTTGGTATTTATATAAAAATTTGACTTTAATCAAGTCTATCAACTCACTAACATTGATACAAATAAAAATAAATAAATATAAGAAAATAACTCATCTCATGTAGTTATGCAACTTTATTAAAATATTTAGCAATATATTTAAAAATTATATAACTTTATTGACCCGTGTGATGCACAGTGTTATATAATATTTTTTATGGATAAAACATAATTTTTAAATTGAAACGTGAGAGACTAAAGTGATACTGAGGGGTAAACTATAGGGATATTTTTGTATTTTATCCCGAGAAATTATCTTTTTACCTTCAATCTAATGGTTGTGTGTAACGGGCAGTTAACGAAAGGACCGAATTGCTACATGACTGAGAGTGTAAGAATTTAATTGTTTCAATTGAAATGTAAGTGACTAAAGTGACATAAAAAATAAATTATAAGGGTGATTTTTATCTTTTACGCTAAATATTATTTTTAAACAACATGGGTACGAAATTAGGGATGGGAAATCATTTATATGTATATGCTACAGAAATTAGATGAAAATTATTAAAAAATGACCAAAAAAAAAAAAAAAAAGGCGAAGGAAGGATCCAAGGGCAGTGAAATTTGGAGATATTGAATTAAACTTTAAAGTGTTATTTGGTTTGTTTTTTTATTTTTTGTTTTTATTTTCTATTTTCTATTTTGAGCTAATTTTTTATTTTGTACTTTTGAAAATAAGGAAAATAGTTCAAAACTAATTTGCTTACTTGTGTTTTTTAAATTTGTTTTAGAAAACAAGAAATGAGTTTAGACATGAAATGAAAAATGATAAAAAATCATTTTGAAAGTTTTTAATCCAAAATAGGAAAAATCTCAAAATAATAAAAATAGAGCATTTGCTGTTTACTTATTTTGAGATTTTTAACCTAAAAAACAAAAATAAAAAATAAAAAAATAAACCAAATACCATCTGACAATTTTAAAAACATATAGGAAGGATCCATGACAACGAATCTTAATACCGCTATTTTCAAATTGACATCCCTCCCCTTTGGGCATAGAATCTGTCCAAAACTTCCTCCAATATTTGTTACTACGAGTTTTATTTTATTTAGGAGCTATTTGGCTCATATTTCTATTATTTTTATTTTTTTATTTTTTAATTTTTATGTTTTGTATTTTGAAAAATCTAAAATAAGAAAATAAAAAATTCATTTGGTTTGATATTTTTTATTTTTCATATTTTGAATTTTTTTTTATTTTGAATTGAAAAAGTTTAAAACGATTTTTTATCATTTTAAATTTTATACAAACCTATTTTTATTTTTAAAACAAATTTTAAAAGTATAAATATCTAGATGTATTTTAAATTATTTTTTATTTTTAAAATTATAAAATAAAAAATAAACTCAAAATAAATATGTATGTATATATGTATGTATAAAATGGCACCTTAATTTTTAACAAAACCTCAACCCCTGAGCCCCAAATTCGCGTCAGAACCGAAGCACGGTTGGCCCGACCCAAGTCCTCCCCCAAAACCCCCATGGACTAAGCCGAAGCATGGTCCGCGAACTTCTCCCGTATGTCTATGCCGTTTGAGCGAGCTTGATTTGGATAACGAGTTGGGTTTGGCGGGATTAGAAATTTAGGTCTTCCGGCGCAAAAGAAATCGTTGGAGGGAGAGTTCGAACACGACGAAGCCTGCGCAGGTTGGGTTTTCCCATCTGCTTCTTGGCCATTGTTCGGTGGATTATCAGCTTCTCCTTTACAATTTTCAGCTTCTTGGTTCGTTTCTCAAACTTCCCCCATTTTCTTTCTTTGTTAAGTTGCATCTACGGCATTTAGTTAATCATGATTCATTTGTATGTTAAATATCAGCAAATTGAAACTCGATTACTTAACACTAGTGCAAGGCACACACTCGCACAACTGTTCTTAAATTTTCTTCCTTTCCTACCTTCCCAAATTTTCTCCTTATCCTTTCTCTTCTTCTATTTCCACTAATTAATTTCTGATAGTTGAAAAGGGAAGTTACGTGAGGGAAGTTTGAGGAGTATTAATGGAATTGAATTTTGTCACTCTGCGACATGCCTTCACAAGATGGTGTATTAGTATAGCTCTATTTTTTTTTTTCCTTGAAAAGAGAAAATGTCCCTACTTTTGGTGCGGAACTAACTGTACTGAAATTTCATGAATGAAGTCGCATATATTTCTCTCTCCTTTAAGGCTAGTTTGGAATATAAATCTGTGGTGGGAGAAGAAAAGTGAAGGAAAATAAAATTATAAGTTTGTGTTATTTTTTCTTTCTTAATCAAGTAAAATTTAGAATTTTTTCCTAAATATTGATTTATTTTTCTAACTCTTCCAAAAAATGAAATAAATTTAATTTTTTCATTTTTTCATTTCGTTATACTTTCCTGTCACTTTCCTTCAATTTTTTCTTTTCCTCTTCAAATTCATGTTCCCAATGTGGCATGAGAGAGCATCTTTAGTTATGGCGAACACTCAGAATCACGTTTCAGAAAAGAACACAAGTATTGATAGGTTAATGATGTGTTTGGATCAAAGACTTGTCAAGGAAAAAGAAATGATGCTTATATATGTATTTTTTTTTTCTTATGATTAACCAAATAAAATTTAAAATCCTTTAACAAAATATCTATTCAATTTTTTTTCTCATTTTCCTAATCCAAAAAAGAAATAAAAAAATATAATAAATTTGAGAATTTTTTTACTTTATTTTGCATTCCAACCTTTTCGTTCACAAATCCAAGATCACGAACACACTAAATGATGGTTGGAGAGCTACAAAGCTGTTAGGAACTTGACCAATTCACCAAAAGACCTAGGTTTGATAGAGCCCGTGAGATAAATTTCCATATTCCATCCCATACTGGAATAGCTCAACTCATGTCTCATACCAAAAAGGTGGGGCCCATCAGGGCCGTAACAAAAGCCCAAATCCTACAATTTTAGACGGTGTGACAATTTTGGAAGTTACGTAGCATCATCTTCTTTATGCTCAAACACAAAATTATAATTTTTTTTTAAGATTTTCATATTTCTTAATAATCATATTTTATCTTGGAAAATTAATTAGAGCTTTAGGAACACACAACTTACAAAGCTCTCAGTGTGCTTCACCAATCAGTATAACATGAGCTCTTATATTTTCTCCAGTGTACTTGTGTCCACCAGACATGACGAGTTTAAGGGAATGGGATATGTGTCCAACATTCTTACCCATATTGAACACTTGGATCTTTTAATTTTTAACATCTTCTAAAGAAGTGAATGGCATAAATTTGATTAAAAAAAATGTTTTAATCTTTTATGTCGATAGAAGATTAGAATTCAACTCATTTTTTTCTTTAAATTTCATTTAATTCTAAGTACATTTCTAAATAATAAATATACTTTATGTCAATATGTTACATAATATATACTATATTTAAATGTTCACGATGTCTTCACGTTTCTTACCCAATTTTTGGACCCATATCCTAATATACTAACAATACAGTATTGGGATGTTTGACACCTGAATATATATCCGCACCCAACACTAAGTCCGTGTAACTTTGTTGGTCAATCAAAAATTTTACCCTATCAACTATTGTAAATTGAAGTAATTATTAATAATAACTTTTACATATTCCCAATATTAGAATTAATTTCCTTAGAACTCCACAGGCTTTTAAATGTTTATAAGTTTTTATCTTCTTCTTTATTATCCAATTAGAATTATACTATTTAACAACTTGTTCTGGGCAAATTATTGAGGCATTGTGGTTTCACAAATTTCTTAAACCTCCCGTCTTTCAAAACTTAGGTATAAATTACCCCATCTGTTAACCAACTGTTAGTTGACATCTATTTACATCTTTTTTATAACGCTTATGTAATACCCGTATTGCCCTCGCAAGAATTGACTGAAATATTACAGAGGTCACAATGTCATTTTCTAATTTCTAGACTAACTAGAAACCCATACAATGTATATGCGTACGTGTATATCCATATCTACAACCCATTATATATGTTTATATTTTTTAGTTTGAACTTGTCAATTTACTTGAATTATTCATTTACATGTTCGTCAGCACCTTTTGCAATTTCCAGTAGTTATAGTACTTCCCCATAAAATATTCATTGCTTGAAAATAATATGCGTACATGTTGAATCAATTCCTTGTGGTTCCGTTTGAGAATAGTTTTGAAATGCAGCTTATGCAATAAACTAGTGACCTGAATCAAACACGTAAATGGATTAGAATGTGGAGAAATTCAAGTTGATTTCACAATAAAAACTTAAAAATCCATTAAAAAACTCCTCTTTTACTGAATTGAAACATTTGACTGCCCACCAATGCAAACTCACTTAAAGTTATGAAAGAGAGTGATATTATGTTTATTTGTTAGCTCAACAGAACGTCAATGTAATTTCAGAAACCTCAGGGAGGAAAATGTATTACTAAGAAATCTCAAGAGAGCTTCAAGTAATTTGCCCTTTTATTTTAATTTTTTTCCTTTTTATCTCTTAAGACCTCATGTCACTTTATGCATGCATACAATATTTATTTAAATGGTTTTATATATTCACTATTGAATTGTTTACGTATTTCTCCTCACTAGATAGCTTTCAGACTTGGTGTTTCAATCTCTTTTTACCAATAAAATATTATCAAATCAGATTTATTTTTACCAACAACTAATTATAGGAAAAAAATGAAGATAAAAAATAGAAGTCTACATGGCAAGCCTTTTACCCTTTCCTACACTCATATATATATATATATATATTTTTATCAAATATGTAACAAAAAAAGTAAGGTACTGCACTAAATTTCAATTCTCTCTTGCTTAAGAAATGTACATGCATATTAGGTTTTACACTCCCTGTGCATCACACTTGCCGCTGCTAGTAAATAAAGAAAGCTTTGTTCAAATATTTAACCGAGTAGCTGTTGTGCTCACCAGAGGGAATTCTTGTATGTCATTTGACAAGTCAGAAGATGTTTCTGATTTTCCTTTTCTGTGGGAAATTTGGTTGTGTACAGTATTGGTACATATGAGTATGATTTAGTTAGAGGTTGATGAATTCTACCACCATCTTTCATGGCAGCTGCCCATAGGAGTCTGATTTAGTTGGACATTGACAAGCTCTGCCAATGTCTTTTATGGCTGCTCTTCATGGTTTTCATTGTTGGAATATATGCTTTGGCGATTAATCTACCTCTTAATTTCAATCTTCATAGCTGTTTATTGTAGTCACCATCACCTTTTTAGAATATACAAGAGCCTTTACCTGAACAAGCTGGCACTGATTTCTAGAGTGACACAATATTTTGAATTCAAACTTGCAAGACCCTGTTTATCGTATAAGCATCGTGATTCTTGCCAAAGTTTGTTGATTGGAGTTTGACATCCATTGAACCTTGTTTTGCAGATTTTAATAGAGGCCAAAAATTTCAAACATCCAACCTTCTTGGTAATTTAATTCTGGTTCTCTTGTTATTTATATTTGTCTCAGAATGCATGATATTCCTTGTTTAGACAAAGTTTACTCTCTCATGTTGTTTTTGGAACAAGGATATGTGGAAGGAAAATAAGTGGAGCAAAAAGGTAGAAAGTTAAAATAAAGTGGAAGGTGTTAATTTTATTTATTTGTTTGGTATGAGTAGGAAAATGAGAAGAAAATGAATAAATATTTATGAAAAAAATTTTAATTAATTATTAAATTAGTATATATGTATATAACACTCTATTTCCCTCCTATTGTCTTTTCCTTTCACAAATCCTTGCTCCAAACACACCCTTAAAGTCGACCTTATTTATCTAGGGGAATCATAAATGCTTATACATTTGAAAAGTTGGTTATTGCATTCTATGGATAACTCTCCAGACAAGTCGTTATAAGATCTGAACGGTTGATCAGCCCGTGTATGGGGATGGAAGAATGCAGGTTTTGTCAAGTTGACGGCCAAAATCTGACAAGGACAGATCTAAGGTCCGATTCCTCATATACTTTAATTCTGTAGAAATCTTGATTATACAAGTGTGAAGGGCATGCTGAATTAGCTCTCAAATTCATTTACTTCTATTTTGCTATGCAAGGGCGTGCTGAATTTTGTTTGTTGCAAGCTAGTAATGTAATCTTAGCTAGAAACTGCAAAATTCATTTACGGTTCTGATGTTTTCAAACTGGGAACTGTATAAGATCAACAAAAATTACAAACAAACATGATGTTTAATTTGCTGTCTCAAGCCATCAGGGAAAATAATATTTGGTAATTACTCTGTAGTCTGTACTTTTGGAGTCATGGGGTTCCTATGCTCCAATTCCAGGTCCCCTCCCACGGTGTTCAATAGCTCTGCCCACTGCAGTCATTTCCTGACCAATCTTCTCCAAAATGTTCTGGCCATCCGGGGGCTGAAACTGATGCAGGGGGGTTGATTTTGAGTCCAGATTATGCAACAGCGCCACTATAACCACGGAGGAAACAAACATGGGGATGGGACCGAAGATCCACAGCAACAAAGTGGTGGAAAAGTAGAGTGATCGCATGCCAATCGACCAGAAATTACTCCCTGTTATCACTGCGTTCTCGACATATCTTATAGGGATGTCAGCATTTGGCATGGTGATGAGGAAACTGGCGTGGACAAAGAACCTCGCAGTTTGAACAAAACAAGTGAAAGCCACCAAGAAGAAGCAGAGCAGGGTGATGTATTTGATGGAAACAGTGGATGGGCTTGTATCCCCATAAATGAGATGGCTTGTGAAGATGCTTTGGGTGGAGCTGCTTCCGATCCATGTCCCGATCAGAGAGCTTAGAACTAGGGAGATTGAAGAGAGGGAAATCGCCGCTGAGACGTTGCTGCTGATCACCGATACAGCCTGCCCTCTGTCCTTGCTGTCAATCTGCATACACCCAGAAAAGTTCACAACACCAGGTTGGGTTAATTAAAGCTAAGGTTTATAATATGTTGGGGGAAGAAACGACAGACATAAGAGTTGGGAGGAGGGTGGAGGTTCTTCTAGTACTCTTGTACCCCTGGAGTGCCCCTCTCTATCGTTGGATTGTACTAGCGAATCGTATACTAGTCCAATCTAATCTTAGGGGTGGAGAGAAGCACTACAGGCAAGGCAGTTACTGACCTGCATCATTCTCTCAACCCAAGCTGCCCTGTTGTGGTTCTCGTGGCCAATAGCTGTGGCGTGGGGAACTTTGAGGCATCTGTATAGAAGAAAGATATGATAACCAAACATTAGCAGCAGCCCGCTGGGGACTAAAATTACATCCAGGTGTTCCTTCCTCCAGCTCCAACCCATTACTCTCTCTCTCTCTCTCTCTCTCTCTCTCTCTCTCTCTCTCCCTCTCTCTGGGGTGTGTGTGTGTGAATTAACTATTTAGGTATGATTTGTTGCCATGTTGATTGCTTGATTTACAATAAGATATTTTAGTTGACTGGACTCCCCTCTCTAGATCAACCAATAGGGATTGGTTATTTCTGAACAAAATTTCAAGTTGCCATTTTTTTAATGGGTAAAATTTCAAGTAACCCTACTTGCAATGTTTCTGGTTGGATTATATTAGCCTGTCCAAGTGTATGCCACCTTGAAGTCTTGGTAGAGGATGAGAATGTTCTCTCTCTCTCTCTCTCTCTCACGCGCACACCCCCCCCCCCCCCCCCCAACCAAAAACACCCACCGCCACAAGGAATGGTAAGTGAGTGCTCCGAGTTGTGAAGATGTGTGGTTCTCTACAAAAGTTTGAAAGATTAGCATTTTCATGAATGGCTAATGCGTGACGATTTCAATTTTATCACACTAAATTCAATATGGTTGCGGCCAATTTGAGCTGCCACTGGCATTGAAAATTCAAAGATTTAAAGACGATTCAAACTTGTTTTCTTGAAGGGAAAGAGGCCTGGGGGGCTGGGTCTCAAGTGAGAAGCCCTAATTAAATTGGTTGGTGGCGACCATTTAGTTTCTTAATTAATTGCTGTAATGACCCTATATTAGGAGAACGTGTTTCTTTTTTAATCACAAAAAAAACAAATATTTCATTAGTCATACAAAATTAAATTAACTATTATTTAGTACATATTTAGTTTTGTCACGTGCCTCTCGTACCAACTTTTTTCGAAACTTTCCTAATACGACAGTTATGAAACGATGATAAAATATTTAACAAATCATTAAATATATTTTTCATATCCCAACTACAAGAATTAATATCATGGAGATACTTTGGCTGCGTTTGGGATAAAATTTTTCTCTGAAAATCTCTATAAATCTCTGTTAACTTTATATTACATTAATTTTTTTCTTTTACTGAACGTATTGCGAATTCTCAATTTATGTCAATTTATCTCATTTTGCCTTACTCCAAACAAACCCTTTATCACTAAGGCACCGTTTGGTGTGCTAAAAAATAAAAAAAAAATATTTGAAAAATTTTAAAAATATCTAAAATTTATTCACTTTTTATCTCATTGTACAAATTACGAATTTATAACTTATCTCACTTTATCTCTTTTTATCTTATTTTTTATCATTCCAAACACACTCTAAAAGACAATTAGTTAACACTGTAATTTTGAAAATATTTAAATTTCTTATTATTAGAGAAGAAAATTGTAAAAATAAGTTAATTTCTTTCATATTAAAAAAAAAACTATTTAAAAAAAAAAAAAAACTATTAGTGAATGCTGCAAAATGCTAATCCACTGTCATGGTGTGCAACATTATTTCGTTTGCGAGGTGAGATGATCGGCCTGTTTAGAACTTCTTGGTGATATAAATAAATAAATAAAAATAAATCTCTATAAATTGTTATAAATTTGAAGTTTTTACTCATTGTGTGAATTACTATACCATAATTTTTATAAATTTATAGTAATTTTTACGACATTAAACACCCTCAATATAATATATATAATATAATTGAATATCAATCAGCCAATCAACTTAAAAGTTATATAGAGGTGAGCGCGAGTGGAGCTAAAAGCATTGTCACCGGCTTTCTTATTCTAATTCCTATCCTTAAATACAAGGATTATCACTAAAAAGCACCTATCCTTAAAGACAAGGATTATCACTAAAAAACACCACCTAGCAGTCCTATCCCTAAAACATTGGGTTGGGTTCAAATTTTAATAAAGTATCCATTGTAATTCAAAATTTGAAAATATTTATTAAAATTTAAAAATTCAAAAAATATTTATTAAAATTATTTAAAATTTATTAAAATATTTAAAAAATAAAAAATTATTTTTTAAAATTTATATTTTCAAAAAATATTTATTAAATTTATATTTTCAAAAACTATTTATTAAAATTTAAAAATTCAAAAAATATTTATTAAAATTTATATTTTCAACATATATTTATTAAAATTCATTAAAATATTTATTAATTTAAAATTTGAAAATATTTATTAAAATTTATATTTTCAACAAATATTTATTAAAATTCATTGAAATTCATTAAAATATTTATTAAAAATATTTCTAAAATTGCAAAAAATATTCGTTCAACATTAAAATTTTAACAAAAAAACTACTAACTTTATTAATTTATAAAATCTATTGATATAGAGAATTTGAACAGAGAGTTTACTGGGTACACAAGTCTGAAAAGTTAGTCCTTATACTACTTAATAGCACTATAGCACCGCAGAATAGGGATTGGGATGGAGAAGTTATTGGCAATGTTCTAATGGGACTATTATAGGGATTCTAAGCCTCCCACAACAGTTAAAACTATTATTAATGTTTCATATTTTATAATTAAAATTTTTAAAATATAAATAATTAATCTTTATTTTATTTAAATTTATTATAATTAATTTTTTTAATAGATTTAAATATTTGACTATTTTTATCTGACATTCTTAATTCGGTTCATAAGACAAATTAGGTATATCAGAGAAGGTGAGCTATATAAATCTTTTATGCAGTAGGACCACAATACATTCCCAATTTCAATCGAGTTTGTGAAAAAGGCAGTCCAAATTAACCCACTTAGGTTTACTTTGGGTATAAAAAAACTGTTTTTTGATTTTTTTTATAATTTTTTCTTTTTATATAATTTTGTTTACCAAAATTTAATTTTTTTTTAAAGGTTGAAGCTTTTGGTTGTGTTAGTCGCATTAAAAAAAAAATAAAACAAGAATTTTACGTCCTTTTGGGTAAAAAAAATAACAAAAAATTGATTTTTTTAATTTTTAATTTTTATCTAAACGGGCGTAAATTTTTTATTTTTTAAGAATGTGAGCAACTCGCCTAAAAGTAAGAGGGTTTAAAAATAATCTTAAATTTTGGTTAAAAAAGTCATATAAAAAAAAAAAATTTACAAAAATAAAAAAGAAAAATGAGTTTTTGAAAGTTAAACAAAGCCTTACTATTTTGACCATAAAATCTGTCAACCCGAGCCCCTTCACATGTGTGTGGAGAGCTGGTATCCATAATTGCGTATTTAATTAACGCTTGACAATTATGACGAAATAATATATTGTTATTAAGTCTCTTTGTTAGACCCTTATTACCTTTGTGTTAGGGGTCAAAAATAAATTTTGGTGGATAATGTTACATTATGTGTTATTATTTAATTTAAACTTACTTTTAGATTATTTTTATAACTCAAATATATAAAAACATGAACAATACTAAATACATTTCACTTATACCTTCTCATATTCCATATCCTCTCACTATAGATAGTAATTTTTGAAGTGTGTAAATTAAACAAATAAAGTGATTTTTCAAAAAAATAAAAAAAGAATATTGAAAAATAGATGGCAAACACAGTAGCACTCTTAATATGATCTTGCTATCTCAAGTAGCAACACTACATAGGAGTGAATAGGTTTGTTTGCAAAAGTTTTTACAAATAAAAATTTCAATCTTTAAAACAAATATGACAAAATAAAAAGAACAATTAAATATGGAATATTCTTAATAATATAAATAATTAAAAAAATTCAATATTTGTAGATGAATAGTGAGTGTTAATATTTGCAATAAATATATAAAGAGAAGGAAAGAGAATAAAAAACAATCAATTTATAATGATTCGGCTTCAATATTGCCTACGTTCACTCCCCAAGGCCTTTGAGATTTCTCCACTATTCTTTGAAGAACTTATTACACACTAGTTTCTCAAGATGCTAAAAACATTTCTTAAGCAATTTTATTCTCAATCACTCACACCAAGTGATTTTATCCTCAAATCACTCCATAAGTTTCTCTCAAGAATATCCTTTATCTTGGTTTTAACACTTGAACCAAAATTAATAAGAGCTCACCCAACTCTGACAAATTAAAAGGGTTGTAAATTTCACTTTCTTATAATAACAATGAGGAGTTAAAAAATCAATTAATTAAAAAAAACTCTTACAAGTTGAATATGAAAGATGAAGCACAAGTGTAAGAAGAAATCACTCTGTCTTTGTAAAATAATGAACTTTCTTATTTCTCTTTGTAAGCATTTCTTTCTTACTTTTTTCTATCTCTTGAATATGATTTTGAGGCTTTATTTATAGGCAAAAATCTCCAAATGGCCGTTACTAAGTGAAAAGATAATTTTGCCCTTGAGATAGTTTGAATTTCCTTCCTTCTAATGCTACATTTCAGATCCAGATTTTCTAAGATATATTGTGACCATTTTATACCCTCATAACGTTCATATTTGATATTTACTCAGAGTAATGACTTTGTAGATATGTAAGTGAACTATGCTCTGGCCAAGTTTGAGCTTTATCCAATGATTAGATCTTTATATATAGCCTCCAAACCGACACTAGCTCCAAGTAGCTTTTTTTGATAATCTGAATTTGTGTTTCCAATTAAGGTTATTGTTTGACCATGATATACTTTTGAACTTTGTAGAAAGTTAAACTATTAAACTTGTAACTTTATAAGCCTTCTTTTTCCCACACTAAAAATCAGAATTTTTAAAACTGTGGAGTATGAATTGTGTCTAAAAAACCGAGACTAGCTCCAAAATTCAAAATTGAAACTTCTTCTACAATGACTGATTTTTTAGCTCAGTTTTGGACATTTTCCCTTGAGATCCACAAAAAGTTCCCTCAAGGAAATTATAGATATGAAAGTCTAATTTACTATATTAAAATTTCATGCAAATTACACCTTTATATCTTCAAATATCATCTATATAATAATGTGTGTTTGAGTTGGCTATTCATTCGAGTTAACTCTTTACTTCAAGTCTTCATCTTGCTTTGATTTCCATTGCTCCAACCTTTGATATTACTTTATTTTCTTCATCCAAATTTTATAAAAAATACCTAAAAATAATATCAATCTCTTCCAAGTATATTATCTTGTACATATCAGACTAAAATTAATTGTAATATTTTATACAATGTCTATTTAAAAATTAATTGTGAAAATATAATTCAATATTTGTTATCATCAAAATCAATTATGAAATTAAATTTATAAACCTTGGGTCAACAATCTTCTCGTTTTGATGATGACATAATTTTTTTTTTTGGTAAGTATGATGACAAATAATTGATGATTTGAGACCGAAATTTTCAAAAGACATAACTCAAGAAAAATTTTCTATTAATATAAGCTCAATATATCAATCATTAATATTTTGTTTTTCTTCCCCTTTGACATCATAAAAAATATTAGGAGAAAAAAATAATTAAAATTAGTCAAATTTCTTCCCCTAAATATATGAATTAATGTCAATGTAAAAAAAGATATTATTAAAACATATTTAGCTTCCCCTAAATATATGATAGTAAAGTAAACATCAATGAGTATAGAAGGAAATTTAATGTGATAATTTGGAAATTTTTATTTTTATAATTTTGTTATTTTGGAAATATGTAAAAAGAAAGAGGAGTAAATAAAATTCATTTGGGTTGCACTTGAGAACATTGAGCTTAGATTACCTGAAAGAAGTTGGGTTGGAGTGGAATTGGGTCTAAAAAGATGGCGGTTGCACAATTGGCCTGAGAGGGGCGGTCCCCAGTGCAGGGGAGGAACCTTCTCAGGCAAACGCCCAAGGAGGGTGAAGCTCCCGTGGTCTAGATGATGTTACATTCTAATGGCTTGTCAGTTAATTTGCCGAGTGAGTTATGTCTAACTTTCTTGTCTTTATTAAACCTAGGATGAGAGAGGGGGATAGGCTTACTGTTGAAGCCTTGGTGCCCAAGAATGCATTGTGTGTATGTACGTGTGTTGGAGAGAGAAAAAGTTTACCAAACCTTCTTTGTTTTCAAATTAAACTTACAGAAATGAAATTAAATCTACTCTGGACACAGCAATATAAAAATCTTGATGTTAGAATCAATGGTTTGAGCGTGAGATGTGTATGAAGTTTTCTGGGTTTGCCAGTGAAGTTACGGTTTTTCACTAGCTAACTATTCTTTCTGTTTCTTCACATGAGGTAGGGAGATTTTTGTATTTTTCTTACATATATGTTTAGAGTTAGTTAGGGCATTGTCGTGGTGTTTATATGATGCATTCGGTGTCTGTTCTTGAAGAAAACTCAAGTAATACATACATACATATATATATATATGTATGTATGTAAATATTGGTTGCTACGGAAGGAGTTGTAAGTTAGCAATATGTTCTATACCTCCTAAAACTTAAATTAATTTCATAGTTATTCCTAAAAATGTTCTGGAATGAGAGTTAAATAGAAAAAGACATGAAGATCGGTTTAAAATAGGAACTATCGATTTCCAACCTTCACTAATGGTAATATTTGGAATTCTATTCAAACCGTAGGCGCACGGAAGCAACTCGAGGGTGCGCATGTCCTTCTCTTAGATTGCTGTTTTGACCTTTATCTTGGTTTATCATTTAGAGATTTGAGTAAAAACGTTGAAAATCAGAATGTGTATGACGTTTAGAATATCCTAGTATGTTTAAACTGAATTATATGATTTAAAGATTTTGTCTAACATTTTAAAACGAGTTACTTGCTAGTATAGTTATAATTGGAAGATGTTTAAAATTTTATGATATTAGAATTCTATGTTGATGTTATGAAACTCATATGCAAGAAGTTGAAGTATGAAGAAAAGAAAGGATAAATTGTGATGCAATGACTATAAGTTAAGAATGTCATATAAATGGAGCAATTGTTTTATGAGATGATAGATGCTTTGGTTATAGCATTAAAGAACTTTGATGATAAATGATGAGAATATGAATAAGATGTGACTAAGAAAAGTGGAAAGAGATAACATAGTGAAATGAGATTTTGTTGTTAAGAACATGTTGTGATTATTGGTTTGTTGGCATAATGTTATAAGTTTTTACTTGATTGAATGAGATGGTAAAATGATAATGAATATAGTTATAACACTGAAATAAGATATAGTGAAAATGCAGTTGATATTGTGAGATGGGAATTGAGGGCAAAAGAAACTAGAAAGATTACAAAGATTACCCTAGGGTTGAAGGACTTAAACCTGTGTGGGGATTGGTGTTCATACCAGTAGGTTAGTAACTTATAACATGATGTTTATTGTGGCTAATTGTGGCCCTTAACGACAGCGTATATTGTGGCTAATTATGGCCCTGAGCAACGACGTTGATTGTACCTACAAAAACAAAAATGCAATTGAAAAATAATGACGATGATGCTAAGAAAGATAATAAGTGCAACTATTATTAAGAACTATGACGATGATCCTAATGTTTTTGCTTATTTGATGAATTGTTATGATATCGAGGATATTAATTTATTATGATGATTATGTTTTATATTGTTGTTTTATATATAATATATATTGGTATTATGTATCATGGACACAAGTGGTTAGTACTCACGTCTCTACAGATTTTACTACAGGTCAAGAACCTAAAGATCTAGGTGGGTATTGAATTGAGCTAAGAGTTGTATAATAGTCGTAGACATTTGCTTTTAATTGCCTAAGTTTAATATTATTTGGGACTATGACATTATTTTAATTCAGAGAATTGTTCAATTAGGTTGCAAAGGCCAAAAGGACTAAGTTCATTTATTTTTGTGGGTTGTGTTGGAACATGATGGCTTGGCTTAGTTGAGACTTGGTTTGCTTTTATTATATTATTGCTAGCTATTATGGATCTCACTCCAGGGTGGTTAAATTACTTTGATCAAGGAAATGATGTTATTTACATGGTATTGGTTGTTATTCACTCATTTCTTGGGTCACGAGATCCGGGGTGTGACATTAAATCAATTTCATATTAGATTAGACATACCAAGTTCTCTATGAATATAACAAAATCTATCCTCATTCAATGACTTAGTAAAAATATCGGCTAATTGATTTTCTATCCCCACAAATTCAAGATGAACATGATCTCTAAGAAAGTGGTGTCTAATTTCAATATGTTTGGTTCT
This sequence comes from Vitellaria paradoxa, assembly GCA_019916065.1. Taxonomy (NCBI): domain Eukaryota; kingdom Viridiplantae; phylum Streptophyta; class Magnoliopsida; order Ericales; family Sapotaceae; genus Vitellaria; species Vitellaria paradoxa. The sequence goes on from CM034234.1 coordinate 36,412,993, forward strand.
AGAATATTGAATGGGATTCTTTGATAAATTAATAGCACTAGTATTATCACAATTAATTGGAATATGATTAAAGTAGAGTCCAATTCTTCTAATTCTTATTTCATTCATAAAATTTGTGCACAACAACTTCTCGTCGCATTATACTTGACTTCTGCCACGGATAATGTTACAGAATTTTGCTTTTTATTAAACCATAATATGAGTGAATGACTTAAAAATTGACAGTAAATGGCCTAAACATTGACAAGTTCCACTAGTACTTTTTCCATCAAACTCGCGTTTGGCAAAGTCCGCATCGAAGTAACTAATAAGGTCAAAAGCAATGTCCCTAGAATAAATTAATCTTAAATTAGATGTTCCCTATAAATATCTAAAAATATGTTTAATGGCAACAACATGAGATTCTTTAGGACAGGATTGAAATCTAGCACACATGCATACACTAAACATAATATCAGGAGGTCTACTTGTTATTAAGTATAAAAGTGAGCCAATCGTACCTTTATAAAGTTTTTCATTACTTTTCTTACCATTTTCATCCTTGTCAAGTTTGGTTAATGAACTCATAGGGGTTCAAATAAGCTTTGCCTTTTTAATTCCAAAGCTCTTGAGTAGATCTTTTGTGTACTTGGCTTGGTTTATGAAAATGCATTTCTTAGTTTGCTTAATTTGAAGTCTAGGAAAATAGGTTAGCTTTCCAATCTTACTCATTTCAAATTCACCTTGCATGCTCTTAGCAAATTCTTGACAAAGAGATTCATCAATAGTACCAAATATAATATCATCCACATGTATTTAAATAATAAGCATATCATGATTTTTGGTTTTAATAAAAAAATAGTGTCAAATTTTCCTTAAGCAAAACTATTTTCAATCAAAAACTTACTTAACCTTTCACATGAAACCCTTGTAGATTGTTTTAAACCATATAAAGTTTTTGTGAGTTTATAAAAATGATTTGGGAATTCATAATTTTCAAAACCAGATGGTTGTTTAATATAAACTTCATCTGAAATGAATCCATTTAGAAAAGTACTTTTAACATCTATTTGATAAAGTTTGAAATTTCTAAAACATGCAACTGCAAGTAACATTCTAGTTGCTTTTAATTTAGTTACCAGTGCAAAGTTTTATCAAAATCAATTCCTTTTTCTTGATTAAAATCTTAGACAACCAAGCGATTTTTATTTCTAATAACAATCTCGGATTCGTCGATTTTATTTCTAAAAACCCATTTTGTTTCAATCACGGGATGATCATTAGGTTTAGGGACTAAATCCCAAATTTTATTTTTTTCAAATTGATTAAGCTCTTCTTGTGTAACTAAAATTCTAACTTTCATCATTTTTGGCTTCTTGAAAACATTTAGCTTAATTTGAGAAAGAAAAACTAGATTAATTGTTACAAAAATTTCTAAAAGATGAGCGAGTAGTTATACCCTTGGATGGATCACTAATAATTATATCCTTAGGGTGATTGTTTTCTCTACTCTTTTGGTAAGTCTTCTTTATTGTTGTTGAACTCATCAAGTTTTGGAGCATTCTTAATGGCTAATGGTTCTTCTTTGTTTTCCTTCGTTGAGTTTATTTCTCCTTCTAGAATAATAACACCTTTCATTCTTTGTTTTCATCCCATGTTATCATCATTTTCAATATTCTTAGAAGAAAATTTGTTAGATTCATCAAATGCCATATGAATAGATTCTTCTATGACTAAAATTCTTTTATTATACACTTTCTATAAACTTTGCTAAAAGTAGAATATTTAAGAAATATTACTTCATCCGATTAAGTATCAAATTTACACAAGTTATCTTTATAATTATTCAAAATAAAATATTTGCAACCAAATGCATGAAAGTAGTTAATATTAGGTTTTCTACCTTTCCATAGCTCATATGGAGTTTACTTTAAAATGGGTTTAACTATTACTCGATTTACAATATAGCAAGCGGTGTTAACCGCTTTGGCCCCAAAGTATTTTAATAAATTATTTTCACAAAGCATAGTTCTAGCCATTTCTTCAAGAGTCCTATTCTTCCTTTCAGCTACACCATTTTATTGAGGAGTTCTAGGAGCTAAGAAGTTATGATTTATATCATATTCATCATAATATTTTTCAAAAAAAGAATTTTCAAATTCTCTACCATAATCACTTCTAATTGAAGAAATAAGAAATCATTTTTCATTTTAAAGTTTCTGACAAAGTCATGTAAAAGTATGAAAAGCTTCATCCTTATGAGTTAAGAATGCTACCCATGTAAAGGTAGAGTAATCATCAACTACCACAAGTGCATATGATTTTCCACAAAGACTCAAAGTCCTAATAAGACTAAATAGATCCTGTGTAGTAGTTGTAATGGTCTAGAAATTGAATCATATTTTTCGATTTGAAAGAAATTCTAACTTATTTTCTAAATTGACATGTATTACATAATTTGCTTTTTTTAAACTTAATATTAGGTAAACCAATAACTAAGTCATATTTGAAAAGTTTTAAAATTAAATCCATGCTAACATGTCCAAGTTTTCTATGTCATAACCAACTATTATCACTCATTGCTGAAAAACATTTGACATTATTTAAGAATAAATCATTTAAATAAACGACATAAATATTTTTATGTCTATCCCCTACAAATAATGTCTTGTGATTTTTTATGTTCTCTATGATGTAATAGGAGACAATTATCTTTATTACATAATTAATTAACACATATTTAGTTTTGTCATGTGCCTCTCTTACCTATTTCTTCTAAACTTTTCTAATACAATAATTATGAAACAATGATTAAATACTTAACAAACATTAAACACATTTTTCACATCCTGACTACAAGAATTAACATTCCGAAGGTACTTTATTACCAAAATACAATTTGTTAGCACTGTAATTCACAAAATATTTAAATTCCTTATTATTGTAGAGAAGAAAATTGTAAAAATAAGGTAATTTTTTTCATATTTAAAAAATAAACTATTAAAAAAAAACTATTAGTGAATGCTACAAAATGCTAATCCACTGCCGTGGTGTGCAACAACATTTCCTTTGCCAGGTGAGATAATAAGCATGTTTGGAGCTCAATCAAAAGATTATAATAAAAAAATAAAATAAATAAAAAATAAAAATAAAATAAATCTATATAAATTTTTATAAAATTTAATTTTTTATTCATTACATGAATTACAAAATTATAACTTTTATAAATTTGTACTAAATTTTATAATTTCAAACACCCTTAATATAATATATATAATTATAATTAAATATCAGCTGGCCAATCAACTTAAAAGTTGTATAGAGGTGAGCACGGGTGGAGCTAATGGGAGTATTATAGGAATTCTAAGCCTCCTACTTCACATTTATTCAAATATTTAATTATAAGTAAAATTTTTAAAATACAAATAATTAATCTTTATTTTATTCAAATTTATTTTAATTAATATATTTTTAATAAATTTAAATATTTAATTATTTTTATCTGACATTAAACTCCGTTCATAAAGACAAATTATGTCAGAGAAGGTAAGCTCTAAAAAACTTTTTTGCAGTACGACCATGGCACTTTCCCCCTTTCAATCGAGTTTATGGAAAAGGCAGCCCAAATTATTCCACTTAGACTTAGTTTGGTATAGAAAAACTGATTTATGACTTTTTGTAATTTTTTTCATTTTATATATATAATTTTTCATTAAAATTTAATTTTTTTTTAGAAGTTAAAACTTCTAGGTGCGTGGTTGCATTTGTTAAAAAACAAAAATCTAAAATTTCATGTCTGTTTGAATAAAAAAAAATAATGTAAAAATTGATTTTTTAAATTTTTTAAGCTTTTATCCAGACACATGTAAATTTTTTAATTTTATTTAAGAATGAGGTTAATACGCTTAAAAGTTATATGTTAAAAAAAAACTTAAATTTTGGTTAAAAAAATCATATAAAACCAAAAAAATTACAAAATAAAAAAGCAAAATGAGTTTTTGAAAGCCAAACAAAGCCTTACTATATTGCCCATTAAATCTGTCAACCCTAGCCCCCTCATGTCTACGGAGAGCTGCTCACCATAATTGCGTATTTAATTACCGCTTGACAATTGCGACGAAATAATATATTTTTTATTAAACCTCCTTGTTGGACTCTCAGGTCAAAAATAAGTTTTAGTGGATTATGTTATGTGTTATTATTTGACTTAAAATTTATTTATAGATTACTTTTTATAATTGAAATACATAAAAATATGAACAACACTGCGTACATTTTACTTTTACCTTACATTCCATCCCCTCTCTGTGAGATAGTAATTTAATTTTTGGAGGATGTGAAGTCAAATAAAGTGGTTTCTCATAAAAAAAAATTAAAAAATAGATGGTTGACACACTTAGGGTCTGTTTGGTGTTCTCCACAATAAAATAAAATCATACAAATCTCTACAAATATGAATTACGAGATAATAAAATTTAAAATTTTCACTTATTGCACGAATTACTAGACATTTACTTTTATTATTTTATACTATTTCATACAACTTCAAACATACCATAATACTATTATTTTGATCATTTAAATAACAAAGGCAGGTGAATTTGTGTAAGTGAGACTAAATTTTTAAGTTTTCGTAGTGTTTGATTAAAAAAAATAAAAATAATAGATATTATAATTTAACAAAAAAAAAAAGAAAAAACGACGATGCATGGATACATCTAAGTGACACACATTTCTTAAGCATTCATAAAGTATATAGTTTAAGAAAAAACCAAATAATAGCGAAGACAACACAATAACCAAATCAAACCAAACCAAGCTTTTCTCACTAGGCGGGGTCGATGATTGGACATCAATTGATACATGTTTATACATTCAAATTACACTTGCACACATCATAAAAAGACATAAAATCTATGTTTTGTGCAGGTTTCATCTCTATATCTCCAAAGTGGATTGTGTGTTGATTTCCATCACAAGAACAAGAAATTAAGCTACATTGAGGATGTTGAGAAGAAAGCATGCTGCACAACACATCAAAGGATTGAAGCTATTTCAGAAGAAGAAGAAAATTCAGTTGAAATCAGTGCAAAGAAATCAGAATCACTATTCTGGAAAATTTCTGCAGCAGGGGATCGTATTCGAATATGGGTTTACTGTATTCGAATATGAGCTTCTTCACAGCAACGAATTCCATGTGACCCCAACTTCCCCACGTGATGTAATCTGCAATCCAGGGAGGGCAAATCAGGAAAAGATATAGGAGAGAGAAGAAGCCATCATGAAGGGAACATTCGGTTAGAGGAGAGAGAAAAGATATAGGAGAGAGAAGGAAGAAAGAAGGGGGAGGAGACCCACACGACAGAAGATACAGAGGGCATTCGGCTGAGATTGTAGAGATTTCGTAGAGAGAGTTTTAGAGAGTTTTCATTGAGAGTTCAGAGTTTTATATTGGAATTTTAATTCAGCATTGGAGTTTTGGAGATTTACACATTGAATTCATTCCAATTTCTGTAATCAGATTTTGAAGTCTAAATCCATTTAACTTTCAATTTCAGATTGCAATGTCTTCCAATCAGATTCCATTTCTGTTTTTCTTCTTTTCAACATGCTCGGCTAAGTTTTCTTGAGCCAAGGCAAGGGTAATGCCCTTCCAATGAATCTCAAGTGGCTGAACTTCATGAATTTACCTTGAGTTTTTATGGTTATCAAATCGATTTGCAGCTGGGTGTCTTAGAACTCATTGATTCAAGACCCGATTAATCCAAATTTGTATATCCTATTGATGAGTTCATAGGTGTTGCTTAACTTAGAACTCTCATGACATTGTTGTATGTGGGTTGCTAGAATTAGAACTCCTATTGTCCTTAAAATAGGTTATGCACATTGAGTGTTTAATCCATGGTTGTTTCAATTGAAATTAGTTTTTTCAAAAATCAGTACAAATTGATTTGGTAAATTTATAAGCTCTTGGCACTTGAAATTCATTTGGATTGGTATTAAACTTGCCTTGCTCAACCTTTTATCATTTAATCTTTAGTTTAAATTCACTTTGCTTTTGGAAAGTTAGTTCAAAATCATCAACCAACCAAATCAGATTTTAATTTTCTATTTTACATTTTTCTGTGAGTAGTGTTTTGCCAAATTAATCTCCATTAGAGTCATTCACTTCATTGCTCCCTAGATCCCTGTGGAAATGACCTGGGACTTACCAGTTATTTTGTGCTTCAACCACACCTTGCACTTGGGGGAAAACTTGTCTTGACTTACCTCACTTAACATTTTCTTTAACTTTGAATTTATAATCTGAATTTTCATTTGAGCTTTTATCTTGAAGTGAGGTAATTAAACAAGAACAAGCACAATTTATGGCGCCGTTGCCGGGGATCTTTGAGAAGCAATGGTGTTTTGAGCCTTTGGAGCATTGACTGGCAGTACATCTCACCATCATCTTCAACAACAGAGCTGCTTAACTTGTTGAGTAACTTTGTTTCATCTCTATTTCTATTTCTTTTATAGTTTTAGTTGTTAGTTTAGTTTTAGAACTGCTTGCATCTGAATCCTGAAATTCTGATTCGAATCTGTTTCATCTGATATTCGAATACGGCTGCATTTCTTTGCTGAGAGCTGTAGTTGCAATTCTCTGTGAATCAGTAGATGAAATTGTGAAGTTAGGAGTTTAGATTGGAGTTTTGTTTCAGTCTGAAATTCTGTTTATGCTTTTAAGGTCTGGTAAACTTGTTGGAAACAGATTTGAATTGCATTCTTCATCTTCTCTTGCTGAATTGATTGAATTTTCTGCACTACATTCCCAATCTGAATTTTCTGCTGCACATATGGATCCACCACCACCTGTTCTGCCGGAAGGAAGTGTTCAAAGAGAGAATGATCAAATGGATCAAAATATCCTTAGACCTCTCCGAGAATATCTTTATCCAGCTAGACAAACCACTCCATCTTGCATTGTTCTTCCAAATGGACATCAGAATTTTTATCTTAAACCTGGAACAATTCAGCTGTTACCAACTTTTCATGGCATGGACTCAGAAAATCCTTATATGCATATGAAAGAATTTGAAGATGTTTGTGGAACTTGCATGGATAGGAATGTTAATGAGGACATGGTTAGGCTTAAATTATTTCCATTTTCATTGAAAGACAAGGCAAAAATGTGGTTGAATTCACTTGAGCCTAGATCAATAGGTACTTGGAGAGACATGCAAACAAAATTTTTGAAGAAGTATTTTCCTGCAAATAGAACTGTGATTCTTCAACAGCAAATAATGAATTTTGTGTGTAAATCCAATGAAACATTTGTTCAAGCATGGGAAAGATTCAAGGAATTATTGCAAGCATGTCCACATCATGGTTTTGAATCTTGGAGAATTGTTAATTTTTTCCATAATGCATTAACTCCAAATCTGAAAATGTTGGTTGCCACCATGTGTAATGGTGAATTCTATGACAAAACTGCTGAAGAGGCTTTACATTTCTTTGATGCTTTAGCTGAAAACACTAAACAGTGGGAGGTAGTCTCCCCATTTTGTTCTGAATTTTCTGACAGATCAAATGATAGAGGAAAGCTCCATCTCAATGAGGCAGATGATGTTGGAGCTAGGCTGGCTGCATTGTCAAGAAAGATTGAATTGATGGAGCAAAAGAAGCAAACATTGAAGGAGAGTGAAGTGAAGTGTGTGATGTGTGAAACCGCAGACCACAGGACTGATGATTGCCCAACACTTCCAGCCTTTAAGGAAGTTCTCTATGGTCAAGCAAATCCCACACAAGCTGCAAGACCCTTCAATCAAAATCAGGGGATGAACACATATTCGCAAGGCCATAGTCCATATTCGAATAGCTACAACCCTGGCTACAGAAATCATCCAAACCTTTCTTGGAAAGCAGAAGCACAGAACCAACAATACCAACCTCAACAAAATGTACAACCCCAACCATTTCCTCCTCAGCCTTTTCAACCTCAGCAGAATTCAAATTTTTATCAGCCACCTCACAAAAGATCTTTGGAAGACACCTTGCAACAATTTATGCAAGGGCAGATTGGAACCAACAATCAGAATTCCAAGTTTCAAGAGCAGACAAACAGGGCCATGGAAGACATCCGAAGTCAATTGTCAAAGCTAACTCAAGCTTTAACTATCAGAGAATCAGGAAAGCTTCCATCTCAGCCAAGACCAAATCCTACAAGCCAAGTTCATTTCAGTGAATCATCTTCATCTGCTGCAAATGAAAATCTGGAGCAGGTACAAGCTGTTTCAACATTGAGAAGTGGTAAGCAAATTGTCAAGCCAGATTACAAACCACTTGCTGAAGAAATTGAGGAAGAAAATGAGCAAGAAATCATGAAAAATGAAGAAGAGGTGCAGCTGAAACAGAAATGGACAGCAAAACAGAAAGTGAACAGAAACAGAAATTTAGCACTTCTGAGAAAGAAGTCATGTTTCAGAATGAAGAGCAAGAATTGAAGCAAAATGAAAGACTAATTGGGGACAACAAGTTGGACAGACAATTTGAGGGAAAAGCAGAATCTGAATCAAGAAAATCAGGAAATTCTGACGCAGCCAGAGGGATATTCGAATACCAGCAAGCAACATTCGAATAGCAGTAAGCAGCAAATCAGAATCCAGAGAACAGAACAGGTAAATTCTGAAAATAAAGAGGAAATTTCTGACAATAAGAAAATAATTTCTGAAGAAAATCAGTTTGAAAAGAGTGAGAAAGATTTGAAAATAAAGAAATTTTGAATAAAACCAATTTGGACAAATCTGAATTTTTTCCAAAACTCCCATTTCCACAAAGATTGAACAAAGCCAAGAAAGAGAATTTGAATTCTGACATCTATGAATTGTTCAAACAAGTCAGAATCAATATTCCCTTACTTGATGCAATTAAACAAAATCCATCATATGGAAAATTTTGAAAGATTTGTGCACTGTCAAGAGGAAAATGAATGTGAAAGAAAGAGCATTTTTGACTGAACAAGTGAGCTCCATTTTACAATTTAAAACTCCTCCCAAATATAAAGATCCAGGTTGCCCCACCATAGCCTGCTTAATTGGGAATCAAAGGGTAGATCAAGCTTTGCTAGATTAGGTGCAAGTGTCAACCTCTTACCATTCACTGTTTACAAACAGCTGGGGTTGGGAGAACTTAGACCTACAAGGGTGACATTACAACTTGCTGATAGGTCAGTTAAAGTCCCTAGGGGTGTGGTTGAGGATGTCTTGATTCAAGTGGATCATTTTTACTTTCCAGTGGACTTCATAGTGTTAGACACTCAGCCCATTCAAGGGAACCAACCAGCTGTACTGTTATCCTAGGAAGACCATTTTTGGCCACCTCAAATGCCTTGATCAATTGTAGAACTGGAGTTATCAAGCTCTCCTTTGGAAACATGACAATTGAGAAAAACATCTTTAAGGTGACCAAGCAGCCGAGTGATTATGAGGAGGTAGAGGAAGTTGATTGGATTCAAACAACCACTCAAGATCACTTTGATAGAGAGTATTTGATGACCCTTTGGAGAAAGCTTTAGTGAATAATGAGCAAGTAGATTTCCTAGCTGATTTTGACTTGGAGAATTGTGAGGGAGGAGAATTTGAGGAAATGAAAAATTCAGTGCTGATAATGAATCAGTGGAGACCAACTGTTGAGTCTTTAGAGCTGCCCATAGCCAAGCCTTTGTCATTTTTGGACCAGCCACCAAAACCTGAGAGAAAACCTTTGCCAAGTGACTTGAAATATATGTATTTTTAGGTGAGGGAGAGTCCTATCCAGCTGTCATTTCATCTCAGCTGAGTTTGGACCAAGAAAATAGACTTGTGGAAGTCTTGAGGAAGCATAGAGGAGCTTTGGGCTGGACCATAGCAGACCTGCAAGGAATCAGTCCACTGATTTGCACCCATAGAATATTTTTGGAGGATGAGGCCAAGCCTATTAGGCAAATGCAAAGGAGACTCAATCCCAACATGAAAGAGGTTGTTAGAGGGGAGGTAATCAAGCTTTTGGATGCTGGAATTATCTACCCCATCTCAGATTCTAAGTGGGTGAGTCCAACTCAGGTAGTGCCTAAGAAATCTGGAGTGACTGTGATTAAGAATGAAAAAGAGGAATTAGTTCCAATGCGCATCCAAACAGGATGGCGCATGTGCATAGATTATAGAAAGTTGAATGCAGTCACAAGGAAAGATCATTTCCCTCTTCCATTCCTAGATCAGGTATTGGAAAGAGTGGCAGGGCATGCATTTTACTGTTTCTTGGATGGTTACTCTGGGTATAATCAGATTGAGATTGCATTGGAGGATCAGGAAAAGACCACATTCACTTGCCCATTTGGCACATTTGCATATAGGCGTATGCCTTTTGGTCTTTGCAATGCTCCTGCAACATTTCAGAGATGTATGATGAGTCTGTTTAGTGATTTTGTAGAGAGATTCCTTGAAGTTTTTATGGATGACTTTTCAGTATATGGCAGTGACTTTGATACATGTTTGGGAAACTTAGAGAAGGTTTTGATTAGATGTGAGGAGAAAAACTTGGTTTTGAATTGGGAAAAATGCCACTTTATGGTAACTCATGGAATTGTCCTTGGCCACATAGTGTCTTCTAGGGGGATAGAAGTAGACAAAGCTAAAGTGGAAATTATTCAAAAACTTCCTACCCCTAGATGTGTTAAGGATATCAGATCATTTCTTGGCCATGCTGGGTTTTATAGAAGGTTTATTGCATCATTCAGTGCCATTGCTAGACCTTTGTGCAACCTTCTATCCCAGGATGTCCCCTTTGATTGGACACCAGAGTGTCAGGCCTCATTTGATAGACTTAAGAGTTTGCTCACCTCAGCTCCCATTATGCAGCCACCAGACTGGACTTTACCATTTGAGATCATGTGTGATGCTAGTGATTGTGCCATTGGTGCAGTGCTAGGACAGAGGAGGGATAGGAGACCACATGTGTTGTACTATGCTAGCAAAACCCTTAGTGAAGCACAAAGGAATTACACTACTACTGAGAAGGAGTTGCTAGCAGTAGTATATGCTTTGGACAAGTTCAGATCATACCTGGTAGGTTCTCATGTCATAGTATACACTGACCATGCTGCTTTGAAGTATCTCTTGACCAAACCTGATGCTAAGCCTAGACTTATTAGATGGATTCTTCTGCTTCAAGAATTTGATTTAGAAATCAAGGACAAAAAGGGAGTTGAAAATGTAGTTGCTGATCACCTTTCTAGACTCCCACATCAAGATTTAGCATCCTTTGATTCTCCCATCAATGAGACATTCCCTGATGAGCAGTTGTTCCACATAGACTCTTCTGAGGTACCTTGGTTTGCAGATATAGCCAACTACCTAGCTTCAGGTATTGTGCCTTCTCACTGGACCATGTTGGATAGAAGAAAGTTCTTAGGAATGTGAGACACTTTTTCTGGGATGACCCTTATTTGTTTAAGTATTGCTCAGATCAAGTCATAAGGAGATGCATACCCGAGAGTGAAGTACAGAGTGTCATTAGTTTTTGTCATACTCTTGCATGTGGAGGTCATTTTTCAGCTAGGAAGACAGTGGCAAAGATTTTACAGAGTGGATTATTTTGGCCTACCATGTTTAGGGATGTGCATGCCTTTTGTGTTTCTTGTGATAGGTGTCAAAGGCTTGGTAAGATCACTAGGAGAAACATGATGCCACTTCACCCCATTTATGTGCTTGATATCTTTGATTGTTGGGGTATGGATTTTATGGGACCATTTGTGAATTCATTTGGCAATGAGTATATCTTAGTGGCAGTGGATTATGTTTCAAAGTGGATAGAAGCTATACCAACTAAGACCAATGACCACAAGGTAGTGATAAAATTTTTGAAGGAAAATGTGTTTTCAAGATTTGGAATGCCAAAGGCCATGATAAGTGATAGGGGAACACATTTTTGCAATAGACATGTTGGTCTTTTGATGAAGAAGTATGGGGTGTTACATAAGGTTGGAACATCTTACCATCCCCAAACAAGTGGACAAGCCGAGTTGGCCAATAGAGAGATCAAGAGAATCATTGAAAAAACAGTGATCCCACAAGGAAAGATTGGTCTTTGAAATTGGTTGATGCACTTTGGGCTTATAGGACTGCCTACAAGACTATCCTAGGCATGTCTCCTTATAGGTTAGTGTATGGAAAAGCTTGTCATCTTCCTGTGGAACTTGAACACAAGGCTTTTTGGGCAGTGAGACACTTTAATGAGAGCATCACTGAATCTGGTTTTCAAAGAAAATTGCAACTAAATGAGCTTGAGGAGATTAGAAATGATGCATATGAGAATGCTAAGATCACCAAGGATAGAGTGAAGAAATGGCATGATACACATATTCTCAAAAGAGAGTTGTTTGTGGGTCAAAAGGTCTTGTTATATGACTCAAGGTTACACTTGTTTCCCGGGAAATTGAAGTCCAGATGGAGTGGTCCATATGTGATTCAGAATATCACTGAGTTTGGGGCTGTTGACATTCAAAATCCAACCTCCAAAAATGTTTTTAGAGTGAATGGACAGAGATTGAAAGAGTATAATGAGAATTTTGTTGCTGAAGTGGAGAGTTGGGATCTTGAAGATCCCCCAAATTCTGTTTGAATGGAGGAAGAATTCTGATTTTGTATCATAGTAGTGTAGGTTCTGTTATGTTTTTGATTTTCTGTTTTCTTTGGTTTTTGTAATTTTCTTTCTTTCATCTAAAAAAAAAAAAAAAAGGGAAAAATTTTTCAGTTTGCAAGTTTTAACACATGGTTTCAGCAAGTTCATGAAGAATTGAGAATTTCTGCTTTATGTTTTACTGATATGTGAATTTTCAAAGGTTGGAACTGACATGTGCTATTTGAGGTAGCAACATCACTTGTGGTGGACCTACTTGAGAGTCAAGTGGAATAAATGCATTGGCTTGAGGTGTTTTGGGAGTATAATGCATTAACCAAAGTGGGTAGCACATGCTTTCAAATTGTTTCAGAATGCAGCCAAAGAATTTCAATTGAGCAAGCTCCATTAAGGATCAAGTCACATCAGCAGGTGCAGCAAAGACTGATCAAATCTGGTACTGCTATTAAGTCCAAATCATCTCATTTGAATAGCTGAATAGTCATTTGAATAGGCCATCTGAGCACAAAATCTCATCTGTGAACAGCAACCCATCTTGCATACTTACTGATTTCTTGCATATCTTGGTTGTTTGTGATGCTTGGCAAAACCTCATTGATCTTTAATTACACTCACCCCAGTTTGTGTTGTTTTGGTTCTACTGATTTGCATTTTCTTTGAGAATATTGCATTGAACAAGTTGGGGGGAGCAATTGTTTTGGTAATACCTTGGAGTTTCAGCTGGTCTACATCACTCAAACATGTTAACCTTAAACTCAGCAGGTACCCTTTTTTTTCCCTTTGCACTTTATTCCAGATTGATTGACTTGTTTGTGCATTGAGGACAATGCTTGTTTTAGTTGGGGGGGACACAATCTGAGTTTGTGAATGTGAATGATTTTGCTGAAATTTGCTGAATTGGGTGATTGGATATGATCAGAATGTTTTGAATATGATTTGGAATTGCTTGAATTGAATTAAGATCATGCTTATGTTAGTTTGAGTTTGCATATGTTGAAAATTTGAAAAAAAAAAAAAAAAAAAAAAAAAATTTTTTTTTTTTTTTTGAAACTGTGGAAAAATTGCAAAACTTCTTCTTGAATTAGTTGTTCTTTTGAAATAATTTTCTAATCTTAGCTGTTGGCAAAACTTAATTTGAGTATTCTTAAGAAATGGAGAAGAATTTCTGGTTTTCTGGACACTGGAATTGCAAAGTGCTGATAACCCGTATTCGAATATGGGTCTGGGTATTCGAATATGATGTCAGTTTTAAATCCTGTATATACCCGTAAGTGGCCCCATTTAAGGTCCTGTTCTATTCGAATACGAGCCCTGGTGCCCACAACCCTGAAACCTTCACCATTCCACATCTTCTTCCAGCCTTTTACTTTCAGATTATCTGAGTAAGATTTTGAGTTGACATTGAAGGGAAGATTCAGATACAGAGCTGCGATTGAAGAAGCTAGGGTTTACAGCTTGGAGAATTTCTGATAAAGGGTGGAAAATCAACTGAAGCAAAATGCCACCAAAGAGGATGAAGAAGATGGCTTACAAAGGAAAGGCTAAGAGAAGGAGCATGAGGATTTTGAGCCAACATGGTAAGGGTTCTTCACTTGTTGTTCAGGAACCCATAACTTATGAACTGTCATCCTCTAAATCAGACCGTAGGTCTTCTTCTAGAACAGAATCATTCCATTCTGTAGGCAATGAGAGTTTGAGTGAGAGACATGAAACTCATGTCTCTAATGTTGAAAAGGAAAACTCTGTTGGAGTTCCTGAGAATGTGCCGATTGAGGAACACACCTCTGCTCCTGAGGATGAGGTCCACACCTCTGAAAAGGTTCCTGAAGATGAACCTGAAGCACAACCTGGCCATGATCAGTTTGATGAGGGTTCTTTTGATAATTTGAGGTTTTCCAACAAAGCTTCAAAGCTGAAATTTGATGAGAATTACAGCAAGAGAGCTGTGTTGACTGAAAGAGGAATTAAATTGGAGGATTACAATGAACCACCCTATGAATTGTTAGAGTTATTTGAGCAAAGGGGCTGGATACATTGGGTTACAACCAGTAGGAGGGCTGTGGTACCATATGTGAGGGAATTTTACTCAAATGCTGAAATAGGTATGATTCATGGGAGACCTGAGATAAACTCTAAGGTTAGAGGGAAGAGAATTAGTTTGAATCTTGAGAAGATTTCCTTCATAGGTCATTTGCCTGTTGAAAGAATACCCGAATCCACACCTAAACAAAAAGCAAAATGGGAGAAGCAATTGCATAAGGACAATTTGGCTAGGCTCTTCACAGCCAACCCTCGAGCTAAATGGACCACTTCTAGGATGTCCAAGTCAGGAATTACTCCCAAAAGTAATATCCTTCACATGCTGGTCTGTTCTTTATTTCTGCCCCATGCTTACAAGTCAACCATCACTCTTGAACAAGCCATGATTATGGGAAAGATGTTGTTAGGCATTCCCATGGATTTACCTTACCACATTTGGTTGGTTATTTCTCATGTGGTAGAGAAACCAGAATCCACTGCTGGGCTGCCTTTTGGAGGTTTAATTACAGAGATAATTGAGCACTTTTTGGGAATAGAGGAAGAGGCAGGAATGGCCATTGTGAAAGCTGCTCCTTTGATAGACAAAATATCCATGAATCGAAGTCGAGGGCAATTGAAGAAGGCTACTTCACCTGCAGTTGAGAACAATCAGCAGCAGCCAGCAGAGGATGAGGCAACTGAAGCAGCCCCCATGAGCACAGAAGAGAAGTTGAAATTAATCCAGAAAAATCAAGAAGTGCTGATGAGGGAAGTGAGTGAGCTGAGACAGGGGCAGCAGAAGCTTATTCGAATGGTGGAAAGCATATTCGAATGGAGTCAAGAAGGGAGAAATGCTTAATTTCAGTACTTCAGCCATGAGCCAGACTCTTTTGTCCTTGAAACCAGATTTTTGACAACAAATCTTTAGAATATTTCAAATATGTTTTGTCAACAATAGGATTTGAATTAAGGTTCCTGCTGTTTGTTTCTTTTGATTAGGATTAAGTTGTTTTGTTTTACTTTTGCTACTTAGGACTTTGAACTTTCAACTTGGAATGAATGAAATTTCTGTTTTCTTGGAATTAGTAATGTCATTTGCATAATTTGGATTGAGCTGAGTTGAAGTATGAAATTTTAAAGAGTTGTTGTGATTGCCATGTGTTTTTAAGTTGAAAAGTGTGTGAATGGATTTAGTTTGAGGATTGTTGATCTAACATTTGTCTTGAAGAATGAATTTATGAATGAATAATGTGTTTTATGGATTTCCAGATATAGTGGAGACTTAAAACCTGAAGTGAGATATTTGAGCCTTAAACTTTGTCATGAGAAACTTCATTTACTCTAAGGGCTTTCCAAAAGCTCAAGCTTTTTGCACTTCAAATTACTTCAATAACTCCACTTATATTATTTTGCTTTGGGTGTTTGTGAAGTGATGGATGAATGGAACTAGACTTCTGATTCTTAACTTTTATGGTTGAATGGAAATGAAATCATAGAAATGATATTAGGCCATTTTTCTTAACATTTGAGCTTGGAATGCCTTTATTTGATGAACATCATCCTTGGAGCCAAGTTTGAGCTTTATTAGAGCATTCATACTTCTTTATTCTTACCACATCATACCTTTAACCATTATGAATGCTCTTTAGCCTTCCCTAACAGATTGGAATACACTGAAAATATTAAGGAAGAGAAATGAACAACACTTTGGGATTTTGAGGTGAGAAGAAAGAAAATGAATGGAATGAGGAAAAGAAAATGTTAAGGGAAATTCTTGATAAAAAGAAAATCAAAAAGGTGGAAACTGTTTTACTTTTGAAAAACATTCACTTGAGGTTAATTTCAAAAAAAAAAAAAAAAAAAAAAAAAAAAAAAAAAAAAAAGAAGAAGAAGAATTGGAGAAGGGTAGAAGAAAGTTTATTTCAGTGTTCCAAATCAGTTTT
This sequence comes from Vitellaria paradoxa, assembly GCA_019916065.1. Taxonomy (NCBI): domain Eukaryota; kingdom Viridiplantae; phylum Streptophyta; class Magnoliopsida; order Ericales; family Sapotaceae; genus Vitellaria; species Vitellaria paradoxa. The sequence continues at coordinate 36,429,588 of CM034234.1, forward strand.
TGAATTCTTTATCCTTCCCTTCTATTACCTTATTAAACCTCATGGCCCCATTACAACCCATTGCAAGTCCTAATTGATCTTTGAAAGAATTTTCATTCAATTGTGAAATTTAGGAATTAAGGAATCATGGTGAAAATTCTGAAATTATTTTGCTACATCATTCCTTCATGGAGTTATGCCAAGTCTAATTCTTTCTTGAATACATCGTTTTTGACTTGTTGATGCCACCTTCTAGAATTTGATGAACATTTACTCTTAATAGGGGCATCTTGAGTGAAACCTTGTGTGCTCTATTTTCTTTGGAGTGAATTCCAAGGTGAGATTTGAAGTCAAAACTTGGGAATGAAATGGAATACAAAGTTCAGGATTAAATGAAGTTCTAAAAGATGTATGTCAAGATTGATAGAGTTAAAAGCTGCTATTCATTCACATTCATTTCACACATTTGGCAAGTTTCACGTCTCTTATAAAAATTTTAAATTTTAAACTTTGCTCATGAAAATTTTTGCTCATGGTGTTGACTAGTTCCATATGAATAGCTGAAATATCATTCGAAATTGAAATGAAATTAATGCTTTTGGATTTCTCTCCTATTTCTTCTATTTAGAAGCATTACTAGGGACTAGTAATGTTGTAGTTGGGGGGTGTTTGATTGGACATCAATTGATACATGTTTATACATTCAAATTACACTTGCACACATCATAAAAAGACATAAAATCTATGTTTTGTGCAGGTTTCATCTCTATATCTCCAAAGTGGATTGTGTGTTGATTTCCATCACAAGAACAAGAAATTAAGCTACATTGAGGATGTTGAGAAGAAAGCATGCTGCACAACACATCAAAGGATTGAAGCTATTTCAGAAGAAGAAGAAAATTCAGTTGAAATCAGTGCAAAGAAATCAGAATCACTATTCTGGAAAATTTCTGCAGCAGGGGATCGTATTCGAATATGGGTTTACTGTATTCGAATATGAGCTTCTTCACAGCAACGAATTCCATGTGACCCCAACTTCCCCACGTGATGTAATCTGCAATCCAGGGAGGGCAAATCAGGAAAAGATATAGGAGAGAGAAGAAGCCATCATGAAGGGAACATTCGGTTAGAGGAGAGAGAAAAGATATAGGAGAGAGAAGGAAGAAAGAAGGGGGAGGAGACCCACACGACAGAAGATACAGAGGGCATTCGGCTGAGATTGTAGAGATTTCGTAGAGAGAGTTTTAGAGAGTTTTTCATTGAGAGTTCAGAGTTTTATATTGGAATTTTAATTCAGCATTGGAGTTTTGGAGATTTACACATTGAATTCATTCCAATTTCTGTAATCAGATTTTGAAGTCTAAATCCATTTAACTTTCAATTTCAGATTGCAATGTCTTCCAATCAGATTTCCATTTCTGTTTTTCTTCTTTTCAACATGCTCGGCTAAGTTTTCTTGAGCCAAGGCAAGGGTAATGCCCTTCCAATGAATCTCAAGTGGCTGAACTTCATGAATTTACCTTGAGTTTTTATGGTTATCAAATCGATTTGCAGTTGGGTGTCTTAGAACTCATTGATTCAAGACCCGATTAATCCAAATTTGTATATCCTATTGATGAGTTCATAGGTGTTGCTTAACTTAGAACTCTCATGACATTGTTGTATGTGGGTTGCTAGAATTAGAACTCCTATTGTCCTTAAAATAGGTTATGCACATTGAGTGTTTAATCCATGGTTTGTTTCAATTGAAATTAGTTTTTTCAAAAATCAGTACAAATTGATTTGGTAAATTTATAAGCTCTTGGCACTTGAAATTCATTTGGATTGGTATTAAACTTGCCTTGCTCAACCTTTTTATCATTTAATCTTTTAGTTTAAATTCACTTTGCTTTTGGAAAGTTAGTTCAAAATCATCAACCAACCAAATCAGATTTTAATTTTCTATTTTATATTTTTCTGTGAGTAGTGTTTTGCCAAATTAATCTCCATTAGAGTCATTCACTTCATTGCTCCCTAGATCCCTGTGGAAATGACCTGGGACTTACCAGTTATTTTGTGCTTCAACCACACCTTGCACTTGGGGGAAAACTTGTCTTGACTTACCTCACTTAACATTTTCTTTAACTTTGAATTTATAATCTGAATTTTCATTTGAGCTTTTATCTTGAAGTGAGGTAATTAAACAAGAACAAGCAGTCGACTATATGGATTTGTCGACGCCAATTAGATCTGTTTAGGGCCATGTCTTCCGATAGATCTAGGTAGGTTAGGTCATGTTTAATAGTTTCTTTCCAGTTTCTTTTGGGACTTCCTCTACCTCTCCTACTCTTGGCAATCTCCATACTTTCACACCTTCTAACAGGTGCCTCTGCTGGACGCCTTCTAATATGAGCAAACCATCTTAATCGATTTTCTCTCATTTTATTTTCAATTGGTGCTATTCCTACTTTGCCCCTAATCTCCTCGTTTATAATTTTATCTTTCCTTGTAATCCCGCACATCCACCTTAGTATTCTCATCTTTGTAACTGCTATCTTCTGACCATGATTATGCTTTACTGCCCAATACTCTGAGCCATATAGCGGCGTTGGTCTAACCGCTACCTTATAGTACTTTCCTTTCACCTTAAGGGAGACTTTTCGGTAGCACAAAACTCCCGAAACACTCCTCCATTTGGTCCACCCGACTTGAATCCTGTGACTTATATCAGTATAAATCCCTTCATCTTGTTGCACCATAGATAAAAAAAAAAAGATGACAGATGAGATCTACTGGTCTTCAAGTGAGATGAATAAACTCGATAAATTGAACTCCAACAACCAGATGAAGATCAAACACCAACTGAAACAAAATAAACCAGGTTTATTGCTATCTCGATACAATCATTGAAGCAGTCTACTGCAATTACAAGAGAACATAAAAAGTAACTATGCTAAGGTAATAAGCACTCTTACAAAGAAAAGAAAAATTACCCAAGCGTCGGAGTTTTGTATTGTGCAGGCATTCTTTTAGTGTATTCTTCATATGTTATAGGCGAAATCAGGTAGTTATTTGGGCTCCACTTTCTTCTTAACTTGAGCAAGAATTATGTGTATAATTTTCTCTTATCTTGAATTCAAAAACTTTCCTCCAAACCGATTGTTCAAATGCCTAAAACAAAGACAAGAAACATTACTTTTTTTTTTTTGTAACTTCCACTCATTTGATCAGTCACGTAGCTCTCATGCGACTATAGACTTCTCCAAAAATTAATTGAACTTATTTGTCCCGCCACGTGTCACTCAGAAAAAAAAGTTACTTTTGGCTATCAACAATAATAGATATTGAATAATTTATAATTTTATAATTAAATGTCTTTCTATTTTATTTTATTTTAGAAGTTCAATAAATAAAAATAAATTAGACAACCAAGAATGTGAACAATTTGGCTACAATTTGATTTCTGAATAGAATTGACTAATTTCAAGAAATTTTATTCTGTTATTAGACTTGGTTTTGTGCCTCAAGAAAGCTTGTAAAATGGACTCAGGTAGATTTTGCCAAAAATCACATTGGGTGCAAAATTTCTTTTCTGCCCAAAAATATAGAATTCCTTCCATACAATGTCGAGTGAAAATCATTACACAATGCATTGGGCAGAAAAGTTTGCACAGTATGATGGGATAGAGTTCCTTACACAGCACGACAAGTTGACAAATCTCCACCATACTGAGGGGGAAAGGGAGCATACCCTTGCCTTCCTACCCCCTAAGCTTGCAACGTTGCCATTTGGAGGGTGGTTTGGCCTAGATCATGCAGTAAGGGCAGGATTTGAGTAGGTTTGGCACTATTTGGTTCAATAATTTGTATTTTGGGAAAGTTCTGGGAGAGTTGAGAGCTTGATAGACCTGCTGGGAAGAAATTTGAGTTCCTTAGGGTTGATTTGATCAAGATTAAGTCAAAATTGGATTTTTCCTGACTTAATTATGACTGTTTAAAAATTACTGTTCCGAAATGGGGTAAAATGGCGTGAGCTCTCTTAATTCCTTTAATTAACCCTTAAAATCATTCATAAGATGACCTTTCTTACTATTTTTGGATATGATGAATTCAATGGTGAGGTTTGATTGGCCCCTGGGCTTTTCTGTTACCTTGTGTGTCAATACTAACAAATATGGGTCTTGTCCCAAAGTGCCTCTTGGAATCTTATATAATTTGGCTTAATGGGTGGGATACCTCAGGAATCGTGTCTATAATGCTTCTACAAAACTTGGAGGCACTCTGACATGATTTGAGAGTCCAATTTGTGTCCAACACCTCAGTAACTGTAATTTTATTGGTAGGAGCCATTTTGAGTTTTTGGCCCCAAAATGACTTACAAGGGTGCTAATGGCTTATCCCAAGACCATTTCCATGTTATTGGATATGTTCTTGAATATTCTAGGATGTCCTAGAATATTGTTCTAACTTGAACTGGGTAGTTTGGTCAATACTGCTCCTCGGGTGCACCACTAAAAGCCATTTTTGACTTCTAGACTAAATTAGCTCTTAAATCTTTTTTTTTTTTTTTCTGTTTTCCTAATGTGGAAGTCTTTAATTCAATGTTCTGGTTGTCTTTGTGTAGTTTCATGGTATTCTAATTTGGTTTGAGCTTTTAATTTGTCTTTTCCCTCTAACTAAAGATGCATTCATCATTTTGCAAAATAATTGCTTTTGTTGAATTTTAACACTTTGACCTATCTTATGCTTATTAAATTTGACCAATAGCATGCATAGATGGTCGTAAGAATAATTTAGCTATAGCTTTTTAGTATTAATGATGTTACATAATTGCTTAAGTAGGGCAGCAAAATTGGAGTGCTTATAGCGAGTAACACTCTAGAGAATAGGAATGTCTTGAGATTGGCTAAGCAAATAATTTATGAGTCATGACTCCCACAGAAATATCTGATGATTACACTTGAAAAGTGTAATCATAAAAGCTCCAATTTGACATAAACTATGCATTTTAGTAATTTATTTATGCATCTTATTATGTTTTACACTAATTAGGTTTATTTTTCTTAATTGCAGTGAAAATGATTCAATAAGCACAAGTGGGGGTCCTGAAGACGACAAAAATGATAAGGAATAGTTCAGAATACAAGTGCAGGAAGAGGGTGTCCGGACACCTTCAGGACACCTTCAAGAAAAATGAACTGGAGCATACTGCGGTCTGGACACCTTCAGGGCACCTGGGACACGCGGGAGATGCGTTATTGTTTCGTTTTTAGGGTTTCGCGCATGGGTTTCATTATGAATGTAGCGTAAAATCCTAGTTCATTATCAATTGCATGGATTTCATTATGAATGTAGTGTAAAATCCTAGTTCTTGATTCAACGAATCAAGGAAGGGTAGTTTATGAAAAATGAAGGGATGTGCGTAGATCCTTCGCATAGTTTGTAAAAACCTTTGCGGAGTGATCTACGATTTTAAGGATCATTTTATTTTGTTTCAAACACTTTCGAAAACGGAAACCTTTGACTACATTCTCTATAATCACTGGTAAAGGTTTTCAGGTAAAAATTGATTTAATAATTTTGGGCAAATTAAAATTGATTTCTTAAACAAATCTGGTTTTGGTTGTTTGAAAAACCTTAGAAAACAAGAGTTTTTGACTATATTCTCTGTAATCACTAGTAAAAACTCTTGAATATAATTTTCTTAATAATTTTCAGACGAACCCTAATTTAGGTTTGAAACCGAATGTTTTCTTAGAAAATCTTTCCAGTTTTATTATCCATAATGCAACGTGATTTTAAAACTTAGTATAGGATATTTTCTGAACCTTAATGAGAATACTTTTCCCAGTCTATGGCTCCTTTGATGTGAACTATAGATTGTAGTTTTAACACATCCCGTAGTGAAGTAGCAAACTACCCAGAATTGAAAGTTGAATCAAGAATCATTTTAGTTATCTTGAGTGTTTAATTTTATTGCTTTCATTATTTTAGTTTAGTTTAATTTTGTATCTTGCTTTTCTATTAGTTGGAATAAAAGTAATTTAATTTCTTGAATGCCAGTTCAGTTAATGTTTGCAGTTTATTTTTATTTGATTGCTGGTTACTTAATCAACTCTTCTCAAAACCTAAAACTTGTTTTATTTTCTTTTCTTGTCTTTTAAAATGAAACAGTAGGTAGAAGAACTTAGAAAACCCTAGTATTCAATCTCATAGTTCCTTGTGGATTCGACCTCGGACTCACCAAGTTAAAACTACACTGCACACCCTTGCACTTGGGGGTTAATTAGACGCACATTCTACACGCGATCAAGTTTTTGGTGCCGTTGCCGGGGAACTTAGTTTTGATTCATTAGGATAAGTCTAGGTTACTCTTCTATTATTTCCAAAAAAAAAAAAAAAAAATTAATGAACATGGATTATTTTGCTTATAATTCTAGTTCACCAGACACCATTCACCCACTCATTAGTTATGTAGGCAGCATTTATGGAATTGATTTTTGCGTAAAAACCTTTTCGATGCTACCTAAATTTTATGGACTTCAACATGAGGACCCTAGATTTCATTTAGAACATTTTGAGTCAATTTGTTTCTATTGCACAGATGGTTACATGGATGACACATTTAAGCATAATTTTTTCCCGTTATCATTATGTGGAGTAGCCGACGATTGGTGTCGTGCTGCTACCTGGTCCATTAATATTTGGGAAGAGTTACAAAATGATTTTATTGCAACTTTTCTCCCCAATTTTCAAAACTTCACTTTGCGCTTTCAAATTAGAAATTTTTGTCTCAAGAAGGGTGAAGTATTTTATAAATGCTGGGAGAGATTTAAAAACCTCTTAGAAACTTTCTCAAATCATGGACAAGATTTAGGGTACATTCTAGGCATATTCTACCTTGTGAGTTGCACCGAGCATTTGATAAAAGCTTGGGTAGGGAATTTCTTGACCTTATCCCTGGGGAGGCATGGTCATTTTTTTAATTTCTCTGTGAACATACCAGGCCACAAGAAAGAACTGAACCTAGTTTTGAACCTCATTCACTTGAAAGCCACATCAAGTCTTTCCCGCATGTTCTTACTTCACTTGATCCTCATGATCCATCCTTAGAAAATAGAGTAGGTATAGACCCCAATTACTTGGATATTACATGTCCCAATCCCACTCTACTCACTAAGGGCCAGTCTGAGGAACCCCTAGATCATTGGTTTACTGAATCTAGCAATACACAAGTTGAGTCACTCTGCGAGCAAACTCAACATAGGGAAGAAGTTAACTTAAAAGTCAATTTTAGTGCACATGAGACTTACACACATATTGACTCTACATTAGATGATATATTGTTTGAGTCCACAACATCTCCTTATGTTCGTCCACTCATTGAAGTTGAAATTGCTAAATCTGAGGCTTTTTTGTTTCTTGCACGAGAAAAACCTAATTCAAAAACCTTAAATTTTGAGTGGAGCGACTATTCTAATAATGGTTGCGATAATGAAGGAAATAAGCCCCTTGACTTGTTCCCACTAGACTCTAACATACACGAAACATCATCTGGTTAAAGTCTAGAGGACATGCCAACCAACACCACCATGGAGCTTGAAGCTCATCCCACCCTGACAACTCAAATGACCTTGGAAAGTCCTAAGACTTATTTTGAGAGCTTTGATACTATAAGTTCAGGGAAGCACATTGTTGAGCCAGTCAGTTTAGTTTCATCATGTTCTACCACACCACTCATTGAGACCACTTATGATATATCATTTTCTATTGGGGATAGTACACTTGATGACTTACCTGTTGAGACCCTTATATTTGAGTGGAAGTATGATTCTAATTATGGTTGGGTTCCTACTTCAATTCCACAAGACTCTCATGAGAGTGAATTTTCTTTATCATCTTTTGAGAGTTCGATAGACAGGCCTGAGAGTGAGAGTGGTGCACACCTTTCCTCTTTTGCCATCACCCCAACTGAGAATCTTATTGAAGGAAATGAACACGTTTTAACCAAAACTGACCACACAAGCAGGGAAGTGGTGGAGACCAAAGAGATAGTTTGCATTGACTTTTTAGGTGTCGAGAGGATACTAGAGAACACACAACTAAACTCCATGTTCACATATGCAAATATTTTTGGGCCAAATTTGGGATTCAAGGATCCCCACAAAGCCATGCATTCTCCAATGTTCTCTGCATTAGGAGCACACTCATTTTTGGTACCTCCTAGACTCAAGGAGAATATTTCATTCTTAAAGCCGTTTGGTGAGGCTTGGGAAAGATTAGGAGTTGGATTGTATATTTTTGCATTAACCCTTGTATATTAGTAGATTAGATTTTTCTTTCTTTATTTTTTTGATTTATTGTTAGTTTAGTTTTTCTTTTCTTCTATTTTTATTTGTCTTTCTACTAACTCTTTTCTTTTTGTTTTATTTTTCTTTTATTTTTATCTTCTTTTAATTCTAACATATTGCTTGAATAGTTCTTTTGTTTTTCTTCAAAATAAAGAAGCGCTCGAGGTAATATCCTTCTTCTCTCTTTTATTTAGCTTTGCACTTCCAAATTAGTACTTCATATTCATAATTGTTGTTGTTGGGAGTGCTGTAGAACTTAAGTTGGGGGGATGTATTGGGTGATGCCTAAAGTAGCTTGAATAACGGGTGCATGCTTGGTTAAATTTGTGCTTTGTTCTTATTTGTGGTTATTGTTTCATGCTTATCATCATGCTCACTATTGCACACTACAGACCCACATATGCATCATGGTTCTCACATTGAGGACAAAGTGAATTTTAAGTTGGGGGGTAGGGTTTGCATGATGATCTTTTGTGCCAAAATTGTAAAATTTTAAAATTTTTGAGCGTCTTTAACCTTGAATACATGAATTTAGCACATTTGTACCTACATGTCAGCCCTTTTTGGTTTGGTTGATTGTGGAATTGAGTGAGAGAGTCATAAATGAGTTTTGTTTAAGCTTTAATAGGAAACTTAGTTCAAGTTGATTGTATAATGACCTTGTGCATTTTTGACTATCATAGAAAAGAGTTTATGTGCTTAGGAGTAGATTTTTTTTAACATTGGTTAATTGAGTATTCTTGGACTTGGTGGAGACTTATACCCCTAATGGTGAGCTTTTGAGTCTATTATTCTTTTCTTGAGAGGTTGCACATAATCATAGCTCTTTTGTTCTTCACTTTGGTTTTCAATGCACCGATTGCATCACACACACTTGCATGAGTTTCACTTGGCATATTATGAGTTGTTGCAAGCTTTGAACATGATGCTAGGCCATCTTTGCTGTTGTTGGGCCTCTTTGTCCTTCCTTGATATGAAGTTACCCTAGGAACCAACTTGAAGTCTTTTAATAAAGTGTGTGATATATATATATATATATATATATATATTTTCTTTGGTTCCGACCTCATATATTATCCCTTAGCCTCATTCACACACTTTAAGCCTTACCCTCACATGTTTTGGGTTGTGAAAGTGCCTAAATGTCAATGATATGAATAGGGGTTGGGAATGGAAATTCTTGAGAGCATAATGAGAGGAAAATTAGGGTGGAGAATTTAGTTGATGTATATTTCATTATTTCAAAAAAAAAAAAAGAAAAGAAAAAAGGAAAAAAAAAAGAAAAAAAAAAGAGAAAGAGAAAAAAAAAAGAAAAAATAATTATCATTCCTTGTGCTTATGAAATTATGGGACTTGTACATTAATTGCAATATTTGCAATTGTCCCAAGGGTAGTTCATAAGTTTGTGAATAAGCTTCTTGTTGGGATCCTTGTTGGGGTTTGGAAAGGAAATGGGTAGTTCGGGACTTGTGCGCACTTGAGCACATTTCTCCCAAGACATGTGCTTTGATTTCCATATCCTCCGTAATTAACCATTACCCTTGGCCAAGTTACAACCAAAATAAAGACCTAGTGGATTCTAAGCAAGCAACTCTTGTATGGTGCATGTAGTGGTCTTATGTAGGTTGTGTGGTGTGATCTTTTACACATGCATTGGAACATGGTTAAGAGCTGTCCACTTTGAACTTCAATTCAGTTCACTCACTTATTTGTGGGGTTATGTGCAACTAGGATAGCATTGTATGCTAATAGGTATGTGTGAACCCTTAATGAGTGAATTTCTTTCTATGAGTGGTATCTTGTGAGCATTTGAAGTCAAAACCTAGTTCTGTTTATGCTCTTGCAACCTTGTTGAATGAATGAAACAATTTTGCACACATGCTCTTTCTACTTTGATAGTCTATGCATCTATGTTTAGCACTTGGGAATTACACATGATATTTGGGTTTTGTGACTTGTTGGGCTTGAGCTTGATTCATTTTTTATCTTGATTACTTTTTGACACTTTGAGACTATGCCATAGATGTTTGTGGGTAGCATCACTGCAAACTCTCACGAGACCTTACTCGTCCACTAGGGGGAACCTAAGGGTTTAAAGGGCTTGTTGCACATTGCTAAGTGCAATCGTGTTTCCAACGAAAAGAGAAATCAGATAATAGTTTAGTTTAGATTGAATAAAATCATTGCTAGGGACTAGCAATACTCTAGTTGGGGGGTGTGATTACACTTGAAAAGTGTAATCATAAAACCTCAATTTGACATAAACTATGCATTTTAGTAATTTATTTATGCATCTTATTATGTTTTACACTAATTAGGTTTATTTTTCTTAATTGCAGTGAAAATGATTCAATAAGCACAAGTGGGGGTCTCGAAGATGACAAAAATGATGAGGAATAGTTCAGAATACAAGTGCAGGAAGAGGGTGTCCGGACACCTTCAGGACACCTTCAAGAAAAATGAGCTGGAGCATACTACGGTCTGGACACCTTCAGGACACCTGGGACACGCGGGAGACGCGTTATTGCTTTGTTTTTAAGGTTTTGCGCATGGGTTATAAAAACTCCATAAGCAGCCGTTTAGGGGGGATTCTTCTCATCTTCTTCCCCACATTCTTGAGAGTTTTCTAGAGTTTTAGAGTGAGTTTTTATAGATTCTTGAAGATGTTTTTCAAGTTGGGAGTAGCTTTCTTTGGTTTTGTTTCAACATGCATTGTCTTTCGCTATTCCTTTCGTTCTTCGAAGTACGATGCTATTTTTGCGTAGATTAATAATAATTTTATTCGTAGTTTAGTTTATATTTATTCCTTCATCTCATTCTTTGATTTTTGTCTTAATGGTTGGATTCAATTGCATGGATTTCATTATAAATGTAGCGTAAAACCCTAGTTCTTGATTCAACGAATCAAGGAAGGGTAGTTTATGAAAAAAGAAGGGATGTGCGTAGATCCTTCGCATGTTTTGTAAAAACCTTTGCGGAGTGATCTACAATTTTAAGGATCATTTTATTTTTTTTCAAACACTTTTGAAAACGGAAACCTTTGACTACATTCTCTGTAATCACTGGTAAAGGTTTTCGGGTAAAAATTGATTTAATAATTTTGGGCAAATTAAAATTGATTTCTTAAACAAATCTAGTTTTGGTTGTTTGAAAAACCTTAGAAAACAAGAGTTTTTGACTATATTCTCTGTAATCACTAGTAAAAACTCTTGAATATAATTTTCTTAATAATTTTCAAATGAACCCTAATTTAGGTTTGAAACCGAATGCTTTCTTAGAAAATCTTTCCAGTTTTATTATCCATAATGCAACGTGATTTTAAAACTGAGTATCGGATATTTTCTGAACCTTAATGAGAATACTTTTCCCAATCTATGGCTCCTTTGATGTGAACTATAGATTGTAGTTTTAACACATCCCGTAGTGAAGTAGCAAACTACCCAGAATTGAAAGTTGAATCAAGAATCATTTTAGTTAGCTTGAATGCTTAATTTTATTGCTTTCATTATTTTAGTTTAGTTTAATTTTGTATCTTGCTTTTCTATTAGTTGGAATAAAAGTAATTTAATTTCTTGAATGCTAGTTCAGTTAATGTTTACAGTTTATTTTTATTTGATTGTTGGTTACTTAATCAACTCTTCTCAAAACCTAAAACTTGTTTTATTTTCTTTTCTTGTCTTAAAGAAACAGTAGGTAGAAGAGCTTAGAAAACCCTAGTGTTCAATCTTATAGTTCCTTGTGGATTCAACCTCAGACTCACCGAGTTAAAACTACACCGCACACCCTTGCACTTGGGGGTTAATTAGACGGGCATTCTACACGCGATCATCTGACATGTATACTATAATTGTAGCACATGATATGAATGAATCTTAGGATATAAAATGTCATTATATTCTAACTAGTGACATATCTCATAGCATCAACTACATTACCCATACCACACTTGGCCCCTAGGCCCATATCATACATGCCTGAGCATTATCACTACAAGCTAAGCTCCACACAGAGCTAGGCTCTTTCTCATAGAGTAAAGTGCTAAGCATTAACTTAATATTAAAGCGTGAGATGCTAATCAACCGCAAAGCTAGGCTGTCTTTCACAAATCAAGGGCTAAGCACTAACTCGATTTGTAAGTAAAAGGCACTGATTAATCACAGAGTTAGGCTCTTCCACACAAATAGAAAGTTAGCCTCTTCTTTTAGAGTTAAGTGTGATGCACTAACTCGATCCTTGAGTGCAAGGCATTGACCACCCATAAAGCTAAGTTCTTCTTAGATTTAAGTGCAAAACGCTGATCAAACACGGTGCAAGGCTTATCCATAATAGAGCTAATCTTTACAAGCGAGGCACTGACTCGCTCACCATACTCGAAAGAAGGCTCACATGCTTAGTTAAGATCTAAGCGCTAACCCCATGCCAATTTAGGAGCTAGAATCCCATATCAAGTCTAGTACAAGGCACCGACTCCCACATGTAACCTAGATCTAGGATCCCAAATTGAGTCAAGTGTGAGAGACTAACTTATCAAGCTGTAAGCTAAGCTCCCATACCTGGATCAGAGGCGTGAGACGTTGATTCATCTACTAGACCAGGAGTAAGGCTCCCATACCAAGTTAAGTGCTAAACATTAACTCAATTCCTTGATCATGGAGCGAGGCTCCCACATCCAGATAAGCATAAGGTGCTAACTCACGCATCAGAACTAGGAGCGACACTATTACACATGGGTCCAGTGCAAGGCATTGACCTCACCGATTACTTATAGCGCATACATAGCACATTAGGATTGATGATGACGACTAAGGCCATCATGATGCCATCCATGGTACTCTAATACAACTCACCTTATCATACATTTGCATGTACACCAGCATATACAAATCCCAGTAGGATCGATAATAATGTTTGATGCCTCTAATCTGCCATTCACAGCATTCTAGTATCACATATCTAGACAATATCTTCGCATCCAGCATTACATACACACATATACAGACACAATTTGAACCACCTTAGACCTAAATTACATTGAGCTAATCCCTTCCCAAGATACATAAACAGCTTAAATATACCCAAGTTTAATCATCATGGTCTTCATGACCATATATTTCTTGGTAGTCATAAGGGTCTTCTTTGCACTAACTTTTATTATTATTATTTTTTGACAAACCAAATACCACATAAATTTGAAATTTAAAAATTTTGTCAAAAATTGATCTAACTGTATTATTAATGATACGAGATATTCAATAAAAAAGTTAGTACAAGATGATTAAAGGTTTATTATCACATAGACTGATGATTACGCTAATCGAACATTTTTTTGGTAAATTATAGTGGAACAATCTATTCTTCTTCCGTGGACATTACTTTGTTAATATTCTTTGATTCATTTTCAAAATAATAAGTGCATCCACAACAACTTCTACCAAGAGACCTTACTGTTTTAGAGGGCAAAAAAGTAAGAAAATGTCTCATTTGACCTTTCTTCAGCTTTGTTGTGTCTAAAATACAGATCATTTAAACTACGTTTGGAATATGAGTTTACGGAAAAAAATAGAAAAAATATAAAATAAAATGAAAAAGTCAATTTTATTTTATTTTTTTATTAAGTTGTAAAAATAAGACTAAAATAAATAGGTATTTATCAATAAAATTTAACTTTTATTTTGTTAAGTGTAAGAAAATTTAACAAATAATTACTTTTAGTTTTCCATTTTTCTCTTTCTATCCACAAATCCATCTTCCAAACATAGAATTGAAGTGCTTCCATAAATATAAGAAAGTCTTTCTTAAAATTTTTTAATATTAAAAGCAATTTCTCTCCTATTTTTTTGGGTAAATAATATTGTTTGAAAACAAAATAAAATTTTTTAATATGGTAGGGAAATACTTTAAGAAAATTATTATAGAGAAGAAAATTTTAAAATAGGGTATTTTTTCATGTTTAAAAAGAATTATTTAAAACAACTATCAATGAGTGCTATAAAATGCTAATCCACTATCACGGTGTGTAACATCATTTCTTTTGTCAGGTGAGATAATATAATATGTATAATAAAATTGAAATTTTTTTTGAATACTCAAGGTATTTGAACTAAGTTTACACGCACTTCAACTAATTCTTAAAACTCCAGAGCTAATAAGACTATTATAGGAATTCTTAGCCTCCCATAATCATTAAAATTGTATATTATAAATGTTTCTTATTTTATAATTAAAAATTTAAAATATAAATAGTTAATTTTTATTTTAATAAAATTTATTATAATTAATATATTTTTAGTAAATTTAAATATTTTAATTATTTTTATCTGACATTTTTAATTCCAATCTTAAAAAAAAAATTAAGAATGTCAAAGAAAGAGAGTAATATAGGGTGTATTTGAGTGGTAAACAAATATAAGAAAAGTATAAAAAATTAATATAAAAATGATATATGATAAAATTTAATTGGAGAAAGTTGATATTTTTTTTGTAATTTTTGGTAAAATTTAATAAACTAAACACTCCCAAAATCCTCAAAGCAGCAAGACCGTAACACTTTGCCAATTCCAATCGAGTTTGTGAAAAAGGCAGTCCAAATTATCCCACATAGGCTTGGTTTAGGTATAAAAAAAGTTGGTTTTTAATTTTTTTTAACATCTTTCTTTTAATATTTTTTTTACTAAAAATTGATTTTCTTTTTAAAAACTGAAACTGAAACTCTTAGGTATATTAATTGCATTCGTAAAAATAATAATAATAATAATAATAATAAATTCACGTTCGCATGCGGAAAAAATAATGAAAATAGTTAATTTTTTTTTATTTTTCTACTTTTTATTTAAATAGACATGAATTTTTAAAATTTTTTTTATTAATGCGATTACCATGTTTAAAAGTTAGATATTCTAAAAAAATTAAATTTTAATGAAAAAATTCACAGAAAAAAATTACAGAAAAGACAAAATGAGTTCAACAACCATCACTTGGTAAAGTTTTGGATTTACTCCTTAGTGATCATTAGCTCAAGTTTTCTCAGCACCAATAAAGAGTTTACCCGATCGTTTTCAGGATTCTAGAAATCATTTAAGGTACGCGCAAGTTGACCTGAATACAAAAAAAAAAAAAAAAAAGTTCTGGGGCCAAACAAAGCCTTCTTACTATTTTGACCAGAAAATCTGTCAGCCCTAGCGCCCTCGGAAGTATTTGGAGAGCTACTCTCCATACTTGCGTTACCGCTTGACAATTATGACGAAATAATATATTTTTATTAAAACTCTTTGTTGGACTCTTACTACCTTTATGTTAGGGGTCAAAAATAAAATTTAGTGGATAATTAATGTTACATTATATATTTTTTAATTTAAATTTGCTTTTAGATTATTTTTATAATCGAAATACATAAAAACATGAGCAATGGCTAAATACATTTTATTTTTAGTTACTTACATTCTATATTCCCTCACTGCAAACAATAATTTTTAAAGTGTGTAAAGTAAAAAAATAAATTAATGCATTTAGTGTTTTTTCCTTTTTAAAAAATTGGGGACAGGGTAGGATATATGGTAGGTACACCAACACTCTTAACAATATCATTTAAATAATGGAGGCGCAAAGATGTTTGAGTTACACCGATTTTTTCAGTTTTCTTAGTATTTGATTTAAAAAAATAAAAATAATAGACATTATAATTAAAAAAACGATAATGCATGGACACATCTAAGTGACACGAATTTACTAAGCATTCATAAAGTATTCAGTTTAAAGAAAAATAATAGGCAAGACAACGCAATAGTTGAGGGGAGAGAAAAAAAAAAAAAAAAAAAAAAAACACGGTGACATGCATATGGACATATCCCATATCTAAGTGAAACCGCTTTCTAAGAGTTCGTAGAATTTTCATTTTAAAAAATTAAAAGTAATTGCACATCACAATTAAAAAAAAAAAAAATGAGGACACACAATGATGAGACTTGTGTGAGATCAGGGGTGGCTATGCCCTACATAAACATATATGCTATATTTTTATAAAAGTAAAATACTCTATTAACAACAGCCCTCTTTTATGAATGGAAAGTGCCAGTCAATTTAACTTTTTATAATGGGACACATACAAAATTCATAAAAATAAAAATTAATTTTTTTCTTTCCCAATACAAATCCACAACTCTCTCTCTCTCTCCACCCATGAGATTTCACTTTCTCATACTATCAGTAATTACATTTTCACATTTTCCCTTACACTCCATCTTCCTATCATTTTCACATTCTCTCACTTACTTCAGTCTTACCTTTCTTACTTTCTACAAACTATTTCTCTTAAAGTAGATTTATAAGCTTTTCAAGTCTTCACTCTCCTTACCGATATGTCATTGGTGAAACTTAGATTTTTACCATGGACAATAAGTTTTTATTTGGATAAATCTAGTTCTTATATCTTCATGTATTTTTAATAACTTAAATTTTAATAATTAAATTTTAACAATATGAATATATACTTAGTTTTTTTTTTCATTTTATATTTGTTCTCTTGAAGGCTTGAATCTCACAATCACAAGTCACAAAAAACACCTTGTTGAAAAAGAAGTTCTTATATAGTTTTTGGATTGTAGTCGTCAAAAATTTTTACTAATTATTTTGGCCACCCACCATGAAATCTTAACTTTGTCCTTGGATAAGTGTCTCAATGCTTAGCACTTAACTAGGTAGGCGAGTCTTGCTCTGAGTTTTGTATAAATGTTAGTGCCTCGCACTTAGTTGGGTAGAGGAGCCTTGCTTTGAGTCTGATGAGTAGGTCGGTGCCTCGCACCTAGAGCCGTGCTCTATCATGAGCCTATGCTTCACGTGTATGATCAAGTTAGTACCTTACACTTGACTCTAAGAGCCTTGCTCTTGGTTTGATCTGCACTTCAACCTTGAATGTTGATTCCACGCACTTAACTCTTACGGTAAGCTTAGCTCTATATTTTAGCAGGGGAATGTAGCATTGTGATTCATCAACATCTTGTGCTTGAAGATAGATTAAGTGCTTAGCACTAACTCAGTGAGAGGGAGCCTAGCTTTGCAGGGAGCTTAGCAGCTCAAGTCTATGTGATATAGGTAAGAGACCAAGTGTAATATGAGTGATGCAATTGATATGATAAGATATGCCTCGAGCATATTGAATGTGATGATAGTTTATATTCTCGCATTCTTTTCTTATCATAGATGACAGTTATAGTATGCATGTTAGATATCTCTACGGGAATAATGATTTAGAAATCACGGGCTTAGCCAATCTTAACTTATTCGTAGTCTCTAAAGTGTTACTTGCTTAGGTAAATGCTTTGAATTGATAAGCATTTGACTTCTAAGACTATGTCAACTTAAGTGGATTGGTGTTTTGCATGTATTATAGTATCTCTAACATGTCAAGGCAATGGGGCATGGTGTGTAGCATGTGATAGCATGTAATGATGTATTATAAGATGTCCTAGCATGGCCTGGCATAGCATGTGATGATAATTAAGCATGGTAGTATGTTATAATATGATGATATGTCATGTATAACCCGTCCTATGATAGCATATGAAGGGTTACATGATGTCATGAGTTTCCTAAATTGTCTCGAATAATTGTATCACCCATTAGGCCTAACCTGAATATAAGAGTCGAAACCCAAGTGATTTATGATTCGAATATCTTTCATTGACAAAAAGATTCACTTCACATAATAGGAATTTTCTATCCTAATCATAAAACCCAAGTGATTTATGACCCGAATATCTTTCATTGACAAAAAGATTTAGTTCACATAATAGGAATTTTCTATCCTAATCATACAAATAATGTAACTTAATATAAAATAAATACGAAGGGGAGAGAAAATTATATGGACGAAAGGGTTGTGGAGAGAGAATCTTTGATGCTCCTTAAATTCTTTTTGGGTTTGATGATGGTTGAAATGGCTTGGTGGAGGGCTTATTTATAGGCCTGGTTTTGTGCCTTGAGAAAACTTGCAAAACCGGCCCAGGAAAATTTTGCTGAAAATCACCTTAGGTCAAACTTTCTTTCTTATCCAAAAAAAAAAAAAAAAAAAAAAAAATTCCTTGCATATGATGTTGGGCAAAAATCCTTACACAAGGCATTGAGTGAAAAATTTCATATTGTAGGATGGCAGAGGTCCTTGCACAACACGATGGACAGACTAACTTCCACCATGCAAAAATGGAAAGTGAGCACCATCTTGCCTTAACCCCCTGGGCATGTAACATGGCCATCTAGGGTTTGGTTTAGTCGAGTCATGCAGCTTGGGTTGGATTTGAGTAGGTTTGGGCATGTTCGGTCTTAGTATTTATGTTCTAGGAATGTCGATAGCTCGTTGGGCTTGCTGGGAAGAATTTTGGTTTTCTTAGGGTTTACTTGGTCGAAATTGGATTTTCCCTGACCTAATTATGACCAAATTATGACCGTCTTAAAAATACTACATTGGAATAGGTTGGAATGGTAATAAACCCTCTTGATTCCTTTAATTAACCCTTGAAGGAATTCATTAGATGACCTCTCCTATTGTTTCTGGGCATGATGAATTCATTGGCGAGGTCTAATTGGTTCTAAGGTTTTTCTGTTGGCATGTGTGTCGATAATGGCAAATTCAGGCATGTATCCAGAAGCACTTCTTAGTATCTAATGTAAGTTGGCTCAATGGGTGGGCTACATTAAGAATTGTGTCTATAATATTTCTATGAAATTTGGAGGCACCTTGACATGATTTGAGGGTCCAATTTGTGTTTGACACCTCAGTTACTGAAATTTTGTTAATAGGAGCCATTCTGAGTCTGTGGTCGCTAGATGACTTACAAGCATACTAATTGCTTATCCCAAGACCTCTTTCATATTGTTGGATATGCTATTGAATATTCTAGAACTTGCCATATTTTTCTAGCTTGAATAGTCTAGTCAATATTGCCATTGGGCATACCAATAAAGGCCATTATTGACTTCTAGATTGAATTAGCCCTTGAATCTTGTTTTCACTTGTTTTCCTGCTGTGGAAGTCTTTAGTTCAATATTTTGGATTTCACTTTATGGTTTCATAGTATTCTAACTTGGTTCAAGCTTTCAATTTGTCTTCTCCCTCTAGCTAGGGACACATTCATCATTTTGCTAAATAATTGTTTCTGTTGAAATCTGACATTTTAATCCATCTTATACTTATAAAATTTGATCAGCGGCATACACAGATTGCTGTAAAAATGATTTAGCTATAGTAGTTTAGTATTAATGATGTCTAACAATTACTCAAGTAAAGGGGTAAAATTGGGTGTCTAGGGCAGGTAACATTTCAGAGAATAAAAATGACTTAAGATTGGCTAAACCTTTGATTTCTAACGCATGAATCCCATAAAGAAATCTAACATGATATAAATGAATGTTAGAATATAAATTGTCATTAAATTCTATATGCCCATGATGTATCTCATAGCATCAATTGTATCACACACCTGGGCATTGTTAAGGAGCTAAGGTACACACAAAACTAGGCTCATTCTTATATAGTCAATTGCTAAGGACTAACTTGATCTTGAAGCGTGAGGTGTTAATCAACCATAAAGCTAGAATCTCTTTCACAAAATCAACTGCTAAGCAATGACTCGATACGCAAGCATAAGGAATTGGTCAATCAAAGAGTTAGGCTCTTCCACACAAACTAGAGCTAAGATAACCCCTTACAGTTAAGTGTGAGGCACTGACTCTATCCTCAAGCACAAGGCACTGACCAGCCGCAAGGCTAAGTTTTTCTCAGATTTAGTCACAAGATATTGATCAAACACAGAGCAAGGCTCCTGGTAAGAGTTATGTGTAAAGCATTAACTCAACCACATGCTCTAGGTGCAAGGCATTGATTCATTCATCACACTTGGAGGAAGGCTCCAAAACTTAGTTAAGCATTAAGGACTAACCAGCATGTAGATTGAGAGCTAGAATCCTACGCTGAGTCTAGTATAAGGCACTGACTTTGACTTCTGACCCCAAGCTAGTATCCCATATTGAGTCAAGTACGAGACACTAACTCACTCATCAGACTAAGCTATACTCCCATACCTAGATTAGGCCTGAGGCAGTTATATTCATCTACTAGACTAGGAATAAGGCCCATCCTGAGTCAAGTGCGAGGCATTAACTCAATTCCTTAATCATGGAGCGAGGCTCCTACATCTAAATAAGTGCAAGGTGCTAACTCATGTATCAGATCTAAGGGTGAGACTACCACACATGTGTTCAGTGCAAGGCATTGATGCCATTGATTACTTATTAGCACATACATGGCCCACATAGGCCAATGGTGATGGCTAAGGCCATCAGGATGCCATCCACAACACTCTAATATTACTCACCCTATTACATATTTTCATGTGTAGCAACATACATGTCCCAATAGTGTTGATGATGATTCCTAAGGCCTCTACTTTGTCATTCACAACATTTTAGTATCACACATCTAGACCAGTTCAATATCCTAACATCTAGCATTACATACACACATATGTTGACACGATTTAGACTACATTAGGTCTAAACTACATCGACTTGATCCTTTCCTAGGGTACGTAGGTAGCTTGAGCATATCCCAAGTTCGATCATCATGATCTTCATGACCATATATTCCCTAGTAGTCATCATGATCTTCATAGACCATCCTTCCATCATTTACTCTTCTCTAGTGAAGTCATCACTATATCACACATCCATAACATAATCATGCACGCACTCATTGTACAAGAACTGTTTAAGTCCATTTACTTAATTACCTTACAAAAGGAAGTTTTTAGCCTAATTTCCATATCGAGTGGAAGTCACATTTTGTGGAGTACCTTAGTGAAATACCAGAATTAGACTTAATCTATAGGCTGCATTAGAATTAGCATATAGAACACTTCAGACTACATCACTGTCATCTAGTTAGACATATTATTACACTTGTACACATGAACAACGATTGGCTTGATTCTTTATTAGATATTTAGGTAGTCCTGCAAGACTTGGTGACCTCACATTTCATGTATCACATGCATCTTATCATTTAGATTAAAAAGTAAACCAGGCATTCTATTATGAGATTGATAATGCAAAGAATGGAAAGGGACTTTGGATATCTCTAGGTATTTAGGTGTAACGATTTCTAGGCCTAACTAAACCCCTGGGCCCATTATCTTTGATTGTGAAGATCGTCAGAATTAAGTAAAAATGGTCTTTTATCACATTTTTAAAAGCATAATTAAAATGCTTTCAAATAGAAAAGGATAAAATTTGAGTTTCTTGAAACACCCATTTTTAAAGTGTCGGGCAGCGACTTCTATTCTTTGTATCATGACCTTATTTTTAAATTAAAATCATACTTGATGATCTCGGATGTGCCATTATCATAATTGAGGATCATGATTTGTGCTGCGCATAGGTTCAACCGCAATATATGCCTTATGTAAATAACTCATCACATGAAAGCTTTTAGGCTATGTTTGGTATGTGAAAATGGAGCAGAATGGAATGGAATAAGAGATAGGAATGGAATGCATGTGGGATTATCTATTTCATTCCTTTGTTTAGTTGCCAACATAAAAATAATAGAAATAGAATAGATATTCAAAATTTCATAATTTGATTATATATTTAAAATATAATGAAATAAAATGAAATATAATAAAAATTACTAACACTAATTTTTTAAAAACTATAAAAATAAACTTTATTTTTGGATCATGAATTTGAGTAAAAAATGACCCAAGGGTAAACCGGTCATTTTGCAATTCGAGTTTGAATTGGACTAAAATCTCTTAATTATTAAGAAATATGTCAATAAATATTTTTTTAGCATTTTTTAGTATTTTGGTCCAAAAATGGGCCAAAGGGCAAAATAGTTATTTTACAATTTGAATTTAGATCGAGCTGGAATTTTTTTAACTATTAAAAATATATTATGGATATTTTTTTTAGCCTTTTAGGTAGTTTAGAATGCGAATTTGGATAAAAAATGATCCAGGGGTAAAATTGTTATTTTACAATTTGAGTTCGAATTGAGATGAAATTTTAATAGTTATTAAGAAACACACCAATAAATATTTTTTTAACGTTTCAGGAAGCTCAAAATACAAATTAGCGCAAAAATCGAGCTTAGTGGTAAAATGGTTATTTTATAACTTGAGTTTAGATCGAATCAAAATTTACTTAGTTATTAAATAATACGAATAAATGTTTTTAAGTAGCCTTTCAAAAACTTGAAGTATGAATTTGAAAAAAAAAAGAACCTAGAGACAAAATAATAATTTTATAGTCTGAATTCAGATCTAGTTCGAAAATAAGGTCAATGGATAAAATAGTTATTTTACAACCCAAGAGAGTAATTGAAAGAAATTTTTTTTATTACAAAGTAGGTACTTATTTTTTATTTTTATTTTTTTAATTTTTTGCATCAAATTTTGATTGTAATGGAACGGTTATTTCATCATTTAAATTGTGGAATGTATTTTCTCACTTAATGTGAGAATAACTATTTCCATGGAATAGCATTCTAAATTAGTTTTTTGATATCAAACATGAGCATAAGCTAATGTGGGAATGGATTCCATTCCATTCTATTAAATCCCACATATCAAACATAGTCTTAATTCTTTCAGTTCCTTGATTCATGACATGTAGTGTATGAAAATGCTTTACCTTTAGTTTTTAATGTATAGTTTTGAACATATCATAAACAAAGAAAAAGTAATGTGTTTAAGTTGAAAAAGTTAATTTTTTAGTTTTAGTTTCCATTATGGTGTGCATGCTTTAATAGTTGTTGCATATTATATTGGTTTCCCGATTCTCCATATCCTTGACCGTCCCTAAATTTTTGTTATATTTTTCATTCTTTATCATCTTGCTATTATTGTTTGTCAATTTCATGAAAAAAAAGAGGAGAAGAAGTTTTTAATAGGTTCGCATCATTTATGTCTTCATGTCTTTCACTAGGTGCTATATTTTAGTTATGCGCAAATTTTGATCAAAAAGGAACATTGATCAAGGAGTAGTTCTTTAGGTCACAAATCAAAGGGAAGTTTGAATTTGGTTGAGTTTTGAATTAGTAATAATTTTGGGTATTATTATATTCTTTGAGATTTTAGTATTGGAGTATTGATTTTGTCACAAAATTGTCAAAAGGGGAGATTGTTAGGTTTTACATTTTTATTTAGCAATTTGTGGATGAAACTAATAATATCTATTATTGCATTCTTTAACATTACACTAACGTGTTTAGAGTATGTGATTGATGTTTTTTTTGAGCCAAGACATGTACATAATGGGATGATGTGTTATCCAAGCGGCCAGAGGCCAATGAACGAAACAGGAGCAGAGCCAGGCAAAGCAAGAGTAAATTAGCAGCTCATTGGCAAGCTCACTACCAGCAACAAGGTAGCGAGGGTGATTTTTAATCCAGTTTTGTGGTAGTTCTAATCATACAACTTTCGAACATCTTGTTGGATAGTCATTGGAGTCACTGAATGGTTGTTGAATATTCCATAGTGCGTGTTTGTAGAACAACTTGAAATGTGGCCGAGTATGGAGCTGGCTTGTGGGGTAAAGCAAATTTTGGCTAAGGCATGAGCTCACTGGATGCTTGCTCTAACAAACTGTGGACGAAAAAATAGAAAACTGCGATATTTGGAAAATTGTTTCGCATATGATATGTTCTAGCTATGGAATATTGCTGTAATTCATTCATAGAACATTTCCAAAGTTTTTAGAGGTTGGAAAAGGTTTCCTAAGAAGGTTTTGGAAATATGAAACTTTACAGTCCTACAAAGAGTTGATTACTTGAGTATTTTATAGATTGAGGCTTCTGCTAGGGTCATGTAGCAGACATAGAGAAAGGAGAATATATTTTTTATGAGTTTAAAATAGACATTTTTCAATTTAATCACGATAATTTTACTATCACTTATCATATGTGTGAGTTTTTTGAAAAAGCTTGGAGGCGTAAGGGAGTGCGAGTGAAGATTTTTCTTCACGGAGAAGACATCCATTTTGGTTTGTGTGAATAATTAATAGTCGAAATAGTAAACTATGTCGTGTTTTTTTTTGTAACTATTTATGTATAATGAAAATTTTAGTTTTCTTGACTTGTTATTTTTTCTTTCCTTATTTATGAATGTTTTTTCTCATAAAAATTTTTATGTTCAATCACTTTTACTTTTTCGATTTTTCAGATTGTTGTTTGATTAGTGATTTATAATTAAAAATAGCGAAAAGTTCAAATACCTTTACTTTTTTCTCTTTAACTTTTTCAATATCCTCTTTACTTTTATCTCTATGCTTTATGCTTTTTGTTTGAATGCAACTTGTCGTGGAGTTTTGTGGATCCACCCCAGGAATCTGCACCATGGACTGGCAACAAAACAAAAGAAAATGGTTAGAGAGGAAATGTCTCTGCATATACACAGATATATATATATATATATATTCACTTTCTTTCTTAATTCAGCACCTTTTCATTGTGTTCTATATGAGCAGAGATCAAAGTCCCAATTTTTTTTTTCTTTCTCTCTTTCACTCGCTCTCTTTTAAATGAAAACTGCTAATAGAGAATTGATAAAATTAAAGCAATGGTTATGGGTGTGATTGAAGAGCCTACAAAGCTCTTTTAGTGCTTCCAATGGTTTATACAACAGAAGGAAGCTTCCCTTAAATTGTCGGGAACTCCATTCTAACGCCACTTTATAGATTAAAAGTTTCTGCAGTTAAAATACAATTTAAAAAATTAAAATTATATTTTTAATTTTTTAATTTTTATGAAAATTTATTTAATTAGAATCTCCTCACTCTATGTATATGTAAAGGTAAATTACACTTGAACTTTTTAAATATTTATGTAATTACACATGAATTTTTTCGACATTTAAAAATTATATTAACTTCTTTTATTTGAAAAAGTTAGTAGCAAATATCATCTTTCGTTAGTTTAGAACTAACTCTGTTAAAATATTTTGTGTGGGGATAATTTTATCCTCAACTTAGTTAATTAATTAATTATAAATAAGACACAAGTATATGCATATATCTATATACAGACTGCAAAATGCATATATGTTTATATAAAAATAGACGGTGGCCCTGCGACAGCGAGAGGAGGCTTGGCGACGGCGGCAATGGTGGGCTAGGCAGTGGCAGCAAGGGTTTTTCGGCGACGCGAAACAACCGAAAGTGGGGGTCGAAACTGTACGGGGTTAGGTCTACCCAATCTGTAATTTGGACAGTTTAGCCATGTCCATAGCTCCATTTTTTTATCGAGAAGGTTGGAAAAAAAAAAAAGAAAAGGAGATTTTGACAATGGTCAAACAAGCCCCGAAATCAACACTAAAATCTAGTCACATTTGGACCATTCACAGGCGTGTTCGTGTGGGATTTTACATGTTTCATCTATTTTTGAAGATGGGTTTGAGAACCCATGTGGGTCTGATAAGGAAAAAATTATTCAAACTTGGAATCCTTAGTTCTTGGAAAGTGAATCCCAAGCTGGAAGCTCGATTCATGGCAATTCTTGATCTTTAATTTTCCAAAATGGTTAAGAAAAACCCATCTTTTAGCACCATGAAATCAATTGGGCAAGGGAAAGTGGCAGATAGATTTTTTTTTGATAGTTGCAGATGGATTCCTTTAGCACTAATGTGAAACCAACATCCCCTGTGAAGCCATGGTGACGAAGAGCCTCGAGCATGGCGGCGAGTGTTTGTGGGCGGTACCTGGGCGTGAACCGATGTGGCAGTGCCTAGGCGGTGATTGCTCGATAGCGAGCACTTGTGGGACTGTACTGGGGCTCAATTTGGCCGGAAATTGCATGGAAATCATTAAAAATAATATTAGCAGCTTGTATTTGACTCGCTAGAGGTTCAAATTCGAGATTTCCCTAGAAAAACAAATCTAGACTTGTTTGATCATTTGGAGCTGTTGGAATTGTCGTTTTGAACATTATCCGATTGGGGGAACATAGGAATGATTCCAGTGGCCTGAAGGTGGATTTTGGATGTTTCGGAAAATCCCAGAGCATGGACATTGGCGAGAATCTTTGCAACATCTTTTTGGACAGCCCATGGGAGATTATGGAAGGCGGCTAGAGCTAGTTCTGTCTGTTTTTAGTCAGCCGAAGATGAAACCATGGATGAGGAAGAAGTACCTTAGGTGATGGCCGATTGTGATTGAATATGGACGAGGGGCTTGGGTGGTGAGTTTGGTTTCTGGCGATGGTGGCACGGAGGAGGCGTTGCCCACGATGGTGGCTGGTTCTTCCATCTGCTTATATATATATAGTATAAAAGTGTAAATTTTAATTGTTAGGAAGAGTAAACTTGGCATAATAAAAAAATATTTTTACTGATGTCATTATTTTAACAGAGATTCTAACGGCATACTAATGGATGAGTTTAAGTGTTATTAATTTTTCAGAATAAGGGAGATTTTTATAATTGGTAAATGTTGAGACGGTCTATATATAATTACGTAAATATTTAGAGGGTCAAAGTGAAATTTACCTTATATATAAATAGTATCTATAATATCATGGATTAGATAATTAAATACATTTGAGTCTCTTTGTTGTGGGTCGAAAATGATTTGTATGAGACTAAGAGTCGAACATTTGTCCACGTGTTTATACAAGGAATTTTAATGCATTTTAATGCTTGTGAACATCTCAACTCCCAAAAATGGTGTCCTCACCCTTCCATAAACTTTGGGTAATGTATTACAAAATGATTCTATGTGAAGAGTAAGTATCATCTAATACATTTATTATAAATAAATATAGTCGTACAATTGTACCCCCTTTTTTAAAGTGACATCTCGTAGAAACTTAAATTCTATTGGCTATATTTTGGAATATGAATTTGTAAGGGAAAAAATTATAAATAAATAAAGAAAAATGGTAAAAATAAAAGATAAAGTAAAAACTTAAATTTATTTTATTTTATTTATTGATTAGAATAATGAGATTAAAACAAGCAGGTATTTATTAAAAAAAGTTAAGCTTTTATTTTGTTGATTATACAAAAATTACACAAATTAATAATTTTATTTTTTCTTCACTATCCTTTTATCTTTACAAAGTCATGCTTCAAACATAACATTAGATTAACATAAATATTAATGAAAGTAATGTAAGAGAGTTTTAGGTCATCATCCTAAAACAAGGAACTTACTAAAATTTCATTTCACTACAATACTATTATGTCACTTTATTTTCATAAAGAGGAGCATAATACAAATAAAATCAATTATAACTGTGTAATCTAGTTATCTCTGTGACTACTTACAATAGAGATTATCATCTGATAACATCAAAATTTATTAATTTTTCATAGAATTTTGATACGTGTCACATTAGTTGAGTATATATTGAGTATTTGGTAAAAATTTATAAATGTTAGAAAAAATTAAATGAGGTTGGTAAAAGTTAAAAAAATTGATAAAAATTAATTTTGTATTTGATAAAAAAAATTAAAAAACAAATTAAAAAATTAGTTGAAGTTATTTTTTTTTGAAGTTGGTGAGTCAAATGCAGTTACAATATAATTTAAATTGTATGACTATACTTGTGTTTTATATTTTTTTTCTTTAGTAAAATTATATTACTTTTCATTGGATTAAAGTGGGCCTTTGGTTATTGATAAAAATTACGTACTATAAATCACCAAAAAAACAAAAAATTACGGACTATATATACGTGTATGTATATATATATATATATACATTCTTGCAAGAACAGGACAATATATAAAAAACATACCCAGAAAGGGGCTTCAGCTAGGCCTCGTGCACGTGCAAAGGAGACGAATCTGTTCTGAACTCCGACGGCCCTACATCAAGTTAAACGACGGAAGAATTATTTTTATATTTTATTAAGTTTATATTTATTTATCTAAAAATTGTATTTTCTTAATTATTTTCAACTTTGAACTTTAATTATTTTAAAATTATATGTTTCACGTCCATGGATTAAGAATCCGAAGAAGCTGCCTAAAAGGCTAGCATTGATTAGCCTCCGCCACCCGCCACTGTGTCCGCCACTTCATGCGAATGTGCAAATCCTGCTTCACCTCATTTTGGGGTTCTCACTGTTCTTTTGTGACTGTACTTTTTTTTTTTTTTTTATGACCCGGAACTTAGATTGGGCAGAGCCGTTGTCGACCCACCGCAACTTGCCAAACCGGGAGGAGAGCGGCCCGACCTAAGGCATCTCTCAGTTCAGTCGCGGTAGTGCACCTAGCGCAATTCAAACTCCCGCCGCCCGCGTTTACGGTTCGAAAAGAGTCCTTCTTGACTATTGGACTAGACCGCGGGGTCTTGTGACTGTACTTTTGATTGCTACTTGAACAGTATCTCATTTATAATGGCACATTTAATGGGATTTGATTTCATTTGATAAAAATTCTTATCAATTCTTATGTTTGGAATCAAAATAAAATTTTATAAGTTGTATTTGATTTTATTTCATAACTTAAATTTTAAAATTTCTATAAAATTTGAAATCCAATTCAAAATAATAAGATTTGATAAGAATTCATTATTCTTTGAAGTAGTATAAGTAAGTGGACAAATTTATCTTCTTATATCATATTTACAATAATTTTTTACTTTCTATTCACGTGGTCAAACTTGGTATTTGACTTAAACTAAATTAATTCAATTCATAAAATTTAAAATGTGCTCTAAATACAAAATTTTATTTACCAAATTAAATCAATTCTTTGTTTTAAAATGAAATCAATTCTAATAGTGGAATGTTTCCAAATGGAATGAGAAGGAATTGGAGATTGACAACCCCCTCCTAAATCAAGGCAAAACTCACAATTTATTTCTTATTTTATTTTATTTTATTTTTTCTGAGCTATGGACTTGGTATTAAATTATATTATGATTGGGTATAAAATTAGATTATAATTTTTTTTTTTCATCTTGAGATATGGGTTGAATATTAAACCGGACAATGACTTAGTATTAAACTGGAATATAAATAATTAGGTTAGGTTATTATGGGTATGTATGAATCACTTTTTTTTTTCAAATCTCTACAAATTTTTTTAAAATTAAAATTTTTTACTCATTGCACAAATTTCAAGATTGCAACTTTTATAAGTATAAAGCAAATTTAAAAAAATTTAAACAACTCTAAACACCCCTTATATATTCTATTAGTATTTAAAAAATTTTAGACCAAAATTTTATTTAGATTACAGCCTAAGCTAACCTATATACACCTCCGCCCATGTTCTAAAACGTTGAATTAAAATCCAATCACATTTATATTTTTTTTTTTGTTGGATTAAAATTTGAACACATCCAAATTTTTTTTTAATACATGAATGTGTTCGGAATATTAAATTTTAATTCAACAGCTCAAAAGGATGTTGTCACGGAACTGATATTAATTAAACTTGATGTCACTCTCAGATTTAATAGAAAGAACCTCATTGAGAAAACCTTGGTAGTTAATTGAAAACAAAAAAATAAAAAATAAAATTAAAATAAAAAATAAAAAATAAGAAATAAAAAAAACTCAGCTAAAAAGATAATGAACGCACTTTTTTTTGCCATGTCGATGAGAATTTTTCTTATATTTGTTTTCTTTAATTGACAACTTCTTAACCTAAACTAACTAATAAGTATTACGCAAACTTGTATATATTTCATAATTTTGATATGAATTCAACTTAAATTTAAAGAATTTCACATAATGGTTATTTAAAAATTTTCATAACATATAACAAATGATAGTTATGCAATAATACCAACAAAGTAACTCATACTCATCCTTTATTTTTTATCCAAAATCCAAAATAATTATTGATACCCAGAAATTTTAACGTTATCCTATCTTTGAGAGATTAGTAGTTGATAGTAGCAGATGAATTTAAATTTATTTCTTAGGGTTTCTGGGGAGTGGGGTTGAAAAATCATAAATAAGAGGAGCTACTAGGAGTTTAAAAAAATAAACAAAATAAGTGGTTAAAACTTTTACTAAAAATTATACTAAATCTTTAAAAATTTGTTATTTTAAGGATGACGACCACATAAGTCAGTTGTTAATCGTTCACGTATGTGTATATTGTGTGGAAGGCTTGTTCTACACTTTAATAGCTATTAGTGATGCAGGGATAAGATGTTTGAGGGATGTGATTCCCAAGTACAATAGATATGTTCTAAAACAAGAACCGCAACATAAAAATGATTTAAAAAGTTTTCAAATAAAGATCAAATGTAATGTCTTTTCAGTGATCCTTGAAATAAAGAATTAAAACCACACCTTTGAAATGCTTTGTTGCACACTTTGAATCAATGAGAATAATTAAAACTTGTTCCTTGATGTTTAAATACTTTGAATATGGATTCAAAGACCTAAAACTCTTCTTCCGTAATCACACTTGGACTAAGAGGTATGCAGTAGG
The DNA here is from genome assembly GCA_019916065.1 of Vitellaria paradoxa. Lineage (NCBI taxonomy): Eukaryota > Viridiplantae > Streptophyta > Magnoliopsida > Ericales > Sapotaceae > Vitellaria > Vitellaria paradoxa. The sequence goes on from CM034234.1 coordinate 36,460,339, forward strand.
ACTTTTAGCTTCTTCCTTCTCCCTTCCCCCTCTCTCTCTCTTAATTGAATTCTATATGTGGAAATTCAAGTGCTCGATCTCCCATGTTTAGGCCTTTATATAGACACAAACAATCCTTTGTGTGCAAGAAAGAGATTCCTATGTTTTTCCTTTCTAAAACTTATAACATGTAATCCTAAAAATAACTATCAAGTCCACTAAATAGTAATATTTGAACTTTCAGTTAAGGAAATTACTATGAAACCCTTCTCTTACTAGTTTTCATAAACATGAATCCCAACGAAACGTTATTCACAAATAAACATTAAGTTAGAGAACTATCAACTCAATTTTATTTAAATTTTATCCTTGGTAAACTAATCCAATTATTATTGATTACTGATGAATTTTTTATTCTCAAAAAATCCTTTTTGAAAATAAATAATAATATAATATATAGAGAGAAAATCTAGTATAAGGACAATGATCAAAACATGGGTTTAGTCAAGAAAATACCTAACTTAAATGAGCGTGGTAGTTATATTGAGATTACGAGTTCCCATAATGCTTGCCCAAAATATCAACGACTTACTAGTATAAAAGTCTAACTTATAAATCAAAGCATACATTATCAATAACTTGAGTCCTCTAATTCCTCAAGGTTATGACTTGCTTTACAACTAGTAGTTATGTAAGAAATGACATGACCACTTATAGTTATGATAATGTATCCCTGCACTTGATCTAATTTGATGTACTTAAAAACACACCAACACCCTAACATTGAGTTATTACTCAGATAGTCAAGGCAAAGCATCCCATAAATAGAAGTGACCAATCAAGTGAGTTGGCCAAGCTCACTGTAACTATGAATCAAAAATAGAAATACATGTGACTGGTGAAATCGTGCCTCTCTATAGATGAATCCCATTCATATATAAGATCTAGCTTAAGTGTATTCCCAAGTCTTGACATATCTCATGCATTGATATAACAGCTATAACTATATAGATTTTTTTTTGGTAATTACTAGAACTATATAGATGTATGACAAGAGAGATAACTTTTATTAATAATCCAACAAATGTACAAAATTGTGGCTTGTAAGGCACATGTAATCCAATAATCTCCCACTTTCCCTAAATCCAAGACCTATCACACCTAAGTCCCATGCCCTCAATGTGAGACTAGAAAAACTTAACAGTTAATGTCTTCATAAAAGGATTTGCCAGGTTCTCTGTTGATGCAATCATGGTCACAACAATGTCTCTCCTTTGAGTAATCTCCCGAATAAGATGATATTTCCACTTAATGTGCTTTCCTCTTTTATAATCTCTTAGATTTTTGTCTTAAGTAATAGCAGCACTATTGTCACAGTAAATGACAGTGGGACTCCAAGCCAGTGGTACCATCTAAAGTTCTAAGAGAACCTTTTTTTGCGCCAAACAGCCTCCTTAATTGCTTTAAAAGCATATATATACTAGACCTCCATGGTAGAGCTAGCAATACAAGATTATTTCACACGCTGCCAACTTATAGCTCTAACACCTAGAGTAAACACCTACCTTAATGTTGATTTCTTAGAGTCACAATCTGATTAAAAGTCAAAATCAGTGTAATTACTTGGAGCTAACTCATCACATCCTCCATATGTAAGCACACAATCCTTAGATCTTCACAAGTATTTAAGGATACGCATTACAACTATCTAATGATCTAGTTTTTATATTAGACTGATATCTACTAACCATGCTAACTGCATAACAGATATTTGGTCTAGTACACAACATTATACATGAGATTTGTCATAGCCAAAGCATAAGGATTTTAGCGATATTTGTTCATTTTCTCAGGTTCAAGCTCTGTCTGGTCTTCCTTCCCTATTCCCATAGGCTTCCAGGAGTGTTGGCTCTTTACTTAGTTCGGACCATAAGATTTGCAACACTGAGTTACCAAAAAGACTGATTGCTTTATGACAATTCGTTCTACATGTATTTTCAAGAATTGATCCTTGGATAGAACAATTCCATGTCTGGAAGGTAAAAAAAACCTTTCTTGGAGTTATGCGTTGCAAATTTGACTAGAACATTATCTATATACCTAGCTTTAGATAAGCCTAACATCATATTCTTGAAATCTCGCAAAAGCTTGATCCGATATTGTCATTGGCTTCTCCTAAGTCCTTTATGTCAAAGTAATGTCATATTCTTACTTTTATTTTTTATACTCCTCCCACATTAATTCCAATCAGCATGATATTATTAACATATAATACTAGAAATATATTACACCATGCTTCCATTAAATTTCTAGTAGACACATTGTTCATCTAGACTTGATCGTTGCTATAGGACTTAACTGCTTCATTGAATCTAATGTCTCAAATGCGACAAGCTTGCCTAAGTCCTATGTAGCATGCTTAATTTATGCTCTTGACCCTTTTCCACAAAACTATTTGGTTACACCCTAAAGAAACTTTCCTCAAGATGCCCATTAAGAAATGTAGACTTTACATCCATCTATTATATCTTAAAATCGAGATAGGCAGCTATGGAGAGCAAGATCTGAATGGACTTAAGCATGACAATTGGTGAGCAGGTTTTCTCATAATCGATCATTTCTTTCTGAGTATAACTCTTTGCCACTAACATTGATTTATAAGTCTCAACCATACCATTCGGTACCCTTCTTGTTCTTGTAGACCTATTTGCAGAATAAGTTTAATATTAGCTGATGGATCCACTAGTTCCTAGACCTGATTGGAGTATAAAAACTCTGTCTTAGTTTCCATAACACTTTACTAGTAACTTGGGTCTACGTTACCCACTCCTTATCATACTTTCTATGATATTGCTCTTCTAGGATTGTCTCATAAGATTCACCTAAGAACGTGTACCTGTCAGGTGACTAGATAGTCACTACAATAATTTACACTTTATTGACCAAAATTTTGATGGCTAAAGGTCCCTTTTTGGTCGCTAAAAGTTATTGTTGACCAAATGTAATTTGGTTGCCAGTTGGCCGGCAAAGGTTAGTTATAGAAGGTATAGCAAGCCAAAAATCAATTTGATCAGTAAAAGTGTAACTTTCACCGACTAATTGGTTGTTAAAGGTAAACCATTTGTCAACTGATTGTTCACAAAAAAGTAGGCCTTTGGTGAACAAAACAGACTTGGTTAGGAAATATTTACCCTTTAGCGACCAACATTTGGTCGACAAAATGTAGGTCTTTTAGCAGGCAATTGTTCAACAAAAGTGCTTGCAAAAAAATTAAAATTTAATTATCCTAAGACTCAAACTTAGGTTTTTGTATTAAGTTTGGAATACTTAACCACTAAGTTAAGTTATTACCTATACATATATATGCTTATATTCTGATATATGTATATATTAAAAATTTTTCCATCTAAGATATGGTCAGGAAAAGTAAGATATATATATATATATATATATATATTCTAATAATGTATATATTAAACCTTTTTCCATTTAAAATATGGTATGGAAAAGTAAGTTTTTAGTCGTTAAAAATAAAATAAAATATTCATTTTTAGTTTAAAAAATAATAAAAAATTTATTACCTTAAGTAACCAATTGGTTGAAAAATGTTCTATTTTTCTAGACTAAATTTACTTATTCGAAAAAAGTAAACCCTTTACCAACCAATTTTTATTTGTTCAGTAAAAGTGAATCTTTAGTGATTAATTGTTTGGCAAAAGTTTTACCTTCATTAACCAATTGGTTAGCAAAAGTTAATAAATACTTAATTATTTTTGTTTAAATTTTTTATGATCAAATGATCAAAAAAAGTTACCTTTTAGCAACCAATTTTGATTTGGTCAGGAAAAAATTGTTGTTAACTACTAGCCTTAATTTGGTTGGGACAAATCACCATTTAATGACCAAATTATGTTTGGTTGGGAAAAATAGTTTCTAAAAGTGTGTTTTCTTGAAGTGAGTCTTACTATAATGAAGCACCCTTACAAGGTTCTAGAGTAGCGCTATCTTGTACTACTAGCTCTAGAATTGTTAAATCTAGCATTTAAATATTATCTATGCTCACTCTAACTAATTCTAGAATCATATCTTCTAATACCTCATCCGACATAGAAGTGCCTGGTATATCCAAAAGTTTGCTCATGGGGTTGTAATTATCTTACCCATTCCCTCTAAATTCAAATGGCTTTAAAACTTGTGGTTCATAATATAGTCCTCCTCAAGGTAAATGGAATTTGTGCTAACAATACCTTTCTATCCTTTGAAATGTAAAATAAACCACCTTTAGACTCTTTTAGATACTCTACAAATAGATATACTTTTGAACATTTACTCCAATTTTCTAGCACTCTCATCCCTAATTTGAGTAAGACAAACCCAAATTTTGAGATATTATGGGCAAGGCTTTTGCTCAAAAGACAACTCTTTGGATGTTGTAGGAACTACCTTGGTAGGCGCCAAATTAAGTAAGTATATTTATGTTTGCATAGCATATCTCCAAAAATAAATGGTGTGGGTTGAGTAATTGATCATAGACTTGGCCATGTCCAAAAGAGTTTGGTTTCTTCTTTTACTACAAGAAAATTGGTATATAAAAATAAAGAAATGTTAGTAAAGGTTTTAACAACAGTTGTATGACTTTTATCACAAATGTCATCTTTTTACAGTGTAGGGAAATATGCGAAACTTATTGTAAATGTTATTTCTAGGTTTTTCAACCCCTTTTCTATTTTAATCTTCCCAAGTTCCAATCGTTAGCTAATAATATGTAAAATATTGCAAATTCCAACCCTAAACAAGTTATGTATATCAATCTATAACATTTAGTAAGAAATCATCAATATATATTTATGTAATAACTCTCTCTGTATATATGTAAGCATGTATATATGTGTCTTTCACGCAACCTTTTTCATTAGTCTAAATTATTAGATCCCCTTAAAAGCCTATAACTAGGACCACAAAAGGAACTTCTACCTTAAGCCAATAGAAAGAGAATAAAATAAATATGAAGATAATGACGTAGTTGGAAGAGGAAAGGAATGAATATCACCACCCACACTTTAATTTTTTATCAAATCTACCAAGATATTCACCCCACAAACAATCTACTCTAAGACCAACACTAGAGCTCACAAACATAAAAGACCTAGCTCACCAGCTCACACAACTTTCAAAAATACACTCTCTATATATCTATAACTATTGCATAAACAAACAAACCAAATATGAGGAAATATGAGAAAAAGAAAAGGAGAGCTGGTAATGATTATCGTTAAGGGCGAGAGAAGAAGTAGCTAGACTAAGCTAGGTAGTATGGGCAACAAGAGCCATTAGTTAATGGTTGATCCAACAATAAGCCAAGAAAATTGGAAAGGGTGAAGTTGACATGAGAATGCAAACCCAGGCAAGGTTGTGTGCACGAGAAGAGGAATGGTGTGTGCACACTAACCTTTAGGACACCCCGTATGCACTAGAAGAGGTATATCGTTCACACACCCCAACATTAGACACCGTATACTCATAGGAAATAGACAATCGTGCGCATGACAGAGGGAAGAATTGCAAAAGAAAAAAAAATTATAAGTCTCAAACTAAGCCCAAAAAAAATCCAAACACTCCCAAACACAACCCTAGTGTATAAAATGATAATTAAAATACATATATATATGTATATATATAAAGTCATAAGTGAATAAGTAAATAATTAAAATAATTTATGTCATACAGTCTCCCCACACATAAATCTTGTCCTTGAAATTTGGGGAGTAACAAAGCAAATACTATAAACAAGTCCACAAGGCATATGTAACATCAAGTAAAAAGCTAAGAATACCAAGCCCACATATTTACCTCTCTGTTCTATTTTGACTCCTCAACATCATGGTTATTCCATAGTACCCACACTAATGATATGGTCTTCCCATGGAGCATTTACTCTTAAGAATTTAAAATCCTTATTGGAATGACCTAATAAGAAACTTTTGAGTCCACCACAAGCTTAGTCTAATCCAAAACATGTGCATAGACTAGACTATACTTCCAAAGAATGGACATGCAGAATACCTCATCCATTTTTGAAAGTTAGGGCGGTAGTGCAAGATGGCATGCCCCCTACCTAACTCGATCCAATACTTCAAACGATCCAAAGAAAATTGGTGACAACTTTCATTAGCATCCAAACCTAAATTGACCCTTCCGAGAAAGACCTTAATTAATGCATGGTATCCCATAATGAACTCTAATGGCCACTGCCTCCTATCCATATAACTTTTCCGACGATTCTGCACTATTTCAAGCCTCTTTCAAATCAACTTGACCTTTTCTGTGGTCTTTTACAAAAATTGTGGTCCTAACACTAACCTCAACCTAACATATAGAAAGATCTACATGGGCTATCATACAAGGGCTCAAATGGTGTCATCCCAATGCTAGACTAGTGACTATTATTTAAAGGAAAACTCAACCAAAGGCAAATGGCCTTCTTAACTATTTCAAAAGTCTAAAACACAAGCTCTCAACATAACTTCCAAATTTAAACTACGCGATTAGATTGCTCATCAGTTTGGGGAGGGGGTAAAAAGCAATACTAAAGCACAACTTAGCCCCAAAAGCTACCAACAAGCTCTGCCAAAACTGTTAAACAAAATAAGAGTATCTATCAAAAACAATAGAGATAAGATACCCTAAAGTCTCATTATCTCTTATAAATATAGCTTTGTAAGCTCATCTATAGAATTAATAATCCAAATCAGTAAAAAGTGAGCTAACTTTGTCAGCTGATTCATCACAACCCAAATGGCCCCATAGCCCTTTTGTGACCTTGATAACCCTAATTCAAACTCTATGGTAATGTCATCCTACTTCCATTTCACGACTGGGTAAAAGTTACAACTAACATATTGGTCGGTGATGCTTAACCATAACATATTGACATGCCAAATACCTTGACTTGAACTTTGTAATGTCACATTTCATCCCTAAGCAGTAGAATTGATAATGCAAGTTGTGATATTTTTTTGTACCCTCAGGATGCACGTCTAATCTGGAAGTGTAGAACTCCCTCACAACAATATCCTTGAAAAAGGTTAATAAAAAGATTCCTCCCATGAACTATAATCTACTATTAGCTCCCATTGTTTATCTCGTTGTCTCATTTGAACCTTGTAACTTGGAGTGTAACTATACAAGTTCATCATCAAATTCCTATGTCTCAATCACTAATTCAACAATAATGGCTGAAAGTGTCACTCCTTGGGTCTCAGAACCCGAGGAAGCGACCCAAACCTAAATACATCAACACATGCAATCACATACATAACCATAATTTAATCACAACCCCTGATCAGAGCTATACAACTACCCTAGAAGATAATATAATAATAAAATATGACCAAATACGAAATGAACCATAGTCATCACTGGGAATAATGCCCTAAAAATATAAATACAATCTCATCGAAGTCCAGTAATAAATATAACTTGTTAATTTATCTTAGGGCACAGAAGAATAATATTAATCCTCATAACTGAGGTATCAAAATACAGAACTATAAATCAAAGGATGAAATAGAAAGACAGTCTAAGTCTCTTAATCAAATGTCTCCGCTAGTAGGCTCATCTCTAAACTTGCAACCATAATTATATAGGGTCAGCACTAGTCTGCGTGTGCCTATCATACACATAAGCACACAAACATACAATACTTGCCTCAGCATAATATTATGTGAACATGTAAACCATATATCATGCAATACAACATTATCACCTTAACATATCAAATCAGGATACCAAAATCAATTAATCAAAAATCAATTAATCATATTAATCAAACATTCATTAAAATCATCTTATTATACGTTATCATCACTAGTTCCATATCATTATCTTATTAAGTCTTATGTTTATTTGTTGTCTTAAGTGTATATCCATTGTAACATCATTAATCACTTCAACTGTCTCAATAACACATCTAAAGAATACACATACCAATCCCAATAATCAACATTAAGACTCGGTCCCAACTCACACACACTGAAAAATCAATATTCGATGCTCAAACTTAATTCCAACTTACTCACACACCAATATATGGGACAGGTACTCTGTGTTATGAAGACAATCCGAATATACCATCGTAAGTGTCTGTATTGCAAAGGCAATCAAATACACTATCGTATGTGTCTACCCCATGAAGGTAATCTAATTATACTATCATAGTCGTCTGCGCACAAAGGCAATTCAATATGTTTTATAGATTACTAGTCTATTGGAAATGATAACTAACCTTGTGTAGGCTAAGGCGACCTTCAACCCCGTGGTGTAAACCCTTATTTCATAGTATTTCTCGACCCAAAACTGACTCACACCAAATACATATATACACACTACTCAACACAATACCACGCATTCCCCGTAACCACATCACAGCATCAAATGTACAACTTCAGAATCATAATCAACAGATCATCATGTTGTCAATCTCGATGTCTTCTATATCATTTTATTTATACTCAATTCATCTATACTTAATATCATAGATTTATCCTATCACACTGTTAACACCAATTACTTTATCATTAGCCGGCACTTAATATACATTTATTTCACGTTTCATTTCATTTCAAACCTTATACTAAAATATCGTTTTCGAAACCACCGAGTATCTTTCCCTGAAGCCTTATATTTGTGTAAAAGGATTTTTTCTTATTCTTATCAAATTTTCCCTCCCAAAAAATCTCTTTTTCGAGATCACTTTCAAAATTTATCCCTTTGAAATCTTTATTTAAATTATATCAATTTAGAATACCATTTCTTTGTTGGAAATGTTTAGGGAAATCAAACATTTCTCATTATATATGATTTTGAAAAGGCAGAATAAATAGATTTAACAAAGGCAATTCTTCTTTTTTAAAACACCTTAAAGAAATCAATGGTTGTTAAAATTAGGTGCATAGATAAAGGAGGGGTTGCACACGAGGATGTGTGTCTGGGCACACGGAGTGGTTCAAGTGCATGGACATACCTCTTCGGGCACACAGACCCTTTTGCACCAAAACCTGCTTTCTGCTCTATTTTGCAGTTTTCAATCCAAAACCTATTGGTCTTGATTTGAGGCCAATACCACTTAAGTGTATAGAAATTTTTAATCCTTATCATTATAACATCATGGTTACTGATTAGCACATAATATTATACATTTATCCATATTTTTATGTGCTAATTACATAAATACATTCACTTAAAACTTGGTTTTATTACATATTTTTATACACTTGTTTTTTATGTTAATTACAATTTTTAAGAATTAATTTTAGGCAATTGCAGGCCTAATCAACATAAAAATACAAGTGGAAAGGTCCCATATGAATGAGAGGTAAAAAGATGAATGAAAAGAGCTTAAAAAGAGAGAGAGAATGAACTTTAAAAGGTATGGTGCGCACTTTTTTTTTTTTGGGTAAATGGTGTGCACTTTTGTTTGCATAGGCCCTTGTATGCACCTACGTGCCAACAACAGATGAGGGGTTCACCAAAAAGGTAAGAAAATTGGCTACGTTATGAGCTTGGTGCGCACCCATGTTCACACAACAAAAATAAAATTTTCATTAAGTGCCAGAACATTGTTCAGTTTTTGGGCAATAACTAGAGTTATAGACCTCGGTTTCAAGTGTTCTTTAGCTCGTTGGAAAAGATAAGATATATGCCTACAAATTTCATGAGAGTCTAAGACCTGGTTGTACCATTTTAAAGTCTAAAATTAAATTGAAACATAGAAGTCCAAATCTTCCTGGTAGGTTTCTCGCGGCCCATATCCTGTCTCAGTTTTTAGGCAATATCTGGAGTTCTAAAAGTCAGAATTAAGCAAGTCTAGGTGCATTGGAAAGTAGAGAAGGAAATATAAAACTTTTATGAGAAACCATCTGTCATTTTGGTACCTAAATCTAGCTTAAAGCCAGGTCAGGAAATCAGTCAGAATTATGAATTTTTAATAGCATATTTGTAATATTGGATTGCGAGGACTATAAATACATGAGATGGTTATTTGAGAGATAGTTTTTGGAGACATAGTTTGAGACTTAGAACATTTCATAGAGTAACTTAGAGAGGTTTAGGGGTTTGTCTCCAATTCCTCAATTAGACTCATTTTCCTTTGCAATTTTCTTCATGTTTTAGAGTAGATCAAGATAAAGGACTTTGGGATCCTTAAAGATTTTTATGTAATTTGACTCAATGGAGGTATAAATTTCTACTTCTGATACCAATGTTTTTAAATGTTGTTTAGTTGATAATCTTTCATATCCTCGTTCATATGCGATTTCTACCTAACCTTTTCATGCTATGTATGTTAAGTACTTATTGAGAATAGTATGCACACTAGGTGTTTGAAAAAATGTCCTTATGGTTGATTTACATACAAACCTTTCATGTTCACATGCTTTTCTAGACTTTGTATGCACGCTAAGTGTTTGTATACATGGTGCTTATGTTGAGTGTGATTACATGTTAGGCCTTTGTTAGAATACTTACATTCCTAAATTAATTATGCATGCTATATATATTTGATGCTATGTTTCCCTAAGTGATCTAGCAATTGGACTTCATTTCTCTAAATCAACGTGATGATTTGCCTAGATGCATATCGGTAGACATGTTCACCCTCTAAATTGAATCAATTGCATGAGGATTGGATGGGTTAGCCTTGCTCCCTGGCCTCCTTAAATTCATTGATTTTAATTTTTTTTTCATTAAAATTGATTTTAATTCAATTTTTATTCATTTTAAATTGGATTTTATTTTAGCCTCCTAGGTGTTTGATGAAATGTCTAGGTAGGTTTTATTTCTAAAATTCAACCTAATTTTCTTTGATTTTCATTATGTAACACCAACCAAACAAGAGAAGAAAGATTGTGAGTAACAACACCTCTCCCCATAAGTACGATCGATAATTTACTATTATAAATTTAAATTGCTATATCGAACCACCTTGCACTTGGGGTGTAAATATACATTGTGAAACAACAAGCAGTTACCTTTTCAAATTTTTAACTTATCAAATATATCACAAGTTTGGTGAGTTAATGTTCTTCATCTCCTACCTCAATTCCATTCTATACATATATATATACATATACATGTAATAGTTATAAAAACTTCTTATTTAATCAATAATCAAACAATCCAACAACATAAAACATATCACAAGCATGAATACAAACCAATTGCAAGAAAGAATCAAGCACCCCTATCTCAGTGAGCTCAGGAAAGAAGAAATAGTGTGTCAAAATGTTTGGGTTTGCTGAAAAATCCACCACGGTCGATTAACACTTTATACTTCTGAACTAATTTTTCCAATACACTTAATATAACACCAATTGAACTTCTGAAATGAAATAGATGATCAATTTGGTGTAATTTCTTCCTCATAATCTTCTCTTTCCTTCTTCTCTCTCAGTCTCTTTACTGTCAATCACCCAGACCCCCACACACTTACAAATATCTATAACTACAAAGCTCATAATGAAAGAAAGGCAAGCTAAGGGCATGACAATGGTCGGTGATTTGATGATAATAGAATAGGCTAGGGTGGCTTGACATGAAAGGTTTGGCTAAAAGCAAGAAAAATAGACATCTCAACCTGACACAACTCCACCTATCCCACCTCCTCCTAATACACCAAGTCAAATTCTTCTAAACTGGTTATCATATCCCGCTCTTGTACAATAAAACTCGTTAAGGTGCAATGATTCTTACAACCAAGAGCATTCATAACCACATTGTCATTTCCTAGGTGATACTGCACTCAAAGTAATAGTCTTTCATATATTTCATTCAACCTTTCTGCCTCAAATTTAGATCCTTTTAAGTAATGCCTTATGATCAGAATATATTTCATTCTCAAGCTCTTATGATCAGAATATAGTTTAAACTTCCTACTATACCAGTAATGCCTTCTACTTTTCAAAGTAGATATAACTGCATCCGAATTTAGATCTTGTACTAGGTAATTTTGTTTATGAGTCTTTAACTTCCTAAACCCATAAGCTACTACCTTGCTACTCTGCATCACAACATAGCCCAATCCATCTCTAGAAGTATCATAGTACACTGCATATCCCAGACCCCTTTCTGAAATAACCAACACATGCGATCATCAATCGCTTCTTAAAATCCATGAAAACATACTCAGAAGCATCATTCGGAATAAACTTGATTCCCTTATGAGTTAGCCTTATCAATGGTCTAGCTAACCTCAAGAAGTCAAGTACAAACCTTTAGTAGTATATTGCCAAGCCTAAGAAATTATGAATCTCAAACACTATCCTTAGCCTTGGCCAATCCAGAACTGTCTCAATGTTGGATGGTTTAATAGTAACTGCTTTACCATTCACCACATTCCTAAGGAACGTAACTTTTCTGAGCTAGAACACACACTTGCTCAATTTGGTGTAAAGTTGGTGATCCTTGAAGGTTTGAAGCACAACCCTCAGGTACTCTGTTTGTTGTTCCTCTAACCGGGAATACACTAATATATCATCAATAAACACCACAAAAAAATTAATCCATTTAGGCACTAAACACTCTGTTCATCAAACCCATAAACATGGTAAAAGTATTAGTCAACTCAAATGGCATCACAAAAAGCTCATAGTGGCTGTCTCGAGTTCTAAATGCAGTCTTAGAAATATCTTCCTACCTCACCTTTAGTTGGTGAAACCTAAACCTTAAGTCAATTTTAGAAAACACCACTGATCACCACAATTAGTCAAATAAGTCAAATAATCTAATCGAGAATGCATGAATATATCATCAATAAACACCACAAAAAATTGATCTAATTAGGCATTGAACACTCTATTCATCAAACCCATAAACATGGTAAAAGTATTAGTCAACCAAATGGTATCACAAGAAACTTGTAGTGGCTATATCGAGTTCTAAATTTAGTCTTAGGAATATCCTCCTACCTCACCCTTAGTTGGTGAAATGTAAACCTTAAGTCAATTTTAGAAAATAGCACTGATCCCCGCAATTAGTCAAATAAGTCATCAATCCTCAATAATGGGTATCGATTCTTGATGGTCACGTTATTTAACCTTTGATAATCAATGCACATCTAAAATGATCTATCCTTCTTTGTTGCAAATAATGCCAGAGCACCCCAAGGCAAGGTATTTGACTTGATAAATCTCTTGAAGGACAAATAAATTCTTATCTATGCCTTCAACTTAGCTAGCTTAACAAGTGCTAACTTGTACGAGGTAATGGAGATTGGCTTGGTGCTGGGAACCAAGTCAATCTAAAATTTAACCTTAAGCTTAAGTGACAACCCAAAACAATCATCTAAAAACATATCTAGGAACTCATAGACTACCTGTGGCAACTCTACTATGTACTGATCATTATCTTTCACAACCAAACTTGAAAACACCCTACATAAGTCAACCTATCCTTATGCATCAAAGAAGGCAAGTCATAAGAAGTGTAGCAGTCACAGGAAAACCTCAATCTATTTCTCTCAGGAGTATATAGCGTCATCCTACCCTTAGCATAATCAATTACTGCTCAAAATACTGGCAACTAGTTTATCCCTAAAATCACTTCAAAACTATCTATCTTCAATACTATTAGATCAAATACAACACATATTTACTCAATGAATTCTCATATTTTATGATGATTTCACACCCTTTTTGTACCTGGTTGAACGAAAAGAAACCACCTATTGGTGTCTCAACATACATTTATGGAGTCAACTGACCCACATCTAAGTTCTATGTAGTAGCAAACGATTCAACAATAAAAGAATATGATGTAATGTTATCAATAAGCACAATAGCACTAAAAGTATGGACAAGGAAAATATCTCTAGAAACCACTGGCTTTGTTAGTGCCTCTTTTATGCCACAATGAATATTTGACCCTATATCTGCACTACTGGTGACCTACCAACCCTTTGCCCCATACTGGCGTGTATCTTGAATACTTTGCTAGTAGGTCTACTACTACTAGACCCCACTCTGTACCCAGCCTAAAACTACTCCTCGGATATGGTAATTGTGCTCGCTGAGACCTACTAGCCTCTTATTTTGAGCTGACTAAGCCAATTGCAGTAATCTCCAAGCACTAGTATTGTCCTACCCTATCTAAAAAAATCTCTAAACATGGCCCTGCTAATTGTAAGTGTAGCACAGCCTCCTTCATCCTATTTATCTGGCCTCTAAACAATTATACCCCTTTGGGGCCACTCAAATCTATGGTAGCTTAGTTGTCCACATAAGTGGCAAATAATGGAACACTATGAATTAACTCCAGATATAGTGGATTGACCCAATCTTTAGCTGTCTAGTTGAGCCTAGTATGCTTGAGGTGCAAGTGATACGTCCCGATGCCTTTTCCTACTCTAACTACCTTTCATTGACTTGCACCTCTACTCAATCTATTGACTTCTCCTTGGGCCATCTAATCCTTCAAATCTTACACAATGGCCATCGCCCAATCAACCAATATGCAAAAATTAGTTAAACCCAAAATAACCACTCTACTCCTTAATGGTGATTATACATCCCTCTCAAACCTCTAGTATCTCAACCTGTCTATAAACACAAATTCTGGGGAATGCTTAGCTAGAGATGAGAAATGTGCTTATACTCTTGGAAATATATGGACCTCTGCATTAAACAGAAGAATTCATCATGTTTTGCATCCCTTAAGGATGCTAGAAGAAGTAATCCTTAAACAACTCAGTGAAGCCATCCCATATAAGTTGAGTTGCTCTACCTGAGCTTTCCACCAAAGTCCACCATCTCATTACCATACCCACTAATTGAAAGGTTGTAAATGAAACCTTTGTAGCATCATCAATGACCTAGAGGACCTTTAGTATCATCTCACATTGATCCAAGAAAACCTCCCCTATCTCTACATCCAAAGAACCATCATATGTTAGAGACTTTATGCTATTGAACCTTTCTACCGAAGATGGTAGGGTACTGATTAGCACATAATATTATATTTTTATACACCTTTTAATGTTCTAATTGCATTAATATATTCATTTAAAACTTAATTTTATTGCATATTACTTATACACTTGTGTTCATGCTGATTATTATTTCTAGGGATTAATTCTAGACATTTGAAGGCCTAAACAACATATGGAATGCAAGTAGAAGAGTCCTGCTTGAATATGAAGCAAAAAGTAAATGAAATGAGCTTAAAAGTGGGAAACACCAAAGGTTGTTCAAACCCATGTTCGGATAGCCCTAGGATACGGACACAGCTCCACACAACAGAGAGTTGTTTGGGATTTGAAGCTGAAAATTTTACTAAGTGTCAGAAGGTTATGCAAACCCATGTTCGCACAAGGTGCTCAAAGGGACTGTGTGTACCCATGTCTGCACAAAGTGCTCAAGGTGTTGTGCGCCTCCATGTTCCAACAACAAACCACGTTCTAAAAACGTAATGGTATTTTTGTAATTTCTATAAGAGATGACTATAAATATGAGAGAAGGATTTCATAAGAGAGATATATAGAAATAGAAATAGATACATACATTACATATAATAGAGATAGGTTGGATTAGAGAGGATTTGAGGGTTTTCTCCATATCCTCACATAAGATTTCAATTTCTTTTGTTAATTTCTTTAGAGTTTTGATGTTCTAGAGTATATCAAGGCAAAAGACCATCGGGTACGTGAAGATTTTCATGTATTTGAATCAACTGAGGTATAATTTGCAATTTACTTCCAATTTCTACATACTTAGATGTTTGATTGGTTGATTTTCTTTCATTCCCTCTTTTATATGTAATTTCTCCTTGACTTTTCATACCATGTTGTTTAGTTCCTGTGTTAAAATTATATACAAATTAGGGGTTTAATAGAATGTCTCCATGGGTAATTTACATTCAAACCTCTCATGTTTGCAAGTTTCTCTAGACTTTACATGCCATGTATGCATAATGCTTATGTAGATTATGTTTGAATGTTAAGTATTTGTTAGAATGATTACATTCCTAGATCTATTATGCCATGTATTATTGATGCTAAGTTCCCCTAGCAATTCTAGTAATTGAACTTAATTTCTTTAAATTAACCCACATTATGATGGTTTTCCCTAGATATATATAGGTAGAACATGTTCGCCCTTAAATTGGTTCATTGCATGTTGATTGGATGGTTTATCTTTGTCTCAAGCCTCTTTAATTCAATAGTAGTTAATTCATTTTTCATTAGATTTGATTGTAGCCTACTAGGTGTTTGACAAAATGCTAAGGTAATTTTTATTTTCAAAATTCAAATCAATTTTCTCTACTTTTAATTGTGTGACACCTATTTACTAAGAGAAGAAAAACTGTGAGTTAAAACGCCCCTCTCTATGGGTATGACTGGTACTTTATCATTTTTATAATTTTAATAGCTACATCAATCACCTTGCATTTGGTGTATATTTGCTTTTTGAGAACACAAGCAAATACCCTGGTACTTCCCCTATACAACCTTAGCTTGAGTGGCCAAAGTTATTGCTACATGTTGTAAAAAATCACCCTTCCCTACCATCCCAGGCTAGAGAATCGACGGTGCCCCAAAATACATCTCATTTACCTGTGGTGCTATAGGCAAAACCTCTACCTCATTGTCTACCTATTAACCCTAGTCATGCTACTGTTGGTGGCATGGCAATATCATCTCTTGCAACTACCCCTTTATCTCAACCTTGACCCTTGCCTCAACCTCTACCCGTACTACTTTTGGTAACTTGTGACAGTATCCTTACTATAGAAAACAAAATAGAAGAAAAACAACACCATAGTCAACGCTTTAGAAATCTCAAAATTGAACAAACTTTAAACTACATTACGACATAAATATTTAGGCAAATAACATGAAAAAATAAAAGACTCTACAATCCCTGGGTTACTAATTTGATAAGCCAAAAACTAAGCTAGGAGAGGCACTTAGGATAAGAATCTACAAATTTCTATGCTTATTAGGTACCATGACTTATTCATATATGTCATGTTGGGTATAACTTAACTATGATAACTTCGGGTTTGTTGCTATTGGTTCCTCCATCCCAACCTATACATTAAATATAAGTTATCATATAATCAAATATTGAAATTGGTAATAGTGTGCGTCATGTTAAAATCTAAAACTCAATAAAAATCATAAATATGAGAACATACAATTGCCTTGGCAACTATATCATTAATTGTGTTGTCCCAAATAGCAACACTAGAGGGGGGTGAATAGGGTTGCTTAAAAATTTTGCAAATAAAAATTTCAACCCTAAAACAAATATGTCAAGATGAATATGAAATGCACCAAAAGAAAATTATTCAATATTTGTGAATGAAGAGTGAGTGCTAGTGTTTGCAATAAATATAAAGAGAAGGGAAGAGAAGCAAACACAATCGATTTATAGTGGTTCGGCTTCAATGTTGCCTACGTCCACTCCCCCAAGGCCTTCCTTGAGATTTCTCCACTATTCTTTGAAGAGCTTATTACACATTAGCTTCCCAAGGTGCTAGAAACCTTTCCCAAGTGATTGTATCCCCAAATCACTCACACAAGTCTCTCTCAAAGAAAGTCTCTTGTTTTGGTCCTAACACTTGAACCAAAACCAACAAGGGCTCACCCAACTCTCACAAATTAAAAGGGCTTTAAATTTCCCTTTCTTATAACAACAATGATGAGTTTAAAACTCAATCAAATCAAAAAGAAACTCTCACAAGTTGAATATGAAAGATGAAGCACAAATGTGAGAAGAAATCACTCTATGTTTGCAAAGATATGGAATTTCCTGTATCTCTTTGTAAGCACTTCTTTCTTGCCTTCTTCCTCTTCTTGAATCTGAGTTTGAGGCTCTATTTATAGATGAAAATCTGCAAATGGCCGTTACTAAGTGAAAAGACACTTTTGCCCTTGAAAGAAATTGAATTTCCTTGCTTCCAATGCTGTCTTTCAGATTCAGATTTTCTGAGATATATTTGTGACCGTTTTTCACCCTCATAACGTTCAAATCTGACATTTCCTCAGAGTAGAGACTTTGTAGATATATAAGTCAGCTATCACATGTCAAATTTTGAGCTTCATCCAACGGTTAGATATTCAGATATGGCTTCTGAATCGAGACCAGCTTCTGATAGATTTTTCTGACATTCTGAATCTGTGTTTCCCGTTTAAGCTTCCGTTTCACTAGGATACTTTTAGAATTAGAAGAAACTTAAACTACAAAAGTTGTAGCTTTTTGAGTCTTCTTTTCACACACCAAAAATCAGAATTTTTAAAGCTGTAGAGTATGAGTTATGTCTCAAAAACTAAGACTAGCTCCAGAATCCAGAATTAAAAACTTTTCTGTAATGCCTAATGTTCCAACTCATGTTTTGATACCTTAACGTCAGATTCACAAACATCTCCCTTCGGTAAAGTTGTAGATATGGAAGTCTAGTTTACTATATTAAAATTTCATGAAAATTGAACCGTTGGATCTTAAGATATTATCTATATACTAACACGTGCCTGATTTCTCTGTTTATCCGAGTTAACCTCTAGTTCAAATATTCATCTTACTTTGATTTCTATTACTCCAAACTTTGAAATTCCTTTATTCCTTCATCCAAATTATGTGAAAATATCTAAAAAAATAATATCAATCTCTTCCAACTCTAATATCTTGAATCTATCAAATGAATTGTAACATTTCTTACAATGTCTATTTGAAAATTAATTATGAAAATTTAATTCAATGTTTGTTATCATCAAAATCAATTATAAAACTAACTTTACAAGCCTTGGGCCAACAAATTGGATTACCATTCTTTTTGTATGTCTTCTTGTCGAGCTCCCTACATGATACAATTGCACATTTTTCTTTCTCTATCTTAATAATCAATATGTTTATTTATTAATCAAATAATTACTTTTCAAAACATTCAAATGATACTAATTAACCATAAGTAGAGTTTAAATGAACTTAAAAAAATATTGTAATCTTACATCTTTCCTAACTTGAGGATAACCTTTATGCCAGATGTTGAGGACGACCTTTATGCTAGATGTGTGTGGTGTAGTCAAATGACTTTGACTTCTATGATTTTTTTTAACTCTTATTTGAATACAGGTGAAACGAGATTATTATTATTTAGATACATTAAAAATTGAATGAAATAATTATAATAGTTATGATATAGAAGTAGTTATAATAGTTAAAATACTTATAATAATATGTTTTCTCTTCTTCTCCTTCCACGATCTTTATAAAAAAAAAATAGTATGATCCTCCAGTCAATATAAGTTAGTGGTTTCATAATCCCATTCTAAGCTATAAATCCCAATTGTAAAGTAAGTTTAGAAGTTGGACCTGGTATAGATTGGCCAAGCTCATTTGTCTCAATCACTAAAATATCACCATTTTCACCCCATTTTCCATGCGCCTAAGTTAGACCTGGAACTCGCCCGGCATCTATCTCATTTGGCTTTGGCCTAAAGTTATAATAAATGAAAATTAGAATGATTATAAATATATATAATATATAAAATTAATTAAAAACATAAAATTGATTTGAATATGAACTAGTTTGAATATTACATTTGTATAACATTAATTTGATTTGAATATGAACCAAATATACTATTCATCAGCTGATGTTGTAGTTTAAACATGATTCATCTCCAAATATTTATAACCTTTATGCACAAATTTATCTTACACTATCCAAATAAAATAATAGAAGCAACATGCATGTATTACTAATAGTAAGTAGCATTCCAATGGTTTCCAATGGTTCAAGGCCTCTTAACTACAACAATGATCGCTTTGGTATTTCCATAGCAAGTATAAAGGGTAGCTTTATAAATTTCATGTCGTGCCTCATATTCTGTGACTAGAAGTACAGATCCTTAAACATGCAATCACATCATAAAATATACATCCAGCTTACCTATTAGTGTCACACAACCCATATGAGCAAATAAAGCTAAGTTTTAACAAAGAAATCATTTCTGAATTTCTTAACACAACCTTTTTGGAAGTATCACATGACGATTTCAAATCTTATCCGTCATGGCCCACTGACTACGTTTTACTTATGCAGCTAAAAATATAACTTCTAAGTATAAGAGTGTACAACTGCAGTTAGAAACCCAATGAATACGGGGTCAAAAATAATAATAATTTCTAAATAAATAATAAAAAATAAATAAATAAATTTTTGTCAAAAAAATTGAATTAATTCAAACTATTGTAATTAAAATGAAATAATACAGATTTAAATTTAATATTAAAATCACTATTTCTATTTCATAATCCAAATTAAAATTAATAATTATTTAGGGTATGCTATTTTTCTCAATTGCTTTGATCACCTTAAAGGATCAAAACAATCGAAAGATTTTAAAATAAAGCGTTTTTTCAATAAAATTAAGCTGTTTGATTTTTGAGGAAATTATAATCTATTAGAATCACTAGCAACTTCAAAGAATATGGTCGATACTAAAAAACCAAAAATAATGCTATGGAAAACAAACACAATCAATCACAAAGAGAGAGAATATAGGATTTTAATGAGGTAAATCCTAGAACCACTTTTAGAAAAAACCTCGAGTTTATAAAGGGACTAACTTGAAAATCAATCTACTATAAATAAAAAGGTTACAAGAGATTCACCAAATACAGATAGAGCTAGACCCCATTCTAACTCTATTCTTCTCTTACTCGCTATAACTCACAATGAAACAAGCCCATAGATTGACTCTGCTCTTGAACCCGAATGGAATCTCCTAAATTCCAGAGAAATTTTCATCATCAAGATGAAAGTTTGAATCGATGCTCTTTTGAAAACCTCATTTGTTCATCACTTCAATTTGAATGTTAAAGCTTTGAATCCTTTTAGGATTTGGTCAATAGAGTAGTAGGAGACCTTTGTGGCTACTTGAAAAAACCTTTTTATATTCTAATTAAATTAGGGTAACAAAAATCCCCACCATGCTGCTTGAACTCACTTTAAGCTCTTTTTCTAGAAACTCAAGTCCTTGAACTCTCTTCAAGCTCTTTTTCCAGAATCTTGTGTGTTTGAAATGTCTTTGAGCTCTCTCTCTGCTACAAAAGTTGTTTGAACCAATCTTCTTTGAATTGGGGAACGACTCGATTAATAAGACTCAATTCAAGACACTTTAAAAACTATACAGACCCAAATTTTGACTCACAATTGTTATAAATCAAAATAATAGACCTAACAACCTCCCCCTTGACAATTGCGTGGCCAAAACACAAATAAAAAATTTTGATTGACTCCTAATCTAAATTTTCAATGACGACAAAAAAAGTATCATTTTTAGGAATCTCCCTCTCAATATCAAGTCATCGATTACTTGAAAATAAAAACACAAAACAAAGAAAATAACTTGCACCAAAATTGTGAGTCTCAAATATATACCAATTAAGAATCAAGAATATGGTGCAAATTCTACCAATAAAAAAATATGTATAATTAGAATCATTCAACCAATTCTCCTCCTATTTTTGTCATGCAATTTTCAAGATAATAAAAAAAAACCAAACCTAAGGAAGAAAAGACCAAAAATTATCCTAGTGAAGCTCAGATTTATTCCATCAAAGACAAAAACTTAAATAATAAACTAAAAAAATATTACAGAAGGAAACAGTGTATAAAAACAACTTGAAACACATCAAGAGTTTGAATGGAGTAAAGAGCTTAAAGATCAAATATATACAAACTACAAAACTCTTTCTAAGATTTGAAAACTGAGATGCATCAAGTTTATACTAGAAGGAAAATGCTTGTGATGTGTGTGTATAACTTAAACAACCTGTTCCAATAACTCAAATTCTATTAGGAGTGGATAAGAAAAATAGACCATACTAGTCTAAGAGTTCAAATCCAGGCTTAGACCAGAATGTGTGACAAAGCACCTACATCTTATTAATCCTACATAAATATTTTGTAATAGCCAAGGAAATTTTCACAAAATAGCAATGTTCAACAAGCCTCCCTCAGTCTACTATGGATTTGGTGGCTTTTACACATAATCAAGTGTAGGTAGCCTTCCCAATTTCACCCAAAGTGACCTTTCTCACTTGAATTGCAATGGTGCCAGTAACTTTCACTCTAGCCCTTGTGGTAGCCCTTTTTAAAAAGTCTGGTCAAAGCCACAAGATGCATTCACGATCAATAGAAAAAACATAACATAAAGACAAGTACTACTCTATGGGTAATCAATACTAGATAGATCGAGGTGTACTAAGGTCCGAAGTAGTGTTTTCAATAAGCACCCCAATGTCATGATCATACGCGTCAAGTCAAGATAGGAAAGAATGCATGTAGAATTGAGAACAAATGACCAACAAACTAAGACCATTCAAAAACAAGATAGGTAACACAGCTAAGACATACACAAATTTTCTTTTCTTTTCTTTTCTTTTTTTTTTAGAAAAGATGGAATCAACAACAAACACCATAAGGCAAAGACGATTTTTGGACCCACATAGGTCTCCTCCTAAAACCATTCCCTTTAGCAAAGTTTCTTTTATTTTCAATCTTTACCTTTTCAAACTTTTCTGAGATTACTTGACCTTTTCAAGTCTTGTATCTCCTTAACCAGATGTTTGGTTTCATGCAATAACATCTCAAACTTGTTCTAAAGAAACTTTTGCTCATTAGGTTATGTCTTAACAATCCTATTCATTTTATCCACATATACCCCAAGAAGACCATGGAGTTTGTGATAATATGGCCTTATGTGACCTTCTTAAGTACAGTGATGACAAACAGGAATGAGCTTTTTAGGTCTATGCTTAGAGTTGTTACCCTCAACAAAAAAGAAATTTTTAGTGCTGCTATCAATTTTATTAGTGGAATGCACAGTCCTTTTAGAGAAAAAATTAATAGAGTAAGAAACAGAAGGTCTTACCATCTTTACCTTGTCAATGGTTTTTGGCTTTACTTCACATGCTAATTCACCTTTCAATGTCTTTGAAGTAGGAGGCACAAATTGATTGATATGCTTGGCTTCTTTAGTTTCTCCACCAGTGTATCCTAACCCCCTTTGATTCCTAAGCAAATCTTTGTGAATGCCACATTTCATCGAGTTCCTCTAACCTTGCATCAAATTTAGCAAACGAGATCTAAGAGTTTTTTAATTCAATTTCAAGATATGAAATTTCACCTTTATGTTCTACATTCACAGCTTCAATTTGCCTTTGAGTTTTTCTTCTTTGCTCAAGCTTTGAAAGCAGAGTAGCTTCTTTCACTCCAAGTTCAGTGTTTCTCTAAATGAACTTATCGACCTCCATCTTCAGACTATTTCTCTTTTTCTCTCCTTTTTTTTTGAAATGTACTCTCTCTCTCTTTCTCTCCAACTTTTACCTTCATCAACAATTTATCTTTTTGTTTATATGCCTTTATATATGGCTTGTGAAGCTCATTATAGGTCTCTTGTAGATCAAGTTCATCCTCATCACTTTCTGAAGAAGAATCATGTTTGCTTTCATCATTCTCATTCCCAGAGTAAAGCTAAATAAAGCCTTGATTGAGGTAGCAAATGCCATAAAATTCTCTTGCTCCTTTTCTAACTCTAAATAAGATGATTATTCCTCTTCACTGTCATCCCATGTGACCTTCAAAACTTACTTTTCTTATTTTCTTTTTTGTTGGACATTCAGTTCCTACGTGTCCATATACTTGATATTCATACCAATGAATTCCCTTCAAAAAATTTTTCTTATCAGCTTTCGGCTCATCAAACTTGTTTTCAAATCTCTTATCTGATTTATTTCTATTAGAAGACTCTTCGTTGCTCTTTCCAATATTCAATTTTTCATCTTTCTTTTTGAATACCTTCTTGAACTTTTTGGCAATTAGGACAAGCTCCTCTATGTCACAATCAGAATCTTCATATTTTTCCTTCACACTCTTCAAAGCGATCCTCTTATTTTTCTTGATAGGTCTAAGATTTGACTCAAAAGTCTAAATAGACCTAACAGGTCCCTCTACTTTTATAGAGGTAATGTCTTTTGCCTCTTCAATAGCTGTTACTTTAGATTGAAATCGATCAGGAAGAGACTACATAGTTTTACTCACAACTTTTGAGAAATGAATGTAGACACTAAGTTGAAGTGAGAATTCACATCACTAAGTCTTGTATAAATTGATCAAACATTTCATCTTCCTCCATTTTAGTGTTTCAAAGCACTTTTAGGTCTCTATAACTTGGCTTTTTTAACCATGTTAGTACATTCATGATTAATTCACAAAATATCCTAGGCCTTTTTCGTAACTGTATAGTTTGAAATCCTTTGAAATTCAATAGGAGTTACAGCATTAAAAATGGCATTTATACCTTTACTATTAAACCTATTACTCTCTAGATCAACTCTATCCTATTCAGAGACAAGCTTAAGCATAGTAGTGATTTTATTAGCTAAGACCTTAATCAGATACACCTGTCCATTTTTCAAAGGAGTCCCAAACCTATCATCAATAGACTAAAGAAAACTTCTCATCCTAGCCTTCCAGTAAGGGCAATTAGACACATCAAATAAAGGTGGCCTAATAGAAGATCCTCCCTCTCTAACATTCTTCATAATTTAAAAAAAAAAAAATAGATCTCACCAATTTTTGTTTTTTAAATCTAAGGCAATCCACTCTGATATCAATTGAAAAACGAAAAAATAATGTCATGGAGAATAAACATAATTAATCACAAAGGGAGAGAACATAGGATTTTAATAAGGTAAATCCTAGAACAACTTCTAGGTAAAACCTCGAGTCTATAAAGCGATCAACCTAAAAATCAATCCGCTATAAATAAAAAGGTTATAAGAGATTCACTGAATACAAATATAATTAAATCCCATTCTAACTCTATTATTTTCTTACTTACTTGATTCTATTCTTGCATTTGAACAACACCTTCTAGAACCCAGCGATGTTCTTCTTCATCAAGATGAAAGGTTAAAGCGATGTTCTTTTGGAAACCCCACTTGTTGATCCCTTCAATTTGAATGATAGAACTTTGAATCTTTTTAGGATTTGCTCAAAAGAGTAGCAGGAGACCTCTGTGGTTGTTGGTAAAATTTTTTTTATATTATGATGAAATTAAGGCAACAAAATTCCTGTTAGGCTGCTCAAACTCCATTCGAGCTCTTTTTCTGGAAACTTAATTGCTTAAACTCCCTTCAAGTTATTTTTCTAGAATCTCGAGTGTTCAAACTATCTTTGAGCTCTCTTGCTACTACAAAAGTTGTTTGAAGCAATCTTTTTTGAACTGAGGAATGACTCAACCAATAAGACTCAATTCAAGACACTTCAAAAACTTTATAGACCTAAATTTTGACTCGCAATTGTCATTAATCAAAATAATTGACCTAACAAATAGAAATAGTTTTCAAATATTCAAACCTTTTGATTTGTTAAGAAAATTATGTTTCCATTAAATTTACCAGCAATTTTTAGAGAAATATGGTCAAATTTAATGGTTTTCAAAAGTTCAAAATTATAGTTAATTTATTGATTAAAAATCCCTAAAATAATTTCTATTCAATTTAGTGGTACATAACCCTAAATAAGAATTAAATCTTAAAATTTCATCCCATAAGAGCAGAACATAAATCTAGCCTAACATAATTTCAATCAAACAGATAAAAATAATTTAACATTTATTGTAAAAATAATCAAATTGAAATACTGAAACCATATAAAATTTTAAACTAAAATAAATTACTTCATAATTGCAGAAAAATAAATCTGGTTCTGAATAGAAAACTGGAATAGAAATGCTACTGCTACTGCTACTCAGAAGAAACAAATAAAGAACTTTGAACTAGACTTCATATCCACATACTGAAATTAGAAACTAAAACCTAAACTACTAACTATATCGTTCTGTGTTGTAGTGTATGTCTCCCAAATTGTCTGTGAAGAGGTGTATTATGGGCTTTCGAATGCAGCTCGCGTGGGAGAGAGAGTTAGAATTCAAGTTACTCCTGAACTCTATCTTTTGCTGCTGATAATTATAATATATAGTTATATACTGATCCTTAGCTACTTCTAGTAACTGTCTTCATCTTTAGGATCAAATATCGTCTCAGATTGCATCAAGGTATATTAGAAATCTTTAGGAGGCGTCATGATGCTAGGATAACCATCCCATTAGGTTGTACTGTAGCAAGGGTCGTCATAACGCTTTGTAGGTGTTATAACACCCGATTGATATTTATCTGTTTCATTTTTTTATTTCCTATAGGTTAAAAAGAAATATTAAATAAATTTAATATAATAAATTTTATTTATTTATTTATTTAGCTATTTTATTAATAAATTTCGGTAAAATACAAAAATGACCCTTAAAGTTTACTCTCAATGTCACTTTAATCCCACACAATTTAATTATAACAATTAGATCGCTATACTTTCAATCAAATAGAAATTTGGCCCTTCTGTTAGTTAGCTATTACACAGAACCATTAGAATGAGGGTAAAAAGGTAATTTCTTTTCTAGTTTACCATCATTATCATTTTAGTCTTTCATGTTTTAATTATAACAATTAAATCCTTACACTTTCGGTGTATATTTGAAATATATTTTATTAAATTATTTCTAATAAATAATATAATCTGAAATATATTTTATTAAATTTTATAACATAGTTTAATTTAAAATATATCTTGTTAAATTATTTTTAATAAATAATATAATTAAATTAATAACATAGTTAAATTAATACTTAATTTAGTTTAATTAATATGAAATATATTTTATTAAATTCAAATAATCTTTTAAAAATAATAAGCTTAAATATTTTATTGAAGGGTGATTGATGGTAAAGTATATTTTATTAAATTAATTTTAGTAAATAATGTAATTAAATTATATTTAATATATTTTATTTTTATTGAATTAAATTATTTTTATTAAATAATATAACAAATTAGTAATATAGTTAAAATTAATTCTTAATTTAGTTTAATTAATATGAAAAATATTTTATTAAATTCAAATAATTTTTCAAAAATAAAATTAAATATTTTATTAAATATTTAATTAATATGAATGCTTAGGGTTGACTCCATTATAACCTTGTAGTTTTTTCTTATATTTCATCGTAGTGAAACACCCTAACACCCCTGTAGATGTACAATTAAATAATTAACTTAATTCAAAACCACGTAAATCTTTGTGTCTCATTCTCTTCATTTTTATGATTATTTTCTATTTTTGTTTATCTTTGATTGTATGCATTTGCTTGTGGGTTTGAGCATACAAATCTCCAATAATTGGTATCAGAGCTCCAGTTAGAAGGTCAAGGGTTTACACAATGGCTGAAAACAAATATAAGATCGAGAGGTTCAATGGTATGAAGTACGCTTTTTGGAAGATGCAGATGAAAGATATTCTTTGTCAGAAGGATTTATATCTTCTGATTAGCGGGAAAAAGTCAGAAAGCATAAAACAAGAAGATTGGAATATTTTGGATCGCAAAGATTTGGTGCGATTGAGCCTCACGTTGTCAGTTGCATCAAATATTGCCAAAGAAGAGACTACAACAAATTTGTTTAAAACCCTAGAAAAGATGTACGAGAAACCTTCTATGGTAAATAAGGTATATCTTATAAAAAAGTTTTTTAACTTAAAGATGCCTGAAAACTCTATTATTGCTGAACATTTGAATAAATTTAATACGATCACGAATTAGTTAGAATCAGTGGATATTACTTTTGATAATGAAATTAGAGCTCGTATTCTATTAATGAGTTTACTAAAAAGTTAAAATGGACTTGTCGTGGCAGTTAGTAATTCCTCCAAATCTATAAAAATAAAATTGGAGGATGTTACTAGGTTGATTTTAGGAGAAAAAGCTGGGATGAGAGCATCAAGTGAGGATGTTACTTTAGGTCCAGCAATAAGTACAAAGGAAAGAGGCAGGTCTACGAATAAGGAGACAATAAGGGCAAGCAAAGAGAAAATTCCAAAAACATGGATAGGAGTAAATCTCATGGTAGAGATATGACATCAGAGGGTTATTAGAATTGTGGTCAGATGGAGCACTTGAAGGGAGATTGGAGAGCACCGTCAAAAAAGTAACAAAATGGAAATAATCAAGAGGGTAAGAACATAGTCAATGTTACAAATGAGTTGGATAATGAAACCTTGATTTATTCACTAGACCCTCGCAATGAGTCTTGGATTGTAGACTCGTGAGCCTTATTTGCTACTTCACACATGGATGTGTTACAAAATTAAGTGTAAGAAAATTTTGGAAATGTCTACATGGGTGATGATGAGGCCTGTAACGTAGTTGAGAAAGAAGATGTGCAGATTACTCAAATAGATAGGATAGTACTGAAATTGAAGGATGTTAGACATGTACCTAATCTAACAAGAAATCTTATTTTGGTGGGTCAGTTGTTAGAGGATGGAGTGGTCACATCATTTACATTAGATGCTTGGAAGATTAGCAAAGAGCCCTTAGTTGTGGCTCATGGTAAGAAAAAAAAAAAAAAAAAGAACCCTATATATGTCTTCGAGTACTTACAGTAGCATCGCAGTGGTAACATTAGCTTGATTGTACTACAGGCATCATAGGCTGGGTCACATGAGCGAAAATGGGATACAAGTAATATTGTCAAAGGGTAAATTGTCAAGTTGTAAATCACTGAATTTGGATTTCTATGAGGATTGTGTCTTCTGGAAATAGAAAAAAGTTAGCTTTACAAAGGTGGCAAAGACCCTAAAATCAAAGAAGGTAAAGCTAGTTCATACAGACGTGTGAGGCCCATCTCCAATATCTTCTCTTGGTGGCTCATATTATTTTGTTACTTTCATTAATGACACTACGAGAAAATTATGGGTTTATTTTTTCAAGCATATATCTAATGTGTTTGGTGTTTTCAAGAATTGGAAAGCATTAGTTGAGAATGAAATAGAAAAGAAGCTGAAATGTTTGAAATCTGATAATGGTGGTGAGTATTATGATGGTGAGTTTGGGGCTTACTATTTTATGAATAGGATTTAGAGATTGAAAATAATCCCAAAGAAGCCAATACAAAATAGAGTTGCCAAGTGCATGAATAGGACGATCCTAGGACTTGCAAGGAGTATAACGCTACATGTTGGGTTACCTAAGCAACTCAGGGCTAAAGTAGTAAATACAGCAGCATATTTGACCAACAAAAGACCTTTAGTTCCTTTGAATTTTGAATTGCCAAAGGAGGCTTGGTCAAGTAAAGAGGTAAATTTATCCCATTTACGAGTCTTTGGCTGCATGGCCTATATGCATGTTGATTCAAAAAATAGGGGTAAACTTGATGCTAAATCTCAAAAGTGAATGTTTATAGGCTATAGTACTAATAACAATGGGTATAGGATTTATGATTTTGAAAATTAAAAAACACATAGGAGTATGGATATGATATTTAATGAGTATATTTTGTATAAAAATAGATTGAATCAACCTGAGGAGGCTAATGAAAATTCAGACTTTGTAGAGTTTGAGAGGATCCCTAAAAGGAATGTCTTGTAGCCTCGGGACATTAATACATAATCTACTCCACAGGCAGATTCACAGACTCCTCCTCCTAATAGGTCTGATCATATCATTAAACCTCCAATGCATTATTCTCCTTCTTTATACTATTTGTCACTAACTGATAGTGGTAAACCACAATGTTTTGAGAAAGCATTGCAAGTGGAGACCAGGAAAGAGTAGAAGCATACGATGGATGATGAAATGGATTTTCTCTCATCAAACCAAACTTGGGACTTAGTTCAATTACCTCTGAAGAAGAAAACTTTGCATAACAAATGGGTATATAGGCTTAAGGAAGAATTTTGATGAGAGAAAACAGTACAAGGTAAGATTGGTAATGAAGGATTTTGAGTAGAAACCAGGTATTGACTACACTGAAATATTTTCTCCTGCTATGAAGATTTTTACTATCAGTTGTGTTCTTAGTATTGTGGCTATTGAGAACTTGCACTTAGAGTAATTAGATGTAAAAACCACATTCCTTCGTGGGGATTTAGAGGAGAACATTTATATCAATCAACCAAAGGGTTGTGTTGTCAAAGGAAATGAGGATTAGGTGTGTAAGCTTCTTAGGAGTTTGTATGGATTAAAACAAGCACCTAGACCATGATATAAAAGTTTTGACACTTTTATGGCCAATATGGGGTTTAACAAATGTCATTGGGATTACTGTT
This sequence comes from Vitellaria paradoxa, assembly GCA_019916065.1. Lineage (NCBI taxonomy): Eukaryota > Viridiplantae > Streptophyta > Magnoliopsida > Ericales > Sapotaceae > Vitellaria > Vitellaria paradoxa. The sequence continues at coordinate 36,490,541 of CM034234.1, forward strand.
GCTATTTCCAAAAGTTTGGTAAATCATATCTCATACTTTTGTTGTATGTAGATGATATGTTTGTTGTAGGTTCTAGTATGGATGAGATTACTAATCTCAAGGAATAGCTATCTAAGGAGTTTACTTGGGTTCTATGAAGAAAATTCTTGGGATGCAAATCAGTAAGGACAGAGTGAATTGGAAGTTGAAGTTGTCTCAGAAGAAATATGTTTAAAAGGTACTCAAAATGTTCAACACAAAAGGTGCTAAGCCTATTAGAACACCATAAGGAAGTCACTTCAAGCTTTCAAAGGAAAAAAGAGCAGTAACTAATGAAAAAAGACTTACATGGCCAAAGTTCCATAAGCCTCAATTGAAGGTGGCTTGATGTATGATATGTTAGCACAAGGGTAGACATTGCTTATGTAGTGGGAGTTGTCAGCAGGTTCATAACAAATCTGGGCAAGAAGTATTAGGATGGAGTTAAGTGGATTTTGCAGTATCTGAAAAATACTTCTAATTTGGCTTTATATTTTGGGGGTTCTAACATTTGTTTGTAAGGATTTATAGATTTAGATTTAGTAGGGGACAATGACAGTAGGAAAAGCACTACTGGGTATTCGTTTACTTTGGGGAGTGTTGTAGTTAGTTGGGTCTCATAGTTACAGAAAATAGTTACTATTTTCACAACAGAAGCGGAGTATGCTACAGCCACGGGGCATGCAAGGAGATAGTATGGTTAAAGAGTGGCACAAAAGAGTTGAGTAAGGAATAAGAAAGTTATAAATTGTTTAGCGATAGTCAGAGTGCGATGTATCTAGCGAAGAATGCATCTTTTCATTCTAGGACCAAGCACATCGACATAAAATATCACTTTATTCGCTCTTTGTTGGTGGATAGGCAGTTCACTTTGGATAAAATTCACACAAATGATAATCTAGTAGACATGTTCACAAAGGTGGTTATTGTGGAGAAGTTGAAGGCTGGTTCAACTTTTGTGGTTCTCCAAGCTCGAATGGGAGGCTGGGTGCTGGTGGTTATTGGTGATTGTTGGTGATAATTGATCATTGTTGGCATTTCAAGGGTTGTTCTGAATCAATCTTCAAGTGAGAGATTGTTAAATGTAAAGTCTAATTTAAACAAGGGCAAAAGCGTACTTTTTCATTTTAGGGTTTTTTATTTATATGTGCTAGGGTTCCTTACAACTATAAAAAGAATACCTAAGGTTGCCTCCATTGTAACCTTTTCTTATACTTCATCATAGTGAAACACCATAATACCCCGTAAATGTACGATTGAGCAATTAGTTTAAGTCAGAATCATGTAAATCTCTATGTCTCATTCTCTTCTTATTTATGATTATTTTTTGTTCTTGTTTGTCATTGATTGTGTTTGCTTATAGGTTTGAGCTTATGAATCTCCAATACCAGATACCTACCCATGCCTTCCTGTTATCAATCCAAACTAGCATATAGTGTGCTTGGCCTCGGTAACTTCTCTCTAGGTTCAAAGCTAAATACAACTATGCAACCAAAATGTTTTAAATAAATTCTTAGAAGAAATGGAAACTATGGTATAACAACAATAAATCAAAGGATCAGGATGATTATTCGTCAATAGGTGGAGGATCTTAGAGATCCCACACTTCCATTAAAGGTTCACAGGTAGGGCTTACGTCTATGCCCATTAAATTTAAATGAATTGTCATTTTTAGAATTTTCAATTTTAATTGCACCATGGTCAGAAAGAGTTTTTACAATATATGGCCTATTCCATTTTGATTTTAATTTTTCAAGAAATAAATGCAAGCAAGAGTTATTAAGCGATACCCTTTGGCTTATATGCAACGACTTTTGATGTAAATGTTTGTCATAAATTTTCTTCATACTAGATTTTGCAATCTTGGCATTTTCAAAAGCATCATTAGGTATCTCCTCTAGCTCATTTAGTTGAAGCTTTCGGTAGAGACTCGCTTCATCCAAATTAGGATTAAATTCCTTGATTGCCCAAAATGACCTGTGCTCAAGTTTTACTAGTAAATGATAGATTTTCCAAATACTAATCTCTATGGTGACATCCCTAATATAGTCTTATGAGCAATACTATAAACCTATAAAGTATCAGTCATTCTCTTCAACCAATCTTTGCGATTTGGGTTAACAGTCTTTTCCAAAGTACCTTTAATTTTATGATTTGCTAATTCCACTTGTCCAGTAGTTTGTGGATGATAGAAGTACTTATTTTTTGAATGATACCATATTTTTGAAATGAAATTCCCACGAATCTATTGCAAACATGCTTACCTCCATCACTAATGATAGCACAGGGCATACCAACTCAAGTGAAAATATTTTCTCTTAGAAATTCCATTACCATTTTGTGGTCGTTAGTCTTGGTAGGATAGGCCTCTACCCATTTTGAGACATAATCCACACCAACTAAGATAAATTGATTCTTGAAAGAATAAGAAAATGATATCATGAAGTCAATTCCCCAACAGTTAAATATTTCAACAACTAAAATCGAGTATAGAGGCATCAGGTGATGTCTTATGAGGCTTCCTAACTTTTGACATCTCTTATATTTGATGCAAAGGTTGTGGAGGTCTTTAAATAAGGTAGGCCAAAAAAAACCACACTGTAAAATTTTGGCAGTAGTTTTGTTTGAGGAAAAAATAGGCACCATAGGCTAGGACATGATAAAAGTTAATAACATTGGAGATTCCCAATCAGGTATACATCTACGAATAACTTGATCTGTGTAATATTTAAATAAATATGGTTCATCCTAAAAGAAAGATCTAACATTTCTGAAAAGGAAAAATCTTTGCAAATATTTAATATGAATAACTTTAAAATAATAACCCACCATCAGATCTTCAAATCTCACTCTTAAAATAAATGCTAGGGTTTATAAATCTAATAATCAAAAAAATAAGTAAAAATCCACTCTGAAAATAAATTAAATCAAATGAGGAAAACCCTAGATCCTTGACGCGGACCAAACAAATAACTTCACTATAATCAAACGTTACAAGGAACTCACCCAAGAGATTATAAGTTCACCCAATCAATTATCCTATTGATCTACTTGTATCCAATCTCTCTTTCCTTGATTGCTAGACACCCACAATGCATTTTTCCATGAAGCTTCAATGCGCTCCAACTATTGTAGAAGCGCTCTTTCAATCTAGTAGACAACCCTAGATCTAGGATTCATACCTGCAATGCATATTTTTCGTGATGCTTCAACTCGCTCCAATCGTTGTAGAAGCACTCTTTCAATCTAGTAAACAACCCTAGATCTAAGATTCAAAAGCATATGATTTTCACTGTATAAGTGCTCTCTCAATCTAGTAGACAACCCTAGATCTTAAATTCAAAAACATATGATTTTCGCCAAAGAAATTTGAATGAGGTTGAAAATTAAGAAGGGTTTTTCCTCTCATATGTTTTTTTCCCACAAGTAATGATAAGTTTTGGTTTGGGAAAAGCGCTGAGTCAAAAAGATGCTTTCTAGTATTTAAAGTGAAAGATTTAGGGTTTAGAATGGGGTAAGTCATAGTACAAGAACAAGACCCAAAATTCTATAGTCTTTACAAGCAAGTTGCGAGCACAAGCTGCTCGTGAGACAAACTATTCTTGTACAGGAACTGGGCTGGGTTGCATAGCAAATAACAAGGGCATAAAACAATGCTAGTTGCGGGCTGGTCTTGGGCACAAGTTGCCTATAATTGGAGCATAACCGTATAGTCTTCAACCTAGCTAATTTTTGAATCTTCTATCAATTCTCTCTTCTTTTAAACATCCATGATAATAAATAGAAGTCTGCAAACACTCTTTGGCCCTGTTTGCTCACTTATCTTGAGATTCATGACTCATTAGATGACATTGTGACATTCTTAACTCTAACAAAATAAAACTTATAAATAAAGTGTTTGCTCAAGGATTGCCAACACAAATAAGCCTTATACAAAACACTAACAATTTTGAAGAAATTTTTTCTTATCAATTGTTTTCCATTCGATAGGTATTTCACCAGGTGCGAGTAATTGGCTATATCAACATACTATGGAGTAATTATACTCAAACTGAAGAGTTGTTCATCAGAAAAAAAAAATCATCAATAACTCTCTCATCATTATTTAAACTACCTTCAAGAAGTTGAGATAAATGATCCACGACTACATTTTCTACTCCTTTTTATCTCCAATTTCCAAGTGAAATTCTTGAAGGAGGAAAATCCAACGTATAAGATGAGCCTTTATCTCTTATTTTGTCAAAAAGTATTTTAATGCTGAATGATTAGTGAAAACAATAAACAAAGATCCTATAAGGTATAAGCAAAACTTATCTAAGATAAAGACTACGACAAGTAACTCTTTTTCAATAGTTGTGTAATTTCTCTATGTCAGGTTCAAAGTTTTGCTGGCGTAATAAATGGCATGCAACTTGTTATCATTACGTTGCCCTAAAACTACACCTATGGCTAAGTCACTTGCATCACACATGAGTTCAAAAGGTAAAACCAATCAGGTGGTTGTATGATAGGTGCTAAGGTCAGGCATTCCTTAAGGTGAACAAAGGTTTTTTTACATTCGAGGGTCCAATTAAAAACTATATCTTGTGTTAAAAGTTGATAAAGAAATAATGACAACAAAATTGGATACTGAACTGAAAGATTAAATAAAACGATGATAAAATCCAACATGACCTAAGAAATAATGAACATCTTTGACATTTTTAGGGGTAGGCAATTGTTAGATTAAGTCTTCTTTAGCTTTATCTACCTTTATTCTTTAAGTACATTCAATATGGCCTAAGACAATTCCATGTGTTACCATAAAATGACATCTTTCCAATTTAGTACTAAATTTCTTTTTTCACAGCTCATCAGTACTTACTCAAGCTTAATTAAACAATGTTATAGAATTTCTATAGATGGAGAAGTCGTTTATGAAAACTTCTACAATTTTCTCTACCATGTTACTAAAGATACTTAACGCGCACCCTTGGAATGTAGTTGTATAATCCAAAAGGCATACGTTTATATGCAAAAGTTCCAAATGGACAGGTAAAAGTTGTCTTAGCTTGATCTTCAGATGCTACTTCTAATTGATTATAACCTAAGTATCCATCCAGAAAATAGTAATATGCTCTTCTAACTACTCGTTCTAGAACTTGGTCAAGAAATAGTAAATGGAAATGATTTTTACGAGTAATTGAATTTAATTTCCTATATGAGTAAGGACTAGAATATCATTTTCATTTTTTATCATTATAACTCCAGGCTTCTTAGGTACAACTTGCACAAGACTTACCCATTGAGAATCAACTATGGGGCAAATAATTCTGGCATCAAGAAGTTTAAGGACTTCAACTTGAACTACCTTTTTCCTATTGGGATTCAAACGTCTTTACATTTGTCTAACAGGTTTCACATTCTCCTCAAGATAGATACAATGAGTACAAACTAAGGGGCTAGTACCTTTGAGGTCAGCTATCGTCCATCTTATGGCTTTTTGATGTCTACTAAGTACTGCGATAGGTTGGGATTCTTGTTTTGAATTTAACTCTAAAGAAGTTATAACAAGGAAGGTCTTGTTACTACCAAGAAAAACATATTTCAAAGTGTCAGGTAAAGGTTTAGATCGAGATGTGGAGCTTTCTCTTTAGAAGATTTAACTTTTTTAATCAAAGGTTCTAATGTTTCAAATTTAGGCACCTATTGTCCTACGGTCATTACAGTATTCATCTCTAGGCATGAAATAAGTTTATCATCTTCAAATTCTCCAAACATGGGGGATATGTTCATAAAGGCTAAAGCTTTTTCCAAAGGGTCTTTTATGAATTCTCTATCCACATACTCTTGAACAATATCTTCAATTAAAGTAACCTTACAAATTTCTTCTACTTCTACTTGTTGCTTACTTGCATTGAAAATATTTAACTCCACTGTCATATTTCAGAAGGAAATTTTTATAATCCCACTCCTATAGTTGATTAAAACATTGGATGTTGCTACAAATGGGCAACCAAGTATGACAAGGTTTTGATTAGGGTACTTAGTTTGAAATCAATTGAGTGTCAAGGATGACGAAAACTATGGGAAAGTGAAAATCATTAACTTCTACTAATACATCCTCGATTATTCCTTAGGGAATCTTCATAGAATGATCAACTAGTTGTAAATAGAGTAAGGTAAAAGATTTATCCTAGCTCCTAAATCAAGTAGTGCCTTGTCTATGTAATGTTTGCCAATATAATAAGATATTGTTGGACAAGCAGGATCTTTGAATTTTAGTAGAGCTTTGGATTGTACTATGGCACTAATTTGTTCAGTTAAGAAGGTTTTCTCTTTTACATATGATCCTCTCTTAACTGTACAAAGTTCCTTCAAAACTTTGCATATGATAAGATTTGTTTAACAGCTTCTAAAAGTGGTATGTTGATCTTTACTTGCTTGAAAACTTCTAAGATCTCATATTGTTGACCATCTTTCTTCTTTTCTTTGTGCATATGGTGCTCTAGGGACAAATCTATTTCTTTTTCTTCCATGTCATCTATTTTCTCTTTCTCAGAGTTGATAGGTTCGAGTTTTGCTCATGCTCTTTTTCTTTTTCTTTTTCTTTTTTCTTTCTCCTTCTGTTCTTTTCCAGGTTGAGTTACTAGGTTCTTATGAAACACAGTCTTGTCAACTTCTTTCCCATTTCAAAGTACAATCACTATTTAGAGTTGTTTAACATTTTCTAAGGCTTGGTTCTCAACTTGATGAGCTTGGGCTTGAGGATTGGGTTTTGGTTGGGCAAGAAATTTTCCTTTTTCTTAGGTATTCAACACTTGGATTATAATGGTTAACTGGATTTTATTATCATCTAAGGTTTGGATATTCTAGGCCCAAAGGTTGTTTTTAGTTTGAATGAATTGGTTCAATTGATCTTCACAGGATCTCCTATATGGTGGTCCATAAGGTCCTTAGAATTGGTTAGGCTGTGGAGGCAGAGGTCGAGATACTACTAGAGACTGTTGTTAAATTGGGATTTAGGGTTAAGGTACCAGTTAAGGTTAAGGTGCATTGCTCAGTTAAGGTTAGGTTGATTTTCCTCCTTGATTGGATCCAGGATACGTTTTTGGTATTGGTTGATGGCATTGACATGGATTGTATCTCTAATGGCTGGAATAGATGGACAATCGTTGGTGCCATGGGTTTGATTATCGCAAGCTAAGGAGAAAACTTATTTTGTAAGCTCAAGTGGATCTTTTCCAACTTCAAAGTCTCAATTTCCCTAGTAAAAAGCAGCTAATTTAGCATTTAAACTTTCAGTCTCAATAAGTTGGTAGATACTATTGCCTTTAGGATGATTATTTCTAATCTCTATATTATTTGTGCCAGTGTTATCCCAATTTTGAGCATTTCTGGCTAGGAAGTCAAAAACATCATAGGCTTCTTACGGTATCTTATCATAAAAACCTCCATTACATATCATCTCTACGACTTGTTTGAATTGAGGTGTTAATGAACTATAGAAAGTACTAACCAATCGCCATATTTCTAGTCTATGGTGTGAACAAGAATTATGAAGGGTTTTTAATCTTTCCCAACATTGATAGAAAGTTTCATTAGGTTTAGGAGAAATTTTGAAATTTAGTGTTGAATAGCATCTGTACAATTTGCATGAAAGAATTTCTTTAGAAATTGGGCTTGCAGTTCATCCCAATTGAGATCGAACAAGGTCTAAGGGTATTAAACCAAGTAGTAGCTTTATCTTTAAGTAAAAATGGGAAAAGTTTCAAACAAACTAATTAATAATTGCAATTTTGGTCTTGGAAGGTGAAATAGATATCACTAAATCTTCTAATATAGTGATAAAGATTTTTAGAATCCATCCCATGTAATGTCGGAAGGAGATAAATCATCCCAAGTTTGAATTTGAATGAAGCATGATTTTCAGCCAATTAATACACAATTGCGGTGTATGTCTTATCGAATGTAATCGATTTCTAATGGATAGTTCTCCGTAAGGAACAACTTGATTTTCAACATTTGTCATCTCCTTAGTTGAAGATAAACTTGTGAAAAAAGAAATTGGTGAGTTTGGTGTAGATGTATCTACCTTAGTGTTTGAATTTGAGTTATCCCATCTAATGTCTTCCACAATTATCTCTAGTCCACTCACTCATGCACTAACATAAATATAAAGGTAGAAAGAAAGAATAATATATTTTTTATAATTTTGTTTTTACATTTTAGCAAAATTTAAAAGAAAATCTCCAACAGCTACACCAAAAACTTGACTATGCTCTACTTATGAAGCTAAAAATATAACTCTAAAGTATAAAAGAGTACAGTTGTAGTTAAAAACCCAGTGAGTACGTGGTTGAATCCATAGAGATTTTCTATATTGTGCTTTAAATAATAATAATTTCTAAATAAATAATAAAAATAAATAAATAAATAATTTTTTGTAAGAAAATTTAAATTAATTCAAACGTTGTAATTAAAAAAAAGTAATACAGATTTATATTTAATATTAAAAATAACTATTCCTATTTTAGAATCCAAATTAGAATTAATAATTATTTAGGATATGCTATTTTTCCTCAGTTGCATTGATCACCTTAAAGGATCAAAACAATCAGAAGATTTTGAAATAATGTCCGTTTTCAATAAAATTAAGATGGTTGATTTTTAAGGAAATTATAATCTATTAGAATCCCCAATAACTTCAAAGAATATGGTCGATACTAATAGTTTTCAAATGTCCAAACTTTTTGACTTTTTAAGAAAATTATATTTCCATTAAATTTACCAGTAATTTTTAGAAAAATATGGTCAAATTTAATGGTTTTTGAAAGTTCCAAAATATACTTAATTTATTGATTAAAAAGCCCTAAAATAATTTTTATTCAATTCATTGGCACACAACCCTAAATAAGAATTAAATCCTAATCTTTCATCCTAATAGGAACAGAACATAAATCTAGCCTAACATAATTTCAATCAAAGCAGAAAAAAAAAATTGAACATTTATACCAAAAACAATCAGATTGAAATATTGAAACCAATTAAAATTTTAAACTAAACTAACTTACTTTATAATTGTAGAAAAATAAATCTAGTTCCGTATAGAAAACTGAAATGGAAATGCTACTACTACTACAACTTAGAAAAAACAAATGAAGAACTTTGAACTAGACTTCGTATCCATACACTGATACGAAGCAAAGACCAAAAACTTAAACTATGAAGACTGAAAGCAGAAACTAAAACCTAAACTACTAACTATATCTCTCTATGTTGCAGTGTGTCTCTCAAATTGTCTATGAAGAGGGGCATTTATAGGTTTTTGAAGGCGGTTTGCGGGATAGGGAGAACTGTAATTCAAGTTGCTCCTGAATTCTATCTTTGATTGCTAATAATTATAATATATAATTATATACTGATGCTTAGCTACTTCTAGTAACCATCTTCATCTTCTGGATTAGAGAGGCTCGAATTGCATCAAAGTATATCAGAATTCTTTAGGAGGCGTCATGACACCAAGGTAAACCGTCACATTAGGACATGGTGTCACAAAGGCCGTCATGACGCGTTGTAGGCATTATGATGCCCGATTGATATTTGTCTGTTTCATTTTATTTCATTCTTACAAGATCAATATGAAGATTAAATAAATTTAAAACAATAAATTTTGTTTTATTTATTTAGTAAATTTATTATAAAACTCTTATTTACTAAATTATCTAAATTCTTAACTAAAATTTCTATTTCAACCTAATCTTATATTTACTTATATTATTTTACTACCTCACCTAGATTAAAAATCAAGTTTCAAAATATAACAATAGCATTCAAGAGCTCACATCACACTTTATAATCTGATACGTGCCCAGTGCGTTTTCGATCGCTCGATCGCAACAGGTGGCAACTTCTCTCGGGATGGAAACCCCTAACTTCAAGGGTCCTCTTCGCAGTCATAGTCTCACTCTATAATTTTCAATTTTATTCAGTCATATATGCAACCCCTTTAGAACATCCATTTTAAAGTTTATATCATAATTCTTTGTCTACGGAGTAACCCTTTGATAGAAAATTAAATTACATCGATGTATATACATGAATCCCTTTTATAAAATATCTGAAGGGTGTATGATTTATTATTTTTCATATTTCGAATAGAATTCAGTACTCTCCCACACTACTATGAGTCATAAAGCATGACATTTGCATAACCTTGTTTTACTCTGTACATAATTGAAAGGAGTTATGTAGTAGTATGACTTGTTCATCCCGTACGAGTACCTAACCCTCTCCTATGCTACTATCAACCTAAAATTTTTTTCTTTGGAAAACTGGACATTTGAAATACTAAGGTGCAATGGGTAAAATTGTGAACCTCATATCACAATTAGTTAAGTTATAAACTAAAGCTTCACTAAACCCAAAAGTGCAAGAGCACTGGAGAGGAGAGTTTATTATTAACATACCGTCTGCTCCTTGTGATTGCATATATCCATAATTCTTTAGTGTAAGCCCCAGTTGACTCACAAAACAAGATAAATAATTTTAGATATTATAATCAGAGGCGGACGCACATGATGTTGAGAATCAGCGATCACCTACGCTGAGTTTTAAATAATTAATGTAATTTAAGGAGTTATGATATCATGCTCGGTGGTGGTGTAGTGGGCTAGTTTGAAGTCAATGGGTTTTCCTTGCTGTAAAGTTGAGAGTTGAGAGTTCGAGTCTCTCCTGCCTCTGCTACCTTTATTTATTTTTGTTTTTTTGGTAATTACTAGCTTTATTTTTTCCTTCCTACTAGTTCTCTTATTTTTATTTTCTTCTCCCCACTATTTTAGCTTTATTTTTTTTTTTGGTAATTACTAGCTTTATTTTTTCCTTCCTACCAGTTCTTTTATTTTTATTTTCTTCTCCCCACTATTTCTTTTATACTCATTATTATTATTATTATTATTATTATTATTATTATTATTATTATTATTACCAGTTATTTTTTTTATTTTTATTTTCTTTTTCCCATTATTTCTTTTATGCTTATTATTATTATTATTATTATTATTATTATTGACAAAAAATAAGAGTAACTTACTTTTATATTTTTTATAAGAAATATTTAATATTAATGTATAATATTTTGTATTTTACCAAATTTTATACATTTATTTGAAATTTAAAATTTTACTTTTAATTTACACCTACGTTGACCTAAATTTCTGGATCCACCACTGATTATAATGGTTCATTTGACAAAACTACCAATTTTCATTTTTAGATTTGTAGTTTTCATTTTTATAATAGAAAAAGAAAAAAAAAAACCTTGAAAATGCATTTAGTAATAATAGTTGTAGGTTGGTAGTTATGGTGTTGAGAGGGTAGACAGCGACGATGGGTGGCAACCAATATTGGATGTGTAGTTAGAAGTACATGAGTGATTAGAAGTGAGTAGCAACCGGAGACAAATATGATGGCTAACAGAGGTGGTTAAAAGTGGGTATTAGCAGTCAATTAAAAATGGTTGTAGTCAGAGATAGTGGCAGTGGTCAATCAAGGGTGGCAATGGTCAAATACGATGATGGCAGTTGCTAGAGGGTGGCAGAGGTGATGGTGGGAAGTTGGCGATGGTGGTGATTAGTAGTGGTGATGGTGATTGATAAAACACTTTTTTTTTTTGTTATTTTCATAATTAAAATGATTTTTATTTTTCTTAAAATTGAAAGGTAGAAACATATTTACAAAAAGAGCTTTCATGTTTAGTTTTGAAAAAAAAATGAAAACAAAAGCTAAAAATTGAAAATTTTAGCTCTAGATATAAGTGTATATATTCAGTCCTAAATCCAGAATATAAAATATAGTGAAATTGAACTGCAGTCGTAAAATGTTATTAATTTTTTTCAAGAATTAGGGATTGTTTGAAGCACAAAAAAAAAAAAAAAAAATGCTAATTTTCTAATGTTAGGTGTCTAGTGTATTTCTCAAAAAATAAAAAAAATAAAAAAATGTTAGTGAAAATAAAAAAACAATTAAAAATTTTTAATGTGAAAAAGTTAAAAATCCACAAACAACCCCCTTCCCCCCCCCCCCCCCCAAAAAAAAAAACTCTTGATTGGTTTAGGATTCCTTTGGTTTCACTTTTCGTCTTATATGATATTTTTCACCAAACTTTAATTATTTTTTTAGAAAATGTATCTATTGGATGTGTTAATCACATTCAAAAAAAAAAAAAAAAGAAAAAATATACATCCATTTGAGTGAAAACCATTCGTTTGAATAAAAAAATAACGAAAATTTTTGTTTTTATATTGTTTTTAACCTTTAATTAAACCGGCTTAAATTTTTTAATTTCTATTTTTATAAATAAAATTAATATACCTAAAAGTTAGGTCTCCTAAAAAAATTAAATTTTAGTAAATAAAAAGTCATATAAGAAAAACAGTTCGAAGCTAAAACAAAACCAAACGCCACCTTGTATTTAAGTTCCATTTGGGAACCCAGGCTTTTTAGCAATTTGACTTTTTGATTTTTTCTACAATAATCAAATTTACTCTCTTATATTTTAATTTTTTTTAAGTAAAAATATTAAATTAATAAAAAAAATTTAACTTTTTTTCTTTCCAAACTTAAAAAAAAAAATAATTTTTTTTTTAACTTTCGAAACCAAGCCTTAAACCAATCACAGTGCAGGAAAGCTGAGACAGAGAACAAGTACATGGTGAGTTTGTAACAGTGAGCAGGTTATAAAACTGCTCCTGAAAAGATATAAAACAGAGAGACAAATAGCTGGAAAATAAATATATATTTAAATCAAGAAAAAAATGTACAAGCATTCCAAAGCAGTAAAACCACCCGAAGTACTACCCTACTTCTCATACAACCGCCCACACCCCATAGATTCCCGTTCATCGGCTAAGGATCAGAACCCTACCCCAGCTGCGCCCAAGCCGAAAGTGGCTCGGCGGAGCGGCTCAAGCTTCCTGTTTTTCCAGAAACATGTATCCGGCGCCAGCTTAGCCGCCGCCGTCCTCATTGGTTCAGACTTGCATCGCGTCAGGACGAACGGCTCGTAAGCCACGGCGTTCACCAGCTTCTGCTCGATCATTGTCGCCATCGACACGGCCGCCGGCTCTGGGAACGAGCAGGACGATCGCGGCGGCTGCTGGAGCGGTGGCTCGTAGCGCGCAGTGTTCTGCGGCGGCAGCACAGGGTTGGAGTCGGTGCTGATCCTTTTCTTTGGATCATCCCCTCCGTCGACGGCTGCGTTGACCGGTGGTCGCTCCGGTATCCATCTGATGAAGTCGGTACTGCAGACCCAGGTCTCCTTGGAGACCTCCATCGAGACCTTGGGCTCGCACATCATCAGCAGCAAGCAGTCCGGCAACACCGAGTTGCTCTTCTCTCTCTCTTGCTGCTTCTTCTCCACCTCACTTTCTCTCTCCTCTGACTCCATAGCTTCATCTTCATTCTGGGTTTCTTCTGATTCGGATGTCTCTTGGATCAATGTCACTTCCAAAGGCCTCTCTTGGGTCTCTTTCACTTCGGCTGACTTCTCCTCCGTGTCTTCTCCTCCTCCCAATGTGGCTTCCTCTGCTAATGCTAATGCTGCAGTTTCTTTTTCTTCGTTTTCTGAGTCTGAATCTACTGATATCACTGAAGAAGAGCGATGGCTCGCGACTCTCACTTCCTCGTCCTCGTCTGCCTTCTCTTCTTTGTCTCCCATTTCTTGAATCAACATTATAGCATCTGCTTCATTTTCTAATTTCTCTGGATCTGCAAGAGCTTCAGATGTAGGATCGCTCACCTTATTTTCTTCTGCATCTGCTGCAAAGTCCACTTCTTGAACCACCGGTTCTTGCTTCTTTTCTTCTTCCTCTTGCAGTTCCTCATTGATCTCTAAATTCTCTTCTGGGTTTTCTCTCTCTTCACCTTCTTGTATCCCCTTGACGGAATTTAGTTCCGGTTCTGTGTTTTCCTCTTCTTCTTCTTCTTCTTCTTCTTCTTCTTCTGCATCTTCTTCTTCTTCTTCGTTAGCTTCAATTGAAATCAACTTCTCAGACGCTTCAACCTCTTTATCCTCCAATATTGTCTCACTATTAAGTGCTTCACCTTCAACATCATGTCCTTGGTCATCTTCCTCCACCACTTCATGATCATCATCAGCGTCTTCTTCTTCTTCACTTTTAGGAGGAGGTGACTCCCAGAAACGATTGGTAAGAGCTGCCATTCTCATAGGATCAGATCTGCACCTCATCAGCAACAGAGCATTCTTTGGAGGGATGCAGATGCTCACTCTCGCTTCCAGATCTTCCTCCCCAGCACCATCTCTCTCTTCCAATTTCCCATCATGTTTGATCTCCATCTCTTCCACAACATGCCTTGTCAGAGTTGTCTCTCTCGACGCTGTTCTTCTCTCATCCTCTCCTCCCACCACCAACTCTATCTCCCTTCCTTTCCCTCCCTCACCATCCTGCAACGCCACCAACCACCTCGCAAACACAGCCCCACAAGAACTCTGCCCATTATTGTTATCGTTATTATTATTCCCTTCGGTCGATCTGGTCCCCTTGTCATCCTTTTCCCTTCCGCCGGTCGAAAAGCAAGAGGACCGGCATGGAAACAGACAGCTGAACTCAGCCCCAAATGCTCGCAAAGCCTCACAAATCGTCAATGGAAGATGAACCCACCTCTGGTTTCTGTGGGGCAAGCACTCCTGTTGTTGCTGCTGTTGATACTGATGATGATTGTTCTGGGTCGTCTGATTGGGGTTGTTATTCAACCCATCACGACTCTGCTCAATCTTTCGAAAACTCGCTTCGCCCCCTCCTCGCCTCTTCGACAGGGTTCGCATCCTCTTCCCCTGTTTCTTCGTCTTCACCCGAACCTGCCCAATGCAGGTCACCTTCGGAGACGAAGGCTCCGGGTTCTCAAATGCGCAGCCCCGCTTCCTGCCGCCGGTGGGGAACATCGGCGATTGGCCGCCTTTCAGACTCCCGTTGGTTCTGAGTCTTCGGCTGAGAGATGTGGAGAGAGCGATGGGTGGGTCTCGAGCGCGACCTGGGCTGAGGATTGACTTAGAAGAGATCTTCATTGTCGAAGAAGTAGAAGAAGAAAAGCGAGAGGTGAAGCAGACGAAGAGCTCGCTCGTACTACTGTTACTGCTGGTGCGATGGGGTCTCTCTGATGAGTCCATCATTATTCTGTTTCACCCATTAACACAAAATGGTGATGATTTTTTGTGAGAGAGAGAGAGAGAGAGAGAGAGAGTCTCACTGTATGATTAAAAAGCTCTCTGTAATTGCTTGTAACGGCGGTTTATGTGTGGAGAGAGAGAGAGAGAGAGAGAGATATGGAAGATGACGATGTGCGGTTTGTCTTTAGCCAAAAGTAAGGATGAGTCTTGGGGTTCAATGGACCTTATAGTATGACCTGTTTTTTTCCATATGACGATAATGCCATTGGCCTTTCTAAGAAAATCCCTACTTTTGTTAATAATTTAGGACAATAGTCCATTTCAACAGACCCAAATTAATAAAGTTGATTGGAGTGGCACGCCTAGAGTCCTCCAAGGGTTACCCTAAAGCCATTTCCATTTGAGTTCTCAAAGTTTTTGGTGCCCAAAAGCAAATTAAAAGTCTGAAAATGACTTCCATTCCCAGACGCCTCTTTTTTTACGTGGTTTGGGTATCGTCCTCCGGTTACATTCTGGGCATTAAAATTAAGACAGATGTTATGTGGGCTTTACTTTATATTATAAATAATGAGTGTTGGCTCTTTTGATGTGCGAAATTATATAATATTTTTTAAATAAAATATAATTTTAAATATATTATAAAATATTTTAATAAAATTATATAATTTCATAAAATAACTATTGAATTATTTTTTATATTTTTTATTTATATTAATATCAGTAAGTAGATAAATTTAATTATAGTCAGACTTTTCATTTTAATATCAAATATTTATATTTTATCAAATTTTGATTTGACCCAATCATAAAAATTAAAATTTGTTCTAAAATATATATTAAATCATAAGTTTACCTAACGAACTCGATCTCTTTTTTTATTTCAAATTATTTGTTAATTTTAATTATTTACTCAATTTACAAAAATCAGCTTGAGTTAGAAATCCTATTAATTCTAATTTTATTAAATTAATTTTTGACTAATTTTATAAAAATAACACAAACTAAAAATATTATATTTGTTAATTATTTATTATAATTTATAAAAATCACTCATAGATTGAGTATTATTAATTAAATTTTTAACTGATAGTTAACATGACTAATTTAATTTTAAAATTGAACTTAAAAAAATTGCTCTTTAGTCTAATTAATGTTTAAACACTTCCATGCCTAATTAATAGTAAGCAATTTTTTTTGTATTTTAACTTTAAAATATATTAAGAGTTGTTATTATGAGAAGAGTTAGATTTGTTTAAATTTAATTAATTTTTATTTCAAGTCTAATTAATTATTTAAATTTGTAAATTTTGCGATGATAGTTAACTAAAATTGTGAATACCATGCAAGATTTAGTAATAATTTTTTTGATTTTGTTGGCAACCCGCCACCTCTGGTCACCACAACCACCTCCGACCAATCTCCACCTCTATCAACTGTTTGCCACCTCCACAAACCTTCACTGCTGCGGGCACCTCAAGTCACAACCTTCAATACTAGCCGATCACCACTACCATCGCTATCGATCACTGTCAACCATAACCTGTCACTACCATAGCCAACAATTTCAATCACATTTTCTAACGGCCACTCGTAACCTCCTACTACCGTTGCCACGGGT
Organism: Vitellaria paradoxa; assembly: GCA_019916065.1. Taxonomy (NCBI): domain Eukaryota; kingdom Viridiplantae; phylum Streptophyta; class Magnoliopsida; order Ericales; family Sapotaceae; genus Vitellaria; species Vitellaria paradoxa. The sequence continues at coordinate 36,507,343 of CM034234.1, forward strand.
GGTCACTACCACAATCACATTTCTAGTATTATAACCACTAATCAATTATTATTACCAAATGCATTTTTAAGTTTGTGTTTTTCTATTTTGAAAACTAAAAATCATAAATGAAATACAAAAACTAAAAATTCAACATAAAAGGTGAACTCCAAAATTGAAAACTAAAAGTTTTCTCAAACCAACCCTTAATGAGCCAAAAATGAATTCAATTACAGATTGTCTTGGGTACTAAAAGCAAGCTTTTGGTATTTTATAACTTATTTTGTTTTATATGAATTTTTTAGTAAAATTTGATTTTTTATTTAGTAGTTTTAAGGTGTGTTAATCATATTCATAAAAAAAAATAAAAAATTTAAAAATTCATGACCATTTTAAAAAAAAATCTAAAAAAAAAATTAACTTTTTTGGTCTTTTAGTTTAATTTTTGGTTTTTAAAGTTTTTTAAACCAGGCATGAATTTTTTATTTTTTATAATTTTTTTATGAATGCAATTAGCATGTCTAAAGACTAAAAAAAAAAAAAAATCAATTTTTGTAAAAAAAAAATGCCATATAAGATAAGTTAATTGGTAGCTAAACCAACCCTAATTAGACTTGTGGTGAACTTGAACAAACTTATTTAAAAAAAAAAAAGAAAAGAAAAAAAAAAATAGCAGCAGCAGCAATAGCAGCAGCAGTAGTCACTCGCCTGGAATTTGGCTCATTTACACCTTAGTGTTTGGAGCATTTGTATCAATTTTTATTAACATGTTATCTATTTTACGTACACAAATACTAATTTTTTTCAACTCACAGACTCTCTACTCAATAGCAATTGTTTCCAAATTTCTATATCTAATCTCTACATCTTTAAAATATTAGCTTCATCTTCCTTTTTTAATTTTCAAAATTTTTAATATAAATTATTTAAAAATCACATTATTACTGATTATATATTATTTTTAAAATAAAAATTAATTTAACAAATTAATATTATGACTTTATAAATTAATAAAATATATTAATTAATAATAATTTAATATTTAAAAGTAAATATTCAGTTGAGAAAAAAAAAGAAAAGAAAAGTCATGAATTATTTCTCTTAGGTATGTAATTTAGAAACTCTGAACAAGTGTGTTTTTGACCAAAATTTTTATTTTGCGTACAAATTCAAGTTGTTAAACGCTAATGCCAATGCTTTTATGACGTATGTGTAATTTAAAACCAACAAAAATATTGTCAACTGCTCAAATTGCCCCGTTTGGTGCATCAAGAAGTATCAAAAAAATAAAAAAATGTAATATGTCATATACTTTTAGGCGTTAGGTGGCACCACTAAAATTTATCAAAATTTCTGTTAGAATATTTGCTAACGAAACGTTCCAATGTCTGTCATGTGAAAAAGATGAAAGTCTGTCAGTGGCGTTGCAATAAAAGTTGTCAGGCCAAAAAAAACTTGTTGAAACAAGCATTCTAGCACCTGCTCCAACGAATTTTAAAAAAAAAATCTTGACCTTCTCCGTTAGAATAGGCATTCTAACACTCGTTTCAACGGATTTAAAAAAAATATTGACCTTTTTGTGCATAGGTCATTCGTGCACAAATCACAGAATTGGTAGAATTTGAAAAATTTTAGTGATTTTTGATATCTTTTGGTCATTTTTAGTAGATTTTTATTGCAACAAACAGCCAAGCAACTGCACTTGCTGTCAAAAAAATACAAAAAATTTAAAAACAAAACAAAAAATAACTTTTGGCACTATGCTATTGGGTTACACATCGACCAGGGTTGTTTAAAATTCATTAATTGTAATTTTTATGAGTGGAAGTTAAATCGAAGTTTAATACCCATTATTTTTTTTCTTTTAAATTTGGTTGGGGTAGATCGACTCATTATTGCACGTGGAATAGGTTATACATGTATAGCCACCATCTGTCTTAGTTTGGTAAAACAAAAGACATCGGTTTGTTTTCTTTACCTGCCATTTGGTTGTTTTTCTAGTTTTTATTTTTGTTTTACAAGTTTTATATTTTAAAAATCTTAAAATAAAACACAAAAATAAAAAATATTTTATTTCTCTTATTTCGATATTTTCTTTATTTTATATTAAAAACACTCAAAATGATTTTTTGTTATTTTTCACTTCATGTGTAAACCTATTTTCTATTTTCTAAAATAAAATTTGACAACACAAGTGACCAAATACGTTTTAAGCTATTTTTCTTATTTTCAAAAGCGTAAAATGAAAAATGAAATCAAAATAGAAAATTAAAAATAAAAAAGAAAATAAAAATAAAAACAAAAAATAAAAAATAGAAAAACAAATCAAATATTATCTTAATGGTTTAATTTTTGACATTTTGATAATAACACCAATTTATAATTAGAATATAGTTAAAAGTTAGTAATTAAATTAGAAGAGAATCCAACTCACTGCTTCCTACTATTATGGAAGTGGGTTGTCAACAACTAGACTACTCCTAAGGGTGGATTTGTTTATTTATTTATATTTTGGTAACTTTTTTTCAATTTGTTAAAATTTATTATTTTTATTGTTGGTAGGAAAAAAAATGATTTATTCCATTGTAAGCGAATTTTCTTATTTTTGAGCATTGTAATAACATTCATCGCCATTGTATGATATTGCTCGCTTTGAATTCAATTAAGTGCAATGCAAGAACTTTTAAAGAGATTATTCATTCTAGTACTAATTTTGTCCAAGTAGGTTTACTACAAAGTTTTAATAGAATTTGGTGATCTAACTTTAAAATGCATTATACTGTGAAGATGTAAATTATATATACATATATATGGTACTTCCTTTACTAAGGTGACGTAAAATAGAATATTTTACTACATCTCAATGGTAGCTAAATCTCTGGTCAACCTACCTACATCACTATTAGTCCATCACATTTACTCCCTTCAAGCACAGGCCTTTGCATTATTCCACTCTTTTGATTGGGCTTTGTCTCTGATAGCATTTATAAAAACTCTCAGTCTCCACATTATAATGTTATCGACTTTAAAAGGTTACTCATCTTGGTATTACTCTTATTAAACCTTATTTAACAACAAAGTTCCAATTAAATTTGGTACCTATGCAAATTTAAAATATATTGCAAAATGATATATCAAATTATACATATTTGATACTTATTCCATTCAGATAATAAAGGATAGAAGTATTTCACTACACCTTACTAGTAGATCACTTGCTTTCTTATCGATTTATCTATATCATCGCCAATATATCACAAACATACCTAAAAATTATTTTTAAAAAAATTAAATATTAGTGAAAAAAAAATTATATAAGACTAAAAAGGAGACGGAAATAAGACTCGCTTCTTCCCGATTTACCAAACGAAGACTTGTCCTAAGTCTATGAGTATCAAACAAGCAAGCACACTATAAAGAGTGAGCTTCCACATCTTTGTCTTCAAGCAAGAAGTAAGGCTTCGTTGGATTCCAAAAAAGCATTTTTTTTTATCTCTTTCTTAGCTGTTCTTAAATTTTATATAATTTTTCCATGAAATTTTATTTTTTTTAGAAGTTGTAGCTTTTAAAAGTATTCATCGTATTCGTAAAAAATAAAAAATTAATTTTTTTTGTTATTTTTTAAACTAATAATTTTTTACTTAAATGAACGTAAATTTTTTGATTTTTTCTTGAACGAGATTAATGTCTTAAAATTACAATTTTCTTTAAAAAATCAAATTTTGATTTAAAAAATTATATACATACCCAAATCGTCAAAAACCTCCTTTTAGTTGGAGTATTAAGTACAACAACCTCTCTCTTCTCAATCTCTCTCTTCCTCTGTCAACTTTCTCATCTTCCAACAACTCCCCTCCCAAAACCTAAATTTGTGAAATGGCGTGATGAATTTTGTTATCATCAGACGTTTGGAAGGTTAAAAATTAGAAAAATTTTTGTTATTTGAAATGTAAACTCAAAGTTATTGAGAGAATTGGCCTATTTGATACAGAATTGAAGGATTCGTTACAGTAGTTTTTGTATACTGTGTCAAAATTTTAAAAAATAATTGATGAACGTTAATAAATTCATACGAAATACAAAAATAATTAGAATTTCATAGAAGTTTGTCAAAATTTATAAAAATTTATAACAATTTGTAGCTTCAACCCCTAAATCTAGTACATTTAATTAACATTAAAATCATTTCAATTGTACAAGAGCTCAATTTAATCAAGTTTGTGGAAAACCAAGCTTAGTAAGCATTTAAACTAGATATTTAAATTCAAGAGTTCTGTTCAGCTAATTAGTAAATATGCTCTAATTTAAAAAACAAATCAGTTGGCAGTTGTAAAAGGCCACCTAATTACATAACCACCAAACCAATTAAAGAAAAGCTTAATCAAGTATAAAATAAATAAATAAATAACCTTTTTTTTTTATCCTCTTCAAGCATGATTCCCCGAGCATTCGCTTGAAATATACATCCGAGTTTGGTACATCTAATCATTCATTAAAAATGTTTAGCCCATGTATGCGGCTCTAAATTTTGTCCCAAAAAATTAAAAAGTTATCAAATTTTAGATTGTTAAATGTTCATGATAATTATCTAAAAGAATAAAGAAGTTTAAAAAATTTAAAAAAAAAAATGATAACAGCTAGAGAAAGTTAGAGATTCTTAATGTTAAAAGTTCGAAAAAATGGATAAATTTAGCACTTCAAATACACAATTTAATTAATTGATGTCCATGTAAAACTCTAATGAAGTAATTTGACTTTAAATGTAAGCAATTAAGTTCTCAATTCAAGTAATCGGATGATAATTTAGACATTTTATAATAAAAGAGCTAATTACACTGAACCTCTCTATACGATTATCGAATATCACTTACACCTCTGATCTAAAAAAGAATATCATATTTAGTCAAAATTAATTATATTTGAAAATTTATATAATAAAATAGAACAGTTTTTGAAAATATCTCTCTCACAAATTAAGATTCAACGGTTAAAATTATTTTTTTTTCATTAAACGATTGAAATCATTTTTATATTTTTCACTTCCCGCTCAATTCTTATTTTAATCAACCTCATTATCATCTATCTCACAAAATAACTTAGGCATTTTAAATTTTACTATATTTTAAGAATGAAAATCATATGTAAATCAAAATTATCAACTTAAATTCCACTCAATATGATTTTTAGGAAGTTGAACCTTCTAAATTAAAGCACTATAACTTATGTTTTATGGCATTTATAAAAAATTAATTGGAGAAAAAGACTAAAACACATGTTGTAACTGCCAGAACTTAAAGTTTTGAAAAAAAATTAAAACTCATGAATTATCATAATTTTTCGATTTGAACTTTTTGTCCAACGTTTAAAAAAATATAAGAAACTTAATATTAATTTTGTTCAAACTATATGGATTATCATATAGTTAGACCTCTTGTATTTAATCAAAATACCTAGGATGTCCTTTTGTTATATAAACACTTGTTTGGGAAGTGGATAAAATTTACTAGACTAGTGCGAGAGTTGTACATGAACTAAGAATCACGAATTCTTTTTCAATATATATATACTAGTAATAACTCGTACCTACGATATTCTAAACAAAATTAGTATTAAGTTTTAAATTTTTTCTCTGAAACTTTAGACCCTAATAGTTACAATGTGTCTTTTAGTCTCTCTCTCTTTCTAATTAATTTTTGACAAATACTATAAAAGAAAATACAAATTATGGTACTTTAATTTAAAAGATTCAACTTCATAGAAATTGTAATTGAGCAAATTTTAAGTTGAAAATTTTGATTTATATATGATTTCCACTCTTGAAATAGGTGAAATTCAAAATGCTCAAACTGTTTTGTAAGATAAATAGTAATGGGGTCTACTAAACTAAGAATTGAGCGAAAAGTTCAAAATATAAAAATGATCTCAATCGTTAAATGAAAGAAAAAAAATAATTCTTAGTAGTTAGATTTTACTTTATGAGAGAAATATTTTAAAAACTTTTCTATTTTATTATATAGATGAGTGGAGATATGAATGGAGAGGGATGTGATTTAAAACTTTGCGCGTGCAATTTGGTTATAAGGATGGATCAAAGTTGTGAATTGGTTAAGGTGGCGTACAAGTGTTGAGAAATGTGTAATGGGTTCGATGGGAGGCGTAAGTATGGGTTGATGTTGTTGAGTTGAGTAATTATCAATGGTTAGTAAATTGGGAATGATAAGGGTAAGGATGATAATAAAGTGAATATAATCTAAATGCGTTTCTTATATATACACACACCTTGATTTTTTATTTTATGTATTTGATTATTGATATTTGATTTTGTGGGAAGGTACTCAAAATAGTGAGAATATTGATTGCCCTCCGGTAAAAAACCATGTAACCTTTTCATGTGCACAGTTGAGATTGCTCCGTCCAGTAAGTTAGTCGTCTGCAAAGTGAGTAGGGTATTTATCATTGAATTTATAAAAAATATTTAAAAATTTAATTTTTAATATTAAAATAATAAAAATATAATTTAAATAATTTTAAAATAAATAACAAGTACTAACCCGCTAACTAGCACCCGTTACCTGTTTCACTTGTTGAATTTTAATAAACTAGTGGAAAGATCAAAATGTTTTCAAAAATAATACATCAAATTCAACTGACCCATCAACCTAGTATTCAATCCATGACAAGCCCCTACATGTATTACAAGTGCCAACATTCTTGTGCACATAATATTGAAGAATTAATACTTTTATAATAAAATTATTTAAAAAATACATAATTTTTTTCATATATTAGAAAATTTATAGTGTAGACTCATTTTTCCTATATTATTTGGTATATTTTTTAATTCACTTTTGGATTCATTAATCAAAGAATGATGATATATTGCATTTTTTATTAGTTTTTCCACTCCATACTATTAATTTTTTTTGTTAATAAACCGACAGTATATGGTGAAAAAAAATGAACGATGGAGTACAAAAAACAAGCACCTTAATTAAAGACAAAAAAAATGCATGAATAATACATATAAATGTGTGTGTGTGAAGACAAAAAAAATGCATGAATAATACATATAAATGTGTGTGTGTGTATATATAAAGAGAGAAATAAGAGAGAAGGTTTATTTATATAGCGTCTTACTAACTAGTACTCTAAGAGTATGGTTAAAGATTTATGATAGGATGGTATTATGGGTGTATAGAAAAAAAAAAAAAAAAAAAAAAAAAAAACAAATCAAACAACTAGAAAATCAAATCAAATCGACCACCTTGGTTTGGGCTGTTTTGGATCCAAAAATTGACAACTCAAAATGTTCAGTTTAGTTCTTGGGATAGTATGTAAAAGAATCAAATCGAACTGAACTGAACTAACTAGAAACCAACTCAAAAATTATAATACAATATTTATAATATATAATGTTACAGTTTTTTACATAATATATAGGCTCATATATATAAGGTTTGAATTAATCAGAAATAACATGAAAAACATATAATATACAATGGGGCTAACTCAAACAGAATCGAACTAACTCAAAATTTTTGATTTGGTTCCAAGTTGGGATCAATTTGGCTTCAAGTCCAAATTTTAAGAACTGAAAAAATTGATTGGTCTTGAGTTAAGTATGAATCCAAATTGAACCAACTCATGCACATCCTTAGATGACAAATATTCAAAACACACACTTAATCTAATTTTTGAAAATTAATTATAAATATCAAAACATCTTTTAATCATCTCAAAATACTGTATATTTATCACACCTCGAATTCTATGATGCAGAGTGAAACCTGCCAAAACACATATTCATACATCATCATATTATATAGATTACTCACCAGAGCCATACGATCCATTAAAGCAAATAAGATTAAATATAAATGGACTAAAAACAAAATTATAATAAAATATAACTAGCCTTGGTCATGGACTAGACAATCATGCTTCAAAGTAATATAATAACAATAGAGCTCAAACCTTACCTGTACAACCTAATTGAATTAAAATAATGTAATTACATTAAACCTTAACCCACATAGGCGACTATTAATACCATGAAAATCTCAAAAGAATATAACATAATAAAGATAAAATAAGAGAAGAATATTGTTTTTGGCTGGAAGTCCTAACCTAGGAATCTACACCAGAACTTGCAACAAAATTTGTAGGGAAGTAAGCACCAACTTTGCCTAGTTCACATGCAAACATACATAATATGCCCTAAATTGGTCATAATTGTGATCATTCAACTCAACAACAATACATCATCATATTCAACATGTCCTCATGTCATCATTTCATCCATTTTATTTTCAAGTCCTCATATAATCATCTTGTTACCGTGCCATATAATAGTAATATTAAATAGCCAAATGAATCATTCACGATTAACCTTTACATAATCACCTTAACTTACTAGATCTTATTAATCTCATTACTACCGAATAAGTTTGACATTTTATCTCATTATTATATCAATATTTTAACTTAACTTCTTCATCATTAACATTATCAAACATTATATCAGCCTCTAATTATGTTCATTAACATTATAAAATTGTCAAACATAATTGTCAAACTTGTATCCACACCAATTATCATTAAATGCATCATAGCATGTTACTATATGAACATGCATATCACATTATACAAACAGTATAAACCAACTCAACTTAATAACCTAATGCTCCATATTTATATCAACTTTAAGCATAGATATGGTTGAATCATTACCCGTAACTGTTCTTTTTCTATTAATCTATCTCATTCCCAGCCAAACTAACATCCAGAAGCATTTCAACAAAATGTAAGTAATATTTTATTTACAATAGTTGAACTATAGTTCGTGAATTGATTGTCTTATTTTCTCGACTCTTTATTCATTATTCATTTTATCATAATCCTCATCTTAATAAATCAACAATTAACACATATCAACACTCGTACATACTAACTATAACCAAAATTAAAACATAGTGAGCTTGGTATTTTGTTAGGTGGGTTTTTAGCCATAGACTACCAACCCATACTCCTTCGAGGCCAACCTTATATCAACCTTAACCAATATGAGTGAACACGACTCTCAGGCATCAGCCACCTTGGATAAACCTTAGGCATAAATGACGCCAAATGACCGCTCTCTAATTTGGTAGTGGATCACTCTCAAGTATAAGAGGTCGGTTGAGTTTAGTCTAGGTTAGTCCTAGGTCATCTTCCACAGGGAGCAAGGGTGTGACTAAATGTTGGAAAACTTGGTTTTGAAAATGCTTGCAAAAGTTTTAAAAAGAAAAGATGAAAATCTTTTTGGAGTTTTCGAATAGGGAATTGAAATGATGATTTGAAAATTAAAAACAAAAATCAAACAAAAAATGAAAACACGAAGATGCAAACTTTAACAAACTACGTAAATTGAACTTAAACGAACTATGTGAATGGAAACACTTGGCCTTAACCTAATCTTGTAATGTCCTCGAATGGCTGAATTCGGATATGTAGTTAATGCAACCTAGTTCTTACACCTGTAATATTAGGTCGGAAGATTTAACAGTTGAAAACCCTTTTTCGTAAGGAGATCGCTAATCTAGGGTTTTGAAATCAAGTTCGAAAATCATCGGGACATGGAATTGACCTTCGATTTACACGATTGTAACTGAAGTTCAACTGTATCACAAGTGATTCATTTTTGAAAATTAATCTAGGATTATGATCCTTACGTTTTTATTCAAAAGATGATAAACAAAATTCAGTTCGAACTATCCGAATTCAACTCCTTCGATTCAATTACATTCCTAGGTTAAAACCAAGAAAAACCCTAGCCTGGCATTGCAAAAGCATGAACAAAGCCATTCGAAAAGAAAATCATCTTCATCATGCAACAAAACACGAAACGAAGTAGATCGAAAAGGTTTAAGGCAATTTCGAAAACAAATCAACCACAAACAAAGACTATGAAGTACTACAAAGTGAAAATAAAGAACAAAAATCTAGAGAATAATGAACCTTTAATTAAAACGAAGTAACGAATGTAACTCACAAGTTAATCTTAATGCGAAGATAAAACAAAGCCTGAACAACCCAAAGCAAAATCAAAACACTAACCCTAAGTGCGAAGTGTAATGTAAAATTCTCTAAAAAACTCTCAGAAAACAAAACCTAAAGCTTACGTAGGGTTCGGAACCCTAATACATCAGAAATTTATCTATTTATAGTGATACATAACGCAAGGGTATAATGGTAAAATTACAACTCGAACTTTATCCTGAACGTGTGCTGGAAAAGTCGTCATGGGCGCCCAAGGTCTGTGTGGGGCGCCCATGGCCTAGCTGTCCAAAGGTGTTTGATGAAGTCCTCAATCAACTGCTCCAAAACCTCCTATCGGTGGGCGCCCATCTGATTCACAGTTGGGTGCCCGTGATTGAGATGGGGCGCCCATCAGTTTTTTTGCCCAAATCATGCTCTCAGTGGGCGCCCATCTGATCTATAGTGGGGCGCCCATGCCACTAGTGGGGTGCCCATGCTTCTCCACTTCGTCTACAACTTCGATTCCTTGCTCTTTAAGCTCTTCTTTTCATCTTTCTTCCTCAAATGAGCCACCAAACACCTACAAACATCCATAAACATCCACAAGTATGTAAATTAGCTCACTTCATTATAACTTATGAGATTTATGTAGATAAAACACTTAAAGCTAATTACAAAATCATGGTGAAATAACATTATATGTGCTCAATCACACCCCCGAACCTAAACATTGCTAGTCCCTAGCAATGCATGCAACGAAACCATGGGGTACATGAACATGTGCTAAAACATCCATGACATGCAAGTTTTTATTCAAATCAAAACAAATTAACTCAGATCTAAGCTACCATGATGTCCATTTTCGTAGGAACACAAGGCCACACTTAGCGTGTGTGGCAAGCCCTTTAAACCCCTAGGTTCCCCCTAGTGGACGAGTAAGGTCTCATGAGGGTTTGTAGTGATGCTATCCATAAACATCTATGGTATGGTCTCAAGGTGTCACAGAGTGATTAAGGTCAACAATGACTCGAGTTTAAGCCCAACAAGTCACAAAATTCAAATATTATATGTAATTCCCAAGTGCTAGCATGAATGCATGTGCTATCAAAATTGGAAGAGCATGTGTGCAGAACAGTGTCATTTATTCAACAAGGTCTCAAGAGCATAATCGGAACTAAGTTTCGACTTCAAAAGCTCACAAGGTAAATCACTCATAGAAAGGAATTCACTCATCAAGGGTTTACACTTACCTAATAACATATGATGCTATCCTAGTTGCACATAACGCCACAAACAAGAGAGTGAACTAAATTGAAGTTCAAGTGAACAGCTCCTAACCATGTTCCAATGCATGTGCAAAAGATCACACCACAACTTACATAAGACCACTACATGCACAATATAATAGTTGCTTGCTTAGAATTCACTAGGTCTTTATTTTGGTTGTAACTTGGCCAGGGGTAGTGGTTAACAATGGAAGATATGGAAATCAAAACACATGTCTTGGGATAAAAATATTCAAGTACACACAAGTCCCAAACTACCCATTTCCTTTCCAATGCTAACAAAAGTCTAACAAGAAGCTCATTCACACTAGATACTACCCTTGTGACAATTGCAAATATTGCAAACAATGTATAAGTCCCATAATTTCATAAACAAAGGAATGATAATTTTTTTCTTTTCTTTGTTTTTTTCTTTTTGTCTTTTCTTTTTTTTTTCTTTTTTTTTTTTTTGAAAATGAATAATGAACTATACAACATTTGAATTCTCTTCCCAACATTCTTCCTCATTTTGCTCTTAAAAGTTTACATTCCCAACCCGAATTCACAACTTAGACTAGAGACACTTTCACAACCCAAGACATGTGTGGGTGAGGCTTAAAGTGTGTGAATGAGGTGTAGGGGATATCATATGTGAGGAGAACCAAGAAGAGAAAAATTTATATTACACACTTTATTTTTAGGCTTCAAATTGGTTCCTAAGACAATTTCATATCAAAAAAATGACAAGAAGACTCAAAATAACAAAGAGGGCCTAGCATCATTTTCAAAGCTTACAACAACTCATATGCGCCAAATGAAACTCATGCAAGTGTGTAAGATGCAATGGGTGCATTGGAATTCAAAGTGAAGAGTAAAGGAGCTGTGATCATGTGCAACCCCTCAAAAATAGAACAAAAGGCTCAAAAGCTCACTGTAGGGGTATAAGTCTCCACCTAGTCCAAGGATGCTCAATTGACCAATGTTACTCAAAGTTCACTCTTAAGCACATAAGTTCTTCCATGATAGCCAAGAATGCACAAGGTCATAACACACTCAACTTAAATTAAGTTTCCCGTCAAAGCTTAAACATGACTCATTTATCATTCTCTCACTCAAATTCACCATCAACTAAACCAAAAGGGCCAGAATGCACGTAAAAATGTGCTAAGTCATATATTTAAGCTAAAATAATGCTCAAATTTTGAAAATTTGACAATTTTAGCACAAAGTGTCATCATGCGAACTCTACCCCCTAACCTAAACTAAACATTATCCTCAATGTGAGAACTATGAGAGACAAGTGGGTCCGTAGTGTGCAAAGTGAGCATGATGATAATGAGCATAAAGATCAATCAATATGTAACACATAAGCTAAGCATACACCCAAAATGAGAACCCTATAGTAATAAAGAACACCCCCAACCTAGTTTCTACAGCACTTCTAACAACAACCAACAACATATATCCAAGTGTTATGCTCAAAATGTAGAAACAAAAGCTAAAAAGGATGGATATTACCTCAAGAGCTTCCTTATTTGAAAAAGCTATACATGAGAAAAGGTTAGAAAGAAAGTAAAAGAAAAATAAAGGAAAAATAAGATAAGAGAAAGAGATGAGTAATATGCTCAAGAGAAGGAAAATATAAGAAAAGCAAAATTACTACACCAAAAAGAGATTGTTGACTTGCATTAAAGAAAATGTAGATAGAGTACAAAAAAAGAATCTCCACAAAATAACTCTAGTCTATACCCTAACGGGACAAGTTTAGGTCAAACTCGAATGGACAACAAAACAGAGACCTAAACTATCTACACAAGGTCAACAACATCCAAACGGGCCTAACCAATTACGGGCTCGGAGGGCGGTCCCAAGATGGGTCAGCAGGGGGTGGAGGAGTAGGAGCCAATGCACGAAGAGCTGTGAGATTCAAATCCAATGTGACACTTTGGGATTCCAATAGGCGACGCTGAGCTGCTTGTTCAGACTCAATCCCAAGTAAGGAACCATGTATGGCCAGAATCTCCGCCTCTACACGCTGTAAACGAGCATCAATACCCCAAATGATATCACGCTAAAGAACAGTCGAAGGTGGCCGTGGAGGAGGGGTCACAACAAGTGGTGTGGTGGAAGTGGAGGGGCCCAAAGTAAATGGAAGAGGATCCTGTAATTGCAATTGAGCCGAGCATCGAGCACTAGTGGACTCGAAAATCCTAACAGATAGAAGAACAATATGTGTAGTATCCTCAACTACAACACCAAATTTTTCAAGTATCCCAGTAATAAGACCACCAAAAGGCAACACTGCTCGGGATGTAGCAGTGCCTGCTTACTAAATGATTGTATCAAAGATGACTGAAGCCAAATCAACGGGAACACCAATGGCAATAGCATAAAATAGCAAGGTTCGTTCCGGGCTAACCAAGTCATCATGCACCAATGGAAAAATCTGACTGCAAGAAATCTCATGCAGAACATGGTAAAAGGAGCTCAACTTCTTCTTAGGAAACTACGGCACAAAATCCCAAGTCATCTGAGACTGATTAGATAAAGCTGCAGCCAAAGTGTCACGTGAAGGCCGAGAGGCCTCAGGGTATGGATATCTAGGGTTATCGACACACGGAAGGTCAAGAAATGAGGTAATAGTGGACGTCTTGAAACGGAGACGTCTTCCACGAACCCTGACAAGAATCTGCCGTTCACCCTCCTCAGGGGCATAAACCTTAACATTTGCAAAGAATTCACGCACTAACATAAGGTCGGTAGAATTACGAAAAGTCATCACTTTAGTCCATCCCCGATTTGTGATGATCTCTTGAAGGGCAGGAAAACCATTCAAACGAATCCCCCTCTCACAAAGCACTGGCTTATGACTCCAATAAGTCTCAAAGTCTCCTTACCGTTTTCGATTCCAAAATCGAATATGATCAAAATGCAATTCATCACCTTCCCTTTCCATGGGATCCTCAGAACTAGAATTCTCGGGAGAAATGGATGAGTCATTTTCAGATGAAGCACCATCCTCAGCAGAAAGCTCAACCTCGTTCTCCTCAGACAAAGAAAAGGGAGGTGGCGTAGAATCATGTCACCTCTTTTGGCGAGCAACTTGGGAAGGCCCACCAAGCTCCCTACGTTGAGCTTGTTTCCTTGTTCTTGGCATTGGTTCAACTTCACATTACAACCTTAACAACAAGCCTCAAGGATCACCCAATCAACCCATCGCCAAACAAGAAATGCACGCACCAAGTATACTCACAAAGTGCCCTCCAACACTAACTATGACAATTGATCAAACACTTGGCATGCACAATTTTGTTCACCACATTAAGAGATCACAAATGCAGCTCATCACTCTAAAAAACAACCTCTTTCAATCAAAGATCATGTAACAATCAACAAACTTGCAATTGACACCCAACAAGTGACTCAAGCATTTCATCAAACACTAGGTGAGCAAATTAACACAACTTCCTTCTCAACACTACCCATGTCCCAAGCTGTCCAACCCTCCAAATCAGCAAATAAGCTGCCAAAAGGAGTAAACCAACACAGAAAATAGGGAATTCCCGCAGCCCATCAAAGGATAATCAACATACCTTCATGTTTGAACATCTTGTGTTCATTCCCAAGTGTCTACCCGACCTAGGCAAAAGAAAAAGCTTCAAGGATAGCTTACTTGCTGCAAATGACTTCATCAATTTGACATGGAAACATGATGGGTAAGGAAGGATAAAGGTGGAGGTGTTGGGTGGCCATGGAGGAAGGGTTCGGGTGTAAGAAAATGAGAACACTCTCCTTAAGCCACGGGTTATGTAAAGAATTAGCAGAAGATAGCAGGTCACGTGACCCACTATAAGTGCACATGTATCCACGGGCGCCCATGGATGAATGTGGGGCGCCCCACTCAACAAAAAATTTTTTTTTTTTACTCAACAAAACTCAAGACTTCTCTACAACACTCTAAACCGAAACAAAACAAAACAAAACAGGACAAAGAAAAAGAAAACAAACAACTATTTACAAACATGGGCTCCTAAGTATTACTCCAAATGGGGTGGGTCGGTAAGCTCCCAAGTCTCTATCTCAGCCACAAAATTCTCTAAATATGGCTTGAGACGATGTCCATTCATCTTGAAGGTGGATTCATTGTGAGGATTATACACTTCACACACACCATGTTTCGAAACTCCAGTGATAACAGAAGGTCCTGACTACCTAGACCTAAGCTTCCCGGGAAATAGATGTAACCTTGAGTTATACAAGAGGACTTTCTGGCCAACCTAGAAGGATTTTCTAAGAATGTGCTTATCATGCAAATCCTTCATCTTTGCCTTGGCAATCTTCGCATTCTCGAAAGCATTATTCCTTAACTCTTCAAGTTCATTCAATTGAAGATTTCTAAGAGTGTCGGCATCATCTATACTCTCATTGAATGTTGAATTGCCCAATTGGCTCTATGTTCCAATTTAATGGGTAAATGGCAAGCCTTGCCAAAAACAAGGTGATAGGAAGACATACCCAAGATGGTTTTTAGGCCGTCCGGTATGCCCACAATGCATCGACTAGTCTCAAAGACCAATCCTTACGTGTGGGATTGACGGTCTTTTCAAGAATGCCCTTTATCTCCCTATTTGCTAGCTCAACTTGGCCACTGTTTTGTGGGTGATAGGCAGTCCCCACTTTGCGTGTCACACCATACTTATGCATTAGGATACCAACAGGCTGATTGTAAAAATGTTTCCCCTCATCACTAATGATTGCCCATGGCATCCCAAAATGAGAAAAGATGTGTTCTTTTAAGAACTTGACCACAACTCAGTGGTCGTTGGTGCGAGTGGCAATGGCCTCTACCCATTTGGACAGATAGTCTATGGCTACCAAGATATACTCAAAACCAAACGACTTAGGGAATAGGCCCATGAAATCGATCCCCCAACAATCAAAAATTTCCAAAATGATGATAGGATTTTGGGGCATCTCATTACGCTTTGATAGGGCTCCTAAGCATTGGCAACGGTCACATCTTAGGCAATAATTATGCACATTTTTAAACATGGAAGGCCAATAAAATTCACTTTGAAGAATCTTAGCGGTAGTGTTCTTTGACGAGAAGTGGCCTCCACAAGCTAAAGTGTGACAAAACTCTATAACACTATGAATCTCATGGTTGGGAATGCATCGCCTCACCATTTGGTCTGGACAATACTTGTAGAGGTAAGGCTCATCTCAAAAGAAATTACGCACATTGTGTAAGAACTTGCCTCTATCAACCTTTGTCTAGTGGGAATGTACTTGGCCAGTCACTAAGAAATTTGCAATGTCTGCATACTATGGGGACTAGACTAGGGGATTGGTGCTAACATGCATGAGGTGCTCATCAGGGAAGTGCTCATTAATTGGCAGGTCATCAGAGTTAGACATATGCTGAGGTAGTCTAGACAAATGGTCAGCTACCACATTCTCTACTCATTTCTTATCCTTCATTTCTAAATCAAACTCCTGAAGGAGTAGCATCTATCTAATTAGACGGGGCTTGGCCTTTTTCTTGGAAAGAAGATATTTCAAAGCCACATGGTCCGTAAACACCGTCACATGGGATCCTACCAAATATGACCTAAACTTGTCTAGGGCAAAAACTACCGCTGAAAGCTCTTTTTCAGTGGTGGTATAATTGATTTGAGCTTTGTTTAGAGTCTTGCTAGCGTAGTAAATAACATAGGGTCTCCCCTCTTTCCTTTGCCCTAAGACTACACCCACCGCAAAATCACTTGCATCACACATAAGCTCAAATGGTAAAGACCAATCTAGGCTTTGAATAATGGAAGCGGTGGTAAGCAACTGTTTAAGTCGATCGAATGCCTCTTGGCATGACGTTGTCCACTCAAATACAACATCATTAGACAATAATGAGCATAGGGGTCGGGCAAGAGAGCTGAAGGACTGGATGAATCACCGGTAAAACCAAACATGTCAAAGGAATGATCTCACATCCTTCAACTTACCAAAAAAAAAAAAAGATCTCACATCCTTCACACATCGGGGAGTGGGTAAGTTTTGAATAATGTCCACTTTAGCTTTGTCTACCTCAATCCCACGACATGACACTATATACCCCAAGACAATCCCTTGTTACCTTTCAAAAAAAAAAAAAAAAAAAAAAAGACAATCCCTTGTTGTACCATGAAATGGCACTTTTCCCAGTTAAGCACCAAGTTACTCTCCTCACATTGCACTAACACTTTCTCAAGATTGGTTAAGCAATCGTCAAATGTATCTCCATAGATGGAGAAATCATCCATGAACACCTCCAAGAACTGCTCGACCATATCACAAATGCTCATCACACACCTTTGAAAAGTCACAGGTGTATTACATAACCCAAATGGCATGCGTCTATACGCGAAGGTGCCAAAAGGGCATGTGAAAGTGATCTTATCTTGGTCCTCAAGTGCTATCTCAACCTGATTGTACCCCGAGTACCCATCTAAGAAGCAATAGAAAGATCTCCCCGCTACTCTCTCAAGCACTTGGTCTAGAAAGGGAAGTGGAAAATAGTCCTTCTGGGTCACGGCATTCAAGTGCCTATAATCAATGCACATACACCACCCAGTATGGGTGCGTTGAGGTACTAACTCTTCTTTCTCATTCTTTACCATAGTGACACCGGACTTCTTAGGAACCACCTGAGTGGGACTCTCCCACTTCGAATTAGAGATGGGGTAAATGATACCCACATCAAGCAACTTAAGTACCTCCCCTTTCACAACTTCCTTCATGTTAGGGTTTAACCTTCGTTGCATTTGCCTCACCGATTTAGCATCATCTTCGAGGTATATATGATGAGAACATACTAATAGGCTAATTCCTCGAAGATCAGCCACACTCCAACCTAATGCTCAACGGTGAGCACTCAACGCTGCCAACAACCTTGCTTCTTGTGTTTTCTCTAGACTTGCAGACACAACTACCGGAAATGTCTCTCCCTCCCCTAGGAATGCATACTTAAGTTCACTCAGTAATGGTTTCCTAGAAGGACAGGGAAGACAATCTACTGATGGCTTGGGTTTGGTCAAAGATGATTCTAAGGGTTCAAACACCGGTACCCAAGCACTAACTGCCATAGCTTCTTCCTTAGTATCTATCAACTCTCCAACATCCCTACAATTTTCTCCATCCAACACTTCACATCTTTCACTTCTTACTAAGGTACGCTCTAATGGATCCTCCAAGTAAGCCTTCTCAAAATATTCCTCACTTAAAGTATGGATCACATCCACTTCCCTAATATCCTCAAACTCCCCCATCTGTTTTTCTACCCGAAAGATGTTCATTTCCAAAGTCATATTTCCAAAAGAAAGTTTCATGACCCCACTCCTAAAATTGATCACAGCATTAGACGTAGCAAGGAAAGGTCTACCAAGGATGATTGGAATAGATTGGGCAGAATTTAGAACAAGTTGGATGTCCAACACAATGAAGTCAATTGGAAAGTAGAACTTGTCTACTTGGACCAATACATCCTCCACCACACCCCTTGGCATTTTGACTGATCGGTCAGCCAATTGCAATGTCACCCTGGTGGGTTTCAGTTCACCTAAGGCTCGTTGCTGATAAACAGTATAAGGCAAAAGGTTGACACTAACACCTAGGTCAAGTAGAGCTCTATCAACAATATGATTCACGCTGGATTATGACACTCGCTTGTTCCGTCAAGAAAGCTTTTTCCTTGACATTGAGCTTTCTCTTTACAGTGCACATATCCTTGAGGAATTTAGCATAGGAGGGATTTTGCCTGATAGCCTCAAGTAATGGGATGTTGATTCTCACTTGTTTGAATATCTCATAAATTTCAAAGTTCAACATCTCATTCTTACCCTTTGCTAATCTCTGAGGGAAAGGTGGTTTAGGCATATGTTCTACAAAGTGGTCAATTGGTCTAACCAATGGGCCCTCACTAGTTTCCTCTTCACTCTCTTTTTCAATCCCTCCGTTCTCTTCGTCAACCTCTACTCTCCCTTTCTCCTTCTCTTTTTCCTCTCCATTACTCACTTTTTCAATCTCCCCGCTACCCTTTGAACCTGATTTCTCACTAGGTGCATTGGCTCTAGGGTCAATAGGCTTTTGAATGATTTTACCACTTTGCAAAGTGGTGATAGCTTGGACTTGCTCATGTGGGGTGGCACTTGAGGTCGACGACTCAATCATGTTCACCTGACCTTTCGGGTTAGGAAATGGTTGTGACGGGAGTTTACCACTCTGAGTGGTACTCATGGCTTGTGTCAACTTGGAAACTTGACCCCTAATGTCATCTAAAGCTCGGGTCACTTGGTTGTTGATGTTTAGCTGTTGTTGCATAAATTGGTTAAGAGTGTCCTCAAGAGACCTCTTATATGGTGGTTGGTATGCAACAGGGTTGGGCTGTTGGTATTGGGGTAGTGGCAAATGAGGTGGTGGCTGAAATGACTGACTTGAATTATCATTCCTCCACGAGAAACCAGGATGGTTCCTCCACCCCGGGGGATAAGCATTGGAAGATTGGTTTCTCCCTGGATAAGTGACATTCCCACCTTGTGGGTAAGAGACGTTTCCTACCCTTATTGTGAAATGGGCGGTTAGGGGTGTTATTGACATAAGCTTGACGGTAGGCAATCTCTCTCAGCAAGGGTATTTCGTGGCATGAATTAGCATCATACCCCATCTGGTCACATGCAATGCAAATCACATTTGCCTCAACCAACTTCTCTTTATTCTTAAGCTCTAAAAAATCGAGCTTATGCTGCAATGCGGCTAACCTAGCCCATAGATCATCGCTCTCACTCAACTCCAATTGCCTACTAGATGTAGGATTTCTATGCTCTAAAGAAGAAGGTGGTCCAATTTCCCAATCATTAGAGTCTTCGGCCACCATATCAAAGAAGTCCATTGCATCATCTGCAGTCTTATCAAACAAGGTACCATTGCACATGGTAGAAACTAATTGCTTAAGACTACAAGTCAAAGATTCATGGAAGATGCTCACTAACCTCCATAGTTCAAAACTATGGTGAGGACAAGCCATCAAGAGGTCCTTAAACCTTTCCCAGGCTCGACAGAAATTCTCATTAGGTTTACAAGAAAAAATGGTGATCTGTCGCCTGTAGTACTGAGTTTTCTGGGTTAGGAAATATTTCTTAAGGAACTCAGTTTGCATCTCATGCCACATCCCAATAGAACGTAGG
Source organism: Vitellaria paradoxa (assembly GCA_019916065.1). Taxonomy (NCBI): domain Eukaryota; kingdom Viridiplantae; phylum Streptophyta; class Magnoliopsida; order Ericales; family Sapotaceae; genus Vitellaria; species Vitellaria paradoxa. The sequence goes on from CM034234.1 coordinate 36,527,819, forward strand.
CGAAGGGAATTAAGCCAGAACTTGGCTTTGTCCTTTAGAGAAAAAGGGAAGAGTTGAAGACATACTACGTCCTCATTGGCATTGTGATCAACACACGTGTTGCTCACTTCCTCAAACTCCCTAAGATGGTTGTAGGGATTTTCAGAATCAAGGCCATGAAAAGTGGGAAGAAGTTGGATGATTCCTGGTCTAAGAGTGAAATTTCCCCTATTCAATGGTAAGATTATACATGAAGGTGTAGTTTGCCTAACAGGATTGAGGTGATCTCTCAAGGGAATAAAACCTGGAACCTCTTGGGGATCATTGTCCCCATGCACACTACCCTCCCCTCTTACTTCTGCCATTGAGTAAAAAGATGATGTGGTGAGTGAGACTGTGGAAAGTGAAGTTGTTGCAACAGATTCAGGAAGGTATGAGGGATCTCCTAATTCAGACTCAACTACGACCAACCTACCTGGCCTTAATAGCATGCAAATAACAAATATCCTAAGTTTGTTTGTTTATTTTTTTTTTTCAGTTATCTAAAAGAAATCCTAGAACTAAAGAAAAGAAAACAGAATAAAAATGCAATGTACACAAGAAAAGAAATAAGGAGCAATGTCACTTGGAAGTCCAAATGTAACCGCACCAGCAAGTTTTTTCATCCACAAACTTTTCAAGTTCAGCACACACACACCGTTGCTTCCCGACAATGGCACCAAAAACTTAACCGCTCTCTAATTTGGTAGTGACTCACTCTCAAGTATAAGAGGTCGGTTGAGTTTAGTCTAGGTGAGTCCTAGGTCATCTTCCATAGGGAGCAAAGGTGTGACTAAATGTTGGAAAACTTGGTTTTGAAAATGCTTGCAAAAGTTTTAAAAAGAAAATATGAAAATATTTTTGGAGTTTTCGAATAGGGAATTGAAATGATGATTTGAAAATTAAAAACACAAATTAAATGAAAAATGAAAACATGAAGATGTAAACTTTAACAAACTACGTAAATTGAACTTAAACGAACTATGTAAATGGAAACACTTGGCCTTGACCTAATCCTGTAATGTCCTGGAAGGGCTGAATTCAGATATGTAGTTAACGCAACCTAGTTCTTACACCTGTAATATTAGGTCGGAAGATTTAACAGTCGAAAACCTTTTTTCGTAAGGAGATCGCTAATCTAGGGTTTTGAAATCAAGTTTGAAATCACTGGGACATGGAATTGACCTTCGATTTACACGATTGTAATTGAAGTTCAACTGTATCATGGGTGATTCGTTTTCAAAAATTAATCTAGGATTACGATCCTTACGTTTTTATTCAAAAGATGATAAACAAATTTTAGTTTGAACTATCCAAATTCAACTCCTTCGATTCGATTACATTCCTAGGTTAAAACCAAGAAAAACCCTAGCCTAGCATTGCAAAAGCATAAACAAAGCCTTTTGAAAAGAAAATCATCTTCATCATGCAACAAAACACGAAAATGAAGTAAATCGAAAAGGTTTAAGGCGATTTCGAAAACAAATCAATCACAAACAAAGACTACGAAGTACTACGAAGTGAAAATAAAGAACAAAGCTGTAGAGAATAATGAACCTTTAATTAAAACGAAGTAACGAATGTAACTCACAAGTTAATCTTAATGCGAAGATGAAACAAAGCTTGAACAACCCAAAGAAAAATCAAAACCCTAACCCTAAGTGCGAAGTGTAATGTAAAATTCTCTAAAAAACTCTCAGAAAACAAAACCTAAAGCTTACGTAGGGTTCGGAACCCTAATACATCAGAAATTTATCTATTTATAGTGATACATAATGCAAGGGTATAATAGTAAAATTACAACTCGAACTTTATCCTGAATGTGTGCTGGAAAAGTCGTCATGGGCGCCCAAGGTCTGTGTGAAGTGCCCATGACCTAGCTGTCCAAAGGTGTTTGTGCTCAATCAACTGCTCCAAAACCTCCTCTCGGTGGGCACCCATCTGATTCACAGTGGGGCGCCCGTGAGCAAAGTGGGGCGCCCGTGATTGAGATGGGGTGCCCATTAGCTTTGCTGCCCAAATTATGCTCTCCGTGGCGCCCATCTAATCTATAGTGGGGCGCCCATGCCACTAGTGGGGCACCCATGATTGGTGTGGGGCACCCACCATGCTTCTCCACTTCGTCCACAACTTTGATTCCTTGCTCTTTCAGCTCTTCTTTTCATCTTTCTTCCTCAAATGAGACACCAAACACCTATAAAACATCCACAAGTATGTAAATCAGCTCACTTCATTATAACTTATGAGATTTATGTAGATAAAACACTTAAAGCTAATTGCAAAATCATGGTGAAATAACATTATATGTGCTCAATCACCAAATGTTGCTCGTCATATTTTGCGGGTGACTAATCTATTGGATGTGTATACCCATCCTTGTGTAAATTTCTAGACTATCAACCATGGGATATAACTATATCCCAAATTTCCAACACCAAGCTTAAAACTCAAAATTGATAAATTATATAAAAATTCATAGTTGTAGTATATTATCATCATCATTTCACTATTTTTATCTTTTATTCCAACATATCAATCAATGATAGTGAATGCAACTTTGGCATAATATATATTAATTATATTATTATTTATTATTTACTAAGCCTTACATTTTATCATCCATACCCTCAATTTACTCCAAAACCTAAGTTTCATGTGTTAACTCATACTACACATCATTGTCCACATAAATTCTCAAAACTCAATATCATAACTCATCGCCATGCCCTTAAACTCAAAACATGTTCTTCAAGTTATACATTGTACTCAATAATTTAAATAGACACATAGTATCTCTTTAATGCTGTGATAGTATGTTCATCATATTATTAAGTTATGCGTGACACAATTTCCACAACATCAATTTACCACCATATGCTAGAGTTGCAGCATAAACAAAATCTATCAACTTATCATGCTTTGTCTCCTCTTCTATACAACTATGCTTGGTTAACAAAATATACATGTGTACTGTTTTCATTTAATATTAAATTATAAATTTAATATTTCAAATATCCTTTTAAAAATATACATTTTCAATTCTATACCATTTTATCCTAGACTAGTCCAATATAGAAATCTAGAGCTAAGTAAAACAAAAATTAGTAAAAAGAAACAGAATCAGATACTGTCGTCCATGTGCCCATTTGGACAACCCAAACCTCTAGCTACGATTTGTAACACATAAATCTTCTTCTTTGATCAATTTCGACCATAGTCCTTATTCTATAGATCCTAAAATCAACAAATCAACCATGTATAGTATTTAAAACAACTAATCTCATACTTTTTGGGATTTTCATCAAAACCCATATATGCACATTGACATATATTTCACGGAGGCATATATATATATATATATATATATATATCATCCTCATCCATTTCAAAACTCTAGCAAATTAAATCTATATACACACACCAAAAGCATGCAAATGTGTGATAAACCATATTTTCAAAAAATTCTATTTTATTCGTAATGCATTAAAGTGTGGTTTAGCATGACATTTGAATTGGTTAATTTGATGTATATGTAGACTCAGTTGGTTGGTTTTGGTTAGGGTTAGCTAAGATTAAATCAAAATATGGGTTGGGGTCTGAAGACCAGCCTAAGCACCTATCCCTCTCTTTCTGTGCGCCCGAAGTATCTGCTGTGTCAGACCGAGTTAACACTTACTTTTCTATTTATTGGCTAACATTTTTCTGTACAGCTTGACGAATCACCTTACCTTCAGTTTAGGATAACCAGCTCTATCAGCCTTGGTCATATCTTTTGCTTTCTGAGAAAGAAAGATTCATAAAATTAAACTTCAATACCAATTTAAAGTTCAATTAAGGTGGAATTGAGTGTCTTAGATGAATTGGGTTAGTGTTAAGCTGCTTGACAAATTGTTTGGAGTTTTTGGAAATTTTGAAAACTTCCGACGCACTGTTTTCCTTCACTGAGCTAAGCTGAAGTAGGGGTTGTTTGATCTTTTGCTGCATTTGTTTATATCTATGCTTGTGGCATGCTTTATGTTGGTAGATTGCTTGATCTTTGTTGAATACGAAGTTAGTATACATGCATAAATTGAGATAAAGGATGATGTGATGTTACTATACAATTTATAAACTAAGAAGTTGAGGGTAGGAACATGTATATACATTGTTGTAGATTAAAATTGAACATAATAATGGAATAAAAAGGTTCTGAATTAAAAGAACCAGAGTTTTGTACTTGAAATATTAAAATAGGGCAGAAACAAGAATTTTAGTGTAGAAGGATATGAGCGCTCGAACCTGTCCGTGTGCACCATCTTATATCTGTGCGCCCGAATTAAATAGCCTACTAATTTTATTAAAATATTTTTAAAAGAATAGTTGATTTGTAAGTCTATTCATATTGAAGGAGAAAATGTTTGATTTTCTTAAAATGTTTCAACAAAGGAATTATGTTTGATATTCTAAATTGATTTAACTTAAATAAGGTCCTTAAAAGAAATTGTTTGAAAATGGTTTTGGAAATGGGATTTCAAAAGAGATATTATTTGAAATGATATTGAAAATGAGGATTTCTCAAAGCTAGTGACAAAGATTTATTATTAATATTTCTAAAGAAGGACTTCGCATATATGGATATGGAAAACTCAATGTTTTCAAAAGAATAATTCTAAATAAAAGGATATTTTGAAGAAAAACTTGACAATGAAATAAGATATTGAGTATGATATTAAATCTATGGATTATGATAAAGATAAAGGAATTGGTGTTAATAAAATTGATGCAAATTGAATGAGATGGATTAGGCTGTGATGTCATGTAGAAGACTACGATATCCTGTCAATTATGATTATGAGGTTATGTGTTTGATGTAGTGATGTGTTTATAGGGAATGTGTAGTGTTGTACAATGTGGCGTGGGCATGTGCGTCTAGTGTTAGTTGATTTTGAGTCGGAGATTACACCCCCAGTGGTTGAAAGCCCTATAACCTGCCCAAGGTTGGTTATCGTTTCTAGTGAGCTAGTACCCAACAAAGTGTATGGGATTGCCTTTGTGGTTCAAACTTTTATAAAGGAGTATTTAGGCTACTTTCATAGCACATACACATTGAATGGTGTATTTAGACTACTTTTGCGGATCAGATACTTAGAATGGTGTATTTAGACTACCTTCGCAACACATACACCTACAATGATGTATTTGGACAATCTTCATGACGCAAAGTACCTGTCCCATATGTGTATTGGTGTGTGCGCAAGTTAAAGTTGAGTTCAGGTGTTGAGTATTAATGTGTCGATATGTGTGTGTGTGTGTGAGAGAGAGAGAGAGGGAGAGAGAGAGACTTGGGGTTGAGTCTTGAGGTTGAGTCTTGGTGGTGTGTGTATTCTTTATATGTGTTATTGAGATATTGATGTGATTTGATGTTATGGATATAATACTTAATAAGACAACGGTAATGAAATTGTTAATGACATTCTATGATAAGAAGACTTAGTATCTATTTAATTGATTTGATTATATGATTTTGATATTGTGATATGATATATTGAGGTGTTGTTATTGATTTCCATGACATATGAATTGGATGTTCATGTAGTATCATGCTTGGGCATGTTATGTATGTGCGTATATAGTGGGCACTCATGGACTAGCGCTCACCCCTTACAATTATGGTTGTAGGTTCTAAGATGGGCCTACCAAAGGAGACATTTGATCGAAGGACTTAGCTTATCCTTTTATTTCATCTTTGATTAGCAACTATGTATTTTGATACCTCAGTTGTAAAGGTTTATGTTATTCTTTTGTACCCTCAGATAGGGTGGCAAGTTGTATTTATTACAATATTTTGATGGGGTTGTACTTATATTTTGGAGCATTGGATCCAGTAACGACTGCGACTTATTTTGTAATACTTTATTTAGTTATAATATATTATATTTTGCTCCAACTGTGGTTTGAATTTGACTGGGACAGGATTAGGGTTATAGGTTTGTATGTGATTGCATGTGTGATATGTTTGGGTTTAGCTCATGTCCTTAGGTTAGGAGACTCAGAGCATGACAAAATAAACTCCAAACATTACCCCTACCTCAACCAGAAGAAGGAGAAATTAGGGAATAAGAAGAAACCAAGAGAGAAAAAGTAAGAGGTAACACAACAACAAGCAATGGCAGTAGTTAGACAAGGTCACCAGCACCACCAGGGACCACTCAAGCCTCCACACAACTCCCTCACACCTCACCTCACTCTTAACCCTCAACTCTCCCCTTTAACTCTTAACCATCTCTCTGTTTCTCCATTTTTTTGCTCTACTCTTAGTTGAAACCCCAAAAACACACGCGCGCGCACACACAGAGTACACCCCACCGAAGACAAAAATGGATGGGGTAGGTGAGGGAGTAGAGGTCTAGAGGTGTAAGGGTAAGCTACGGGAAGTAAGGGTAAACTAGGCACCTAGGGAAAATGGGTGAAGTAACCAAAAAAACTAAAAAACCAAGAAAAATGCTAACACATTCACTATCCAGAACCTAGGCTATCTGAACATCTATTTGGACAACAAGGCATCCGTACGGGCTCGTCATTTGAACTGCAACCCCAAACTTAGAAAGTTCTAAGTGTTGAGCTATATGCTGAATTACGGTTAAAATCTATTCCAATCTTAGTTAAAAAATAACTCAACCCCTAACCCCAACCAGCTAAACATAACTTAAAATATCCCGCAAACAACAGATCTTAAAAAATGTAATATGGAAATGTATTCAGAAATTTAGGTCATTACAATGTCTTTTAACAAGTACTCTAAGAGCATTCTTTTGCATATGCTATAAATATGTAAAAAACTTTAATATGTATATTTTATAGGGGACAATTGAGGGGAAATACATTTGAAGTTTTAAAATGTTGGTGAACTGATATAGGGTTGTATTAGTGTACATATCTGAGTGGTAATTAAAAGAAAAATAAACCAAAATTAAAGATTGAATGATTAATTGTGACTTTAGTAAACAATGTTTTGAAACACAAAAACAACATATCCATTAAAACAGTAATCAATTTTTAATGCAAATTTAGCTCTATTGTGAGCTTCTTTAACTAATTTTTAGAGACTTTAACTAATTTTTAGAGACTTTCCTAATTCAGCGATAATGAGAACCTATTAAAGCATTTTCTAGATCAAAAAAAACATTTTTAACATAGTAAACAATTTTGAAAGTTTAAAAATTTAATATGACTTAAATGTATATGATTTTGCTTATATATTTTATAGTTAAAAAATTTAAATTGCTATTTTTGACTTCGTTCTAATTTTGCCACTTTGCACAATAAAAATGTTAAAGTGATGTTGGTTGATAATTTAAGGTGTGTTAAGAAATTAGCGAGATATAAGGATATTCAGTCTTTATATGGAAAGAGAAGATTGAGATGTAAAAATAGGAGATTGAGCATGTTATTATTCATAGAGCTCACCTGTATCTAGTATTTGGTTTGTTAGAATATTATCTGAACTAGCTAATTAATTTCTCAAAGTAGGGATATGACATCTTATAAAGGAGTGAGATGGTATAATGTCCTCTCTTAAATTTTTTTCGCATCAAAATTTAGGAGTTCAAAATTCTTCGACTTCAAATCACATCTTCAATTTTATTAAATCTTCAATCAACTAAACACATAATAATAATAATAATAATAATAATAATAATAATAATAATAATTACATATAAAAAATAATTTTATATTAATTCAATGCCATTGATGTGTTCCTTCGATCCAAAGTAACTTTAAGAAAATTAATGATTTGTTGCGCAATATAAGTTGTGTTTGATTAGTAAAAATTAATTAAAAAATATAATAAAAGAAAAAAATGACATAAATGTGATATATAAAAAATTTAATTAAAAATATATAAAAAATTAATTAAAATTAATAAATTTTTATAAATTTTTGTATTACAAATGAAGCCATAAATGTCGACATATCCAAGTGATAATTTAAGTGAATCAGCATGTCTAGGCCGATGGGCACGTGAAGGATCACAAAAGATCTCCGGGGAGCGCCCCACAGTGGAAAGTGCTACAAATCTTTCCACCAACGTGGCCAGATCATAGGAAACAAGACAAGACAAGTGGAGATGAAACAGATAGGATGTCAATCACCTCGCACTCATCTCCCCGTCACCTTCCCCGCCGTCAGTTGCCGTGCTGCCGCCGCCAAGTAGTCGGAACTTTTTTCTTTCGCTTTTTTTATTTTTGTTAAAGCTTCGTTATGTTTACAGAATTCGATTATAATTAATTTTTCCATTTTTTCTTATTTTATATGATTTTTTCATAAAAATTTAATTTTAAAAAAATTATAATTTTTAAACATATTAATTTTATTAGTAAAAAGTAAATAAAAAAATTTATGTCCGTTTATAATAATTATCTGCTTGATTAAAAAAGACAAAAATTTTGATATTTTTATTTTTTTAATTTTTATCCAAATAGACATTAGTTTTTTAACTTTTTTTTATCGAAAACAATTAGCGCGTTTAAAGATTATATTTTTAAAAAATTAAATTTTATAAAAAAAAAAGTCATATAAAAAAAAAAGTTAAAACTAATTTTGTAATAAGAGCCTAAGTGGCATTTTCGATATTAATACAGGAAATGGGGTTAACTCGAAAGACAGATCACGTGGTGGGGCAGTGCGGATGATTGATACGGACGAGGTGAGACAAAAGAATGATAGAATCCAAGGATGCACGTGACACAGCCATGCAGGGATTCAATTTAATTAAATGATAGTACTGAATCCACGCGAAATCCCGGCGCGTGAATTACCATTAATCACCTCTTTTCGGTTGTAGAATCCACGCCTGGATAAAGTGCGTGGGTCTGAACTCAAATGACCCTCCGCTCGACATAAAAAGCTGCGCACAGGAGAGAGCGCGTGAGAGAGAGAAAGTTACCGAAGGAGATATTCCCCTGCGATAGTCCCCACGCATTCCCTCTCCAACCGCAAATAACTCGTCAACACGTGAACAAATTGGGGTCGTTTTACTGACGTGGGAAAATGCTAATGGCTGGATGACAGTCCGGCCATAGCAGGTGAATCAACAAACCACTTGCTTTTAGTTGTAGTTTTAACGGGATAGGCAAAAGTTGATGAAGAATCAGAGATGAAAAGAAGGGAAGACCCTCACTCCAAAGTGAAAATGATAAGGAGAATCAATAGTGGGACTAAGAGATTTATTTTTAATTTTGCGTTGCTTGAGGAGGAGAGCCTTGACTGAACATTTACCCCACAAGAGGACAAGAGAGGAACCATCGGAAAAGGAAAAAGCACCGGGCGTCAAAAGGACTTTTTTATTAATGGGCTATAAAGCAGGTTTCGGCTTTTAATTAGGCTAATACTATAACTGGCACAGAGCCAGAACTTTAGTAAGGAAGGAGATCAGTCCCGCAAATTTTAATATTTTTCTCGTAATCTTAAAAATATAATATTAAAATTAAACGTTCTATTTAGATTTTTAATAAAAATATAAATTAATAATTAAATATTTAATTATTCGTAAATAAAATAATTATAAGATTTCATCATTTAATCACGTGTCAAAACTTTATGAAGATGATTTACAAATCAAAAAAAATATGAAAGTTGATATTAAATGCACAAAATATAATTTTAACAATATTAGAAATAAAATTTATCAAAATGTCATAATCAAGGGAATCGTAATATTGATTACTTTTGTCATCTTTAATCATAATACATAAGAAATAAAATATTAAGGATGTACACACTTAATATCATAATTGCACGCACACCAAAAATGAGATATTGAGGATATATATACACTCAACGTTACAATTGCACACATACAAAAAGAACTGGGTACTTATTTACCTATGCACCCAACAGGACAATTGCACAAAAAAATAATAAAATTGAAAAAAAACAAACAATTGGTACACTTATTAATTAAGAAAACTTAAAACCAAATGAATTGATTGAAAAAGTCAAACAAAAAAAGTAAATCAAATATTCAAGTTTTTTGTCAGTTTTAAGTTTCAACTTCAATGAAAGAGGAACTAACAATGTTAAAGATTCAGTTTCAATGCCGAGAGAGAAAGAGAGAAAGAGATAGAGGAGGGGAGAGAGAGAGAGAGAGTAACTCTAACTAAAAAAAACTTTATCTTTTGCCTCCAATCAGTGTGCAATCTCAAATCTTTTAATTGATTAGGATAAATTATTATTAACAGACCAACTTGAGAATTTAAATCCTATATTTTATTAATGGTCTAACTTAAAAATTATGACCCAAAGTAAAAAGAAAAAAAAAATGGAGGTGTCATTTAAAAATATATATATTTATAAAAATATTTATACTATATATATATATAATAATTTTTCCAATGTAAGGTGGAACTAAGGCCCTTTTTAGTGGAGCCTTGGTTCCGTCTCTGGGTTATTATTCTTCTCTTTGTTTAGATTTGATAGCTTTTATTTTTTTTTCTTTCGTCTTATAAATTTTATATTAAATTTTAATTTTTTTTTTTACAAATTAAAATTTTTAAGCATATTAATTGCTTTTATAAATTTTTTTTTAAAATTCACATCTATTTGAGTAAAAATTAAAAAAAATAAAAATACCAACTTTTCATTATTTTTTTAGTTAAACAGATAGTTTTTACTCAAGCAAATGATAATTTTTTTATTTTTTATTTTTTACAAATACGATAAACATGCTTAAAGTAATAGTTTTTAAAAAGAAAATTAAATTTTAGTAAAAAAAGCTATCTAAGGCAAAACAAAAAAAAAAAAAAAAGAAAATTACCAAAAAAAGTTGGAAAACTTTTTTAAATCCAAACTAATCCTCAAGCTAGTTTTGGCTTTTCTAGGTGCAACAAAAGCAAAGTCGAGCCAAGCGGAACCAACACCTCCAAAAATTGAGATTGGAAAAGTATGTGTTTTTAGTTATGAAAAAAAAAACTAAAAGATAAAAAATCTTTTAACTTTTATCAATATTTTTATTTTTTAATTAAATTCTGTCTAATATCACTTTTATACTAATTTTTTCTTATTTTTTTTTATAAACTAACCACCCTAAAAAGGTCATTCATATGAGATTAGATAAGGGAACGCCATCTCGAAAAATTTTACTTTGAAAAAAAAAAAAAGAAAAGTTAATTATTTTTAGTTGGTTACTAATTAATTATTAAAAATTAAATTCTCGTTGTGTTTTAGAAAGAAAAAAAATTAAATATTTAATAGTTAATTTTTTAACTTCATATTTTTACATTTCATAATTTGAAAAAAGTTTAAGAATGCAAGAGAGTAAATATTGTTTAAAAAAAAATAAACTAAAAAATTAAGTAACTTCTGGCTACTTCACCAAATGAAATCTAAGATAATTTGTGTTATTTTTAGCTCTTGTCTTGCCTTTGGATTTTCATTTGGAAGTAAGACAATGCAGTAATTCACCCCCCACCCCCCCCCCCCCCCCCAAAAAAAAAGAGTCAGTTGTTCACTCGTTCCATTGGTTGTTCGCAGAGCTGACGCGGCCTATATAGCTCGAGACCAGGAAGGCTTCCCGCGTTGGAAAGTGAGGAGCCGTGGGTTATTTAGGTTCATTTGATAACACTGTCATTTTTCTTTATATTTATGTGTTTTTATTTTTTGTTTTACATTATCTGTTATTTTTTTTTGAAATAAAAATTGAAATTACATTTTGAAATCTAATTTTATTTATAATAATTAATTTTTTATTTTAATAAAATATTTAATTTTATTATTTTTTAAAAATTAATTGAATTAATAAAATATATTTAATATTAATTTAATTTAATTTAATTATTAAAATCAAATAATTCAACAAATATAATAATATATTAAAATATAATTTAATTCTATTACTTATAAAAAATAATCGATTAAAATATGATTATTATATCATTTAATTTAGTAATTACAAATAAATTAATTATAATTTAACTAAATTTTTTATTAAAATAATTCAATAATATATATTTTATAATAATTTAAATCATTTAATTATGATATCTAATAAAATTAATTTAATAAAACATAATTAAATTTAATTGATTTAAATTAATTATTAAATTAATTAATTAAATTATTATTTATTAAAAATAATTTAATAAAATATTTCATATTAATTAAATGAATTAATTTAAATTAATTATTAAGTTAATTAATTAAATTATTATTTATTAAACATACTTTAATAAAATATATTTTAATTAATATAAAATATATTTCATATTAATTAAATTAAATTAATTATTAATTTAAATTAAATTTATTAAATTTATTTTATTATTTATTAAAATAATTTAATAAAATATATTACACATTAATTTAGATAATTAAATTAATACTTGTTTATTAAAAATAATTTTAGTTTAATAAAATATTTGAATAAAGTAATTAATTTTAATATGATGCAACAAAAATTGAGAAAGTGTTAAAATTGACAAAATGTTTGCAACAGAAAAAAATAGAGTGAAAATGCTTTTTTTCTTTAAGTTTTTTGTTTAAGTTTTCATTTTTTTGGAAACAAAAAAATATAAATAGATTTAACAAACATGTTTTTAGTTACCAGTTTACAAAATTTTGAAAATATAAACTGAAAAACAGAAAATAAAAACGTTAACAGATGGAGTCTTAGCATTTGCCTTATTTTGAAGATTTGAGTTTGGAGTAAAACAATGTAATAATCTATAGATAGAAGGTAGGGAACGTTATCACTTTATTAGCCTCTCTCTTTTAAAATGTTGGGGTAATTAATTTTTTTATCCCTTTATAACAAATATAAATGTTGTTTTTAGTTTAAAAGTCAATACATATATATAATTCATTACAATATGAATTAAAGTGTATTAAAAATATTAAATTTAATTAATTTTGCATCACACATCCAATACAAATTGATGATTCAGTGAACTAGGATCCTTTAAGTGTCCGCTCCAAGTCTGGAATGCTGTCTAATACACCAGTGTGGTGCTTATCAAAGAATTTCCAATACTTAAGTTAGCGAGGGAATTAAGAGAGTATTTTGGCAAAATTTTAGTAAGGTAAGAGTAAGTGTATCATATACTTGAAAGGATGATGTATATATAAGGTCTAAAACCTGCATGAACATTATACATGTGAGCCTCATATAATTATGACTTCTTGCCAATCATGTTGTGCCATGTGTTTTGTAGATCCCAAGGTGATTTTCGCACCCCTACTGTAGTATATATATTTAATTTCTTCAATAGGGATGGGTACTCATAAATCCTCCAGTATAATAATCATATTAAATATAACATCTCATAAATTGTAACTCTAAATTTATTTTCACAAACACCAAAAATCAATACAAGATTAGGATTAAAATGGAGAAATAAATAACTTGGATTCTTTTCCAACACATGTAGACATGCCTAACTTAACCTGAAAAATTTAAAATTTAGGTGTGAGTGTCACACACTCAATAAAAGTGTTATACTTAAAATAAAAGATAATAAATTATTTTTATTTTTATTATATAATTTAACATCACTTTCCATTTTCATCACATATTCATCAAAAGTCACCTCGCATTTCACCTTAACTGGCCGTTTCACAAGATATAAATCCACAAGTAGTTACAGAGCCAATAATCTCTTAAATAACTAAGAATTAAATTCAGCAATAACAACGATATCTCATCACATCATTAACACCACATTTCATTTATTAACTTGTAGCATCACATCATATCCCATCTGGCAATTATACAAATATGTCATGACATTATTATTATCATTTTTCAATCTTCCATCTCATCACACCATTATACCATATTTGACAATGGTAAAAGAATAGCTCAACGCCTCATGACGGCCATATGCCCCATTTGGCAGTGTCGTGATATGTATGTATGATGAATAATTTAAATGTTAATGTAACACACAATTGGCCCCATCTGGCCTATGAGTTGAGCGCTTAACTTTGAACAGTAGCCCTATTTAGCATGTCCCATTGGTCCCATCCAACTTGGCCCCATCTGGCCTCAATTTCTGGCCCTATTGGCCTCATCTTTGGTCCCGTCTGACCTAACCCCATCTGACCTCAATTCACGTGTAATGCACACAATCCATGCTATACAGTGGTATTTATTATTATTATTATTATTATTATTATTTATTTTCATTTTTCTCAAATAAAGATATTACTTTACATTTATCAACCATAAATAATCGTAGTCCAGTATTAGCACAATCAATTCATAAATAATAAATAATTCCTCAAATAAAAATATTAAACCACACACTAACATTTTGTAAGTAATTATAACTTGCCATCAACACAATTAATTCATAGTTCCTTGCATGAAAAAAAAAAAAGTATAAACTCTACAAATTATCATCCCATAGATACTCATAATTCAATATCCACACAATTAATTTATAAGCAGACAATATTTCTTATTAGTATAAATAATTCCCCAAATAAAAATATCAATGCTTATGTTTATTATTTCAAACATAATCGTAATCACCTTCACATAATCAATTTATATATGGTCAATATTTTTTTTATTATCGCCACAATTAATTTCTCTTAAGAATATAAATTTTTACAATAATCATTTAATATTTCTCAGAGATAATTTCTTAAATAAAAATCACCACTTTATCAACACCCAATTACTGCATAAATAATTCATATGGACATATAAAATAATTTCTCAAATATTATTTGCCCATAAATAATCACAAATCACTAATTAATATTTAAACAATAAAAAAAATCAATTTACAATTATTACTCTATAAATATTTATAATTCACTATCAACATAATAAATTCATGTATAGTCAATTTGTCTACACAAATAATTTTTTGAATAAAATATTAATTCTCGCAGTTAACTTTCCCTAAGTAATCTCAATTTCCCATTAGCAAAATTAATTCACAAAATTTAATATTTCTTATCACAAATAATTAACATCAAAGAGATAAAATTTATTAATTCATGTTTATTACCTTTTACCTTTAAGTTTAACACAACCATCTGAATAGCAAATATTCTAAGAAAAATCAAATTACTGAAGTAGTTGCTGCTAATTATCTCCGAATTCTAATTTTAACCCAAATTATACAAATCAGATATTGAACAGTTAAAATATAACCCAAAATCAATTAATAATATATATCTAATAAATAAAAAATAACCTTTACACCTTCAATATATTTAACGTATTTAACTTTTCATAATTAATTTTAAACTAACAAAGTAAAATAACTTACCACAACACCAGCCAAAATCCCTAGATTTTCTTTCCTCCGGTATTCTTTCTTTTCTAAATTCCTTACTGTTTTTCTCCTTTAACTAATACTATATGTAAGTCATATATATATATATATATATATGTGGCTAAGTCTCCAATTCAAGTCCTCCTGCCTCTTCTTCATTTTTTCCCCCTCTAGGCTTACCACATAGACACACCCCCCATATGTACACTCCCACATGCACACCCCCACATGTGCACACTTACATAAGGTCAGGTCACCCTTTGAACCCAAAATTGACTTAGCCAATTCACTTGCACACCAAACACTAACATAAGCTAACTGCGTGTAGTTTTAAATTCACCCACTAAATTTAACTTAATCAATTATTAGGAACTAAGTTAAGATTAAATAAATTTTAAATAACACTAAATTAACACAATTAAAATTTCTAATTATAAAATTAAATTAATAATGCAATTAAAAGATTAATAAAAATTTAAGATGTTACAGTGATTCCCAAATTAGTTATCAAAACCGTTATGTAGCAGACAACACTTTGATAGAAGAGAATTACGGAATATGCCAGAACATGGTTATGCATGCTATTATGACATAAGCAATCTTGTCTTTAACACATCAGTCAATCAGCTTAATCGGTCAGTCGATCGAATCGGGTCGTGGTCGTTCAGGCGACATTATTCGGTCAAGTACATCTTATCAGATGCCCTCGATTCCCTTGGTCACTGAAGAGGACTAAGAAGAATCCTACAATTACTTTATCACGCAGTTCTTGATCAGACACAAACCATCAAATGCCCCCGATTTGATCGGTCAACTGAGGGGGCCGAGAGGATCTAACAGTTACCCTGCCTTGGAAATATACACATATTAATTACTTATTCGGCATCGCATGCGTGATTGTATAGCGAAAGGATGCGACTGTTCTACCACGTGTTGCTTGCTTATTCACTGTAATATTAAAGCTGCAACCATATGGTGGTCACAGTTGGATGAATTGTTCCCGCCTAAATCACCATCGTTGACTTCAAACAAGGCTAGCTGAAGAATCCTGCCTTTTCGTCTATCGATATTGAAGACAAAACCCATTTTTCCTTTTACGTGAACTTGGTGTTTTGTTGCTATTGCTACTCTTGCATCTAAGGCTACTTCTTGCTCATACTCTTACCTGATTCTTGCTTTCCTATGCAACTGGTAAGGGTTATTCTCCATTGTCTTGAGTTTTTCCTCTTCTTTCCTTTTTTTTCAATCTTTTGGTTTATATGTTTTGGTTATTGAATTTTTTTTGTGACCCGGAACCCCACCGATTTATTGCATCCCTCAACGAACCGCATAGTCGATGAATAAACCGGGGGCTCGCGCAATACCCCCACAAACCACGCGAGCTGGTTAAGTCCAAGGTTTACACCTTGTGTGGGTACCTCCAAGGCTTGTTGGGCCTTAGAGTCGAACTCCTGACCTCCCTTAGGGAAGCCAAGAGCTCTGGCCAACTACCCTAGAGCAGTTGATTTTTTGGTTATTGAATTAGTGTGGGGTTTTTTTGGTTATTGAATTGGTGTGCATAGTTCTTCGAAGTCAACCGTTAACTCTCAAATCCCTTAGGTTTTTATAGAAAATCCTAGGTATATCAAATTGGTAGTTGGGGGTCTAATTTTCGTGTCGTATTCCTATCACGTGTCCCAACTTTCCTTATCTTTTACTATGGCTGATCTAGAGAAAGTCTGTATCTCTAGCGATGAAGAGTCGGATGACGACGAACTTGCTTTCTGTCGAGGCAGGGCTCTCAATGCCCCTAGTACCAGTGGGTGCTAGGCAGATGATTTCGATCGCATGGTCGATACGTTTGAGAAGGGGATTGGGAAAAGCGTCGTCATGTCACTGCAGCTAGTGATGGTGATGCCCTTTCAAGGTTGAGGGCATCAAATTGATCATCACTAGCAAGTGGATTCCAAAAACAATCACCGAATCCTAGTTCCCCTCTAATCTGATCTATTGAGTCCCGGAGGGGAACGATTCAGCATGCTCGCTGAGGCCAGGAAAGATTGCAGTATATGAGGCAGCACTGCTTAGCATGCTTAGGTTTCCACTGTTGAAGCTCTCAAGTTTCCACTGCTGAAGCTCGTTCGACAAGTGCTCTTACAAGTTAGTTTGGCTGTAGGGCAGATCACATCGAACAGTTGGAGGATACTGATTGGGTGCATCATATTCTGGGCTACCTCTATGGACACAAACTGACAGCCAGCAAATTCCCATAGTTCTACAAGATTATAGAGAGGGAATCGAGCTAGTGGTGCTTCTCCGCCAGAAAACCAAAGTTCAACTTTGTCACCAATCTGCCTACATCAAATAAAGGATAGAAGGATAAATATTTCTTCATTCAAGGGTCCACTTGGGAGTTTCAAGTGTGGGAGACCGATCAAGATAAGGCTGTTCGAGTTCCTAGGGTCTAAGGGTCAGCCAATACTAATGGGTATGTTTAGGCATCTTTAAGCTTCTTATGAACAAATTTTGTCAAATTTTCTTAGATCATTGAGTCTAACTTCCTTTTGTCGTTAATCCTACTAAGCTCGAAAATCTCCTGTTCTGTTACCCAAAGAGAAAGAGTTTCTACGTGAGGTAAATAAAAACCAACTCTAGGACATAAAACTTCTTATCTTGGTCGAAAATTTGAGTCTGTACCTGCTCGGCCCTGAGGCTACCACTGAAGCTTTGGCCACTGAACATGAAGGGAGTGAGTTATTTAAATTACCATTTTTAAGTCTTGTACTTCACTTTTGCTAACTCTATTTTTTTTTCAACAGATAACACTGTGCTTAAGGCATCTGATCAATTAGAGGAGTAAACCGAAAACAAGAACAAACAGATATGTCAAAAGTTTTTAACTTGAGTTTTTTTGATCGGGCAGATAAAGCCTCACAGAAGTTGTCGAAAGAGCCTGCCCCCAAAAAGGCATAGACGATTAAGGCTAAGCCTGCCGCTTCCAAAGTTTTTGCTCCAACTACTCCCCTTTCTTAGCAATAATAGAGGGCGATCCCCCCTGATCAGTAAAAGGACATTTGGACTCTGCCTTCTCTATCCAGGGCCATTGGGTTTGGTTCAAAAGCTAGAGCATCTTCACACTAGCCTCTCCTTAAGAGTTGCAAAGTAGCCTGGCAAAAAGTTTTGAACATAATGGCTAATAAGGATATGTGACCATTTCGTGGCATGGATAACACAGAAATAGTCTATGACATGAATCATGAACTATTTAAGGTATGGCCACATTTAACTCTACTCAACTAACTTTGTTCAATGATTTTTTTTAAATAAGTTATTTTTGGTTATGTTTTTCAGACCATGGTCAGGTCCTATGCCATGTTCACCAAGCTGGCGAGCACAGAGAAAGCTCTGGGTGAGGAGTACGTTATGATGAAGAAGGTGCTAACCAAGCTAGAGGCAGTGAACGATAACGCTGCGATTGCCTAGGCAGAGAAAGAAGAGGTCATCAGGCTTGAACAGAAAACAAATGAAGAAAACAAAATCTTGAAGATCGAGCGAGCTAGCCTTTCGAGAAGCTCGAGGTAGAAAAGGCTTTATGGGCGGCTGCAGAGAAGAAAGTTGAAGAGCTCACTGAAAAGTTCTGATCTACAGAAGAGGCACTCCAAACTGCCGAGGACACAACCATTGCAAATTTTAAAAGTATGGATGATTTCCAAGCACTGATCATGCCCGTGGTCCTCGAAGGTTTTGATCACTGTAAGGAAAAGGTTGCTGCCGCCTTCCCCGATCTAGACATATCTGCACTCAAGCCCGGCCATGACACTGTCAAAAGGGACAAGCAGCAGGAGCCAAGTAGCGATCAAGAAGCCAAAACTTCTGAACAAGCCGTGGAGACCACCGAAAAGAACAACGCTTAAGTTGAAGAATCTAATGGTGCTCCAACGGATGTAGATGAAAATGTTGAAAGTGATGTTCAGAAGAAGACTTGAGTGCTCCTCAGTTTTCTTTTTCTTTTTTTTTTGAATTGTAACTTTGAATCTGCCGAACTTGTTATCTAAACAAACTCTTTATGAATTTTAATTTTGAACTTTTCTAATGCAATTACACATTTTTTAGAGTCTTGAATGTTCTGTCATTTTTGGCGGTGATGTGAATTCTAATTTGTTTATTTATTCTTGCTTTCATTTATTTTCTTTTGTTCATAATACACATCAAGTCTAACAAATAAACTCGTCTCATAACATCACCTGGTGACGAATTTATTTTCACATAATGTTGTTTTGTTCTAAGCAATGTTAGTTTTAGTTTTAGCTTTATCAATCATCTCTGCTCCGCTCGTCCATATAGGTCAAACTAGATCTTTGCACTACTTGGCCTCATGAGCCATCTCTACGCTGCTCAACCATGTGAACTAAGCAAAATCTTTGCTCTACTTGGTCATGTGAACCGAGCAGGAATCATTGCCAGTCTTTAGCATTTAGTCTTATAAGCCATCTTTACGCTACTCAGCCAAGTGAACTGAGCAGGAATCATTGCCAGTCTTTAGCATTTAGTCTTATAAGCCATCTTTACGCTACTCAGCCAAGTAAACCGAGCAGGATCTTTGCTCTGCTTGGTCATGTGAATTGAGCAAGAATCCTTGCTAGTTTTTGGCATTTGACTTCATGAGTCATTTTTACATTGCTTGGCCATATGAGCTGAGTAAGATTTTTGCTTTGCTCGGTCACGTGAACCGAGTAAGAATCCTTGCCAGTTTTTAGCATTTAGCCTCATGAGCCATTTTTATACTACTCAACCACATGAGCCAAGCAGGATTTTTGCTTTGCTCAGTCACGTGAACTGAGTAGGGTCTTTGCTTTGCATTATAGGGCCATTGTCATAGAGTTAATTAGTGATTGTAGGCATTTACTGTAGAATCATCCATTGTTGTGCAAACATCACTTGTAGAAGCCCGCGAAGACGTGGAATTTATTGACAATCAAATTAAAATTACAAAAATAACTTCTTATACATAATATTTTCTCAGATGCTATGCATGCTAAGGATGAGGTAGCTCTTTGGCCTTGAGTGCTTTGAGTTTGTAAGTCCCTTTCCTAGTAAAGCCTAATATTTTGTATGGTCCTTCCCAATTCGGCCCTAGTTTACCATCCTGAGGGATCCTCGTTGATTGATTTACTCTTTTTAACACTAAGTCTCCACACCGAAATTCTCTTAGTCGAGCTCTAGAGTTATGATATTGTCGCATTCTCTGTTGATAGGAGACTATTTTGATAGTTGCTTACAGTCTTCGTTCTTCTAACAAATTAACCTCTTCGCTCATCATCTCATCTTTTTACTCTAAGTAAAGTCTTGTGTTCTAGGACTGGGAAGTCCAATCTCAACAGGAATTACAGCCTCCATTCCATACATGAGAGAAAAATGAGTTTGACCAGTCGGCACCCGTTCAGTTGTTTGATAAGCCCATAAAATAATGGGAAGCTCATATACTCAGAGACCTTTTGCTTTGTCCAGCTTTGTCTTGATGATTTTAAGGAGAGACCGATTAGTGACCTTGATCTGTCCATTGGCTTGAGGGTGCTCAGGTGATGAATATTGATGGCTGATGCCCAACTTTTCACATAGTCCGTTGAATTGCTTCCCTTCAAATTGTTTCCCATTATCCGTGATCACCACTCGAGGGATACCAAACTTGTAGATAATGTTTTGCCAAAAAAACCTGCACATGTTCTGCTCAGTAATGGTTGGCAAAGTCTTTGCTTCTACCCACTTTGTAAAATAATCAATTGTGACCATAACAAATTTCCTCTATCCCCTTCTTAATGAAAATGGCCCAATAATTTCAATCTCCATTGAGCAAATAACAAGGACTTTGGATTGGTGTTAACTCTTGAGCAGGTTACCTGGGAATATTAGAGGATCTTTGACATTTATCACACTTCTTAACAAATTTCTTGGCATCCTTCTCGATAGTTGGCCAGTAATAACCAGGCTTCAAAAGTTTCTTAGCTAAAGCTCTGCCCCTTGAGTGGTTATCACAAATATCTTTATGGACTTCTCTTAGTACATAATCAGTCTCCTAGTCGTTTAAACACCTTAGTAATGGAGAACTATGCCCCATTTTTTAAAGGATTCCGTCCAACAATAGATACCTACTCGGTTGATATTGGATCCTTCTTGCTTTATTCTTGTTGCTTGCAAAATTCCATGCTCTAGAAATGCTCAGATCAGTCTGGCCCATTCGGTATTTTCTTCAACTTGATTTACCTCTGAGATCCGGATGCTCGGGGAATCCAAAATTTCTATCAGAACATCTGAGCTATCCATCCCCGAGGATACAATTCTGGCTAGTCGATTAGCCTTCTCGTTCTGTAACCTAAGAACTCACTGAAGCTGGAACTTGAAAAATTTTCTAGACAAACTTCTTTGCATTTGACAGGATTCGGCCATATGCTCCCCCCACTTCATAGTCTCCCTTCATATGCTCCACAACCAATTGGGAATCGCTATGAACCTTTATCTACTTTACCCCCATTCACCAAGCCATTTGGAGACCAACAATGAGGGCTTCGCATTCAGCTTTATTGTTGGAAGCAGAGAACCTGAAACAGTACTCCAATTTATGACCATCGAGAGAAATAAGAATGATGCATGTACCACTGGCATTCTAGGTGAGGGAATCATCAACATACAGTAGCCAGAACTCATCAGTGCTCTCGTCTGTGGGTGGGGTAGCTTGATGGGTTGTAATTTCAGCTACAAATTCGCCATAGCTTGCCCTTTAATTGCTAATCTGGGTTGATATTAAATACCATGCTGGCCAAGCTTGATCAACCATTTCATTAATCACTTACCAAAAAAAAAAACTATTTCATTAATCTACCCAACGTCTCTAGATTGTGCAGGATATTCTTCAAAGGCTGGTCAGTGAGAACCATGATCGTGTGGGCTTGGAAGTAAGGTCTGAGCCACCGAGTTGCTGTTACAAGAGTAAGGGCCATCAGTTCTATCTTCGAATAACGCTTCTCTACCCCTTTGAGGGCCTTGTTCGTATAATAGACAGGCTTTTGAAATGCAAAGCTATGATTGAAATGCAAAGGTATAAACATAACCTTTCCCCTTGTGGTGGTCTAATTGAGTAACGACACTGACCCAAGTACTGTTTCAACTGGTAAAAGGCTTCGTCACATTCTACATTCCACTCAAAAGCCTTCTTGAGCACCTTGAAGAAGAGATGGCACTTGTCTATGGAGCAGAAAATAAATCTATTAAAAGCTGCCACCTTGTAGCCAATTTTTGCACCTCATTTGCTATTTGTGGGGGCTGCATTTCCATTATTGCCCTGATCTTCTCTAGATTGGCCTCTATTCCTTGGCTAGACGCCATAAAACCAAGGAACTTGCTAAGTGTAACCCCAAATGCACACTTGGCTGGGTTCAACTTCATACCACACTTTCTCAAAGTATTGAAGGTTTCTTGCAGATCAACAATGTGAGAACCAGCCTTCTTACTCTTGACGAGCATATCATCTACATACATCTCCACATTTCTCCCAATTTGCCCTTTGAACATTCTGTTCATCAACTGCTAGTAGATTACCACTGCATTTTTCAATCCGAAGGACATAACATTGTAACAGTACTATCCACAATCGGTGATGAATGCAGTATGCTCTTAATCATGCTCGACTATCTTTATTTGATTGTATCCCGAGAATGCATCCATAAAAGATAGTAACTCGTAACCTGCTGTAGAGTCAACCAGCAGATCAATGGTTGGCAACGAGAAGCTATCCTTTGGACATACCTTATTGAGATCGGTGAAGTCCACGCACATCTTCCATTTGCCATTTGACTTTTTCACCATAACCACATTTGATAGCCAAGTAGGGTGGTGGACTTCCGAAATGAACTTGTCCTTTATTAATTTATCTACCTTTTGCTCAATCACTTCATTGCGCTTGGGGTAAAAAATTCTTCTCTTTTGCTTTGTTGGCTTGGCTTTGAGAAAAATATTCAATTGGTGGGCCACCACACTTGTGCTTATTCTTGACATGTCTTCGTGGGACCAAGCGAAGACATTCGTATTATTCAACAAAAAATTCTTTATTTCACTTTTCAGTGGCTTGGGGGTCTCTGAGCCTATCTTTATATACCTATTTTGTTCAGGAGTGTCGATCATAACATCCTCCAGCTCATCAGCTGGTTCTCCTCGCCTCAACTCCTTGTCATCCTAAACTTCTAAGCTATCTACAACCAGTGCTTCTTTTTCAGTATCCTGCCTAAGGGAGGAATGTAACACTCCCTTACCAGCTTTTGCTCGCACTTGGCACATCCCACACAATCTTCGATTGGGAACTTGATGCGAAAATTGTATGTGGATGTAACTGCCTTAAACTGATTGAGGGTCGTCCTCCCAAGGATCATATTGTATGCCGAAAGGAGTCAACCACCAAGGAATTGTTCATCTTTATCACCTGGTGTGGTTCATCCTTGAGAGTTACTGGTAGGATAATGGACCCGAGTGCAGTAACTCAATCTTCAGTATAACCAACATGGGGGGAGGACACTAGTTGTAGCTTCTATTTGCCAATCTTTATTTTTTTCGAATGCCCCCAGTATAAAATATCCACCGAATTGCCATTGTCAATTAAAACTCTCCAAATCTTAAAATTGGCAATGATTAAGGAAATTACTAGGGGGTCGTCATGAGGCTGGCAAAGCTCTACTACTTCTTCCTTAGTAAAAGTGATTAGAGGGCAAAGAGGCCAAGCCTTCTTACTCGGTCGCTCTGCAGTTAAGACTTCGGCGGGGGCTCGTGCCTCCTAAGCATACCTCCATCTGGCGCTTGAGGATTTCCCTCTAGGAGCCAATACACACGAAATGACATTCATCTCACCGATTAGATGCTTATTCGGGCGTGCTCAGTCAGAGCTTCTTTGTGGGGGGCTCTTCACCAAGGGCTCTTTTGCTCGAGGCTTCTACGCTCGATTTTTTTATTATTATCCTAACCGGCCACAAATCTTCCAAGTCGACCGTGCCTAATTAACTCTTCGACCTATCTCTTTAGGTTAATACAATCATCGGTATCGTGGCTATGGTCTATATGAAATCAGCAGTATTTTGCCCGAGACCATTTGTCTACTAAGGTCTTTAGCCTTTCTAGCCATTTCAAGGGTAGATCATTCTGGATTTTAAAAATGACATTCTCCAACCTCGTATTGAGTAGAGTAAAATTACAATCAAGGTTACCGTACCTCCTCGCCTACTGATCTGATTATTCATCGAATCTTCGATTCTTAGGGTTCCCTGATTCTTGAGCGTTTCCACAATTGTTTGGTTGCTTCTTATTGGTTTTGGAGCCTCCTACACCATCACTTTCTCGTTTAGCCCTAAGGCCATCCTCCATATTAATGTGCTGCACCATTCAACCACATCAACAGGTGCTTTCTCTAGTAGGAAGGCTATAAACTTGGGGGTTCTCACCCCACTCATGAAGGCTGTGACTGTAACCTTGTCATTTGCCTCATCTACCTAAAGGATCTCCTTGTTGAAGCTCCCCCCGTAATCTCTGAGGGGTTCGTCTTTGCATTGCTTAATTGTCAAGAGATGGGTAACTGGTCTCTTTTGCCTCTTTCCTCTAATAAAGTGACTTACAAACAGCTTTCCCAGCTGAGAGAAATTGGTGATAGTGCTCGATTTGATTTTATTGAACTATAATCGAGTAGGCCTTTGAGTGTTGCCGAGAAAACCTAACACAGGATCTCATCTAGATATGCATGAATGTGCATCAGAATCTTACAGGTCTCCAAATGGTCGAATGTGTCCTTCGAACCATTGAAAGAATCAAGAATTGGCATCTTGAACTTACGTGGCAGGGGGCAAGCCATAATCACCGCAAAGAATGGTGAATCACCATCAACATCTATATCATCAACCGTAATTAAACCTTTAACGGTGGCTAAGACACCATGGATTTGAGCCTGCATGGCTCTCATGGGCTTTTTCCACGGGTTAACGCTAGCATCCCTTACATTATCACCTTCTGTGCGTAACAGCTCTAAGCAGCCACCAGCGCTAAGGTTAGCTCCAATTGTCCTATCTTACCTTTTGGACTTTGCTGGCTGCCTGACAGGGATCTCATTTTCCCCAACGACACCAACTCTGTTTCCTCTATGGCCATTCTCATTTTGGCTGCCATTTACTTCGACCACCCCCATTATGTGCTCCATTTATTGGGGGGTCCATTGGAGGAGGTGGGACATAAACAGGGGTAGTTTACTGCTGAAGCAGTGCCTGATTCTGGGCCATCAGAGTCTGCATAATGACCAACATCTCCTTTATCTGGTTTTCAATGGTGTTGATCCTCTCGTCATTCTAGTTCTCTATTGTTTCTGCAGTTTGTAAATGAGGTTGAGTGTTAATGCTAGACCTGGTTTGGATCATAAAAATTATGAGAAAAGTCGATTCCCACAGACAACACCAACTGATGACTCAGTGAACTAGGATACTCCAAGTGCCTGCTCCAAGTCTGGAATGCTATGTAATACACCGGTGTGATGCTTGCCAAAGAATCTCCGATGCTTAAGTTAGCGAGAGAATTGAGAAAGTATTTTGGCAGAGTTTTAGTAAGGTAAGAGTAAGTGTATTATATATACTTGAGAGGATGGTGTATATATAGAGTGTAAGACCTACTTGGGCATGATGCATGTGAACTTCATACAATTGTGGCTTCTTTCCAACCATGTAATGCCATGTATATTGTAGATTCCAAGGTGATTCCCATAATTAGTTATCAAAACCGTTATGCAGTGGGCAACACTTTGATAGGTGAGAATCACGGAATATGCCACAATATGATTATGCATGCTATTATGACGTAAATAATCTTGTCTTTAATACATCGACTGGTCAGCTCGGTCAATCGATCGAATCGGGTCATGGTCGTTTGGGCGACATTGCTCAGTCAAGTGTATCTTATCAGATGCCCCCGATTCCCTCGGTCACCGAAGAGGATCGAGAAGAATCCAACAATTACTTCATCATATAGTTCTCGGTTGGACACAAACCATCACAAATTCTTATGTAACTGTTCAAAAAAATATAAATTGCATCTTTTTTAAAAAATAAAATAATATTTCATTTTAACACAAAAAGGTAATAAAATGTAATTTTAGCTATATTTGGTACAAATCTTTTTCTATTAATTAAATTTAATAATTTTTTATTTTAATTCAAATTATAAGGAAGTTATTTGAAAAAAGTGGATTAAACTTTGTAAACTCGTTGGAATGTATTAAAATAAAGAACAGAGAAAAAGAAAAATATTTCCGCATTGATATATATCAATAGTGACATAAATACCTTTATATGAGATTACAAAAGAATATAATTATAAGTATATATATATTATGTTATGATCTACTTACTAAAGTAACCAAACAGAGGATATTTACAAAATATTCTAATTATACGGCATAGACCACCTTGAGTTTCGAAGCAAAAGAATGAAAACTATATGATAGAAGAGCTTTTGTAAGCATTCAATGGAGTGTTGACGCCTTAGGTAATATTGCAGCAGATACAGCTTGGAATGCTAAAGGAAAGAAGGCTGAACTGAAGCTACTTGGGTTGTGCAGGATAATTCAAAAAGGAAGATGCTATTTTGGAGATCAAGAAAAATGGTAGCTTTTGTAACAACTCACATCTACATAGTACAATATTGTCTGCTTTAGGCTTGGTTATGTGTTTGCTATGGGGTCACCCATTCTAATACTGCTCTAGCTCAAGCATGCCTAACCCTAAAGTTCTAACTAAAACCAGTGCTCTCATAATTTTAAAACGTATTTTAAAGCCATAAGCGCACTAAAGTTTCAACAGAATCCAGTGCTTTCATGAGTTTAAAGGTTTAAGCATGCTTGAGGTGGACAAATACCAGAATGGGTGACTCTCTAAGAAGTTCCTAATCAAGCACTACTACAAAAATGCATAAACATTACTGTTTTTAGGTGTGATGTTTCACTTTTCATCTTAGTTACAAAAGCGTAATTGATCCAAATGAGATTGTAAGTTGCCTCTTTTTTATCACAGTTTACGACTATGATTAAAAATTTACAACATCACACCCTAGTCCAAGCTACCATTCCTTTGAAAGTGTGGTTGACCACTAGTCCAAGTTACCATTTGCATATACATTTATAAACAAATTTTTATCACTTTTGGCAACTAATTAGTTGCTAAAAGTAATATAATTATATTATTTTTATTTAATTATTTTAAGTTTTTACAATAATTTATCATCACTTTTACCGATCAATTAGTAGTTAAAAATAATACTTTTCCTAATCAATTGGTTAGGAAAAATGACAAAAAATTATTTTTATTTAGTTATTTTAATTTTTTGCAATAATTTGAAATCATAACAAATAAAAAGAACCATATGAATATTTAATAAATAATTTATGAATATATATCATATTTAATTAAAAATGATATTAAATCTTTTTCTTATTTTCCTTTAATCTTTGTGTATAACACATATTTAATTATGACTCACTATTTATAATATATTTTTTTTCATGTTTTGTTATATTTTTAATGTCATTAGGCCATGTTTAGTTTTAGTTTTAGGAAATTATTGTTCAAAACAAAATTTTTGAAAACTATTTTAAGAATTGATTTGTAATACAAAAATTGTTTTCAATAATTGTATTCGAAAATTAGTTCTAAAAAGACAAAAAATGAACATTTTTATTATTTTTATTTCCAAATTTTTGTCACTTCCAACAAAATATAAATTAATGTCACTTTTAGTATAATTAATATTAAAGATACACTAAATATTTTTAGATATTAAATATTTAATATCTACCTGGTTAAAAGTCATACAAACTATGAACGCTAATCCCATGTATTCGCTGAAAAAAATGATTATACATTTAACGTTATTTAAATTTGATTCGGTAAATTTAGTTTTAACATTAATCTAAAAATATTTTTGTTTATTGATCTATGATTGTAGTTTTGATAGTATATTAAGTTAATTAAAATTAATAAATAAACGTTACAATAAAATTTATGAAATCTAATTTAAATCGTATAAAGTGATAAACAAAGTTGTTTAAGTGAGATACGGAGAGAGAAATAACAATATTGTCTTTTATTTTTTTATCTCGCTTTTTTTAAGATATGATTTTTTTCACTTTTTTATCTCTATTTTTTTCTAAAAATGCTTTCCACTGATCTTTTATTTGTTTTTTCTTTTAAAAAAGTGCACAATATATAAAATACAATCACTGTTTCAACAAAACTGAACTTAGAAAATATTAAAAGTAATTTTTTATCTCAAGTTTTTAATTAAACTAAGATAAAATGTTTAATTTATAAATCTTTATCATGTTTTTTTTTCTAAAACCGTGATCTTTATAAATTTTCTGGTTTAATTTTTATCAATTATTATAGTAAAGAAGCCTAAAACGGATAATATTATACTTTAAAAATACAGGTTGTTACAGCTTCTTTGGCTTTAATGGCAAATTCACAGGCTTGTAAAGATGCTCTAGATTGGGCTGAGATGTATATGTCACAACGTATTTCCTTGAAGATCGATTGAGGTTCTTTCTGATAATATATATCAAGGCAAAAAAACCATGCATTGTTCGTGAATAATCTTGTTTTGGGTATTATAAATGCCGTCAATGATCATCCTTTCTGTATTTATTCAGAAAGTATGTAGGAGTAAGGATTTTGAAGTTCATCACATATAGCTAAGTTTGTATTGGGTATGGGCTATTTTTTTTTTTTTTTAATCAATCAAAAGAAAACTTTAATAAATAAATTAACCAGTGTCTAATACAAACTCAGCTAGCTCTCTCATGAGCTTCTTCAACAACCTTTCTATGAACTTTCCTAATCCTACACATTCTGAACTCTCTCAGAATTCTTCTTATATCCCTAAAAATATTCTTAACATTCCAATTGCATAGCTTATATTACTTTAAATATTTAACAACTAACTCACAATCTGTCTATACATTCACTTTCACATATTTTAAGTACCTAATCCACTCCAAAGCTCTTAAATATGCCAATGCCTCTGCCCATTAATGCTGAATTCGCATCAAATTGATGTCCTTTCGATGCCATAACTTGTCCGCTGGTATCCTTTACAATCCAAGCACCCTCCAAGCACCATCCACGATTACAACTAGCTCATATGTCAGCATTGGAACTATCCCCTCATTCTTAAATATCACTTCATTTCCCCTCAATGTGGATCTTTCCACCATTGTTTTGCCATTAGACTTTGCATTGTAACCTGCAGGGAAACATTTAGACAAATTGAACACATCAGTATAATTTAATGCCATACATAAAATTGTAGTAGGATCCCTTTCAGATCTTTCAAACACTCTATCGTTTCTTGCTATCCAAGTTGTCCACAAAATAGATATTATCCTGCTGATATTAAGTCCCTCTTTATCTTGTTCAATCATATATTTTACCCAGCTACCAACATGATCATGCTTAGTATCATCAGTCTTTACCCTTAACGACGAACCAAATCGCACAACTCTAGCCAATTCACACTCCATAAAAATATGATTCTGCATCTCTCGTGTTCCTCCACAAAAATTACAATAACCTTCCACAAGCACTCCTCTTTTAATTAGATTCTCCTTGACTGGCAACAAATTATGTATCAATTTCCACTTGAAAAAAAACTTCCATTTAGCAGGCAATTTCATTTTCCAAAGGCTTTTCCAAACCGCATCGGTGCCTTTCTCCCCTATTTCATTCCTCCCCATTTCTCTACTAGAAAAATTCTTTAGACCCCCTTGCAGGCTACAAAAATAAGTTGTCTTAAACGAAAACTCTCCATTCTTCGTTCCGCCCCACAACCATTCATCATCCACCTCCCAAACAAGCACATAAATTTTTTGGACAGCTTTAACTATATTTTCAGGGAAAAAAAGAACATCTTAACAATAGAACTCTCCAGTATTTTTTGTCAAAATTATAAAAACTAGCTAGCCACCTTGCACGATATTCCCCCACTCCCACTCTCCCAGAAGCATAACGATTATCATGAACTGGAATCTAATACCATTTAAAAGCATCAATATTCAACCTAGACGCCACCCTGCATATCAACCTTTTTTTTAACAAGTCCCTTCCCCATAATATACTTTCCAACCCCGAGATGTATTTGTCGTTCCCTTAACGTCCAAAACATCCTTACCATGACAATGCCTAGCCCTGAAAAAATCTTGATATTATATTTTAAAATCTTCCAGGCCACCTTGGCAAGAAGCGCCTGATCGAAATGCTCCAAGTCCCTCATACCTAAACCTCCTTTTGTAATAGTTTTGCACAAATCATTCTATTTTTTTACAACAAATCCCTTTATTCTCTTTCCTTTTCCATAAAAACGAAATCATCGTCTTTTTAATATTACTGATAACCTATTTGGTTCTCTAAAACCAACATTATATAAATTGGTGTTGCCGCCAGACATTGCTTTATTAAAACTACCCACCCCCTAAAAGACAACAGAGGAGTTTTCCAATTCTGTATTTTTCCCATCATTTTCTGTTCCAAATTCTTAAAAATAGTGAATTTAGGCAACATGAAATCTATCAATGATCCCAAATATTTTCTTGACTTTTTTACTATATTAATATTTAACGTATTCTCCAACATCCTTTTATTTTCCTCTCTCGATGTAGGAAAAACTATAATTTCTTATTTATTTATATTAATAAGTTGCCCTGCCTAATGATAGTATACTTCCAAAATCCATTTAAGACAAAAAAAAAAATTAACACACTAAATTCTTGAAAAATAAAACTATAATCTACAAAAAATAAGTGCGAAACTTCCAAAACATTATTACACATAGATATCCCCTTACATATCCTTTTCATCCCCATATATTCAAATGTAGCTGAAAGCGCTCCAACACAAGTAATAAACAAATATGGTGATAGTGGATCCTCTTATCTCA
Source organism: Vitellaria paradoxa (assembly GCA_019916065.1). Classification (NCBI taxonomy): domain Eukaryota; kingdom Viridiplantae; phylum Streptophyta; class Magnoliopsida; order Ericales; family Sapotaceae; genus Vitellaria; species Vitellaria paradoxa. The sequence goes on from CM034234.1 coordinate 36,559,081, forward strand.
AACAACACCTTGGTTCAAAATACTCTGTCCTTTGCCCATTAAACAACACCCCATAAGACACGGCGAAAATACATGATTGAATAAGTGAAACCCCTTTATCACTGAACTCCATCACTTCCATTACTTTTAGCACAAACTCTCATTTTACTCAGTCATAAACTTTGTTCATATCAACTTTTAAGGCAAAAAAAGACTTGCCTCTTCTCCTATTCCGAATAAAATGTAAAATTTACTAGGCTATTAAATTAAATATTATCTGAAATAGACCTCCCTAGGGCAAAAGAATCTCGAAACTAAGAAATTACACTAGGTAAGACAACTCTCAATATGTCAACACCTCATCAATTATTTTATACATCACATTACATAAACTAATGGGTTTATAGTCATTTACAGCAGTTGGGTGACTATTTTTAAGTACAAACACAATCAGAGTTCTATTGATCTCCCTTAACATCCATCCAGAACCCCAAAACAATTGAGGCTAATTTTTATTGAATGTATTAGTTATCTATTTTCAAAAATAAATAAATAAGCTAGCGTGATACCAGGATCTGAACTTTAACCCAAATATAAAATAAATTAGTTATTTCATATAGTTCCATTTGAATATTTAGAAATTTCAAACTAATAAATTTAAAGTTAAATTGTAATAAAATATATCCAATAAAATATAAAAATAATTTAGTAAATACTACCAAAGTAATGTGCAAGTCACTGTTATGGAGCATTTCAAGTTATTATCTTTTCTTTTATAATTTCAAATTCATAATAACTAATTATTTTAAATTATTCAAATTCATGGTGAAATCTTTATCTAAATTAATAAAGTTAAATTAAAATAATTATTCTTAAATAAATAGTGCTAAATCTGCTAATTTAAATTTATAAATGCAAACACAACTTAAATTTACAAATATTTTAATATAAGCACAATTATAAGTTCGAAAACAACACGCGAACCTAAATTGCAAACTCCTCCTAAATTTTAGAGAGCCTCACACATATTAGCCTTGGGTTTGGGAGATCACTAAGGAGGACACCCCCCCCCCCTTCAACTTTTACCCCGTTTCCTCCTTTAAACTTCTTTTCATTGAATTCCTTTCTCAAATACTTCTCTCTCTCTCTCTCTCTCCCCTAATATTTTCTTTCTTCCATTACCCGTTATTTATTTATTTATTTATTTTTTGAATGTTACCCCTATTCATCTTACTTTAATATTCAAATCAAGAAGTTACTATCAATTATACACCCCCCCAAAAAAGAAGAAAGATTGGTGAATAGTTATTAAACATTCAAAAATGTGAGAGAACTTCAAATTAAGGAAGACATCAACACTAATTCTTATCAACACTAATTCTTACTTTATCTATTAATATCAATTATAGTATTTAGTGCTAAACTTTAGGGAATAATGACAAGAATAACTTTACACAACCAAAAAATTCAAAAAGAACAATGTGATTCTGAGTTCATTGTTTCAAAACAAAAGGTCCAAGAAAATCAAATTTATTCACTAGCTTATGTGATTACCAATTGTGGTAGAAATTTCTTGCACTATTTTACGGTAAATGGGCACCTTGTTTATTATAATTACAGGCTCATGACTCTCATTAGCAGGGTTCCCTCCTTCAAATGCTTTGGGGAAACCATCACTAGAATTTATCAGCTTAGGCCAAATACAGAGAATTTTCAGTCTCACCAAAGGAACACCTCAATTAATAGATGCTTCAATACTTTTATATATATAAGGCCATACATAGCAGGGAAAAAGAAAAGGATCTCAAGAATAGTAACGTAAAAGGGAAGCTCGGAAAAGCCTTTATGATAAAGATTGTAAAACAATTAATGAAATCTACAAGTGTAAGAACAATTTCTTAGTGACTAAAATTGATTGATCATAGAGGCAGTTCCGCAAGGAAATGGGGTAATTAATATCACTTTTCATATTAGTCATCTAACATTGTAGTTTTTAGACATTCTATCAAAATCAAACAATTCACAATAGAAATAAATTTGAAAATTCCCGATTAAAAATTTTAAACTTACTGTTATTGTGAACTGTCCAATTTTAATTCGAACGACTCATAATCCGATATTACATGACTAATATCAAAAGTAATTTTAGTCTCTCCAAGTCCTTTAAGCAGTGGTAAACCGAATGAAGTAGAGGCTTTGATTCCCTGTTCTTGTGACGTGAGTTCAGAGTGTAGAGACCATCTCTGGTAGCACCTTTCAATTTACACGTGATGTAAAGCAACCAATTCTTATGGACGACTTCACCGCGGTTTCTGCAAGCTGAGGGTGAAACTGTAAATTAATAAAGTCAAGCCAAATAACAACTCTCATTTGGGTCTGTTGCTTCAACTATGTAACGGTTAATAACTACCGGAAACAAATAACACTGAAGCATATACAGATTGCTAATATGCAAAAATTCCATTTGTTTCCTGCATAAAATGTTACCAGCAAATGCAAGTACATTTATGAATTGTAACTTCCTAAAGAACAAAAGATTAAAATATACACACACACACCCCAAAATTCCCCTATAATTAATAATTTGTGAAAATACTTGCACTCGTGCACACACATACATACATATATATATATACATATCAAAATTTCCCTATAATTAATAATTGACACAACCCCTGAGCTAGTCGGAGTAACTCATAAATATGCTCTCCATAGAAATCACATGGGTTCGATTCCTAACTCAAGCGGAATGTGTGAAAAGTAGCGTACTTCTCTCCGATTTATCCATCAGCTATACAGTTCATTGAGAGCAACAATAAACTGATGAGGGTCCCAAGTTACCCAAAACAAAAAAAAAAATTAATAATAATAATAATACTCAGAGTTTCCCTTAATGGTAGAAATCAAAAGGGCGCTTCAGTGTTCATCTGGTGCAAAGAGAACAAAAGAACATGACCAAAATATTCTTTCGTTTTCCAGTTATTTTACCCATAAGCAACAGCTTGTAACGCTCCAGCCAAACAGCCCTTCTCCACCCAACCCCATCTCCAAGTGGTACTTCACCACAAAAATCTCCCGAGGGGTTTTGCGGGAAAAGCCAATGTTGAGTTCAAGATAATCAGGGCAGCCTGCCCCTCTTTTAAGCCTAATGAGAGACCCTTCTCGGTAGTAATAGAAGGCATGACAAACACTACTCTAACTGGGATTTTCATCTGAACTAAAAAGCGAAACAGAACTAATTTGAATTAAAGCCCTAATAACAATCCATTACAATACACACGAGAAAAAGACCCCCCTGTATCATTGTTGCATATTTTGAACAGAAACACTAGTGATGGTGTTCGTTGCAGCACTGCTCACAGCAACATTTGTAGGTGGGATCATTGAAGTTGCTGCATTATCACCAGTGCTAGTCTCAGTAATTTTTGGTTGCAGAACTCTGACTTCCATGTCTACGGGCACATTACCATGAGAGCTAGGGGGAACCACGGCTGCAGCATCTGCACGTTCCTCTGCTTTTTGCTGCTTTTGCACTGGTTCAGTTGGAGGATACACCCTCAAAGTGTTGCTCATATGGGGATCAGCACCAGTTTTCTGTTGGTTCGCAGATCCAGATTCATTTATGGCATGAAGTTGCTGCAACCTGTAATCAGTTTCAGGCCGACGGCAAACCTTTCTCAGAGGCACAATTTCCTGAAAAAAGGAATTAATAATCAAATAAAAATTATCAAACATGAAGCGTACAAAATGGGGCTGAATTGCACAGTAGAATGTACATTGAGGCAGGTATTTGGCATAACATGCTTAATTAAAAGAAACTTATCAAAACAAAACATGCTTAATTAAAAGAATATCAACTGTAAGTGCCTGAGAAAATTGTATTATGGTAAAGTAAAACTCAGAAAACAAAGACCCAGTTTTGAATCAAGGAAATGCAAGCAAAATGAAATTACAAATATATTACCATTTCGAATAATAAACCAAACAAAAATTAATTTCTTTCTTTTCACATGTATCTATTTATTTTGTTTTAATTTTTCCAACCCAACCAAAAAAATGAATGTTTTTACAATGTTTTGCATTTCTATATTTTCCTTCGTTATCCCTTTCCCGTGATAAATCCAAGTTCCGAACGCAACATAAAAGTATGATGCAAAAACTCACGTATAGAGTTGTAAATGAACCGAGTCATTCATGAACAAGCTAGGACTTGACTTGTTCCTTTAATAAACGAGCAGAGACATGAGAAATGTAGACTCATTTAGTAAACTAGCTGAGTTTGAACTTTACTTGGCTTGTTAAGAGTTCAAGCTCATTTAATATTGATATATAATTATATAATATATGTATAAATATATTTTTATTTTGTATTTATATCATATAGTGTGTTTTTCATTTTGAAAATTACATTACAATGTTTACTTGAACTTTTTGTTTAATTTCCACTCCTATTCTTTTATATTATTTAAATTCAAAGCTTATTTACTAATTAAAATAAATAAACTCAAATTATTTAGCCAAAAAATGAGAAAAATTACAAATTTTGTTTACCTATTGAGGATGGTAGTATTACGAGTTTGAAGATGTTTAATAAGGCATTGCACGGTAAGGGGCTATGAGGTATGCTGGCAGGAGAAATTATAGTGGAAAGTAGTTTCATGCAAGTTTGGAGTAGATTGGGGTGAGGGACACCTTCTAACACGAATGCTTCTCATGGTTTGAATTTGTGAAAAGGAATCTGAAGTCATTTGAATGGTTTCATTGTTCAACTTGTTATGCAGCTGGGGCTTGGGATAGGGTTAAATTCTGAAGGCATCAGTGGATAGATACGGAAGAAGATCACAGAGTTGATCCTAAGACCTTTGAACTGAATGTTCTGTTTTTTTTCCTTTTTTTTTTTTTAAAGGTATTTGAACTGAATGTTAATAAGAATACTTGTGTGGCTAATAATTTTTGTAGGAATGGTGGGAATGTGTTTTAGAATGTTAATTTACTTGAAAATTTGTTTGATTGGGAAATGAGGTTGAAAATTTTACGCAAATGCTTTATGCTAATAAGATGGGTGAGAGAGAGGATGAAGTGACATGGCTTCTGTCAAATTTTGTGTAAGTTTGAGGTGAAATCTTATTATAAAATGCTAGTTGGTCAAAGGGTGGACTTTCGTGGAAAGAAAACATGGAGCCTTGAACTCTCAGAAGATTGCACTATTCCATGTAGTGCAATCTGGGGAGGAACTCTTATTATTGATAATTTGATTTTGAGACGGTACATTTTGGTTAGTAGTGTTGCCTTTGTAAAGCTAAGGGGGAGTTCATTAATCATATGCTCATTCCTTGTTCTTGGACAAGAGAGCTTTGGGATATGATTTTGTCATGTTTTGGTGCGCATTGGGTACTTCCAATTGATACCGAGACATTTGTATCTTGGTGGGGAGGTAAAATGTGCTCTAGGAAGAAGAAGAACATATGGCGAATGATTCCTTTTGGGTTAATTTGGCTTTTATGGAAGGAGAGAAATGTAGATCATTTCAAGGAATTGCAATTCATTTACATAGATTGAAAAGTTTGCTTTTGTCCACTTTGTATGGTTTGCTTTTGAAGCTATAGATCTTTATTTAAATAGTTTAACAACCTTTGTTGAGTATATGAGCATATAGGTAGGGTAGTGTTTGTCAACATCGCAAAAATCAAGATTTTACCTAAAATCGGTATAGGGTCCGAAAAATTTAATCATTACCTACAGCTTACCACATGAAAGGAAACCTACTACACTAATTTCTTCATTAAGAGCTTCCCCCCCCCCCCGGGGACAAATAAAGAATTTTATTAACAAAAAAGGAGAGCAAAAACAAGTATCAAGCAAATGTCATACACGAAAACCCACCCATATCAAAAAATCAAACCTTCAACAAAACTCACAAAAAATTCTATACCACTTCTATTTGACTATACAATTGAAACTTTTTAAAATGTTTGGTATGACCTGTACAATTGATATTAAATATTATCTTTGTTTTAGCTTGGCATTAACTAAAGAAAAAAAAGAAAAAATAAAAAATAAAATCAAAAAGAGAGACTAGAGGTAACCTTTTCGTCAGCAAAGGGTTTGTTAACTGAGGCTGTTCATTTCAAGTTATGACAATGCTCACCGATAAGGGTGCAATCACAACAACAATGACTAACATCGACGACGGCAGATGATCTCAATGATCTTGCAATGATCCGCGATTGCGAACTACTATAGTGAGTCTTGCGACGATCTACGATTGTGAGCTACTATTATGATTTTCGACTTCTCTCTCGTCGCGCAAATCCAAAAAGATGAAGGTGAGATGAGAACTTTTTTCCTCTTTTAAACGAATCACCGATAAATCATTTGTCTTACTGATTTCTCGCCGCAACAGCTAGTCGTCTCGGTGTATCACTAAGATATCAACTTGTCTTGGTCGCAACAGAGCAAAATGACTACTCTTGGAACATTTCTTCGACGCGAGCTAAGATCTCATCACGCCCATTGACTCCGATCCAAGATGCCGAGATATTAGCTATCTCGGACGATACTTTGAACCATGAATGGTAGTCGTGGCTCTGAGCACGACTCCAAAAAGTGTGACCATTGTGATGATACTTATCACACTGAGCCATACTACTAATACTGCTAGCCCTGAGCTAGTTTGTGGTTTGAGTGACCTTGTTATCTTTGGCATAGTTTCTTAGGGTCTCTTCTCCTCTGCTGAGTTGGATGCTATTGTGCGGACTCTTCGCATTTCTCACTCTTCCAGTTCCACAGCTACTCTAACTCATTCAAGTGATATTGCTTGTTTTTCTTCCCCATCTACTCCATAGTGGGTGCTTAACTCAAGAGCTCGTGCCCAAGTCTCATATAATCCTTCATTATTTTTTTACTTGACCATTACTACTCATTGTTTGACACTGGCTAATAGGTCCTTCCAATCTGTGGTTGGTAAATGACACATTCAACCCTCATCATCCTTATCTTTACCTTTAAGTCTTTATGTTCCAAATATTCCCTTTAATTTATTAGTTGTCAGTCAGTTAATCAAACTCGTAGACTACCTCAATAACCTTTTCTCCATCCTCCTGTGTTTCATCTCAGGATGCATAGGACAATTGGTTCGGGATGTGAGCAGGATGATCTCTATTACCTTGATCCTGCCAATGTCTCTCCATCTCATTCAATTTTTTGCATGTCTAACTCTCCTCTTCAAGGGGATTGACAGTTGGGTAATCCATCTTTATCTTGACGCAAGCACATTACTCCTGGTCTTGGATTTCTTTCCAATCTTATATGTGAGGCCTGTCAACTTGACAAGCATCATATTAGTTCTTTTTCTAGTAATAATCATGGTTATGAGTTTGAACCTTTTTCTACAGTCCATACCAACATTTTGGGTCCTTCTAGAGGTTTAAATATTAATGATTTTTAGTATTTTGTTATTTTTGTGGATGATTTCTCTCAATGACATGGTTATTTCTAATGAAAAGTCATCTTGAGCCACCAATATTACCTTACAGTTTTATAATCAAGTTCTAACTCGATTTAACAAATGAATCAGAATTTTACACTCTGACAATGATTTGGAATATACCAAACCAGTCATGGATAAATTGTGCTGAGATGGGCATCATCCATCAAACCATGAGTGTCCATACATCTCAACAGATAAGTAGATGATATCATTTTTTCTAGTGATGATACTACGAACATCACTGCATTAAAAGGCTATTTAAAAAAGTAGTTCCACATAAAGACTCTCAGGACTTTGCGCTATTTCCTTGGGATTGAGGTTGCTCGTCCTTCCCAAGACATATCTTTATCTCAAATGAAATATATTCTGGATTTACTCTCTGAGACGGGATTTTTAGGTTCTCACCCTGCTGATACTCCGATGGATCTTTTTTCCGCTTAGATTCTAAGAGTAGTTATTCCTTCCTTAATATTAGTCACTATTGACACCTTGTGAGTATGTTAATTTATCGCACAGTAACCCGACCTGATATTACATATGCAATTGGTGTTAATAATTAGTTCATGCATGCCCGCGCCAACCTCACTTTGAAGCTCCGTGTTGCATTCTGAGGTATTTGAAAAACTCTCCTAGTAGAGATTTACTCTATAGACCTTCCACCTCGATAGATGTAATTGACTATAGTAATGCAAATTGAGCTAGTAATTGTTCAGATCAAAGATCTACTCTGGACATTGTACCTTTGTTGGTAGTAACCTTGTCACTTGCGTCATAAGAAGCAAATTGTAGTTGCTAGAACTAATGTTGAGGTAAGGTATTGTGTCATGGCTCATACTGCTTCCGATATGCTTTGGGTCTTCTTCAGGATTTTGGATTTGATATTACAACTCTAATGTCTATGTTTTGTGATAATCAAGTTGTAATCTTAATTGCCAATAATCCTATTTTTCATGAATGTACCAAGTATATAAAAGTGGATTTTCACTTTATTCGAGATCACTTGCTCAAGTATGATATCATCACTTCGTTTGTTCAGTCAAATTCCCAGTTAAGAGACATTCTTATCAAGCTCTTAACTCATCTTTCATTTCAGAAGTTGCCTATCAAATTGGATATGTTTGATCTCTATGCTCCAACTTGAGGAGGAGTGTCAGAATATTCATAATGTTATTAGCATATTATAATTATTCTAGTTTCCTTCCTTGTTTTATTCCTTGTACTCAAATCTTCATTACAAGTATAATGTGAGGAAGAGGAGGAGAAATTAATCCTCTACTTTTTTTATTCCTTTCTCTTAACTAACTAAATTATCACCACATCATATCTAATCTAATATATATCTAGTCAAGTCATCCATAACCAAACAAAAGAATAAGGACTTAATGCGGTACCTTGTTGAAGATAGTGTGTCATATGATATAGAAGAGAATGGGTGTAATTAAATGATCTTTTCAAAGGACACATATAGTAATAAAAGGGAAATCATTTCATCAGAGAATATAGAGACACAGAGGAGGGTGGGTTATAGGGGAAGATAATAACTTAAGGAATAGGAGAGTGGCCATAGTCGTTAAAGATGAGCTCAGTGATGAGCAAGTTCAGAGAAGTGAAGTAGAAGAAGAGCTGAAGAACATAAAAGATAATGTAATGGCATCAAATATGGAAAAATCGCCTTTTATACTTCAGTCTAGGAGGGTTAATACGAGCTAATCATTGTGTGGTTGATCAGACAGTCAAGGCTTGGCAATTGGCAACCCTCAGATTGCCTCATTTGTTAGCAGCTCAGAAGGTTCAGATCTATATTCTGACCTGCTTGATTTCAATCATTGGATTGGAATCACCCTACAGCCAAGATTGAATCTCATAAAGGTAGGTGAAGAATAAAAGAAAAAAGATACAGCCATAGAGGATGGTGAGAGGTCGAGTGTCAAATCTAAAGAGTCAGCTAAGGCATTAGCTCCAGTGCAGGATCATGGACATGGAGTACAAGCATCAGATCCAATGGTTGATGAGGGATGCATGTGTCAAGGCAACAGAAACTTCTGGAAGGTAATTAGTTGAAGAGGCAGAGAGAGAGAGAGAGAGAGAGAGAGAGAGAGAATGGGTTGTATATGTGGGCTAAGTAAATTGGCCCATTAATTATGGGTTGAAACAGTAGCCATTACAGAGGGCTAAACCAGGTCCAATTACTTTGTTTTTCTGGGCCTCATCATCTTGTTGCCAGCTCAAAACAATCGCACAAAAATTCAGCTAAATTCTGTTCATTCAATCTTGCTTTGCTAGGAACTGCTAAGGGATACTTTGGGAATTTCTATAAATAGGAAATGATCTAGAGAAAATAGGGGAGAAGAAATTGTTGCTTATATACTTAAGAGATTGAGTTTCCTCAAAGAAACTCCGGTTGATTCCATTTAGAATTTTTCCTTTCATTCTATTTCTTGCATCTTCTCTACATCCAAACATTCATTAGGAAGATCTAGGGCTTCTGTGGCAAGATCTGTACATAGTGTCCCCAACAACTAACCACACTAAGGTCATGTCCTCACTATACAAGTCTTGTATCATCTCAATATACATATATGTGACACCCTTCTCTGTTATTGCCCACCAAATGAAATCTTTAGGTACCCTATCATAAGCTTTCTCTAAATCTACAAAGGCATGAAAAGCTACACAAGCCAATTGTCTACTACAATTACTGCTGATTTTGCTTGAAGTTAGTTATCCTTTAAAACTCATGTTTCTGTTGGTCCAACTAACTTATACAGCTAATTTTAATGTTGTAAGGAAGACTAGTTATGTTTCAATGTCTATCTAGGAAAATACTTCTCCCAAAAACTTCAAGACATCAGTTGGAAGTCGATTCCTTGACATTTGTCCATGAATAAAAAAGCACTGGCAACTGCAGTTTTTTCTGTTCAAAAACAATTACCGTCTAAAGTGCTCAATTTCTTATCAGCTTGTAAGAAATAAAACAATGAATCGATGAACTCAAAGAAGGTTCACAGAAAATATATCTGCGGTTGCATACCTCAGACTGATCATGATCATAGCGCACCAGGAACCTACAGCGGCAACCTCTTACATCATGCCTCCGTCTTTGTGCATCAAGAACATGAGCATCAAAGTAAAGAGCTTGCTCTTTCCCCTCCTAAATATTTGTAACCATCAAACAGATAAACAAATTTGATTTCTTTTCTTTTGGGCGGAGACGTATAATCCTTCTATGGTATTATTAAAGACATTCACACCTGGAAACAGAGTATCAGATCTCCAGGAAGAACTGCAACACATTCTGATGATTCACATGGAAGAGACCGTTGTCTGACATGCTTGCGCACATTGACCCATTCATCTTCCTCTGGTCCAAAACCAGAAAACCGAACTAGAACATCCTGAAATGGCCAGCAGAATTTAACAAATTGCATGAGTAAAAAACGACTAGCAGAAGATAAAGAAAGAAGTTCCCAAAAACAAGACTATATTATATAGGAACCAGAGTTCTTAGCTCTTAGTAAAGGTACAAGGAAATTATTGTTTTAGTCCAGAGCTAGGTTGCAGATATTGTCCATCAACAGGCCACCATGTCAGGGATTCACCAAGGAATTGTCCTATTTTTTCACTATGTTATACATATATATATATATTGTGTGGGTGTGGGTGGGTGTGTGTGTATTTCTTTTTTTTTTTTTTCGGTTGGGGGGGGTGAAGTTTATACAATAGAGCCAATGGCAATGAGGCATAGCCCAAGCACAACTAACAAACTTAAAGATCCAAAGTTTACAACAAGTTCCAGCTACTAGTGTGTCATTGGTGAAATGGGCACATATTCTCTATTTGGTGTGGCCCTTCTTTGTGGTACTTGCAAAGAATATATTATGCATCTTTAGACTAACACATGGACAAAAAATAGAAGCTGCCATTGGAGATAATCAAAAAATTCAAAATAATGAGTAGTGGGCTACAATCTCTTCCTTCCAACAATTTTATTAAGATGCATGGGGGGGAATCAAGTAATACCGGATCACCCGTCTCCAGAGATCTATGAGATAGAAATGTTGCAACATCGTACCTGAGGATGGAACACAAAATAAATTATCATCATTCAACAAACATTATTAATTATCAGAAAGGATGTCAAGAAACATCAAGTAATTAACATCCATAAGTTCTAACCCTGAAGAGGTAGAATTAATACTAACCATGCACCGTCCCTTGCAGATTTAGCTTCGAACTCCATCTGAGTATTTTCTGAAACAGTCCTTCCCAAACTTTGAACAGCTGAAAACAATAACGAGGGAAAAATAATTTGAAGTAAGACGACAGGTAGAAGGAAGCTGCAAAATATGAAATTACAAAAGTCAATGTATATTTTTCTTTTTTTTTTTTTTGGGGGGGGGGAGTTCGTGGAAGGCATCTTCTTAAACTAGAAGTAAGACTTGTAAGTCAACAAGCTCTAATTCCATTACTCTAGGTACTTCTAACTCTCCCTAAACCCCGCAATGCAAGAGCCTAGTGCACTGAGATTCCCTTTAAGGTGCTGTATGGATCCATTCTCCTTAACTGGCTTCATTTAAAGTCATCTCCTCACAAAATCTAAAGCAACCTTGTCCTTTTGCACCATCTCAAACTATGTCTCCTCCACTAGCTTTTTGTTTTTCTTTAGCACCTTCCTTCTGAATTGAACTCCTCATTTCTAGCATTTTATTTGGTCTAGTGTCGTGCATGATCAAACCTTCTCACGTGCCTCTCTCCTGTTCAAATGATGCCACATCTTGCTTCCCACAAATTTATTCGTTTATGATTATTAGGAATTTAAAATGACTAGCACAGATTATTGGGTCCCCAAAGTAGGGTTCAATATGCAGCAACATCAAGAAGAAATACAAACTAGAAGCTAAATTGCTGCAGGAAATGCAGTTAAGCATCAGATACTGTGCTAAAAATCAGGAAATCAGAAATGCTTCAATGTTACCTGAAGGAGCAGTTACAGATTGAGGGGCTTGAGGAACATTTCTCACTGCAGATGAATCATCCCGCACCATAGGCGATACACTTAATTTCCCAGAAGATTTAGCTGCTTTTGCCCTGAGAGCATACCTCCGATTCTGGAACCAATTCCAAACCTGTACAAAACATCTAAACTAGCAAAAGTTTCTCGGTGAGTTATCAACATGCAACCATGGTAAGTGTTTTACTTGTTTCATTTGAACTGTTATCTTTCCTGACCGCTCCGCTGAAGCACTACAACCAAAGACAACCAGATATGAGTTGACCTCTGATGTTGTAAGGCAAGCCAGAAGTTACAAAGCATTTGAATCCTTGAATTAATGCACATCAACTACACACCTGAACTTCTCAGCAATAGCTACAAGAACTTCGCGTGCTGGCATCTGATTATTGTGTTCTTGTAGTATGGTATCCATCTCTGCGACCTTAAAAAAGAAACAAAAATAACTTAAATCACAGAGATTTTTCAAGCATATCTAAGACCTCCTAAAAAATGTCTTATTATTCAATGCCAAGAAAAATGGTGTGTATTACACACTACATCATGGTAGAAATCACTAAAACAAATTAGCACATGCACTAAATGAGTACCATAGTCCAAAAGAAAGGTTTTACTAGAAGGCATTCCAAACTACGTACAAATAACTACTCCAATATGGTAAAAGGCTGATGAAGTAGGGCACCGATAAGAATAAGAATAAGAATAAGAATAAGGGTCTTTTGCCTGTCCTGCCAATGTGATTTGTTGGACCCTTTTAGAATTAGCCCGTGTACAACTTACATAATCAGACATCCTTGGCTTTAAAAATGCAACAACTCAAAATTCTAAATAACGTAGGCACCATTTGGTATATTTATTTTGAGCCTATTTTCCATTTTGCAGTTTTGAAAATAAGGAAAACAACTCAAAAAGCAATTGATCACTTGTATTTTCAAAATCTGCTTTAAAAAAATAGAAAATGTGTTTACACATGAAATGCAAAATGTTAATAAGTTGTTTTGCGCATTTTTAACCCAAAATAAGAAAAATCTCAAAATACAAAAAACAGAAAATGTCAAACCAAATGCGTTTTCTGTTATTCGTGTTTTTGATTTTCAAAACATAAAACACATAAAATAGAAAATAGAAAACAAAAAATAGAAATGCAAACTAAATGCCACCTTACTTTCTTCATCAAAATTTAAATTTGATCAATTCTTCTAAAGATTTAAAATCTAAATAGCTCACAATTTCAAACATGTGAGTCCCTGAATGAGATAGCTCAAATTACACAATCTCAAATTGAGAGATTTAAAATCTCCTTTGTTCAACATCTACACAAATTTGAGCTATCTCATTCACAAAGTCACGTGTTTGAAATTGTAAATTCAAAATAGAAAAATTCGCCAAATAAGTCAATTCATGCAACCAAACAATCCCATAGATGTTGAATAATATAGCCCAAAGATTTTTTTTTTTTTTATGGGTAGCCCAAAGATGTTAAAGAACTCAATTTTCAAAAAAAAAAAAAAAAATCCAATAGATAAAAGAAAATTTCTAAAAAAAATAGGGTTATTCAGTAATCAGAGTCAGGGCAAACAGAAGACATTAGCGTGAAAATTCAGATTTTAATTCCAACTAAAATATGCACGTTTATAAACTCAAATCTTTCAAAGGAAAAGGATCCAAATTCAAGATGCGAACAATTAAGGTTCGTTTATACAGATAACAGTAAAAATTAAGCGACCCATTTTGGTATATTTTGTATTTGCGTATATGCACAAAGAGAGCAGAAAAAGGAGAAGAGAAGCAAAACCTCAGCAGGATTGAAGCGGAAGGCTGGGCCTCCATTACTCGGCGGTCTCCCCATCAGCGCCTCTTCCGATTGTCTCTCAGTTTGGTTCAACTTAGAGAAAGATGATTCAAAACTGTGAAGAAGGGAGAGCGAGAGAGAAACAAGAGACCAGAGAGGTGGGGTTGGAATTTGATTCAAATTTTGGGGGAGGTGGATCGATCTAAGTTATGAAGCCCATATGTTTTACAGTTAGAACATTCGTGGACAAATTACACAATATCCCCTTGGGTTTTGAAAATACAGAAGCTAGCTCTCTTATTCCTTCGTATTGAAATAGAGGTTGGGTGAGCTTATTTGCGCTCCATATTTGGTCTCTTTTTTTATTTTTTTTTTCTTTGGAAAGGTTCCACAAATAGTCTCATACACTTCCCTCAATATTTTTTATTAATTAAAATTATATAATTACCCTACTATGCTTATCATATATATTTTGTCTATTTATAATATCATAAACACTCTTATACAAAAACCCAATCAATGACATAATTATAATATCTTAAATAACTTTGTTTTGCAATATAAATTATTTTTTAAAACTTATACAGAAGGTAACTTACCAATTTTTTTAAGATATTTTGATGAGTTAGCAAACCATTACAATCTAAATTATTTGAAAAATTTTACTTATACACAAGAATTATCTTATTATGATAAAAAATTTTAATTCTAAAATTTTTACAAATATATTTGTTGATAAATTCATTTGCATACTTAAAAGTTGATTTTTTCTATTCATTAATTCTCTATTTAATTTTTTTACTTTTTTTTTTTAGGTTTATTTTTTGAATGGTGAAAAAAATATCAGTGATCATATTTTGAATTTAGGTTAGTAAGAAAAGTTAATAGAGATAAAGAACAATTAAAATTTAAATTTACAAGTGGTCTTATTTTTATGTTAAGTTTTATATAAGAAAAAAATATTTTGCAAGATTAAAATAAATTTTATTTTTATTTATATTTTTAATATAAAAATAAATTTTATTTTTTATAACTTAATCAAATAAGAAAATAATTTATTTCATTTTAATTTATTTGTAAATTTTTGTCATTTTCTTTATCATATTGGTATTTATTTATTTTGTTTTACAAATTTTTCATAAATTATTTATCTTAATATTACTTACGTTTTATTTCATTACATTATTTTTAAAATATATTACTAGGTTATGAGAATTGAAAAGATCATATTGAATCTTACTAAATGATTTGAGGATAATGAAAAGAGTTAAAATGATAACAATTTATGAACAAAAGGAATTAAAGAAATTAATTTTTTTATTTGATTAAATTATGAAATACAATAAAATAAGTTTCTTATACGATTGTTAAAAATATAAATAAAAATAAAAATTTATTTTAATCTTTAAAATATTCTCTTATAAGCATAAAGGTGTTTGTTTAAATTTACAAATATTTTATTTATGAAAGGTAATCATGTCATTTCAAATTAGACATAAGAATGACTAGTCAAAAAAATGATAGTTTCATAATTTTATTTAATAAAAAAAGTAAAGTGAAGTGTAAGAGATTATTTGCTGAGTGCAAATAGACTTATTCTAAAAATTTTTGACATTATTTGTTTTTTTTTCCCTTCCACTTAGCATAAATCGTATTAAATTAATTAAATAAATAAATATAGAGCACGGTCTAAGAAAGGAGTTTCACCACATGACACTTAACTAGGTATTATAATTGTAACAAATAGCATCTAATTATAATTATCTTAAAAAAACTTATTTATACAGCATGTTTAAATGATTTATTATTTTTAAAACATGGTTTGCTACTGGAGACCCCTCAACCATTCTACTATTTATTAGTGTCCTCATGGCAGTCTGCTTAGTAGGCCTACCTAGGTCCCCAAACATCTCCTTGAAATTGAGCATGATATCATACGTAGTAAGCATTCTCTAGTGTTGATGTTGTAAGACAGTGCATATCGATGCTAGAATATAATATCGAACCATCTCATCAGTTTTCACCCAGTTTGCATGACAATCACGCTGCTCCTGAGATGCATCTTCTAAATGTAATATGCAACATTCAGTAGTAAGGACATATTTACACCCTTCAACAATGAGTACAATATCAAGGTTCCATTCCCAAACGATATAAATAGGTCTAGTGAATTTGTTTTGATTTAGAATAATAGCAAGTGAATTAAAAGATGACATCTGAAATTAAAAAATAAGTTTTATAAGTATGGATATAATAATAATAATAATAATAATAATAATAATAATAATAATAATAATAATAATAAATTAGTTTTCATTTTATGATAGTGTTATCTTCAAGACATTATCAATAAAACATAGGGACTTAATCTATATAAATAACATGCTTCATGAAAAAAATCAAATGCTGCGTATATGAATAAGAGGATAAAATCGTTTACAATATCAACTAGACATCTCATATCATATGATACCATAATACTCTATCTTTGGTTTTCACAAAAAAAATAATAATTAATTCGTTGGGACAACAATTATTTCCTTTTTGACTCTTCATTTCGTCTTCTTTGATAGTACATAAAGCCTATGCTCCTAAATGAGCATATATAATTTCCAAAAATAATTGAAAAAATATCAAAATGAAGAAATAGGGAAACCAATAAACCCACCTTTTTCCTAGGAAACAAGGTTTATGCCCTACAAACCTTCAATATAAAATTATAAATTCTTATTCCTACTAACCAACCAAAAGAGATGTCCTCATGTCACATTTATAATAAGTATCTTTTACAATTTTAAATATGAATAAAATTGCAAGAAATGAAACATTACGTAAAATTTAGAATTAATAACAATTATTAATTCCTAACCATATACTCATTAATTGCAAATTTTAATTATACAATAAAGACTGTCTAGAACCAAAGAAAATAAAGTTAGAAAAAAAAAAGTGGGTCTATTTGTATTCCACAAATGGATTCTTGCACTCCCCTGTATTTCATTAAAAAAAGTGGGTCTATTTGTATTTTATTAAATAAAATTAAACAATTACCCCATTCTTACATAAAGGTACTTTTGACATTAAAATTATACAACATATCTAATTAGAAAAATAAGGGTAGTTGTATAATTTTATTTAATGAAAAAGTAAATGGAGTGAAAGAATCTATTTATAGAGTACAAATAGACCCACCCAAAAACAATTGGCACTATTTTGAACTAAAATCCTTATTTTCAAATTTTTTAAACAACTCATAATTTTTAAAAATATTTAAAATATTAAAAAATTAAATTTTAATTTTTTAAAACATAGATTAGGTTGTTAGAAAGTTACAAAAAGAATTTGGGACCAAAGCACATGGTTTGAGCACTAGAATGGCCAAATAACGCACTTTCTGAAAATAATAATAATAATAAGCAAACAAATCCTAAGCCAGACCTAGCCTTGGTTGCAGCTTAGATAGCTCAGCAGCTCACCTTCCTAGCTTAGACAACTAGGTTCCAGTAACTTTTCCGATAAAACTAATTGCTGCCGGTGAGAATTTTTTTTTATCTTTTAAACCAAAATGTTTTGATCTCCTTCAGCAAAAAATCTAATTTTTTTTTTTTTTTAAAGCCAATCAGTAGGAGAAAAATATTTTTCGACGAATCCTGATTTTCTGGAGAAGTGGTGTTTTGCTTATTTTGGCTTGCATAGGACCATGACGATGCTTTTTTTCTCTTCCTTTATTCCTTCCAAATTCATTCAAACTATTTTGGATTAGAAAAGAATAACCAAAGTAGCTCTTTGAAGAGAGAAAGAGAGAAAAATATATATTTGGAGAAAGAAAGTAATCCCACCTATTCTAGCGACTTTGGTGGCCAGTGGATATCCCTACTACTTGTGGCGAACCTTCTTCTCTCCTCAGGTCTTCTTCCACCACTTCCATGCAAGCAACAATGGCATGAAAACTTTAAGATTCAAGAAACATGAACAAGTTTTTTTTTTATTTTCTTTTTTCCCATTAACTAAAATTTAATTTTATTTAGATTATGGATAGTAAACAATAAATACAAATTTGTATAAAAATAAAATAAAAACTCAATATTCCATGAGTCAAAACTTGTTTGTAAACATAGATCACATTTAATCACGCAAGCCTGATCTGTTACCAATTGTTGGATCTAAAATGCAACAGAAAAAGGTTTAAAAAAAAAAACACATTTATGAGCATAAAAACATGTAAACCTAACTCAAACAAAAATAATACATTAACATGAAGAGAGGGAGGATCAAACCTCTTAGATCTTTGATGAATTGATGCAAAACACAGGATGATCTTTAAGTCTCCTTATTGAACTTGATCTCCCAAAGTCTTTTACACTTTCTCCTAATCAAAATGTGTCTCAATCTTTTTGAACAAAAAGATACATCGGATATTGATAGGGTGGACAATTCTATCTAATCTGATTTATAGGTAAGGGTAGGGACTTAAAGTAAATAAACCTAGTTGGCTCAATTAGAAAATAACCCCACAATTATCTCATAATTGCAGATGCATCCCCTGATTAATTACACCTCATTTCACTAAAGAGATATAACTACACTCTAACTCGGTCTACTGAAATAATTATATTAAACTCCTTATTCACTAGTAATAACTACAATTAAGCCCCTCTACCAAGTATTGAATCAATTAGAATTAAGAAGTTATCCAATTCTAGTTGGCACCTCCCTCTATACTCTAAGAATTATCATTCTAAATATTTTCTGTTGATCACCATCTCAATAACATATATTGAGATGACCGAGTTCAAATTTAATGATTAGACAAAATTCTTATTATGAATAATCTCCTAATCTTTTACAAGATTGTGGATTCGATCTTAACAGTGAATATTCCATCTTGACAGTGTATAAACACGAAGGTTTTGGCCTAGTGATAATCAGCCTTAATCCTAATGAATTAAAAAGTCATCATTTACATAAAATGGCATTCATCACTATCTCAAGATTTAGAGCAATTGCTTATAGTGAACATAAGAATCACATCAATGCAAATAACATAATTTAAACATGCTTTTTATTCTTGTACAGTTTAGTGTGTTTCGCACCAATATATTGGATTCAAAGTCAACTACTCTGACGATTGAGATAAATCATTCTACTACTTAGAAACCTAATGTGTTATAGTCTTTCAATTGAGATGCCCCATCTCATCATTGACTTTGAACTACACTAATGAATTAAATTCATGTAAATAAATTAAGTTTCTTAATCAATCAAGAATAACATTCATCACATAAATAAAATACATCAATACGAAACAAAGAAACATTAAAGGAATAAACATTTTTTATTAAATAACTAAACATTAGGCTAATTACAGGAGCCTCCCCTAACCATTTAAACCTTACACCTACCTACCCCACGCTCCAATATTTCACACACATAAATTCTTTAGTTAGACTAACATTATGAAATAGACAGAATATATAGATATCAACAATTTATTATATGTTATTATCCATTTTTACCCTTTATGCACATATGAAAAGATAAAAGAGGACATATGCTTGTTTCCTTCCTTGCAAGCTGAAGCCTTCTATGGAACAAAATAAAGAGGAAAAAAATGAAACAAAAAAGCCCTAGCAGTAGAATAAAACGAAGATAAATGAAGTGAAGAAGTCGGTTTGCAAGTAAAAGAGGAACGAAATGAATGGTGCACTAATACTGCTCTTATTCAATAAGTTTTTTCATTCTATTTTTCTCATTCGGTGTCTTCCCCATTCATTTCTTCTCTATTCTTTTTTTCTTCACTTTGTTGCTTTTTCCACTTCCATTTTTGTTCTCCATTAGTTGTATTCTTTCTTCTTCATTTCTTCCCTCTTTAATGTTCCCCCTCCCTCTTTGTTTTAAAACTATTAGATGTAATTTCTAATGCATGTAATGTGTTTGATAAAATGCTTATGTAGAAATTGTGTAGGTCAATATCTTAAACATATAAGCTATTTGATGAAATTTTGATATGAAAATTTTATGTAAGGTAATTTTTGATACTGGCAATGTCTTTGATAACTTTTATTTTGCAACTCTACCATTTTCCATAAACAAAAGGTTGAACTTTCGGCATCAGACCTATTTACAAAACAAGAAAATTCTATAACAAACCTGCAACCTAAGAGATGTCTTTTTTTATTCTTTCCCTTGGAATTGATCATGTCTCCACATACAAAACAGGAGCTAAGAAAATAGTTCATAAGCAGCAGCCAAACACTAGAAATGCTTGTTAAATCCCTTCTGAAGCTGTGAATTAGACTATTGCTAGTTCTAATGCCAATTAGTACTCTACCCTTCTGTTGTGACTATTGTTGGTTCTAATGCCAATTAGTGCTCTACCCCTCTGTTGTGAACTCTGGTTTTGGTTTTGTCTTTGTGTATAATATATTCGTACGAATTTGGTTTTATATTGTGGTCCCAAACAAAAATGGGGGTTGAAGAAATTCAGACCATTTGATGAAATTTTGAAATGAAAATTTTATGTAGAGTAATCTTTGATGCTAGTAATGTGTTTGATAAAATGCTCGTGTGAGATTGTGTAGGTTAATGTGTTACACAAGTAAGGTATTTGATGAAATTTTTATATGAAAGTGGCGTATTTTTTATACTAGTAATGTATTTGGTGAAATTCTTATGTGAAAATTGAAACTCTGTAGTGTGAAAATTTTTTAATAGCTAACGTGTTTGAAATTTCGCCACTTCAATTTTGATATGTTTGATAATTTGTTTTATCTTTCGTACGTGAAAATATTTGAATTGCTAATGTGAGTTAAATGGTCAATGTCTTTGATGAATTGATATTGCAAATATAAGTTAAATGGGCAATGTAGTTGATGAATTTAAATTGCAAATGTGAGTTAAACAATTTTGACATTATAGGGAGGTAATGTCCTCTAGAAGCATAGGAGCAAGTAATGTTCAAGGCATGTTCCAAAATCAGCACTATAAATGTGGAAGGAAAGCAACTATGGGCATCTCAGAATCAAATGATAATCTTGAAAAGTTTTATTACAGATGCACTAGCAAAATGCAACATTTACTTGGTGGTTTGGCCCAACCACAAATGAAGTGAGAAAAATGGATGAAAATTTGAATCTAGCAATTTTGAGTACGTTGAAGTAAAGGATGATATTAGAGCTATTATAAATAGACTCAAAGATTTAGAGGCAAGCCAACTTACTTTCAAGTTGATCCTAGTTGCAGCTATGTTAGGAAGTTGGATTATTGTAATTCTTATGCTTCTTATACTATTAATGTAGAGATGTAATATAGCATGAAGGTGTGAAAGTTAATTAAAAACAAATTTAAGTATTTAATGTATAAATAGCTTTTAGTATTTAATGTATAAATCACTTCTTGCAATTTATTGTCTTTATTGGCTAAACTTGATTTGCTTTTACTTCTTGTTTTGCAATAGTTGATTTATTTTGTTTTGAAAGAATATATAAATTTATGCCAGGCAATTTTAACAAAACCAATCAAATATTTTTGTCTTGACAAAATAAATCAGTTTGTGTTGGACAATTTGTCTAAAAGAAATCAAATGATTCAGCACATTAACTGCATTCATAAAATACTGCTTTTTTTAAAAAATAGCATTCTAATAAAACAAAGTTTATAAAAAAAATACAATAAAATAGAATTCATAAAAAAAACTATTTTAATAAAATATTGCATTTATTAAAAATAGCATTTATAAAAAATAGAGTTCATAAAAAAAACTACATTCAACAGAATCATAAAAAAATGCATTCATAAAATACTGCATTTATAAAAACATAGCATTTATATAAAGAAACTGCATTCATATAAAATTCAGAGTTACATTCACAATAATTCATAACAAGCCAATTCATATGTAGCATTAATTATTTTGTTAAAACAATTGCATTCTTAAATAGCTGCAATAACAGCAATTTATAATTGTCTAATCTGTAGCAAGTTAATTATACCCATCCCACAAAACTATAACCAACCCACAACTATACCATCCACAAGCAGACCTAGTTTCAACTATATCATCAACTATAACATCATCAACATTAGCCAACACACCCAAAAAACATGAGTTGGCCTTAGTTTTAACTATACCAACTTATGTCAACAACCTTATCCATAAAAAAAATTCATATACCCGTCAAAAAATTCCTAAACGTTAGTAATATAAAAGATATCAAAAAATTTCCAATAGTAATTCAAACAAAAAATTCCCAACAGCAGAAGTGTCATCCTTTCAATCATTTTCAACTAGCAATAGCATTTTCTTGGACATTAATAAAAGCACCTTGTGTAGCACTAGTTTCTTAGCTTGCAACAACAGTATCCTTCCTGGCACTACTTAGCCCAATAACAGTAGCATTTTGATTTGTGTCACCTCCAATTTTTCATTTCTAAAAATAAATAAACAAATAAATAAATAATAAGAAAAAAGTGTACTTTAACAATAATAAACCAATAGCATTTAATTACCATTAAATAAAAGCTAATAAAAAAATGCATAATGTAGATGAAATTAATAATATAACAATAATAAACTTACTTTGATAGATGCTATTTGACAAGTCATTTTATTATGTCCCAAACGACCATATGTTTTGTAAGTGATACTATGTGACTTTCTTTGTAAACTTGTAACTTGTTCTTGTTCATCATCCTCACTCCTATTTTTTTGGTTCTTCCAGTTTGCCATCTAATCTGAGGAAGTTGGAGGGAATCTTGCTTCTAGAATATTTTCTATGCACTTAAAACACATTTATACCAAACTAGCAGAAAAATCAACAACATTTTTATACTAGATAGATTTATGGAAAACATTAGCCAGTGAAGGCATCCAAATTACATTACACCAAACAAACCGTAAGATGACACGTGTTTGGTTTCCTTTAGAAATAGTTTTCCATAAATTGGATAAAAATCGAACAAGCATGAACCATTCAATACATTTATACCAAATCAGCCAAAACTCAGTAGCATTTTTATATTAGATAGATTTATAGGCCACAAGACCTAACTTAAAATCAACAATGGAATGGAACAATACCTAGATGACTTTTATTAAAATTCTTATACAAACTGGATGACTTTTACTGAAATTCTTATATAGATGCCTCCCATATCTTCTCTGAATAATTGCTAGGAAATACATTATAATAACCCTGCTCTTTTCAAAATTCTAAATATATAAAAAAAAAAATCCTGAGAAAAGACTGTTGCAAGCTATGCTTGCAACCTTTAAGCTTACATAACCTATATATATGTGAATATATATATACTTTATTTTGTTTTGTTTTGTCTTGTTTGACCCAAAAAAAAATCTAAGCAATGCAGGTTGCCTTTGTAGCCTTTAAGTTTCCAAAAAAGTGAAACAAACCTTCATGGATAGTCAAATCATGCAGGAGTAGGAGGCATAGCAATAGAATAGCTCTAAGCAGACTAATGCTCAGCCACCAAGCATCACTGAGTATATATGTGAGTGTATGTGTGTGACATTAATCCATTAGAGAAAAGAGGGACCAAGATTTAAAAAAAAAAGAGTGAGAGAGAAAGTGAAAAAAATTCCAGTGTGCCGTCTGCCCAAGATAGGAGTAAGTTGAGAGTGTAGAATAGCAATTTAATACTAAGTAAGTGTACCAAACTTCTACCGAATCTTCAAATATTTTAAGGTTTTGTAGTTAAAAATATTTTGAGAATGTTGGTAAGATTATTTTGATGCTAGGGCTAATAACTTAAGCATACATGAAGGAGAAGGAACTATGATTGCTAATGCCCATAAAAGGAGAAAGAACAAAGGGTTAACCTGAACCGAACTCTACTGGAACCTAAGGGGATTTCAGACCTGCTGTAGATGTCGAAGAATGGGTTATATTAAGCCTAGTTGCTCAAAGTGATGTGCGCAGAGGTGCTTCACGTGTGGAAAGCTGGGACATTTCAGTTGAGATTGTCCCTGTGGATGAGAAAATGGCCTAGTAGAGGAATTAAAGTTTGAAGTGTTTTTCGTTAGTTAACTATCTAGGTCTTAATGTTAGTATGTTTCAAAGATGTTTTCTTTTATGTTAACTTGCTCGAACTTGAATCAACTTAGTATGAATGCTTGTATTAAAATTTTAACGAATTGGACTAATTATGTGTTTAACTAAGTTATATGAATTATCTAACAATTAAGTGTAATTTCTTGTGAGTAGAATACCACCAAGAAGGAATCAAAGCCGAGGACAAGGTAGAGGCAGGGGAATTTCTATGATAAGTATGATTAGATACAATGTGCCTGTTTAGGAGTCACATCATAGTGTGGCAACCAAAGTACATCCCGAGGTTCAACAAGAAGATCGAAGAGGAGAAAAACATTCTCAGGCATTAGGAGTTCAGCAGCTTGAAACAGTGGATGGTGGGGTAGTATTACAACAATTGGCCACAGCTGTGGCAATGTTAACAGCAGGTGTTAAGGCCAATTAGTAACCATAGTTACAGGCTAATTCAAATACTTTGGATAAGTTTCAAAGAATAAAACCTCCCACATATGATAGCACAGCAGATATGGATATTACAAAACAATTTCTTGATGAGTGTGAGAAGATTTTAGTGACTATGGATACTATAGACCAATCAACCAACATCACATTAACTATTTTCCAGTTGGTGGGATGAGCATCAAGTTGGTGGGCCAACGTGAAGGAATCTGTGGGTCCATAGAACTCACTTGGAAGAGATTTAAGGAGAAGGTCAGGGACTATTTCTTTTTGCAATCATTAAGGGATGTTAAGCGGGAAGAGTTTGCCAATTTAATACAAGGTTCTATGTCAGTTCTGGAGTATAAGATGAAATTTTCATATTTATCGAAGTATGTCCCAAAGTTGATTTCTCCATTTGAAGTGTAGGAGATTTGAGAGAGGATTAAGGCTTGCTTTGAAAGGTTGAATGGTACTACTTAGGTTAGAGAATTACGAGGTCCTGATCAATAGAGTTATAACTATAGAGATGGATATGACAGAAACAAGAAGCATTCAAGAAGGCCGATGGGATAAGGGTAGAAGAGTCCAACAAGAAGATAGTAATAGAAAGAGATAGAAAGAAAATTCACTGGTGCCACAAGTACAACAACCCTATCAAGGTAGTACAGCCTCGACCCGGTCCGGAATGTCCGATGAAACATCATAGAGGCTAATTGTTTGTTTTAATTGCAGGTAGCTAGGACACAAGAGCTCAGAATGTTTGAATATGAAAGGGTAGAAAGAGTAGACAGTAGTGACTAGGAGTGTGTAGGGTGAAAAGGTTCGAGTTTGTTATGGCTGTGGTCAATTGGTCAACAAAGCAAAGTGCAAAGTAGAGTTTAGCAGCAGCAATAGCGAAGGGCCCTAGTAGGGGTAGAAAGTTAGAAGGCTGCCGAACACACAGACGTTATGAAGAGTTTTCATGGTGGCTTAGTAGGAGACACCCGCCTAGCATATTATGCTAGGGATATTTTTCTTGTTCATGCATCTAGTGTGACAGTATTAATTGATATGGGTGCATCACATTTTTTTATTGTTGCAACGTTTGTATTTACGTTGGGATTAGAGGTGTGTTAGTTAATTCTGTAGCTGCATGTTGAGACGCCAATAGCGGGATGTTTCTCATTAACTAAAGTCTGTAAAGGATGCAAACTACTGATTAGAGACGAGGTTGATGACCAAGAGTATAATTCAGTATTTGATTTAATTGTATTAGAAATGAAGAGTTTTGATGTTATTCTTAGTATAGGTTGGCTTACAGTCTACCAAGTAATAATTGATTGTTTGAAATGACAGATAACCTTATTTATCCCAGACGGTGACTGGATTCGCTTCTTCGCTAATCGATGGGGTTCGCGGACTTTGCCATCCTTGGATGGGTAAGGACGGTTGAACTTGTTTAATTTACTTACTTATATGTCTGTAAAAGATGATGAAGTGATAAGTAAGACAGAATTACCCAAGATTGTTTGTGAATTCTCGAAATTATTTCCAGAAGAAATTTCTAGTTTGCTGCCAAAGTGAAAGGTGGAGTGTTGTAGTGACCTAGTGCCTAGCATAGAACCTATCTCCGTTCCTTCGTACAGGTTAGCACCAGCAAAATTGGCAGAGTTGAAGAAACAAATAGAAGAATTGTTGGCTAAGGAATTCATTAGGCCGAGTACCTCACCTTGGGGTACACTAGCATTTGCTATAAAGAATGATGGAATACTCAGAATATGTATTGATCTTAAGAAGTTGAACAGGGTTATCATCAAGAAAAGTTACCCACTACCTAGGATTGATGATTTGTTCGATTAGTTGAAGGGTTCATCTATATTTTCTAAGATTGTTTTGAGAACGGGGATATCACCAACTGCGGGTAAAGCAAGAGAACGTTCCCAAGATAGCTTTCAGGACTTGGTACAATCATTACAAGTTATTGGTTATGTCATTTAGTTTGACTAATGCTCCTGCAATATTTATCGATTTAATGAACAAGGTATTAAGTTCTAGGGCCATGAGGTCAAGATTTTTATTGTTATTACGTTGGGACTATAATAGGAGTATTATGGCCTTGTTAGACCAAGGCTTACTTATTATTTTTATTGTTAGATTATCATTTTGGACCGTAAGTCTTTACTACAGAGTGGTTATGGCTATGATCAGGGAATGGGTATATTTTATGTATATTGTGTGTGGCATAATCTACTTACACTCAAGTTACAAGATTCGGGGCGTGACATGCATTCTAATGGCTAGTTCAATTTCTTATAATAGTTAAAAATTAGACAATAGTTAAAAACATATAAAATTTAACAACATATAAGTTGGAAAAAATATACAGTATTTGAAAAAACTATAGAACAGTTATGTAAATACCTTTTGGCCATTAGACATAAAAGTTCATTACCTTGATTCAGCAACAACACCAAGTGAGGTGCTTTATGGAGAACATCCAGCTATCGTTTTTCTCAGACTCAACAGTAGTGTATGCCACTGAAAATAGTCTCTCATTGGCATCCAAGCCAACTGTTTTTTTTTTTTTTTTTGGTAACCTAGAACCCGCACCAGTTTATTGCAGCCCTCAATGAACTGCTTAGCCGATGGGTAAACCGAGGGTGCTTGAACCCACCCACAAGACCCAAGCACCGAGCAAGATAGGATAGTGGCTAGTGGGATTCGAACTCAAGACCTCCAAGCCAACTGTTGCCAAAAGCACACCCTCAGAGGGTCCCTTGAGGTGGCAACAATCTAGCCCAATAAATGGTTAATAGCCTTTCAAAAATCCTAATATATGTGTCTCTAAAGAAATGAAGAACCACTTGAATGAGGCGTTCACTTGACCAAGTTGCCTGTCAAATTAAATTTTCACTAAACTTCCAAGATTACTCATCTTTATTTCAGCTACATAACTAGGTACCATGACATGGCTGTCCTTGTCAGACCCACAATTTCTTCCAAAGCTTTCCTGATTACTATAAAAATCTGTATCCAGCTAGCATCAATCGTATACTTAACAACTTAGATTTAATGGTAGGTAACTTCATATCAAGATTTTCCCTCAACCTGTTGGAAATTTTTTTAGTGATCCAAGTTGAAATGGCCTTAACATTTTTTGAAACTAAAATAAAGCTATGTTTAAGAATTAAGGACTTGACTTGGTGTGTTATACCACCTGGTATGGGTGAAGCATGCCTGACCGAACCTAAAATTTGTTTGGGTTCTACCTCTCAAGTCTAAGAGGGTGGTCATAGTCTTACTTGGTGAGAACCGAGGTCATCTTCACGAGAAGGGCTGTGTTAAAAACACTAGGCTCATTTTCTTTAGTCAGCTGGTGATTCTAATTTACTCAATACTATATTTGGATTTGAGGGAAAGTTTGATCATGGTTAAGTTGAGAATGGTAGAGTGAAGGAATTATGATGCTAATTTAAGATGAAAACACTAAAAATAAAATACCTAAGATAATCTTGACTTCGAACCAAATCCGATAATGGGATAGTAATGGTTATCTCAACTGAGATTATAACTCAACCTAACCGCACATGCGTTGTTAGGTCAGATGATTTTTTTTTTTTTAAGAACAATTTGTGGAAAACTCAAAGTGAGTGGAGGCTTTGAAAAGAGTTTCGAACTCACCGAGATATTGAGTCAAACAACTAGTGTGCATGAGTGTAAACTCGAAACCAAGCTTTGATTATAACATGGGTGAATCTATTTCGTAAGAAAGCCTAGTTTTTGGTTTTAGAAAATAAGTTCCAAATCACCGAGCCATTGAATCAAGTACTTGATATGCATAAGTAGGAACTCATAAACATGTGGTGATTTGATTTCGTAAGAAAACCTAATTTGGGTTTTGGAAAATATCTTTCTAACTCAATGAGACATTGAACCAAATACTTGGTGTGCACAAGTGAAAACTTGTAACCAAGCTATGGTTGTAACACGGGTGAGTTGATTTCAAAAGAATCATAACTTACTAAGAGATTCCAATTGATAATTACTAAAAATATGACTTTAAAACTATTTACGTTTGAGTTAACTACACCACCACCACCATTTTCAATGGCTTGAAGCCAAGAAAGAAACTAAGCCATTAACATAACGAAAGCACAAACTAACGAAACACACCAATACATAAAGAAAGAACAAATGCAAAACAAAATAGATTAAACAAAATAACTAAACAAAACTGGTTAAAAATGTACTTTGAAATTAAACTTACAACTCTTGAAGAGTAGCAATCCAAAACAAAGAACAACTTGAAAACTTTAAACCCTATCCTTAACCCTAATCTAAACTTGAAGGAGAAGAATTAAAAAGAGAGAGCTTGAAAAAGAAAATAAAAGATAAGAAGAGTGTTTTAAAGATATCCCCAAATCTCAGTTACAAACACCATTTATAGGCTCACAAGAATTAAGGGTAAAAAGGTAAATTGGTAATTCAAAAAGAACACCAAAAGTCTACTGGAAGAAGGTCACGATGCCCATGACAAAGTTGGCGTGCGCTCAAGCCAAATATACACAGGTGTTTGCTAAAAGTCCCAAAAGAGGGCAAAAAATTACCTCTCAACGAGTGCCCATAAGCTTTGACAAGCGTGCACCTCACTGTGGCGTGTGCCTAACACAAATCTTTCTTGTGCACTTACTATGGCGTGTGCCGAAGAAACTTCTTAGTCGTGCGCCCACTGCAAGTTCATCCACCTCTCTGCTGATCTGCTTGTTTAAGCTTCCAAGTTAACTTTCTTTGGTTATTTTCCTTCTATAACTCTATAAACCACACATACACCACATAAGTGATCAAATCATGATAAGAAATGGGTTTCTCTTAACCAAATGTTCAAAACAAAGATGTGAAATCAAGCTAAAATCAATAATAATTGCACGCAATTAAAACCTTCCTAGATAACATAATCCCTCAACGCATCCCTAAAATGATAGACATTCCTAAACCTCATTCCTTTCTCAAAAACAATTTTCTCCCTTTATTTCCTTAACAATTTTTCCTAATTTTGCTTTCTTCCTTTTTGCTTCCTTATCAGACTCCTCCCCACCAAAACTATCATATGATTGGTAGTCATCCATATGAGAGTCCTCATCCCCACTCCCAGTCTCGTCTCTATTAATATCGTTAAATAAGAATAACTTTCATAGTCAACGTCACTCCAATCAGCATTTCTTATGTAACTAATGTCCTCACTATCACTACCCGCATGCACTTCTCTTCTCTCTTAATTACTCATTGAGAAAAAAAAAAGTTCATCATTTCCATCATCAAAGCCCCATACATCATCAAATTCCCACCCATTGCCTAGAATAGGTATTTCATCCTCAAATCCCCCTCTACTAGAAGAATGGGCATGTACTTCATCGTCAAATTCCCCTCCATTGCAATGATGAATAGCATTCCATCATGTACCTCATCTAGTGGTTGATCAATCACTTACCTAACTTGTGAAGGACTTAGTTTAGCCACTTCACCAACTTCAACAAAAATATTTATTTGGTTTTTCCCAATAAGTTCAAATATTAATAAAAGCTCATCATCATTTTCAATCTCAAATCTTTTGTTGCCCTATTAATCAAGGTTGTTAAAATTGAAATTTTACTTAAAATCAATAGAGAGTCCAAAAATCGAATCGTAAAATTGTAAGATTTTACCAAATGCCTATAAAATGAAAATATAGTCTATTGTGTTACAATTTTTCATTTAATGCTTCCATTTTTTTGATAAGTTAATAATTTTATTAATAAGAGATGAGAGAAAAATACATGTATCAAAAAAAAATTCATACACAAAAACTTATATTAATAAAACGAGTTCTCAACAAATTTTATAAAAAAATTCTATATTTAGTTCTATACTTTCTTTACCCAACTACACAATTGAGACTGTTAAAATAATTGGTGTGATCTATGCAGTTAATCTTAAAATACCAATTTCATTTTATCTTAATTTTTTTATTTGAGTTGAAATGTATTTGTAATATTTTATCATAGATCTCATGATTTCCATCCTAACTACTACATTTAATGTATGGTAGTCAATTTGGTGTAACAACACAACAGTCCTCAATTAGTGTAGTATAGTAAATAATAGTATTATAGAATAAAAAAATCTAAAAAAAAAAAGTTAAATAGTTGTAGTATATTATTTTAAAAATATCATAAAAATCTATTTTATTTGACAAAATTACACAAAAATTACTTAATTTTTAAAATTGGTAAGATTGCCCATAAAATCAAGATTTTACTGATTTTATGTCCCAAAATCAAGATTTTTCCTATGTTGCCTCTGTTAAGATTTTAAATAAAATCGAACAAGTTTTTCCACTCTAACATCATAAAATTGTAAGATTTTAAGATTTAAATTGAGATTTTAACAACTTTACTACTAATAATATATCTTAATTTCTACTCCAACAGTGGAGGGAATATCAACCAATTCACAATCACAAATATCTGAAATTAGATCAAATAGATAGTATATATCGGAGTTTGCATTTCTAATTGTAAATTCCTTATCCTTATAATGCACATTCAAGTCATATAATTCAAAGGGTGTCATGTTACACAAAGAAAACTATAGTGCCAGAAAAAATAAATCAAAATAAAAATCTATATAGTCATAAATATTCTTACACATAAAATGAATAACAGTCCAAAATAATAGTCCAAAATGGACCTTACAAAAAGTCCAAAATAAGAATAATAGTCCAAAATTAAATCATCAATGTTCTCTAGCAACTATATACAAAACCAAAGACCAACACAAGTAACCAATGTCAAAAGAGACTAAAAGAAAGGAAATGTTATAGTCATAATCAGGTTACTAATATAATACGTCAAATAACTATCACATGCATATTTTTGAACCATTCAAAATTATAAGGGAGAGACAGGGAGTGAAATTCCTTAATTATAACTAAAAGATAAAATGTATCTGAGGTGTTACATTATATTACATTGTTTTGTCTAAAAAAATCAGGCTATGGGTGTGGTTTTAAACATTATTTTTGTTTCAATCTTCATTAGTTTCAAATATAGGGTGTGTCATCATACTTGAGAAGCCTGAAAAAGCATCTACAAAAGAAAAGTGCATAAAAAAATAGCTACTTGCATTGTTTTTAATGAATTGTAGACTAGCAGCAGCTAATTAGCACCAAATTATTATTATAGGGGGATTTTTATCTATAACAGTAGCTAGCACCCATAGTTTCTATCCAAGTCATTAACAGGTACTGTTAGCTTATATATGGAACTTATAGAGGCACGCAACACTAAATTCTCTCTAGGTTCTCCATAATGAAAAACATTATAAAAATAGAACCCTAAAAAACCCTAAACAAAGAAACCTTAAAAAACCCTAACTCAAATAAACACTAAATCCAAAAATTGCATAAACTAATAAATGAAGAAAACCCTAACTTTTATCCAAAACAAAGCCCAACTACAAATTTAAAACCCTAGAAAAACTCTAATTAGAAGAATAAGACGAGAAAAATTAGAAATATCCAACAAATTTAACAAGGGTAAATTACACCTAGACCCCCTAAACATTTGTGAAATTACACATAGATCCCCTCAACATTTAAAAATTACAGATACCTCCCTTATTTTGAAATGTTTGTAACACCTTACCCCTTCCGTTAAATTTAACCCTAACTCCGTTAAATTTTTTGTTGGAGACAAATTTACCCCTAATCAAATTAATTAAACACAAAAAAAACTTCTCTTTCATTCCTTCTCTCTACTGTAAATAAAACACACACACACACACACTCTCTCTCTCTCTTTCTCTTTCTCTTTCTCTACACGATGATCAACAGCAATCGAAGCTGTAGCGGCAGAACTCATTTGGATCCAAAGCCTCGGACGAGCTCGATGAGAAGCTCAAGGCCCTTGAGCTCAAATACCCTAATTTAAAGAACGCGGTGAAAACCGTGAAGCTTCACACCTTTGAACTTTATTCAAAAGTCCAAGTCGGAACCCAGGTTATGAAAACTAAAATCTCACTAGTGTCGGCAAATCAGAGCTTTTCCAACCCTTCTTGGCACCAAGATTTGCTATTTGTTGTTACAAAGCCATATGAAGATTGTCTTAGTTTTTGTTGGGGATCGAATTTGTCCTAACTAAGATAAGGTCGAGGGGAGGGTTCTTCCGGTTATGACAATTGAAAAATAACCTGACGTGACTTCAAATTGTTTAACCTCAATGTTTACTTCAACAGTGGCCCGAATCGAAAGCAGTGGCGGCAAGATTTGGATCTTGGATTCATCTCTAAGTCTCGAATTTGGGTCTCTTTGGATAGGGATTCATCTTCTTTCATATGCTTTCATATATATATATATATATATTACAGCATGTGTATATATAGACATATGTATATATAATAGAGTGGGTTGGATTTTACAATCTTTGATTCAATTGTGTTTGCGATCGTTGCTCAGATTACAAATGGAAATTCATCCAACTAAATAGATACAAAATGGATCAATTGAACGCGACCAAATTTTTGGGTTTTGGAATCGTTCCTAGGGATGGACTCGGTGGAGACTCAGTTTAAGGGATTTGATGAGTCGGACTCGGTTGGTTTGTGGATGCTGGATGACCTCCAACAGCAAAACCACCTGGCCTTCTGAGGATCTAAAAAGCTAATATCAAGATCACGTCTGATTGCTTCTTTCTTCATAGCTTCGACACGTATGTGTACGCAACCATGGATCACAGCTGAAATGGGAGCGACACCTTGTTCTAGGGTTGTTCATCTATTCATATATATATATATATATATATATATCGTTAAAGTGTAAATTTTTATGGCTAGGAAGGGTAAATTTGGCATATTAAAAAAAATTGCTGACATCATCATTTTAACAGAAATTCTAACGGTATACTAACGGAAGGGTCTAAGTGTTATAAACATTTCAAAATAACAGAGGTTAATGTAATTTTGAAATATTGAGGGGATCCATGTGTAATTTCGCAAATGTTTAGGGGGCCTAAGTGTAATTTACCCATTTAACAAAAGACTCACCTTCATTGCTCGATTTTCTCATCTGATGCACCGTCGTTGTCTTCTTCAGTGCCAAAGATGTATTATCGATTTGGTTTTGATAGTTATATCATTTGAGATGGTATAGCTTTGGTATATGTGAGATGGAGAATTAATGACTTTGTTTGATGACTTGAAGTATCAGCTTTAGTATTAGTGAAGGATATTTTGGTAATGTGTTATGTGTAATTTGAAATGTCAGGGAAATTCTGTCGTTTTTATATGGCACCTTGACGATGTTACACATGAAACTAATGGAAGAATTTATGTGTATGAAATATTGGGGCATGGGGGAGGTCTCTATAATTAGCATAATATTTAGGAGAAATAAGTGTAATTTACCTATAAAATAATCATAATGTCTTCTAGTAAAATGTCTTAAGGGCATACATCCAATACCATCATTTAGCATAACATTATGGTGATCAGAGAATAAAGAGGAATGGCTAGACATATGTGAACTGCCTCTCGAATCAATAATCCAATAAGGAGAAAATGAGGCCATAAGGGCCAGATTACCTAAGTTGGCCATAAGGGCCAGATTACCAAAGTAGTTGTAGACACAGAAGAATTAGAAATGCACAAGGACTAGATAAGCTCTTAAAGTTGCAACGAGCTTAGAGTAAATGTCTCCTGAAAATTAGATATAGTAGCTCCACTATAAGACACTAGAAGTGGCGAAAAGGAATAATCAGAAACATGGTGTGCCTTCTTAGGTTTTCCATACTTCTTCTAGCAAAAAGGTTCAGTATAATTGGTACCACTATAAAAGTCACACTTGCAATCATAAATTCTTCGCAATAATTCACTACAAGAAATCTGGGTATATGTGAGGAAAAACTTCCTCGGTAAAACAAAATTTTCCTCGCTAAAGACTAAAGGCAAGGAAAAAATATTCCTCGCTTATTTCCTCGCCTATCATCGGTCGCCTATACAATTCGATCTTTAAAAAATATTGATATTTATCAATTCAATCTTTAATTCTTATATAATTTTAATTTTTGTAATTTATAAACATTATTTTGATCATGATATGATAAAAGTTAAAAATTACTAATTTAAAAAAAATCCTCCACTAAAATTGAGTCTGATTAAAGAAAAATATATCTAAAAGTAATTAAATAGTAAAAATTAAAAACAATTGTTTTTCAGTCATACCCAGTTGAAAAGCATTTATTGAGTTTTTCTAAAAACATAAATATATAATTTTATTAAAACATAAATAAAAACATAAATATGTTTGGTGATATAATTTTATTTACAAAAATTAATTTTATCTAAATAAAATATATAATTTTATTAAAAATATATAATTAATTGAATTCAAATTAATGAAAAAGTAAAGTGGCTATTTATGGAGTATTATCAGTGAGAAAACCTATATTTTCTTGCCTATACCTTATTATTAGCGAGGAAACTAACTTTCCCCGCCTATAGTCAAAAAATTGCTTACCTATTAGTGAGGAAACCTGTATTTCCTTGCCTATACTCAAGTATTAGTGAGGAAACTTCATTTCTTTGCCTATAGTTAATGAAAATCACATAACTAATAGCGAGGAAACTTATATTTCCTTGCCTATACATCACTTTTAGCGAGAAATCAGTTTCCTCGCCTATAGTAAAAAAAGTTCCTTGACTATTAGTGAGGAAACCGATATTTCCTTGCCTGTACACTACTATTAGTGAAGACATTATATTTTCTTGCCTATAATGAAAAAGGTTTATTGACTATTAGCAACGAAACCCATATTTCCTTGCCTATACCCCACTATTAGTGAAGGAATTTAAATTTCCTCGCTTATAATATTCCTAAATCTCCCCCCTGAACCCTTTTTAGTTTGGCACCATATTTTCGACCTTATAGCGAGGAAATCCTAAAATCCTCGCAAAATACAAGTATTAGCAAGAAAATTTTTCCTTGTAAAAACTATTCTAGTCATTTGCAAGGAAATATTTGTTTCCTCGCCGAAAACCTATTATTAGCAAGGAAATAAGGTTCCTTGCAAAAAATTTCCTCGCCTATACTCCATTTTCTTATAGTGATTCTTCTATTGCGTTAAGTCCTCACGAAATGGTCAATATTGTAGCAACTACTCCCATAGGCCTTTCAAGTAACTGTAATAATAATTACAAAAAAAAAAAGTAACTGCAATAATTAGACAATGATCTATTACCCTATTTTGCAAAGAACATCTACTCACACAACTCATAACTCGAGAAATATTACTCTTTTAAGAGTAAGACTCTGCAAGATAATCTCATAACTTTTTTAGATGAATCACAAAACTCAATGATGGTTGCAACTGAATCCTCTAAATTGTGCCATATCAATAGCATATCAACAGTATCCTCACTCCAAACACAATACTAAGGATCAATAGAAGAAGATAGCTCATCAGTAATATACTGTAGTTTATGTTTCCCCCTAAGAAAGGTTTTCATTACATGTGCCAACTTAAATAATTTGTACCATGCAATTTCTTGGGTGCGATAGAATGAGGGACATCATTAGCCTTTAGGAATACCAATTGAGGCATGATTTGAGTAGTGGAAGATTAACTAGTGCTTCCAAGCTTTGACATAGTAAATAATAACCAACATAGTTGCCAATAGCAATTATAGAATCAAAGAATAAATCTTCAAAAAAATAAGACCAAGGTCACATCCATCAAGAAGCAAAAAAAAAAAAAACAGCCAAACCTTCCTTTAGATGGAGAAGCATCAGAAGCAGAACAAAAAGTGGCTAAGAATCATCAAGGAAGACCAAAATCATGAACCACTAGCTTAGATTTTGATCAATAACAAATGATGATTGTGCCCTTCATGTAAGAGATCTCAATCAAGCTTATAAAACCAACAAGTAAGAGAGAGACGATGTTAGCTTACATCAAGTGATCACCATCAAAGATCACCAGAAGGATTTGAGGAAGCCATACGTCGGCTTATGCCGAAAAAATTAAGCGCATGAGATCTGGAGCTACAGTGGTGATCCAGCGAGGAGCTCAGGTGGGTTGTGATCTTCAACTGTCGAAATGCCTTTGGTGTGGTCAGAGATCAGGTCCAGTGACCAAAGAGGCTGCCCACAGTGGGACACAGTGGCGACGAGCTCTTTTAGGGCTTTTTTTTTTTTTTTTTAAGAACCAAACTAGGCTTTGATATCAAGTTTTTTTAAAAAAAAAAAAAAGGAATGATAGAATCAAAAAGTATATTCTCCCTTCTCTTGTAAATTATATTTATAGTGAAAGATTACGACCAATGAGAAAATAACAACTGTGAGACAACTCAATGGAGCTATCAACACTAAAGGTGCATTTGGAGTGCCGAAAATGTTAGAAAATCTCTGAAAAATTCTAAAAATCTCTAAAACTCTAATACATTTTATCTACCTTGTATTTCATGAAAATTCTATAAATTTATATATATTTACATATCCTAACAAATTTTTATAAATCCCAATAAATTTTTTACAAATCTCAATAACATTTTCACAAACTCTAATAACTCTAATAACTTTTTTACAGATCCCAAAAACTTTTCAACAACTTTCTAAAAGTTCTAACATAAATCTATTGGAACGAATCTAAAAATCTGTTAGAACGAATTTAAAATCCAATATTCTGACGCAAAATTAAAAAAGTTTGTGCCGAAATCCATTGGAACAGATGAAAATTCGTTTCAACGGCACTATTCATCTCTAAAAAACGTGGTTTCGTGACTAAACAGTAGATGTCAAAAAGTTACTCAAACTATACTTTATTTTATTTTTTGGCACTCTAAACACCCCCTAATAAGGAATCAAATCCAAACATCTCATATGTTCTAGCAGAAGAAAAGAATTAAGCAAATATTCCATCAACCTGCATTTGCTACATAGTTCATCGTACTCTTTTGATATCATTCTCAAGTTAATTTTTTTTTTTAATGGAAAAAACTTAAAAGGGATTTTTTAAATTAAATGGACATTAGGTTCACTTTAAACTTATATTGGCATTTTGTTCAAAATCTTAAAATAATAGAAACTTTGAATTTAAAATTACAAAAGCATGAAACTTTTTTGGGATATCATATTCTACTATTTTTACTTATGTTTGTATTTACCAAAATTTTGGAGTTTCTGTGGAAACCAAAGAGCCCATAGAACTTTGAAATGTAGTGCACCTCATACAGAAGTTTCTGTTGGCAACTGATCTCCATCGAGAGAACTCCCATTTATGGAGAGGAATGGCAGAGCCGTTCTGAAATTTTCTTAAATTTTCTCTTCTTGAAACACAATTCTGTAAGACAATAGATTTAAAAAAAAAAAAAAAAAAAGCGTATAGATAGAAAGGGAGCAGAAGATAAAGAGGTAAGAATAATAGGAAAAATTACGCAAGAGTTAAAAAGTAATTTGATAAATGCATAAATAAATAAAAAAAGATACAAGAGGGTTTTTATAAGAATTTTCATACTAATTTTAAGTTCAAAGTTCGATGATTTCAAAATTTTGAACGAAGTGTCCATCTAAGTATAACTAATGTATTTTTAAGTCTATTTGTCTCTGAAAAATTCCGAACTTAAAAAAGCACCGAGAAATAAATTCAATGAATAAACTGATAATTTACTGCAGAAAATAATTTTAGAAGAACTCCCACTGGGTCCTAGCTACTTTAGTGTGCAGAGGGACAAAATAGAGCACAAGATTCTCAAATGCCAAAGAGGGAAAAATATTTAATCACAAGGATAGAGCTCCCCAGTGATGGTTATATAAGACAAAAAAAATTCATTATAGTTTTACTGCAATATTACAGTCCAGTCAACAAACCTAACCAGATCAGCAAATCCAATTTATACTTCAAACAATAAACAAAATCCAACAAGAGATTCAGCAGTCAGTTTATGCAAAAAAAGGAAAGTCTCAAATGGTGTTTGTTCCCTTCTCTTTTCTTCCTCCTCCTCTTGGGGTTCTGATAAGCTCAATCCTTGCTTTTGATCACAGATTTATTTTAATCTGTTTTCCTCCAGCATTTTTATATGGTTCCGCTGCTTCTGAATCAATATTGTGGCTTTTGAATGGGTAATAATCGATGCTAAGATACAGTTGCAGAATGGCGTAGATTTAAAGCTACCTTCTCCTTGGGTTTCTTTTTCTGTTTTCGTTTCTTCTGCTTTTCCTTGCGTCTGATGAAATCTTTGACACTTCTCTCCCATTCCTTCTTCTTTTTCTGATAAAGTAGCATCGCAGCACGAGCATCTTCTATCTAAAACAAAAGAATTAGTTAAAACCATCAAACTAATATCCTGATCATAATTGGATGAATTTCTATGGATGTAGTTAGACCCATCAACTTATATAACTAATTACATAATTCAATCATATCTCTAATTCAAATATGGATAGTGGAGCGCACCAGGTAACTCAAATGGAAAGGGGACTCACCTCCCAGGTCCAATACCAGGGAGAAACAAAATCCCCCTCCCTCCATATATATGATGATGTTCATTGTACTCGAGAAAGAAAAAAAAAAATGTAGTTGAAGTACAGAGTGAGTAGTGCCAGTGGAGTAAAAAGTGAGTAGAAGAGGCATTATAAGTAGTGGGGATCATTATGAACTCATTGAATACACATGTCCAACCCGCTCCAGCATAAAAATAAATCCATATATACTAACCCAGTTATGACCCATTTATTACTTTAATAGGGTTAGGTGGCTTTAAATAAATGGGTTGAAATTGCTATCTCTAAACTTAAATCAGTCTAAAGTAGATTTATGTTTCACCCAGGCATGGACAAATAATGAAAAACAAAGTGATGATAGTGTGCAAAATCTAAAGATTATGACCAAAAAATGTGATAAAAAATTTTATTTATGTAAATTGAAGGAGTGTAAATACGATGTCTAGAATATTTTGAATAGAACAAAATCGTTTGATTCTTCTCTTGAACATTAACTTGAGAACTTGGTCTCAAGAATTATAGGCTTTGATGTTGTCTTGATGAATTAACAACTTGATCTAAAGATTTGTATCCTTTTATTTTAACTTCGCCTTGAAGGCTTTGACAGCTTAATCTCAAAATTTGTAGGCATTGTAGCTTAATCTCAAGATTTAAAGGTTTGAACTTTGACTTGAGAGCTTGACAGCTTGATTTCAAGATTTGCAGTCTTTAATTTTGACTTGAAAGCTCGAAGTTTAATCACAAGATTGGTTGGCTTGAACTTCGACTTGAGGGCTTGATAGCTGGACCTCAAAATCGTTTAGCTTTGCCTTTGACTTGAGGCTTAGCAACTTGATCTCAAGATTTATAAACTTGAAATTTGACTTGAGGACTAACAACTTGATCTCAAGTTTTATAGAATTGAAAGCTTGACCTTGAAACTAAAGGACAGACTTGTTAAACTTACTCTCTTCCATCACTTTTTAGAATAGTTGAACTCCTCCACTTATTAGGATTCTTCTGCTCTTTATATCTTCTTCACCCATTGTAATTCTATTTTTTCTTTATGGAATCACATCTATTTACAATATAGGAATGAAGCATAATGATAAATTCAAACTTCTCGGTAAAATAAAGGAAAAAAAGATTATTCCTTATCTTTCTTAGGAAATAAAATCAATAATTTATCTAGAGAAAAAAATTGATATTTATTCCAAGACAAATTTATCATCTTGATACTGCACCACCTTTGACACATCTAAGCACAAGATTTACCCATGCAATTGGACACTTGGCATTTTGTAGTAAGTTAAAATTTTTCACGCCTACAAATGCCCCCTGAGACTTGCTTACGAGTAAGATGTAGAAGGATGTCAAGTAAGTCCGTCTTCAAACCAACAAAATTTGTTGATTCCAATTTTGCAATTTTCCCATCCAAAACAATTTTGGACATGTGCTACTTTGATTCTTTTGAAGATGAAGTTGTTTTTTAAGAATTCTCGGAATTAATCCGCCAAGGTAGCCCAACGACGCTTGGGACCAACCATAAACCCGGAGGTCTTGAGTTCAATTTCCGCTAGCTCCTACCCTGTCTTGCCGATGCTTGGGTCTTGGGAGTGGGTTCAAGCACTCCCGATTTACCCATCGGTTACACAGTTCGTTGAAAACTACAATAAACCGATGTGGATACTAGGTTCCAAAAAAACAAAAGAACTCTTGGAATTTGAAAATTGTTTATACTCATAAGTTCTTGAACTTTCGAAAAATCTTGAAGATAATTTAGACTCTTATCAAGGAGTTCTTGAATTGAAGATAGTTTAAACTCGTATTATATAGTTCTTGAATTTATTGAAAATTTGAAAGACAGTTTAAACTCATACAAAAGAGTTCTTGAATTTCCCTAGGGGAAATTTTTTGTCACGGCTGAACTTAAATTTCAAGTTTGCCTATGCACCAATAGGGATCAAGCCAAGGTAGTTCCATTTAACATGGTCATAGTTTAAACTCATATGGGCCAAGAGTAAGATGCAGTTTAGGCTTGTACATAATGGCACATTGCAGAATCTTGAATTTTCTAGACACTTGAATTAGATTCTTGAAACGTAGATGGATGTGACAGTCTTCTCTAAAATTGTAGCAATTGTTCCATGGTCTCGCATCGTCGTCTTCTTTGCCCCCTTTGGAACTTCAAGAAGTGGACATTAACTTTGGAAGATTCATCCGAAAATGAGTGAAGATTTTGGCAAGAGTAAGGCTTGCTCGAGTGCTTCAGCCATGACCCTTGTCTCGTTTCATGTGGTCGGAAGGAAGAAACCAAACCAGTGCTACCTTCAGTAGCAGATTTGGAGCCTTCAGCTCTTGGGTGTGGAAACTTTGAATTGTCGTGCTTGGGAGCCATTGGAAGTTTCATTTGTTTTACAGCAAAGATGAGAGGCAAAGTTGGTCCCACTAAACTTAACTTTCAAGTTGCCTATGCAC
Source organism: Vitellaria paradoxa (assembly GCA_019916065.1). Classification (NCBI taxonomy): domain Eukaryota; kingdom Viridiplantae; phylum Streptophyta; class Magnoliopsida; order Ericales; family Sapotaceae; genus Vitellaria; species Vitellaria paradoxa. The sequence continues at coordinate 36,600,805 of CM034234.1, forward strand.
CTGACAAGGATCAAGCCAAGACTAGTTCAACTTAACATGGTCATAGTTTAAACTCACATGGTCCACAGAGTAACATACAGTTTAGGCTTGTACATTATGGCACATTGCAAAATCTTGAATTTTCTAAACACTTGAATTAGATCTTGAAACATAAACGGATGTGACAGAGCTTTCTCCAAAATTGTAAAAACTTCTTCCATTGGCTTTGCAGCAACGTCTTCTTTGCCCCCTTTGAAACTTGAAGAAAAGGACATTAACTTTGGAAGATTTATCCAAAAATGAGTGAAGATTTTGGTAGCAGTGAGGCTTGCTTGAGTGTTTCATCCATGGCCTTTACCTTACTTCGCATGGTCGGAAGGTAGAAACTAAACCAATGTTTGCACTCAGTAGCAGATTTGGAGCCTTCAGCTCTTAGGTGTGGAACCTTCAAATTGTCACGCTTGAGAGCCATTAGAAGTTAGATTTGTTGTGAAGCAAAAAAGATGAAAGGCAAAGTTAGTCCCACTAGGGGTGCCAAAATTTGTACAGAAATTTTCTAGTCTAAAAAATAAAGCTAGAAAAAAATGGTAACAAATTTTATTTATTTAATACGTAGGAGGGCAAGTGTAATGTTTGGAATATTCTGAATAAAATAAAATCATCTTAGTTTTCTCTCGAATATTAACTTGAGAATGTGGTCTCAAAAATTATAGGCTTTGATTTGGTCTTAAAAGTTTGATCTCAAGATTCACATACTTTGGCTTTAACTTGAGCACCTGACAGCTTAATCTCAAAATTTGTAGATTTGAACTTTAACTTAAGACTTGGCAGCTTGATCTCAAGATTTGTAAACTTGAGCTTTGACTTGAGAACTTGACATCTTGATCTCAAGATTTGTAGGCTTTAGATTTGACTTGAGAGCATGACATCTTGATCTGAAGATTTGTAAACTATAATTATAACTTGAAGGCTTAACAGTTTGATCTCAAGATTTATAGACTTAAAAGCTTAACCTTGAAATTGAAGGAGAGGATTGTTAAACTTCTTCTCTTCCATCGCATATTGAGATGGTTGAAATCCTTCACTTATTAGAATGGTTGAACTCCTCCACTTATTAGAATTCTCTTTGTGTCTTCTCCGTCCCTTGTAATTCTATTATTTTTTTTTTTTTTGTGAAATCACCTCTATTTAAAATGGAGAAATGAAACATCATGATAACGTTAAATTTCTCTAGTAATTATCTCTCTCTCTTTATTCTGGTAAAGAGATAAAAAAAAAATTATTTCTTATCTTTGTTAAGAGATAAAATCAATATTTAGTTAGAGATAAAAAGTTAATATATATCTCAAGATAAATTAAATTTAAATTAAAGATAATATTTATCTTTTCAAAGACTATTATCTTCTCAAAGACTTATAATCTTAATAATGTATCACTTTTAACAGATGCCAGCACAAAGGTTTGCCCTTACAATTAGACACTTGACAATTTGTAATTGGTTAATATTTTTCAAGCCTCCAAATAGCACCAAAAAAGAATATGGAGATAATGAAGAAAAACTCAAACCCACATGATGCAGACCAGACTGCTTTTGCATTATTGGAAGAATTTTAAGAGTCTATTTTAGAAGTTTAAAATCTAATTGCACAGCAGATTTTAAGAGTGTTTTGAAAGTTCTAAAAAGAGTCTGTTTTTGAAGTCAAAATCTGTTTGCATGGTAGATTTTAAGAGTCCGCTTTGGAAGTTTTAAGATTCTGTTTTAGAAGTTTAAGAGTTTGTTGTGTAACAGATTTTTAAGGGTCTATTTTTGGAAGCCTACGAGTCTTTCTGGAAGTCTAAAGGTTAATCAGATTGCATTAAACAATTTTAATGTTCCAGGATTGTACAGAGTCTATAAATAGGCAACCTTTATAAACATTTGAAGCAGAATTTGAAGATTAAAAAAATTCATATTATCTTTCTCTCCTTTTCTATTGGAATTAAGTGTGGAAGATTAAGCTAAAAATACTTCTATGCATCAAAACCCCCAGGTTCAGTGGGGTAGATGCATTAAAAAAGGACAAATTTTAGCGGACGGTGCCGCTACAGTTGGTGGCAAACTCGCTTTAGTTCTAGTTTAATCTAGCTCTTTGTTTTCTTTCTTGATCTTTACTCTTTTTCATACATGAGTGCATCAATTGGTATCAGAGTAAGTACTGATCCCTTTAGGTTTGTTTGGGGACTAGATTGTTCTTTTCTGGAGTTGCAATATGCCACCAAGAAGAAGAAATCCACCTTGCAAACCAGCTGCTCAACATGATCAGAACACAGCTATTGATCAACAACATTTGCTCGCTATGATAGAAGATTTAAGAAGGCAGGTTGAAGCTTTCACCAAGCGCGATGTGCATGGATGCAAGCCCCGACGGCATCAATGTTAGGCCATTCATATCCCAATGTTTAAATAAGGTTTGCCATTTTGGGTTTTCTATAACCAAAGTGAATCCATAAGCATAATAACTTATCTATTAGCTGCAATGAATAAGTTTCTCTAAACATTCACTAATTCGATGGTAGTGAATACAAGCTGTTGATAAATGATGAGTACAACAAATGGATGCACTGTTATGTGAGTAATGAGATGAATAATCCACAAGGTGACAGAGGAAAGAAACGAAGACCTATATTGATAACGATAGCATCAATTCAAAAATAATACTAATAATAATAATAATAATAGAGAGAGAGAGAGAGAGAGAACTTCAACATGGTTTTGCCATAGTCAACAAACATGACATCAATAAGAGTGGTGTGATCTATCCTGATAGTACAAATATTAAGAACGAGGATAGAAATCACAAAAATTGAGGTAGCAGAAACACTTGTCACTTTCAGATGTCATAGAAAGTAAAACACTAGATACAACAGATAAATGAGCAAGGGTTTGACACAATCCAACTAGCAGGAATTTGGGAAAAAAGGACTTGTGATTTGCATAGAATCTATGCTTTCTTTTCCTTTTGGTAAGTAAAAATTTTAAGAATGATACACTAACCCACCATATATAGTAAGGTAGCACAGCAAGAGAAAGCTAGGGTGAGTGCAGAGTTTAGTACCATTGAAAGCCAGTCTAATGTCGAGTTTGTGACATAAAAAAACAGTGCACTACCAGCTACAGGCACTAAATTATGGGGCAGTACTAGGCCCAAATCAGGAATATCACATGGGATTGGGCTTGACCAAAACAAATATTGACTTTTTGTCCACAAACATGATTCTATTGTTGTACGTCATACCCAATGGAGAAAAGGATAGTAAATGCACATACAAATTAAGTAATCAGACATCAGCAGAAGACAAGGTACTAACTGGGCAATGTTCTCCATTTTGTATATTCACACCAAGAAGCTCAGCTGCAAGATGCCGTAATGCCTTCCTCCTGCCTTCCCTATTTTGTCAATCACATTAATAAGACAAATCATTGGTAACGAGAACCAACAAACAGAAATTAGAGGAACCAGCAAACCAAATCAGTTGGCCAAAACTCAAGGCTTCCTTTGGGGAGGTCTTGAGTTCGACCCCAAGGGACTCCTCCTTGGGTGAGCCTACATACAAAGTTTCCGTGAGTTTATCCAGTCCGCGTGATTTATGGATTATTGCACGGGGCCGATGAGTTTATCTAGTGCATAATCGAAGAATAGTGGCTATTGGTTTCCATCATCATTGGAAAACATAAAAAAAAAAAAAAAGAACAGTAATGAGAGGTTAAAATTCAGGCAAGGAGTGAAACGCACTTCAAGAAGGGTTCGTATTCAGAAGTATCCCGTAGATCCTTCTTTGGATGACTTAATAGCAATGCCTGTAAAGAAAATCCACTCCAAAACTCAGATAACAGTTACACACGGCAAAATAGGAAAACCAGATATATTAACCTTAAGATCATTGTGCAAAGCATGGCCAACAAGAATCCTTCCCTTGATTAACTCTGCCACTTTCTTCTGAACAATGCGGAACTCCTTTGCTGCATATAACATCATAATCATGCAAGAGATGTTGTACAACTTTCACTATAATTTTGTACACACTATTTCTTATAGCTGATATTTTCCCTCAATTAACCCTTAAATATCTTCCACAGAAGCAACCTATTTCAATTGTTTAAAGCCTGAAACATTTCCAAAGCTAACTAATACTATATCAATTCCATTATTAAATATAAGAATACGTGCAAGTTCACATTCAACACACCTTAATATAAAAAAGTAAACCATCAGATTAGTTTATACAAAACATAATAATGAAATGTTCAATCATTTGCAAAAACTCATCTCAAGAAACACAAACACATAATGGGGGCGTTTGGAGTGACAAAAAGTGAGATAAACCAAACCAAACCAAGCCTTTTCCCGCTAGGTGGGGTTGTAATTTGTGTAGTGAGATAAAAAATGAATAATTTTTAGAAATTTTCAGAGTTTTTCAGCGTCTTACATCGTGCCAAACGGACCCAATATTGCAGTCATATTTTAACCACTTGTGATAACATCTCAATTCTCAAGGAAGCACAAAAGGCTAGATATTTTGCGCCTTTAAATGTCAGAATGAAATTGTCAACCTAAAATAAGATGCAGCAGGAGGGTGAAGCTTCCATTAAATTACCCATCCTTCCCATGCAACAAAATATTGCACAGAGTCAAGTTCACTTTAACTAAAAGATAATATCTAGTGGAAAAGACTCTTGCAGACAGCCTTACAAAGGCCTTATGCAGAGAGACCAATTCATGTGACTTGAATCTGTGGCACAGCCCAAAGGCAGGGGAGAACTTAACATTGTGTAATTCACGACCTCTAGTATGTTCACTCTTATTTTATCTTTTTCCTTTATTCCCATGCTGATAATTGATGACCACTGAGTAAGATTTCACTAGAAATACAAACGAACCAAGGAAGATAAAACTTTAGAGAACTCAACTGAAGATTTACTCCGATCAACTTTTACATATGAGCAGCAAATCAATTTTTCGTAAGGGAAGACTTAGTTCGGAATGTTACAAGTCAAAATTTTCTGGAAGCACTAGACTACCAGAGAGAGAGAATACAGAGGAACTGAGTGCTGACAAGAAACTTCTGCTGGAGATGGGTACATCATCTACTCATCTGCACCATACATGGTACATGGTATGTAGGTATTGAAAGAACCAACTACTGCAAATCAGATAGCCTAGACCCTAGAGTAATAAAAGCGATGTCACATTGTACTTCCACAGGTAGGTATAATCACAATGCAGAAAAGATGTTCGCACGTAGACATTAAATAAATGGAAAAATAATTAAAAATTAATAAACAAATCAATCAGGCTGTTAGTTCCCAATATAGGACAACATTTCATTTCACCTTTACCATCAGTTATTAAACAGCATACAGCAGAACAGAAATTAAATCTTTTAAAAAAAAAAAAGAAAACCTTTTCTCAAGTTTTGAGGTCGGATGCCACTAATTTTTGTTCGGAAATCAACAACACGGTCCACTGGGCGAACATACTCATCATATATGACATTTCCCCACGTATTAACCTGCCATAAACTGAATTATATTGAATAATAAATGGTACAACACAAAAATAAAGAGAGAGTGATAGATCCATAACCATAAAATGGAAACATAAGTTTTTAAATTGCCCAAGTGCATAAGAAGACCAATTCAATTAAAATCTTTAATTGATCAGCAACCCCGCAATCACCATATAACATTTGATCATGCAGATGTGAAAAATCTGCATAACGGCCATAAGTCAAAGCATCATTTTAAAACCCAGCATAGCTGCATAACACAAATATGAGCTACTATCTTACTGTAATTGAACAATTTATTCATCTTGCTCCAGAAACAAACAAAAGGACCCTTGCATATCACCAAATTCTTCGAGCAATGCTCTCCCAAAAATACCACACCATGCATATCCAATATATATATTTATATATCAGTAAATAAAGAATTTTATTTAAAAAAAAATAAGAAAAAGACCATGCGTATCCGGTATTAATATAACCTTAAATAAAGCACCCAATTATGACTAGATTCATGACACATAGTTATGAAAACCTTGAAACATTTATATTAATTGAACACTTTGTGAAATTCTTGAAAAATTTATATTAATTGAACAGTTTGAACTACTTGACGGCAAGCAAAAAGCACTCCATATGTCACCTATCTCATGAAGTAATATATCATCAAAATTTAATTGGTATATAAATTTTTCTCAATTACAAAGCTTGGATAGCGCACTAACTTGTCTCTCTCTAGTTATAAATCTCCTTTACTTGAAACAAAACATAGTGAATACAAAGATATGAGCAAGTTCTTCCATACTTAATTCAACTCAAAAAGCCTGCACAGTAGTTACTTGGGATCAGTTAGGTGTATTTGTTTTCCTATACAAATCCATAATTTATACATGAAGGGCCTCATCACCCATACAATAGCTAAGGACATGCTACTGATCCTTGATGTCTATCTAGTGCAACAAATATAAAGAAACAAGAATAGGCACTAAAACATGGAATTAATGAATACCAGTGTAACTCGTCCAAGAGCACTTTTATTTCCTAGAGGACTTACGCCAACCATTTCACAATCCAAGGCAACTGCATCTGTCACACTGCCAAATAGTCAACTGTTTAAGTTACTTTGCAAACACCAGATTCAAATGTACAATACAATAATTGTTCAAATAAACAAAAACAACACAAAATAATCCATACTAAAAAGCATGGATATGGATGCAGGATTCAAATACAATACGGGTACGGAGACAGATATAGCAATTTTTAAAAAAATAAGGATACAGACCTAGATGGAATATGACCAAAAAATATAAATTTTGTATATTTTTATTAAATCTATATATATATATATATATATATGAATATAACATCCACAATAAAACTAATTTAATATATAATTCAATAGTCAAAATAAGACAAAATAAAATTTATAAGATCTTATAATCTTAACAGTTTTGACTACTCAAATCTATATTTACCTTCATCATATATTTTAAAAAAAAAATGATAGTACAAAAACGTATCTTAGGGTCCAAGGAGTATGTGTATCTGATACGCATCAAATACAGATACGTTATTCAATTGAAGTGTCCATGCTTCATAGAATCCGTGGTAGCAAGACCCAATTATGTTGCTTGTTATAAGAAAACAAATTTTCCTTTGTTTTCCTATGTTTTCTAACCGATCAAAAGATTCATGGGATTTTAGTCATTTGCTATCACTCTATTGTAGGGATACCAACATCTCTAGCACATATTGTATTCACCAAATTCTTGAATAAATTTAAAGAAACATTTCATAAATTGACTTGTACTTCAATTACTGACAAAAGCTTGTAAAAGAGGATGAAACAAGTATAATGCGTGGAAGTTTCAGGAACTGTTTGGATGACCTTAAAATTGTGCAATAGCCAGTAAAATTGAATTCACCACAGATTAACCTACACACTTCCAAAGCCGGCATGGAACAATATAGACTGCTCAATCTGGCAACCGGATTGCTATGCTTAAAAGAGGGTAACAGGATTGCTCAATCTAGCAACACGACTGCTCAATTTGTACTGCCCCGTTTAAACTGTAAGTAAAATCAGACCATTAAGATGGGCTTAACTAAGCAACAACTTTTGTTTCTCACAAGCATTTAACACTCAGAAGCTTCAAAGTCCAATTCATATTTCCTCTTCACATCACAACAATTTCTAGGCGATCAGAGGCAAAATGAATAGTACCCAGAAAAAGTAAATCCCAATTCAGATAGAAGAACTAAGAATTCACCTGCAATCAGAGGACGTTGGAGCGAGAGGATTAGACCGAGAATTATCGGACTCGACAGCAGACCTCTTCTTGCGCTTTCCTGTAACAAATATAGAATAACCTCAAGACCAAAGCTATGAAATGACCCAAATGTGAGGCAGCGAAGCAATTTCTGTACCTAATACGCTTTTCAGGTTTGCTGTTTCGGAATTTTCCGTCGCATTGGATGAGGGTTTGGTGCCATGGCTTTTCAGTTTCTGCAGAGCAAGTAATCGAATGATCAGAGAGTTTATACAAAAAAAAAAAAAAGGTGTGGAGGAATTCGGAGTGAAAGGCAATTGGGAGAAGAAGTGTACTTGGCGGAGCTGAGCCCAGTTGGGGTTTAGCTGCGGCTGCTTTCTAGGGTTCTGCACGTCACTTCCCATATTCTGCTTCTTCTAACTCGTCGATTATTCTTTCCTAGAAATAAGAATTAGCTTCTGCTGTACGTCGTCGTTTTATTGCCAACGGAATGCCCATAATACCCTTTTTTTTTTTTTTTTTAGAACAAAGCCCGCGATACCCCACGCAGAGAACTTTTAACTAAAACTTAGGAGGAGGTCAACCGTGGTAGGATATAGATTTGGGGGGTTGAAGTTAATTTTTAATTTTATATTCTTAAATTTAAATCTTAGTCATCAATTTCATGTCAAATTGATGACTATTATTTTAAAAATATAATTTTTTATTTTTTAAAGGATAAATCATTAAACTATGATGCATTTCTTTATCTTCTTTCCTTTCTCTCTCTACAACTATTTCGTCGTGGTCATCAATCGAAGATATCTAACTCTCCCTAGCTTAATTTAGCCTCTTCACCATGAAAGACAATGAAAAAATCGAAGGAGGTCGCCGATATAGTCACTAGTAGAGAAGACTAACTCACGACCCCCAAGACGAACATCAACATGATGACCAATACCACATGCAAGAGTTTGTGCGATGGTGTAAGTTGATTTAGACGAGCAACCTTTAGGAAAACGTTAGCCTTGGACAGATTCGGACGAGCGACCTTCAGAAAAATGTTGGCCTTAGACAGATGCATCGGTGGCGACTATTGGACCAATAGCGACGGCTGTTGATACACCAAAAACGAACACGACCCTGTGTGAGGGACTAGTGATGGATCTGATTTGACAGAGGTAGCCATAAGAGACTGCAAAGTTGATGGGGACGCCAAACCAACCACCGAAATTAGATGAGGGGTCACCGGCAAGGTGAAGCAACCAGCGAAGTTGTCAAATAGGATAGGGTTTTGCATTTGTGTTTGTTTTTCTTAGTTATTTACTAATTTACTTTTTAAGAAATTAAAAAAAATATATTTTCAAATTAAATGGTCAGATTAACTTGAAATTAAATGAACGGCTGAGATTTAAATTTAGAAACTTAAAGTTGAAAAGTAACTTTAAGCCCCCAGATCATAAGGAAGGATAGTGAAGAGAGATGAAAAGATTTAGGAGATGAGAGGAAATAAAAATAATGAATTTGTCTCCTTCACTCTCAATAGGCAAGTTTATTTTATTCGCAATTTGAAAGGTAAACGGTGTCAGATGAAATGATTGAAAATTTTTAGTTGTGTTTTCTCTATCTCATCTGTGATATTTTTGTTATTTTACAAATACCCACTACAAGTAGGTATATTTTAAAGTGGATAATGATCTTTTTAATTATATTCTAACAATGTCAGATGAAATGATTGAAAATTTTTAATTGTGTTTTCTCTATCTCATCTATGATATTTTTGTTATTTTACAAATGCCCACTACAAATAGATATATTTTAAAGTGGATAATGATCTTTTTAATTATATTCGTTACTTTCTCCTCAATTCTCCTCAAGAAATAATTATTCACTTCCATTCTCTTCCCTCTTCTCTTCTAAACAAGAAAAAATGATAAACTTTCCTCACATTCTTTTTCTTTTCCCCTCATTTATTTTAGTTATGTGATGTGATGTTTGAATTAAGAAGTTTTGAGAGAAATGGAAGTGAAGTGAGAGTTAGGAAGAATAGTATGTTCAATTAAATTATGCTTTTTTTACCCTCTTCAATGTTAAAAAAAAGGAAAAAAAATGGAGGTGAAGTGCTATAATTTTAATTACTAACTAATAAAATTTAATTATGCCTTTATAATATGTACTTCACTTCCCCTCTATTGAATTTGGTAATAGTCTAATTATAATACCTCGAAACGAAATTAGCAATAATACAATCTGCCACACTAGAATCTTTTTGAGAGAGTGTGACTAGAACAGAAAAAGGAAAGGAGAAGAGACCAAGAAATAGATAAAGGAAAATGAAATAAGAAAAGAAAAAAAAAAGAAAAATTATAGATTTTGAAATGATCTTAGATGAAAGGTAGGATAATCTTCTCTTACATGTCTCAGAAAATTCTAGAAGAGAAACCTAAATACATCATGATTATATAAGAATAAATTGGTCACATGCAAGTTTGAATTTTACTTTGTTGAAAGAGGTCAGTTCATGTTTGGGTACATATATAGCTACTAGCATTTGTCCGTACCTAAAGGCACGAAAATATAATTTGATTTGTAAAGAGCTCAAATTTAAATTTGTAAAACAAGCTCACATGAAAAATTGTAAAAATAATTTGTAAAAAATCAAAAGAAACTAAGAATAATGTATTATGACCCCAACACATTTTAACCAAAATCAAGTTTACATAAAAAATTATAAGACTAATGGTTTCAATTGCTATAATCAAATCCCTACACTTTCGGTCCAGCAACAATCAGGTCCCTTCGTCTCTTTCCCATTACAAACCACCGTTAAGGACCACCATTAAGACGAGGGTAAAATTTTCATTTCGTAAGATAGTACATGTGATAAAATGATGACATGAAGACTGTTTGTCATGTGTCAAACGCTCACTTGTCCACGTGTGCTGGTATTAGTTTTTGCCATAGAGTAGCTTCACTTTAAAAAAAAATAAAACATTACACATTATGCTACCCCCCCAGCAACCGAACCAAAAACTTTAAGGATAGAGAGCCAACAATGAAACCAACTAACCAAAAGCTTGGTTTGTGTAAGGTTCTTAGATAATATTTATATATATTCAAAAGTTGAAGTAGATTCTCTCTCATCTTCTATACAAATAATTATATATATAAATATATAAATACATATTATATAAATATTATATATTCTTCCTCATTTTTTAATATATATATATATATATATATATATATATATTTATTTATTTATAAATGAATATATATATTCTATATAAATATTCTATATAAATATTATAATGAGGGAACATTTACTTCAACTTTTTAATAAATATAAATTTTATCTAAGAACCTTACACAAACTAAGCTCTTGGTGAATTGGTTTCGTTGTTGGTTACTTATCCTTAAGGTTCTTAGTTTGATTTCTATAAGTGGCATAATTTGTAAAGTTTTATTTTATTTTTCAAAGTGAAGCTATTCCATGGCTACAACCACATAAGCTAACACCAGCGCACATGGACAAATGAGCGTCTAACACATGGTAGGCAGTGGACAAGTGAGCGTCTAACACATGGTAGGCAGTGGACAAGTGAGCGTCTAACACATGATAGATAGTCTCCACGTCATCTGAGGTACCACATTATCACTCTGCCACGTGAACAATTAGTAATTTGACACATGGCGGACAGTCTCCGTGTCATCACTTTGCCACGTGGACTATCTTATAAAATGACAGTTTTACCCTCGCCTTAACAATGGTTTCTAACAGGTAGATAATCTCTACATCATCACTCTACCACGTGGACAATTAACAAATCTGACACATGACGGACAGTCTCTATGCCATTATTCTGCCACGTGGACCATATTATGAAATGACGGTTTTACTCTCGCTTTAACGGTGGTTTCTAACAAATAATAGACAGAGTGACCTATGTTTATGCAATTAATTTCTTGATACATTTAATGTTGTACTTTGATGTTAAACTATTGTAAATGCTTATGTTATTGATAAGCAAGTTGTGGGTTATGTTTATTACTGCTTTTCATGATTTACTATTTCGAGATTTTATCCTTGCTACACGAATTGATGAACTCGGAACCTTGAGAATAATTCTAATGTCATGGAAATTGGTAAACTTCGTGTAATAACTTGGATTTTCATATTTATTTTAATACTATAATTTCAGGATATGCGTTGCTATGGGGCTATTTGAGTCTTTGACCCACTAGGTTGGTGGGTGGGTTAGATTTTGACTGTGGTAAAGTTTGGAACTCAACACATAAATTTTTTAGGGGTTTTGGGTGGCATGCACACGAAACAGGGTCATCTCATGCATACGGGGCTTGTCATTTGTCTGGTGTGCACACGAATGTGGATTCTAATACACATGGGGTGAACTTTGTTTGGTGTGAAATGGCCTTTTTGTGCGGATAGTGTAATGACTTAAATGCTTATTTGATAAGTTTTAATCACTTTATGACATCATATTGATATATATTATATGCATTAAATACTAAGTTATTGTGATGATCCAGAATTCTAGTTGCTTACTTCAATTATTTTTATAATTTTTTTTAACTCAGCAATGTGATAATTGTGTTAATTTAAAATTTTTGATCCATTATTTAACTATTGTTGTTGTAGGTTTTTTTTTTTTTTTTTAATGAACATACATGGTTGTTTAAGTTTCAATTTTAGTTATGTATGTGAAATTAAAATCTTTATGGTGGTTAAATAGAATTTATTTTAATTAGGAGATATTATAGAATTTACAATTTCTTAATTAAATTCAAGTTGTAACTAACTAAATATACATATATATCTATTACTATTATATAGCAAACACCAAAGTTCAGTGAAACTCTTTTTTTTTAATGAAGCTTTTGTTTTGGTGAAGCCTATTTAATGAGAGTAAATCTGTAAAATAACATAAATTCAAATTTAAAAAAATGGTCAGCATCAAACAAATCAGTTTTTCCTTATGTAACCTAACCAAATCAATTTTTCCTTACATAACTGTTAACAACATCACGAATAAGTTCTTACCTAGACATTTTCAAAACTCTCTCAGGAGATTGTTTTACTATAATTCTAATAAACTTCTCTCTCCAAAAATTTTTACTATGACTCTAATTGTTTTACTATAACTTTGATAAAACTCCTATTTCCAAGATTTTTTACTCCAATTGTTTTACTATATTTCTGATAAACTCCTCTATCCAAGATTTTGTACTATGATTCTGATTATTTTATTATAATTATGATAAACTGTTCTCTCAAAATTTTTTTTTATTATGATTGTTTTATTATAATTCTCATAAACTCCTTTCTCCAAGATTTTTTTATTATGATTCTAATTGTTTTACTATATTTATTACTATTATAGAGTAAACACTAGACTTTAGTGAAGCTTTTTTGTTTTAAATGAAGTTTCAGTTTTAGTAAAGATCCTACCCCTAATTAAATTACATAACCACCCTCAATCATTTTCTAAATTAACTCTTCATATTTACCCAAATACCCTCAAGTTAAGAGTATTATAGGTAATTTATAATACTGATAATCACTCCATGTTCACTAAAATAGTTTTAGATTCTTAGATTTTCTAAGATTAATTGCTTTTTGGATTCTTAGCCAACTTTTCTCAGATTCTTTGGGATTGAATTCTCTACCAAATTCTCTCATATTCTCTGTCAAATTCAATCTCATTCCTTCAAAAAGATAAGTTCTTCAACTCTATCTGTCTCTTCACCATTTTTTAATCTTTTTTGTATTTTGTGCCTTCAAAATCTAGGAATTATCACTGGGAGGAGAGGAGACTGAAAAAAGATTAATTCACATTTTTTTTAGGCAATCTTACTGCAACACTGTATCTTCCAAATACATAAAACTCAAGTGCGAAAATAGAGGAAGAGATGACAGAGTGTCTCTTGAGAAAATTTCGAGAGAAAGAGAGATTGTAAAAAGAATAGGATTAACTCACCATCTTTTAGGAGACAAAAAAATGATTAATCTACCTTTTTTTTCTTCGCTATCTTGCTGCAACATAACATGTTCCAAACACTAAAAAGTCAAGTGTTAAAACAAAGGGAGAAATGTCAGAATGCCTCTCAATAATATTTTAAGAGAGAGAGATTGAAGAAAGGAAAAAGATTCACTCACCATTTTCTGGAAGAAAAAAAAAAGATCAATTCACCTTTTTTTTTGTGATCTTGCTACAACACAACAGGTTTTAAAGACATAAAAGTCAAGTACAAAAATAGAAGGAGAGATGAAAAAGTGTCTCTCGAGAAAATTTTGAGCGAAAGAGATTAAAGAAAGGAAAAGGATTAACTCACCATTTTTTAGGAGAGAAAAAATGATTAATTAACCTTTTTCTTTTTTGGCTATCTTGCTGCAACACAACAAGTTCTAAATACGCAAAAGTCAAGTACGAAAATAGAAAGAGATAGGACATAATGCCTCTTAAGAAAATTTTGAGAGAAAAAGATTGAAGAAAGGAAAATCGTTAACTCACCATTTTTAGGAGACAGAAAAAAGAATTAATTCACCATTTTTCTATCTTGTCATAACACAACAGCTTCCAAATACATAGAAGTCGAGTACAAAAATATAGAGAAAGATGACAGAATGCCTTTCAAGAAAATTTGGAGACAAAAAGAGATTAAAGAAAAGAAAATGATTAACTCATCATTTTTTAAGAGACAGAAAAAGGATTAATTCACTATTTTTTTTTTATCTTGTTGCAACATAAAAGGTTCAAATACACATAAGTCAAGTACGAAAATAGAGGAAACAAAAACAGAGTGCCTCTCGAGAAAATTTTGAGATAGATAGATTGAATAAAGGAAAAAGTTCAATTCACCATTTTTTAGCAGATATAAAGAGGATTAATTCCCTATTTTTTTCCTTTTTTGTTATCTCGGTGAAACACAACAATTTCCAAATATATAGAAATCAAGTATAACAACAAAGGGAGAAATGATAGAGTGCCTCTCGAGAAAATTTTGAGAAAGAGAGATTGAAGAAAGGAAAAGGATTGACTCACCATTTTTTAGGAGAGAGAGAAACAATGATTAATTCACCACTTTTTTCTATTATCTTGAATGACACAAGAGGCTCTAAAAATGTTAAAGTCATGTACAAAAATAGAGGGAGAGATGACAAAGTCCCTCTTTGAAAATTTTGAGTGAGAGATATTGAAGAAAGGAAAAAGATTAACTTACCAATTTTAGGAGACATAAAAAGGATTAATTCACCATTTTTTTTTTTTGGCCTATCTTGTTGTAACATAACAATTTCCAAATACGCAGAAATCGAGTACGAAAATAGAGGGAGAAATGATTGAGTGCCTTTCATGAAAATTTTTGAGAAAGAGAGATTAAAGAAAGGAAAGTGATTAACTCATCATTTTTGGGAGACAAAAAAAAAGGATTAATTCACCATTTTTTTTTTTTTTTGTTATCTTGCTATAATACAAAAGGTTCAAATACATAGAAGTCACGTATGGAAACAGAGGAAGAGATAATAGAGTGCCTCTCGAGAAATTTTGAGAGAAAGAGATTGAAAAAAGGAAAGAGATTAAGTCACTTTTTTTTTGGGCTACCTTTCTACAACACAACAGTTTCCAAATACGCAGAAATCAACTACGAGAATAAAGGGAGAGATTATAGAGTACCTTTCGAGAAAAATTCAAGAGAGAGATTGAATAAAGGAGGAAAAGAATTAACTCAGCACTTTTTAGAAGATAGAAGAAAATTAATTCATTATTTTTTTGGCTATTTTGTTGCAACACAATAAGTTCCAAATACACAGAAGTGAAGTATCAAAACAAAGGGAGAGATAACAGAGTGTATCTCAAAGAAATTTCAAGAGAAAGAGATTGAAGAAAGGAAAAGGATTAACTCAGCATTTGTTTTATTTAATATTGTGTGTATTTCACACCTTTAAAATATAGAACTTTATTGTGATGAGTGAATACAAAATTTGAAAAATAAGATGGTGATCTAACACTTCGTGGCTTTTACAAAATACAATGAAAAATTTTACTCTAATTGTTTTATTATAATTATGATAAACTCTTTTTTCCAAGATTTTTTTATTATGATTCTGATTGTTTTACTATAATTCTAATAAACTCTTCTCTCCAAAATTTTTTTCTAAGATTTTTTACTATAATTCTAATTGTTTTACTGTAATCCTGATAAACTCCTCAGTTTTTTGTAATTTTGATAAATATCTTGCTTTCAATAAACTTCTCCCATAATTGTAATAAACTCCTTGCTTTTTGTAATTTTGATAAATATCTTGATTCTGATAAACTCCTCAAGAAGATGATATTAGTAAATACACACTCTCTCACTTTTATTTTATTTTTGCATTTCTTGTTATTTTTATTTTTGTATTCTTAATAAAGATAAACTTAGTAAGATAGATTTTAAAGAAATATATTTTGAGAGAAAAAAAAAAAAAGAGAAATAGAAATAAATTTTTTGTAGGTAAGAGAATTATAATTTTCTAAAAGTTTTCATCAACAAATTTTTAAAGAGATAAAAAAAAATACTTTATAAATAGATATGTATTAAAATTGTGATAGCAAAATATTTACCTACAAGTATCACAAATAAAATAGAATACTTCTCCTCTAATTCTGATAAACTCTTTTCTCTTAGATTTTTTTATTATGATTATGATAAACTCCTTATTTTCTATAATTTTGATAAACATTCAAAAATGATGACACCTACTATGTCCTTTGTAAGTATAGACTCTCTCACTTTTATTTTTATTTTTGTATTTTTTTGTTATTTTTATTTTTGTATTCTTAATAAAGATAAACTACGTAAGATATATAGATTTTGAAGAGATATATTTTGATTGATAAATAAATAAATAGAAATACTCAATTTTTTTTAGGCAAGAGTATTATAAATTTTTAAAAGTTTTCATCAAAATATTTTCAGAGAGATAAAAAAGTACTTCAAAAATTTTGTGATTTACATTTTTTTTTTTTTTTTTTTTAGATTTTTTGGTTCTTTCAGGTAAAGGACGTCTAATGCTTTGTTTTTCATTTTATTTTGTATGTTTTCACATTTTTATTTTTATAATAGAATGAAAAACAAAGTATTATTGAAAGTAAAATGGCAATTTAACACTTTGTAGCTTCTACAAATAAGAGTTACTGAAAAGAAAAAAAAAACAATGAAGTTATAATATATGGAAAAAAGAAAAAAGAAGAGTAATTAAAATTTTACTGAAGTTTAAGGGGAATAAATAGATTAAATTCTGAACTTAGCCTTTTTCTTAAAATAAAGTACTTACGAAGTTGTTTTCTATATATAATTAGTACATTGCTATCAAATTTAATGATATTGATATCAAAATAGAATGAAAAAGAAAAGTTTTCATTTGGAGAAAAAATTTGGTCGTTGATTTTTGACACTTCATCCGCTGAAGTGCAAAAGTGACTGTAGCCCCCTCTAACTCACCAACTATGCAATGGTGCTCATCCATTTCATACTATTGGTGACCTCTTGAGAGTTAGGACCAGTCATCGAAGTTAAGCTAGACTAAAGATTGACCTAGATTTTATTTATAGTAATTAGATAACTGTATTTTTATATGTGTGACCCAAGGTATGGGTCTTAGACTTTATGATGATATTATGAGACTTGTATTATTATTTTATGGTTTATGTTGTGCATGTAGGTCTTTTGATTTCGTCACTGGGGTGTGACATTTAATTAATTATGATGTTATTTAATATTATTTTATATGAAAATTAGGGATGGAGATAGATGCGTTGATTAACTAAATGTTAATTCGATCTAACCTTGATTTAGGGTTTTATTGACTTTAATTAGTCTTAATATTCCCATGCCATCCATCACAGACTACGAGGTTAGGTTTGTGATATTTTATTACTAAGTAACTAGAAAGATTGCACATACCTCTAAGTAATTAGATTGTTTATAAATATTAAACCCACAACCTCCATTAACTGTGCAGTTTCACATCTAAGTAATTGGAGATTTTTCTTATAGGTATTATGTAAGATTTATAATAAAGTTGTCTATGAAATTAGGAACATCAACTAATATATTCAATTAAGTATAAGTGTACCTGTTTGCTCCATGATTTTTGAATGTGAATGGAAAATGTCTCCAAGATTAAGAGAAACTTGGCAGTTATGGATATTCCTTTCAATGCTCTAATTCTTATAACGGATTTTTTATAAATAAATATTGTCTGTCAAGGGTAGAGAGGGGATTTAACTATATATTTACATTTCCACATTGAGTCATCCCATAAAAAGTTTACAATGGGCTCCTTAAACCCATACTATTAACCTTCCAACCACATAATATATCTACGGGTGTACAAAAGCCCAGTTCATATGGATCATTTTTTTATTAAGCCTATTTTGCATGTCTCAACTTTAAACTTGGATTCAACATGTTTTATTAAAACCAAAATTTAATTAAAGTGCATACTCAATTAAAAAAGTGCTAACATATTAAAATAATAACCCCTGTGCAATCTTACTCTTAATTAATTAGAGAAATTAGTTATGAGTATTAAACCTACAACTTCTAGGTCAAAAATAAGCAATCTTGGTACTGTTGCTCAAGACACCTTCAATATTTTATAAAAATAGTTTATGAGAACAAAATTGAGTTATAATATTTAATTTGTAAATCAATTTCCCTTAAAAATGATTTAAAAAGCCACCCAACGTAACTTTTCTGATTAAGGAAGTGTTTAGTTTACCAAATTCCACCGAAAATTATAAAAGTTGCAAAAAGTGATCAACTTTCTCTAATCAAATTTCATCGCATATCACTTTTACATTAACTTTTTGTACCTTTCTTATACGTTTTTGCCATCCAAACACCCCCAAAAAGTTTCACAAGGTCAACTCCATACAAAGAGCCTTATATGAGATTTTACCAAATAGCTTAAAATTAAATGTACTTGCTAGAAAATCCTTTCGCAATGTAATTGAATTCCATGAAATCCCTCCAAATGATAATTGAATCATTTTATGGGAAGTTAATCCATTAAATATTGGAGCTCAACCTTATTCCCATGGTATTTTCATGTATTTATTTATTTATTTTTGGTCTTTCTTACATTTATACCTATATAATATTTTCTAAGAGTGGTGATATTGTGGAGTGATAACTGAATGGGCTTAGAACACATTTAAAATTATATGTGTATTGACTATAGTTTATTCTTCGAAGATCAAAGAAGGAAAAATAATGAAATTATTTGAGTTAATTAACCCCCAAAAATGATATTAACAGTACAATGATGTTGCATTAAATGTTCTAACCTAATCAATTATTGTTCCGGAAATGTCATCACTATTTCCAAATCAATCAATATAGCCCATGCACCTTCTATCAAATATTATATTTATTTTAATTTTTATTACATAGGCTTAAGGATGACAATTTTAACTTGCACCGATGAGTACCCTTCCCGTCCAGTTCGGTAAGTGTAGTTATTTTTAAAACTTTAAGAGTAATCGAATGGGTTAAGGTATAAAAATAAAATATCTGTAAGGTTCAGGTACAAGGATAGCATATATAATGTATCCTACAGGAATTAACCAAAGCTGTCCCAACTACACCGATTATAGGGTACTCAACGGATATTTTTCAATTATCCATCTATATTACTCAATTACTCATCCAAATTATTGGATATCCGAATTTATGCAAATAATGCCATTAATTTAAATACGAAATTGTAATAACCCCAAAATTTAAAATTTTCAATATTCATATTATTTTAATATATTATTAAAAAAATTGATTTTAATATGAATATTATTTTAATATATATATATATATATATGTATATATTATATAAAATTAATGGTCAAAAGTGACCACGTGGAGGCATGCTTAGGTTAGGAATTATCTTTTTCTTTTATTTTCATTTATTTTTTTCTTGGCCTCCAAGTTGGCATTTAATATATATATATAAGTATGTGTGTATGTGCCTTGGTTGGGAGAAGTGAACCAAGAAAGAAAAAAAAAAAAAAAAAGGATTTAACCTCGAGAGATTCACTCCCTAGGTCAAACCCCTAGAGAGTGAATCTCTTTTGGTTTGTGCCACACATACCGGCCCCTCAACATGTATAGCGGTCAATCGCGAACTCGCGTAGCGGCGGGGAGTCGGACCCACACCCAAGAACTGGATACGGTTCGTCCAGCCAAGGAGGCCCGTCCTACCAACCTTTACTACGCTTTGCGCCCGGGAGGCTAGCCCCAAGTTTTTGCTAGAGAGGAGACTTGAACTTGAGACCTTGGGGTGGTAAGCCCCTAAGTCCCAGTCCAAGACCATCCCATCTAACCCCTTGGGGTTAAGTGAACCAAGAAAGAAGAAAAAAAAGGAAAAGAGAGAGAGAGAGAGAGAAGAGAGATGGAAGAGAGAGAAAATAAAGAGGAGAGAGAAAATAAAGATTTAAGTTCAAGAATAACGGGGTTTTGGTATTTTTCACGTTGTGATCATTATGGCAGTATCGGATCATGGTAATTCGCCCTAAAATCGAAAATACAAAGGAGCGAGGTTTAAAGTTTTGGAATTTCTTCGCTTTTTCTTTGGATCTGAGGTAGGGATTTAAGGCATTTTAATTACATATATGAGATGTAAAAATATTTTGGGAAATTTTTATGTGATTATTTTGTATAAATGTAATTAAATATAGACTACATTGTGTGAATTCTGTCCAAATCAAAACACCAAAACCTCAAGGCCAAAAGTGAAGCTTACAGGAATTAGAAAGAGTTATAGAAGAGAATATGCCAAAGCATATTCCATGAAAGTTTTCAAAATTTCCCTTTGCCCCCAATAGTTTTATATAATTATGATTTGACCCCAAAAGTTTTATAAAATTTCAATTTGACCCTAAATTATTGAAAATTACATATTGGCCCTAAAGTTTTGGATAATTACATAATGACCCCCATAGTTTTGAATAAATACAAAGTGTCCCCAAGTTTTTTTTTAAATTATGATTTTGCCTCTATATTTGTGCAAAATTATAATTTTGCCCTTGAAGTTGTGAAAATTTATAGTTTGATATTTACAGTTAAATACATGGAAAATACGCAATTTAGAATGCTCAATTTGAAATGTTTGAGTGATTTATTTTATTAACATAAAATGTTTATGAAAGTGATGATGTGATGTTAATGGTTGATTCTAATGAGTTGTTTTATTGAAATGATAATAATGAAGATAAAGGAATGTGAACAATGTTGTAATTGCGGGGCTGTAGATACTAGAAAAAAAAGGAAGGGTACAGAGATTATCCTTAGGTTGAAAAACCCTAAACCTATGTAGGGGTTGGTATTCATGCTAGTAGGTTAGTAGCCTACAACGATGATCATTATCTGGCTACTCGTGGCTATCGGGTCTGGTCCCGTAAATGACGATATTATATAATATCTGCCCCATGACTGTGATGATTGTGCTGTGATGGCAAAAGAGATAAATGAAAGATAATAATTGGATCATTTTTGAGACGTATGTTGATGTATGTTTTGATGTTGAAATACACAACGACTTAAAATTTATAAGTTATTGATATGAAATTATTGGTAATCTGATTGTTGTGTGCATATCATATATGTTATTATTATGCATCGTGGGTACAAGTAGATTAGTGCTCACGTCCATATAGATTTTTTTGTAGGTCGTGAACCTGAGACTTGGGTGGGCCATTATTGGATTTACTTTTGCGTTGCTATAAAATTATTCAGGACTATAATATTAATAATTTGGTGGTGTGTTTGATACAATTGTAAAGGCTTGGAGGCCTAGATCGTTATTATTATTAGAGGTTATGGTTAAAGTATTGTTACCTGATTACACTGAGGTTTAGTTATTATTAATTACTTTTAGCTTATTAATAAAATTAATATATATTATGGATGTTTTAGTACATGCTGTGTATGACTCATTTACTCACTCCACGGGTTCTAAAACTTAGGGTGTGACAGAAATTATATATATATTAATATTGTGTTCAAAGAGTGGAGATCGTTTAATTAATAACAAATAACTTAATATTTTGATAGTAAATAATTTATTTTAGGTTTAGAATTTAGTTCTTAATGTAACGAAGCATATGGACAAGAATCTTTCTCTTTTTTTTTGGCGTAATTATAGTAAATGTTTTAGACGAAATCAAGCATAGATTTTTCTTTTAAATTCTGTTTTTATTAAAGTAATATTGTAAATTTTAGTAATTACAAATTATTTAAAAACTTTTATTAAAAGATAATTTTTTAGTCTTTAATGTTAAAGTTACTTAAAAAGTTGTTGTATTCAAAGAATTTTTAAGCCTTATTTTTAATCATTATTCTTGATCTAATCGTCTCATATTTGAAGGTTATGGTTACTTCATTAACTAGCAGGTTAGGGGATAGTAGTCAGTTAAAAATATTTGTGAGGTATCCACCTAGTACGGGTATTTTTTTATCTGATAGGTTTAGAGATGGTAGAGACAATACCTAATCCCGATCTGATAGGGTCCTACAAAATACAATTACGACACTAACACCTAACTAGGTACTATGATAGTGACACATGTCTTTTAAAATATTTAACTTTACTAATTAATAATTATTAAATACTACTTACCAATTAATACTATAATTATCTAAATTGAATTATACTTATCACTTAATATTTAAATTCTAGGTTGATTAAATTTTTTATAATTCAGTACTTATCACTTAATAATTAAATTATAATAATTAGTTAAATTGCATTCTACTTATCACTTAATATTTATAATTTAAAAATAATAACATTTTTAGACTTTCTTTGAAAAATAATAGTAGAAAAACTCCAAAACTAATAAAGGGCATAGATGGAAGGAAATAAGTAGAAAATTATTTATAATTTATGTGAAAATCCGTATTTGTAAAATTTTATTAATAATTTTTTACTTTTATTATTCTCAGCATGCAAATTTATAAGTAATTGAAGATAAAAGTGATATACAAAATTCTTTTAATTTTTTGAAAAATTTATTTTATTTTATTTTTTGAAAAATTTATTTATTTTATTTTTTAGTTTTTTATAAAATAAAAATGAAATATAAGCATTTTGTAATTAGACTATACATATGATAAGATAGAAGTAATTATTTAGGTAATGTCATTTCCGTCTAAGTATTGCTTATATAAAAGTTATACATGCAATAAATATGTGTGTGCAAGTAATTAAAATAATTAATCTTACATATTTTCATTAATAATTGTCTCTGTAATATTTAATAAACCATCACTACTCATCACCCGAATACCTGAAAGCTAATGGGCAAGTGGAAGCCACCATTCGGTCCCTCTTCAAGATTATCAAGACAAAGTTAGATTTGGTAAAGGGTCATTGGGTAGATGAAGTTCCAAACATCCTCTGGGTGTACAAGACGACTGAGAGAGTTCAGGGTTGCAACCGGCCAGACACCATTTTCGCTCACGTTTGGAGTCGAGGTACTAATCCCAGTCGAAATTGGGTTTCCCAGCCCTAGAATACAGAATTTTAACTTAGAGAAGAATCACAAGACAATGAATGAGGAGATCGATCTACTTGAGAAGAAGAAATTATAAGTTGTAATCAGAATGGCGTCCTATTAGCAGAGAATACACCAATACCACAACTCCAGAGCTCGACCGAGGGAGTTCAAGTCAGCTGATTTGGTGCTGAAAATGGTGAATCAATCAACGAAGAACCCTTAGGAAAGGAAGCTAGGGCTAAATTGGGAAGGACCGTACGAAGTACGGGGATTCACATAGAAATGGACTTATTGGCTAAAAGTACTCGAGGCAAAGAATTGCTTCATCCATGGCACGCAGAACACTTACAAAAGTACTATGTGTAGAGTTGAGCCAAAATTATAATTTGACAGAAAATTATGAATGAAATTTGACATTCAAGCAAGTTTTCATGGTGAATTATTTCTACTATAGAGAAAGATCCTGCTTAGTTCACAAGACCGAGTAGAGTGAAGAACCTGCTTGGCTTACATGGTTGAGCAGGTTCTGCTCAGCTCACGTGGTTGAGTAGAGCAAAGATGGCTTATGAGGCTGATGCCTAAAAATAGAGCGAAGTAATCCTGCTCGACCATGTGAGCCGAGTAGGATCTTTGTTCGACTCTCACGTGGCTGAGCAAAGTAAAAATGGCTCATGAGGCCAATGCCTAAAAAAGGCAAAGTAATCCTGTTCGGTTCACGAGACTATACAGAGTAAATATCCTACTTGACTCACATGGCCGAGCAAAGTAAATATGGCTCATGAGGCCAATGCCTAAAATAGAGCAAAGTAATATTGCTTAGTTCACAAGATCGAGCAGAGTGAAGATCCTGCTCAACTCACGTGGCCAGACAGAGCAAAAATGGCTCACGAGGCCAATAGTAATATATATATATATATATATATATATATATATATATATATATATATAATAAGGGAGTGAAGTAACCTTGCTCAGTTTAAAGAACCGAGCAAAGTGAAGATTCTTCTCAGTTCACCTAGTTGAGTAGAGCGCAAAGATCCCACTCAGCTCATGTGGCCTAATGAATCAAAGATCCTGTTCGATAACTCAGCAGAAAAAATAAATAAAGTAAGAAATTACAAAATATGCACAAGTATTTTGTCTTGAATTGAAAGCCCGAGTTATGAGAAGCGAATATTCAGGGGTAAGTAAACAACTTAGAGAATAAAAGACAAAAGCCATTCCTATAAAATTTTATGAAATAAAAGCAGTCTATTACATCATTAAAGTAGAAGTATTTTCTAAAAAATAAGCAAAGATGGAATTAGGCAACAGGGTCCTTGGATTGAGCATCCTCGACTTCATCACATTTTTCGCTGCTCGTCGCTACTTCAGTCGCCTCCTGGTTGACTAGTTGAAGGTTAGAGAAGTTATAACAAAGCGACTCTCTCCTGAGCAACCTTGAATGCTTGGAGAAAGATCAGCTCAAGCACCTCCTGGAACTCCTCACTCTTCTTGAGCCTCTTAATTGCAATAGTAGCATGTTCCTCTGCTTTCCTACACTGCTCGGTCAGGTTAGCAATTTTCTTAGTCAGCTCAGCCTTCTCAGCTTCATAATGTTTCTTTAACTTTTTGAGCTAAGCAACAAACTTGTTTTTCTCAGCTTCTATGGTATCTTTCTCAGTGATGGCAACCTCCTTTACAAGAGCAACTAACAGAGCTTTGGCTTTGTTGATTTTGACATCATTTTGCAGTTTGTTTATGAGCGCTTCATTGCAACGAGTTGTTTTTTTTTTTTTTTTTTTTTTTGCCATCACCAATCTAGAAGCCATGGCAGCTGACCGAGTAGAAGCTTACAAGAGAAAAGAAGAAGATAAGTGACCGAGTTCAAATCTTATACATGAATGAATGGATGTAAACAAAAATCATACCATCAAGAGGTCATGATTTGCATCTCGAGTTAGTTGGTGAGTAGTGCAGTTCTCTTCCTGAGTAAGCTTATCGTCCTCAACCATAGCCATTGCTTATGTTTGCTTAATTTCCTCACTCTTGATTCTATATTTTAACTAAGTGTTTTGAGTGTAGAAAATCAAGACAAAACTCCCCAAGTGCAAGGTGTGATTGTAGCACAAAATACTGGTGATTACCAGGTCATTTCCACAAGGACCTAAGGAGTAAAAGAGTGGCTAAATCAAATGGTTTAAAAAGTGACAACATTACTCATATGAATGTAAAATGAAAATGAAAATCTGATTTGAAAATGTTTGTTGTTTTAGAAATGAGTTTTGAAATATGAACTAAATTTAATTAAAATTTGATATGAGAAAGATGGGTCAAAGCAATTCCAATGTTCATCCAAATCATTCTCAAAATGCCGAGAGTAGATGAATCACCAATCCTAGTTATTCTAATTTTTTTTGGAGAAAATTCATTTCAAATGGCACAAGCCATAGATCAAACAAGAGATGTGCATAATCTATCTTAGGAACAATAAAAGTTCTAAGTCTAGCAACTCCCATACATATTTGCAATGAGAGTTCTAAGTTAAGCAACTCTATGAACTCCTTGATAGATGATTATACAAATCAATGTAAATCAGATCTTGAACCATTGATTTCTAAAGCAAGAAGATACAACTATGAATGGCAATCACAAGACTCAAAATAAATCCATCATGAACGGCATCTTGAGAGTCATTGGAAAGAACATTATCCTTGCCTTGGCCCAAGAAGAACTCAGCCAGTCATTCTCAGGAAATTAGAAACAAAAATAGAAAGATGAAATTGAGACATTTGAAATCTGAAATCTGGAATTGAAATTAAATTGCAATGGAAAATCTAATTACAACTGTTGAAATCGGAAGATCAAAAATATGAAAGACTCTCTCTCAGCTCAAGCAATAACAGAAACAAAAGAAAACAGCCAAAAACTCTCTCCCTTGTCTCCAGCTCTCTGTCCTCTCTCTGTGTTTTCTCCTCTCTCTAACCGAATGTATCTGTATATCCTCTACGGGTGGGTCATGTGATGCCAACCTCTCCCCCTTCTCTCTCCACTCATTCTTTCTGCCAAAAATCCTCATTCCGTTATGCAATTCACCCTTAATTACAGATCTTGCCCCTCACTGTCTTTCAGAATCTTGTCACATGGAACAGTTGAGGTCACATGGAATTCGTTACTGGAAACAACCCACCATTCGAATGCTTTTTAGTTGTATTCGAATATGCCGTCCACTTCAGAAATTGGTTCACTCAGCAATTGTTTTTAGATAGGCCAATTCCCAAATTTGAATGGGACTCTTTGCTTCAGGAACTTCCAGATTGCTGGTTTTTCCTTTCTCGTATTGAATTCACATGGAAATTCTTCATCTGCTCCCATAGCTTTACTCAACAAAATGTGTTTCAGCAAATCGTCCTTTGCATCCTTAATAATACTCAAATTGCTTCTCCTTGTGACATAATTCAATACATTTTCCATATTTTTAAGGTTGAAGATAAAATCTGCACGAAACACATGTTTTATATCATTTATATCCTATATAAAGGTGTAATTAAGTAAAGAAATATGTAACAAGTTAAGTCCAATCACACCCCCCAACTACAACATTACTAGTCCCTAGTAATGTCTAAAGTAAGAGAGCTACCTTAAAAACAACCAAAAGCTTTATTTTTGGGTTTTCAGGTCTGCAAAGAGCATTCCTAAGGACAGCATCTCAAGTTTTAAATGAATGGTAAATCATAACCATAGAATGTTAATCAATACCACAAGCCAAGGAATTTAAGATAACAATTTAAAATCTTGAAATTCTGTGTGGCATGTAAAATTTGCTAAATATTTGAACCAAGTATGAAAATTCAGCTCTTAACCTGTTAACTCAATTTAAATCTCTAAAATCAAACTTTATCTTGAATTTTTGCATCACACCATCTCCCCAAGTTTCGACTTCAATTCTCACCTTGGTTAAGTCAAATTCCTGAAGCAAAAGGATCCACCTAATGAGTCTAGGCTTAGCATCAGATTTGGTTAAGAGGTACTTCAATGCAGCATGGTCAGTGTATACTATGACATGAGAACCCACTAGATATGATTTGAATTTGTCTAAGGCATATACTACTGCTAGCAACTCCTTCTCAGTAGTTGTGTAGTTCTTTTGTGCATCACTGAGAGACTTACTAGCATAGTACAACACATGTGGTTTCCTATCTTTCCTCTGGCCTAGCACTGCTCCAATGGCACCATCACTAGCATCACACATGATCTCAAAAGGCAAAGTCCAATCTGGTGTTTGCATTATGGGAGCTGAGGTGAGCAAACTCTTAAGTGTATCAAATGAGGTCTTACATTCTGGAGTCCAATCAAATGGAACATCCTGAGATAGAAGGTTGAACAAAGGTCTGGATATGGCACTAAATGATGCAATGAACCTCCTATAGAATCCTGCATGGCCTAAGAATGATCTAACATCTTTGACACATCTAGGGGTGGGAAGTTTTTGAATGATTTCAACTTTAGCTCTATCTACTTCTATCCCCCTAGAAGACACTATGTGGCTAAGAACAACACCCTGAGTCACCATAAAGTGACACTTCTCCCAATTTAAAACCAAGTTCTTTTCCTCACATCTAATCAAAACCTTCTCTAAATTCCCCAAGCACAAATCAAAATCACTCCCATAAACTGAAAAGTCGTCCATGAACACCTCTAGGAACTTCTCTACAAAATCACTGAACAAGCTCATCATGCATCTTTGGAAAGTTGCAGGAGCATTACAAAGACCAAAAGGCATACGCCTATATGCAAAAGTACCAAATGGGCAAGTGAATGTGGTCTTCTTCTGGTCATCTAATGCAATCTCAATCTGATTATAACTAGAATACCCATCTAGAAAACAGTAAAATGCCTGCCCTGCCACTCTTTCCAATACCTGATCTAGGAATGGAAAAGGGAAATGATCATTCCTTGTGACTGCATTCAATTTTCTGTAATCTATGCACATGCGCCATCCTGTTTGAATGCGCATTGGAACCAATTCATCTTTCTCATTTTTCACCACAGTCACTCCAGATTTCTTAGGCACTACCTGAGTTGGACTAACCCACTTAGAATCTGAAATGGGGTAGATAATTCCAGCATCTAACAGCTTGATTACCTTCCCTCTAACTACCTCTTTCATATTTGGGTTAAGTCTCTTTTGCATTTGCCTAATGGGCTTGGCATTCTCCTCTAAAAATATCCTATGGGTGCAAATCAGTGGGCTGATTCCTTGCAGGTTTGCAATAATCCAGCCCAAGGCCCTTTTATGCTTCCTCAAGACCTCAACAAGTCTATTCTCTTGATCAGAATTCAGCTAAGAAGAAATAACAGCTGGATAGGACTCCCTCACCCAAAAACACATATTTTAGCTCACTAGGTAAAAGCTTTCTCTCGGGTATGGGTGGCTTCTCAAAAGATGGCTGGGATTTGACTGTTGGCAGCTCTAAAGGCTCAATGACTGGTCTCCATTGATTCACTGACAGCACTGAATTTTTCATTTTTTCAAATTCTCCTTCACCACAATTTTCTAAGTCACAATTAATGAAAAAGTCTACTTGCTCATCATTCACCAAAGCTTTCTCCACAGGGTCATCTAAATACTCTTTATCAAAGTGCTCTTGGGTGATGGTTTGAATCAAATCAACTTCCTCTAATTACTCACGATCACTAGGCTATTTGGTCACTTTAAAAATGTTTTTCTCAATTGTCATGTTGCCAAAAGAAAACTTAATGACTCTAGTCCTACAATTTATCAAGGCATTTGAAGTGGCCAAAAATGGTCTCCCTAGAATGACAGGGACAGCTGGTTGTGATCCTTGAATAGGCTGAGTATCTAACACTATAAAGTCCACGGGAAACACAAAATGTTCCACTTGAATTAAGACATCTTCCACAATACCTCTAGGGACTTTGACTGACCTATCAGCTAGCTGTAATGTCACCCTAGTAGGTCTAAGTTCACCTAAACCCAGCTTTTGATACACAGTGAAAGGTAGGAGATTGACACTTGCACCCAAATCCAACAAAGCTCGATCTACCCTCTTATCCCCAATGATACATGCAATTGTTGGGCACCCTGGATCTTTATATTTGGGTGGGGTTTTAAATTGCAAAATAGAGCTCACTTGTTCAGTTAAAAATGCCCTTTCCTTAACATTCATTTTTCTTTTCACAGTGCACAAGTCTTTCAAAAATTTTCCATAAGATGGATTTTGTTTGATGGTATCAAGTAAAGGAATATTAATCCTAACTTGTTTGAAAACTTCATAAATGTCAGAATTCAAATTCTATTTCTTACTCTAGTTCAATCTTTGAGGAAAAGGGATTTTTGGAATAAATTCAGATCTGTCCAGCTTATTTTCTTTTGAATTCTTTTCATTTTCAGAAATCTGTTCATTCTTTTCAAGCTATTTTCCATCAAAACCTTTGATCTTATTTTCAAGAAAATCATTTTTATTTCCAAAAATTACCTGCTCTTTCCTCTGAATTCTGATTTCTTGCTTTTTATCTCTCAAATTCTGTTTTTGCTCTGATTCTGCTCTGCTGTCCAGCTTGCTGTTCACTTTCTGCTCTTCATTTTCTTTCATGTTTTTCTCATTTTCTTCCTTAGTTTCTTCAGCAGGTGGGGTGTAATCTGGTTTGACAATTTGCTTTCCACTCCTCAAGGTTGAAACAGCTTGTATATGCTCTAAATTCTCATTAGTAGCTGAAGATGATGACTCACTGAAATGTACTTGGCTTGAAGGATTCGGTTTTGGCTGAGATGGCAGCTTTCCCGTCTCCCTCAATGTTAGAGCTTGAGTAAGCTTTGACAATTGGCTGCGGATGTCTTCCATAGCTCTATTTGTTTGATCTTGGAACCTTGAATTTTGGTTGTTGGTTCCAATTTGTCCTTGCATGAATTGTTGCAAGGTGTCTTCCAACGATCTTTTGTGAGGTGGCTGGTAAGAGTTTGTGTTTTGCTGAGGTTGATAAGGCTAGGAAGGAAATGGTTGAGAAGGAAATGGTTGAGGTGGAAATGATGGTTGAGGTTGATGTTGCTGGTTTTGTGCCTCAGCTCTCCAAGATGTATTCGAATGGTTCCTATAACCAGAGTTGTAGACATTCGAATACGGATTATTCCTTTGAGCATAAGTGTTTATCCCCAGGTTTGAGTTGAAATTTCTTACAGCTGGTGGGGGATTTGCTTGACCATAAAGGACTTTCTTAAAAACTGGAAGTGTAGAGTAGTCATCCGTCTTATGATCCACAGTTTCACACAACACACAATTAACTTCCTTCTCCTTCAACACTTGCTTCTTTTGCTCCATTAACTCAACCTTTCTTGAAAGTGCAGCCAGCCTAGCTCCAAGATCATCAATCTTATTGAGATGAAATTTCCCTCTAGCATGTGAGCTGTCAGAGAATTCAGAAAAAGATGGGGAAACTACTTCCCACTGCTTAGTATTTTCAGTTAGTGAATCAAAGAAATGCAAAGCTTCTTCAGCAGTCTTATCATAAAATTCACCATTACACATAGTTGCAACAAGCATTTTCAGATTAGGAGTCAATGCATTGTGAAAGAAATTAACAATTCTCCAAGACTCAAAGCCATGATGAGGACAAGCTTGCAACAATTCTCTAAATCTTTCCCATGCTTGTGCAAATGTCTCATGAGGCTTACACACAAAATTCATGATTTGTTGTTGAAGAATCACTGTCCTATTTGCTGGAAAATACTTCTTCAAAAATTTTGTTTGCATGTCTCTCCAAGTTCCTATTGATCTAGGCTCAAGTGAATTCAACCACATTTTTGCTTTGTCTTTTAATGAAAATGGAAATAACTTAAGTCAAACCATGTCCTCATTAGCATTTCTATCCATGCAAGTTCCACAAACATCTTCAAATTCTTTCATATGCATATAAGGATTTTCTGAGTTCATGCCATGAAAAGTGGGCAAAAGCTGAATTGTACCAGGTTTGAAATTAAAATTCTGATGTCCCAATGGAAGTATGATGCAAGAGGGTGTTGTTTGCCTAGATGGATGAAGATATTCACAGAGAAATCTAAGAAGATTTTGATCATTCTCTCCTTGAACACTTCCTTCCGGCAAAGCATGTAGTGCAAGTAAGTCCATTTGTGCAACAGAAAATTCAGATGGTATGCTAGATGATGCAAATTCAAGCAATTCAACAAGAGATGATTGATTATGCAACTCAGAATTAATTCCAACAATTCTACTAGACCTTAAAAGCATGCACAACAATTCAGATTTGAAATAAAGCCAACCTAACCTCCAATCTCCACAAACAAACCACCGATTCACAAAGAAATCAATCCTATTTTCCACTAGAAGTTTGCAGCAGAAAATTCAGCAATTCGAATATTAGATGCAGCAGATTCAAATCAGAAATTCAGAAATCAGATTGCAGAACTTCTAACACTAAAACTAACAACTAAAACCTATAAAAGTAGATACAAAGATGGGACAAAGTTACCCAACAGATTGAGCAGCTCCGTCGTTGAAGATGATGGTGAGAAATGCTACCAAGTAATGCTCCACAGATTCAAAACACCATTACTTCTCGAAAATCCCCGGCAACGGCGCCAAAATTGTGCTTGTGTTTGCTTAATTTCCTCACTCTTGATTCTATATTTTAACTAAGTGTTTTGAGTGCAGAAAATCAAGACAAAACTCCCCAAGTGCAAAGTGTGATTGTAGCACAAAATACTGGTGATTACCAGGTCATTTCCACAGGGACCTAAGGAGCAAAAGAGTGGCTAAATCAAATGGTTTAAAAAGTGACAACATTACTCATATGAATGTAAAATGAAAATGAAAATCTGATTTGAAAATGTTTGTTGTTTTGGAAATGAGTTTTGAAATATGAACTAAATTTAATTAAAATTTGATATGAGAAAGATAGGTCAAAGCAATTCCAATGTTCATCCAAATCATTCTCAAAATGCCAAGAGTAGATGAATCACCAATCCTAGTTATTCTAATTTTTTTTGGAGAAAATTCATTTCAAATGGCACAAGCCATAGATCAAACAAGAAATGTGAATAATCTATCTTAGGAACAATAAAAGTTCTAAGTCTAGCAACTCCCATACATATTTACAATGAGAGTTCTAAGTTAAGCAACCTCTATGAACTCATTGATAGATTATACAAATCAATGTAAATCAGATCTTGAACCATTGATTTCTAAAGCAAGAAGATACAACTATGAATGGCAATCACAAGACTCAAAATAAATCCATCATGAACGGCATCTTAAGAGTCATTGGAAAGAACATTATCCTTGCCTTGGCCCAAGAAGAACTCAGCCAGTCATTCTCAGGAAATTAGAAACAAAAATAGAAAGATGAAATTGAGACATTTGAAATCTGAAATCTGGAATTGAAATTAAATTGCAATGGAAAATCTAATTACAACTGTTGAAATCGGAAGATCAAAAATATGAAAGACTCTCTCTCAGCTCAAGCAATAACAGAAACAAAAGAAAACAGCCAAAAACTCTCTCCCTTGTCTCCAGCTCTCTGTCCTCTCTCTGTGTTTTCTCCTCTCTCTAACCGAATGTATCTGTATATCCTCTACGGGTGGGTCATGTGATGCCAACCTCTCCCCCTTCTCTCTCCACTCATTCTTTCTGTCAAAAATCCTCATTCCGTTATGCAATTCACCCTTAATTACAGATCTTGCCCCTCACTGTCTTTCGGAATCTTGTCACATGGAATAGTTGAGGTCACATGGAATTCGTTACTGGAAACAACCCACCATTCGAATGCTTTTCAGTTGTATTCGAATATGCCGTCCACTTCAGAAATTGGTTCACTCAGCAATTGTTTTTAGATGGGCCAATTCCCAAATTTGAATGGGACTCTCTGCTTCAGGAACTTCCAGATTGCTGATTTTTCCTTTCTCGTATTGAATTCACATGGAAATTCTTCATCTGCTCCCATGGCTTTACTCAACAAAATGTGTTTCAGCAAATCGTCCTTTGCATCCTTAATAATACTCAAATTGCTTCTCCTTGTGACATAATTCAATACATGTTCCATATTTTTAAGGTTGAAGATAAAATCTGCACGAAACACATGTTTTATATCATTTATATCCTATATAAAGGTGTAATTAAGTAAAGAAATATGTAACAAGTTAAGTCCAATCAGCCATTGACTTTTCCCAAATAAGTTAAGAATTGTCGATTAGGCTAGAAAATGAGCGGTCATGGAGGCACTAGGTTGAGGAGCAGAACCACCGGTTGTAGCTTCTCGAGGAAGAGAGGGAATTATGACAGGTCGTCAGTTGTGGCTCGAGGTCGTGGGGAAGCCTCCTTTGCTCCCGAGCTCCTGCCGATCGTCAGTTTAGCCTTCTTGGCATTGTCGTCATTAGTGGCCTGCTTATTTTTTCTCTTCAATTGACTAACATTAAAAGACATTGCCAATGGTGGATTTGGTTGAGATGGGTTATTTGCATAGTAGAATAAAAATTTAGGTCGGTCTAAGGAGAAATAAAAGAGGAAAAGCAAATTAACACTCACTTCATTTACGTTCAGCAACCAAAGCCTCTCTAGTTGGCTAGGGGTCTAGCATGTAGGGAGCCAATGATTCGACATTGACCAAAATGTCGGTCTCATGGACATTATAGTCCTGCATGAGGTTGATCCTGGCCTTTAGTTCACCGGACAACTTTAGTTAGGTTCGGGCTGTTCAAAAAGAAAAGGAGAAAAAGTCAATAGAATGAATAATAACCAACGCATTGAATTAGAGAAAATTCACAGAAACAAAATGTAGCATACATTTCTTCGTTGGGCAACCCCAATGTCTATGGACCCTGACGACTGATGGGTTGGTAGCTTCTATTACTAGAACTCGCATCCATCTCCGTAAATAAAGAAGAATTTGTTCTTCAAACCCTTGTTGGAGGTCGGTCGATAGGTTACCAAGTTAAAATCCCTTTCTTTGCCCGAGAAGAACCACCATCCCTTTCCCATCTTGATGACCTTATAGTAGTGCAGGAACTCGTTTGTTGATAGTTCATGGCCCGTGGGTACCGTCTAAAGGTCTAAGCACTCAACCATGATCCTCTAACTGTTTAGGAGAATCTGGCTCAGTGCCAAATTAAGTCGATTCAGAATCTCCCAAATGGGCTCTATCATGGGAAATCAGAGACCGCCAATGAGGGCACCTTCATACATAGTTATTTCCCCGTCCCTTAGCCAATAGGCCTTATCACCTTCCTCAGGAACTCTAAACAAGAGTGTCCAAGAAAATTGGAAGTCGAACCAGAGTTATTGAATTTTGGTCGCATCCATCATGGACCTTTATTCTTCCACATAGAACTGGGGTCACCCTCTAACCAGGTTACTTGATTTAGTAACCTCTGGCCTGAAAGTATCTATTATTGGCCCAAGATTCTCGACTTAGGTCTCAACTCTAGCTGCAGAGTTGGATGCAGATGCCGTCCTCTTAACCCTAATCAAATCCGCTAAATGGATATCCTCCGAATCAGCCATAGATATTAGCTTAGGGTTACTAACAGTTCTCCTATTTGTCTAATCTCTAGAGTCTTTTGATAAATGAATAAAAAATTAGAATGCTAAAGATTGCCCTAATGAATGTAGGATCACCTACGAATCCCTCCAAATGAGGAATTCAATGAGTTCTATAGTAATACCAAAGGCTGCGATGGACGAACTAGTGCATGTAAAAAAGAAAATGATAAAAAAAAGTTTCTTGGTGGCTAGGAGAATTGTATACTGAGAAATCGAATGATGCGGAGTGTTGAAGAAACTGTAGTAAAACTGAAAGCGAAAGGTTTAAAGTGGGGGTATCAAAATATTAAATCCCACTTCAAATTCAAGGAGCTGAGATCAGTTCGTATGAATGGCTAGGATTTGTTCATATATTTTTGAAATTTCTAAAATATCTTAAGATGAGATGTGATGGGAGAGATGAGATATACATCTTATCATTGTTGCACTAACATCATCACGCCTACGACACATTAAATGCACATGTGATATGGAAAAGTAAAATAACTGTCAAATTCTCCTAATCTTGCTCGGGAGACCAATGGAATCGGGAGAATCTTATATAAAAGATCCCATACCACCTATGATTGCTAAACTTCCTACTTAGCCCATACCCGACTGGGGGCATTTGCCAATTCCCCGCTCGACCTTTAACCAACCAGGAGCATCCAAGCAAGGACATTCCCGATTAGGACTTTGTCACCCGATCGATTTATGACCATGCATTCTGATTGGGTTATTCCCGCTAAAGTAGCTTACGTTACGGGTCACGCGTACAATTCTCTTCTAACAGTTACGACATATACGCCTATAAAAGTGTTGTTATAAACTGCATTCTATATTACGAGTTGGTTAACGAACTAAGGAATCAATCTTGAGATTTACAATGCAGGTGGCATCATCCTATTGGGGAATAAGAAGGGACGGTTATATGCAGTTCATACATGCCATTCCACGTGAGGTTTCTTATATATATATATATATATCACCACTTCACAAGAATACAGGTACAACTCTTTTACTTTATTGAAACTCTACCAAACTCCTTTCTCAACTATTGCTAACTTAAGTATCGGAGACTCTTTAGTAGGCACCACATTGGTGTTCTAAACAGTTTTTCAAGCTTAGATTGGACTTTCAGGAGGATATGAAGTTATTGAATTATCAATATTAATTTCGCTCAGAGTGCCGGAGGCACAGGTTATTACTAATGTCCTATAATACTCATTCTCTCCATGATAGAATAAGCCATTTCCATGGTTTTTGGAAAGAATGGCTTATTCTGCAAGGGTGAAATAAGCATGGTATTCTAACTTTTAAAAGTGAAACCAAAGAAGAGAATGGAATACTTATACTTATTCTACCTATTCAAATGCAACCAAATATCTAAATGTACCGAATTATGGAACTTATGAGTTCAAATAGGGCCAGTTCAACCAGTAGGCAACTTAGATAATTGCCTGAGGTCCCGTCTAATAAAAATGCCCCAAATTTTAAGAATATATATATATATATATATATATATATATATATATATATATACACACACATATATATTTAATATTTTTTAAATTTATTGTTTCCTTAACTTCAATGTTCATCTTAATCTCAAATAATTTTGGAACTTATATTACTTTATAGAAACAATACCGTAACTCATCCAATAAAAAATCCTCCAATTTTTAAAAAAATATATATATTTAATTATTTTAATTTTGTCATTTCCTTAACTTATATGCCCATCCTAATCTCAAATATTTTTGAAATTTATCTTTATTTATAGAAATAATACCTCGTAAGAGTATCTATAGTACAAAATCTAAATTTTTAGGCTTAAATTTTTTTCACCTTAGACCCCCAAAAAATTTGATATGGTCATGGCTTCAAGTAATTTCGTAACTTCTATCCCTAATGTATAACATTGACCACTTTCAAACTCTATTTTTTTTTTTTTAATCAGTGAAAAACAAAAATGATAGTTTGGAGTAACACCCAATGGGTATGGAAGCTCTGTAGCAATGCGCTAGCTGCTTCACTGTTGAATTAAAATTTTGCAGAATTTTAATTCAATGATAGTGCTTTGAAAAGTCCCAATGTCATATTAACAAACTAATCCTATTTTTAAAATATATATTATAAAATTGATCCTCGCCATACCATGTACTTACATGTATATAATACGTAAATGTATGTGTGTGTGCGCGCGTGTGTATAAATAAGCTAGGGAATCAAGAAGTTGGGGGTCGTGGTATAATGGTGGTGTGGGTAACCTTCAAAATTGACAAAAACCAGCTCATACCCTTATTTGGGTGGGAAGGGAAAGAATCTAGACCAAAACTATTCACGTAAGCAAATTACAAGTTGGACAAGGATGTAGGATGACTTAAATATTAGATTTGTCCTTTGTGAAGGTTGCTGGGCTTGCTTAGATGCATTTGCCCATTTTTTGGAAAATACCTTTCTGCATGAATTGGGTGCTCCCTTACTTCACCTTTTTGGTTGGTTGATGGACGCCATTACTTGCCACAAACCTTATCAAGAGAGAAAACAACAGCGAAAATGGTTACATGTTACGTACCACTAAGTTATATCTATAATGGGGTATAATCAAATTTCTACATGGAATTTAACTGACCTTTGTATTCCAATTTGGCAATAAAGTTGTGTTCCATTGTCCATTTTCCTTATAAAGTTGTGTTCTATTTTCCATTTTTCTTAGTTTTTTTTTTTTTTAAATGACTCAAGATATTCAAACTAATTTGTATGCATTTCGACCAATAGAGACTCGAATTAGTGGTAATTAGAGAGTAAAATCAAGGTTTTAATTTGATTTTTTTCTTTTTTTTTGTAAATTTAATAATAATTTTATTACAACGTCAGTAATTTAAAATAAAAAAATATATACTGAATTAAAATTGTGTAATACCAAATCCCACCTTGTCTTAACATTTAGTTTTTAACAATGAATTTGTAATTTTAGGTCGCGAATCCAAAACTTAAAAAAAAAAAAAAAAATTATCTATATATATGGAAGAAAAACACCTAATTATAGCCAAACTCAGCTTGTGAAATAATGAAGTTTATACTATTGTATAAATAGTTAAATATAGAATTATCTTGAATTGTAGCTCCATATCATTTTACAAATCTCAATTAAAAAAAAATGTCATGACCTATACCATAAACTATCAAGTTATAATCACTTGCTCATTTCTTATATTGACAGTTGTATTTAACAAAAATTATTTAAATAATGTGCAAGTGAAGCAAATGAAAAAAAAAAAATTGCACTAAAATACTTATACAGAAACATATAAATGAAAAAAGAATTATAGTATTTAGGGCTCATTTGACGCAACAAAATTTGGTGAAAATCTCTAAAAATTTCTATTACATTTTTATATATTTTTACTTTCTTGAAGTTTGAAAAAAATTCAATATTTTCTAAAAAAAGTCGATAACCGGAAGTCGGTTAATCATATAGTAAAAAGTTTTTGGCTATTTTCACCACGAACTCTCAAATTACGGAATGACACTTATTGTGACTAATTTTTCTGGGGTCGTTCTGACGGGCTACAATCATTCCAATGGATTTATATTATCAACTTCCGTCCAAACGGATTACAAAAACCATTCTGACACCAGCCCATTTTCTAATTTCGTCCAAATGGCTCGTGCAGTCCCATTGGAACGGTTTGCTGAACATATTTTGGATTTGGACTGAAGAGGCACTGGATCTATGGAATATAATCAACAAAAGGTATTTTTTCTCTCCATCTTAACACATAAGTTACCAATAGACTTGTAAAAAGAAAAGAAAAAAACAAACGTTCTCTGCTTATTCACGCTTACTTTGGAAAAGAGATATCAAGAAATCTCAAAATCCAAGACCCACCATGACCAATACGAGCTTCCAACAATAAAAAATGAAAATAGAAAGTGCAAATGAAAGGAAATTCAAAGAAATATCTTTCAATTTGAGCATGAGATGAACGAATAGTGTGAAACGATATCATTTCGACTTTGGTTTGGTCTGCAAAGAAGTTGTAACTGATACAAAATTTTGAATCTGTTTAAACGGAAATTCAATCTATCGGAATGGGAATCTTACTGTTCATATAAAAAAAAATGCAGTTTGAGATATGTGTACCAAATACCAAAAATTTTCTCAAACCACATTTTTCACTCTTTTTTGGTGTTTTTCGCCTCGCCAAACAGACTCTTAGGATAAATATATTTAGCATTAGTATAATTAAAAATAATGGGACTAAAGTGAGATTTAGTGTAAATTGTAAAGGTGCAATTAATAATAGGGGAAATAAAGTAAGATTTAGTGTAAAGTGTAAAAGTACTAAATATATTTTATCCTAAAATTTTTATACTGTGAATTGTTTTTTTATATAAATGTTTATGTATAAGCATTTCTTTGCATTTAGCACCTATATATATATATTATACGTTTTTTTTTAACTAATAGTACACTGTCAATTATTTCGAAAGTATTATTATTCACCTAAATAGTTTCAGCTTTAATAATAATAAAAAAAAATTCATAAATTCACTATCATTAATGCTCTGGAAGCCATGATTCTCACATTTAACAATTTCCAAAATTTAAAAATCATAAGTTAAGGAGAGTCCAAACAAATATACAATAATATGTAGGAACAAAAAGAAGGATAAAAATAAAGAGAATGAAAGTCGTAGTGAATAATAACAGTATCAACAAAAGAATATTCTGGAACAAGTCATGGATTTGTGGAGATTGCATTAGCAGGTGTAACGGTTGGCTAAGAAACGTGCTTGTTAGGTTGGGACCCATCAAGGTATTGTTTGGCTGCTAGCAATTAATCAAATGTGGGACTAGAAGTGCATTAAATCTTCAAATAACATAAAATTGAATTAATTCAATCACTTCAAATCAAGTCATTTGAGTTCGACTAGTCATCTGTCTTAAGACAAGGGCCATTTCAATTATTACCAATTCAATTATGAATTAATTTATTTTAAGACCTAATATATCTACTCGATCTAATCTAATTAGTTCTTACTTTTCTACATAAAATCTATAACTATAAATGTGACTCTATCAATCTGATAAAAGTTTAGATTGAATTAAATCAATTTTATAAAATAATTGATTCGGTTTTGCATTCAAAATTTCAAAATTAGCAAAAATTAATTCAATTTTGAGTTTAACATGAATTTGTTCTAAGTACGTATACATTTTCGTGATATACCAACATCTCAATTGCGTAGTCAAAATTTTTACGATATTCCTTGTTTGAACAACAAGTTTATATTTCTTACATAAACTTGTAGCATGATATTTTTAATTATTTAATTACAATAGGATTTATGATAGTTGAATATTTTTAGTTTTGGTCTTTATGTCTAATTTGCAATGGAATAATTACATTAATATGCCTAAAAACTGCTCTCAAATTATATATATATATATATATAGATTATTTACTTGGCCTTTGACCAAGTTTTGATGGTGGTACAATTAATGTAAATCAAAATATAATATAATAGTAATTAAGTTACACAATAAATTATATAATTTCTGGTTACCTTTAATTCCTAAACGATAAAAATATTTAAAAATTTTTAATATAACATTAAAAGATATTACCAACTAAACCCCCTGACAATTTCTACGCCAACCTTTTCTTACTTTGTACATTTAACCAATGATTCCAAATGAAAGAAATTTGGAAGAAAGGTCGAAAGGGTTACTGATTTGACCCAAAACAAAACATGATAATGCCAAGGCCGTGGATATATATATATATATATATATATATTTAATTTAACTTGTCTTTCATTTTCTTATCTTAGATGAAGATTAAAAATTAATGAAATGACATTTGATTTTGTCACCACCCACTTTGAGGATTTACGTTGATCACATTGGAGCCATTGTCAAGCCTTAGTTCATCCATGCGGCCTTTCTTGGGAGCCCCTTCTTTTTTGCTTTCTTTGAAAATTGTGTTATTTTAAGATACGTTTGAAATGATAAAAAATAAATAAAATATGATAAAATGAAATAATTTATGGGTTTGTAATTCATATAATAAGATAAAAAGTAAATAATTTTTAAAATTTGTTAAAATTTTTTAACAATTTTTAACAAATTAAATACATCCTTGATAAGATTCCAATTATGTGAGCACACATGACCAGTTTAATAATAATTTAGATGTAAAGATAATGAATTGATAAGGAGTTTTAATTATCTAGTGGGGTTCTTTCCCACATTCCCATTTCTTGGACGGTGAGACGAGGCTTTGGGATTTGACCAAAATTTGTAAGATACAAACAAATTAAAGAAAAAAAAATTAAATTATTTATAGATTCATTGAATATTACTCCAATAGTCATTTAATATTATTAATCGATTCTAAAGGTAAT
This sequence comes from Vitellaria paradoxa, assembly GCA_019916065.1. Lineage (NCBI taxonomy): Eukaryota > Viridiplantae > Streptophyta > Magnoliopsida > Ericales > Sapotaceae > Vitellaria > Vitellaria paradoxa. Next base: position 36,642,085 of record CM034234.1, read on the forward strand.
AGGAAGATTCATAACATCTACTATGAATACTTTTTTAGAAGCGCATTGATTACTAATTTTTTATTTTATTTTATCTTTGTATGATTTAAGATTTTTAACACAATTTACGTATATTTTGATTAATTCTTAAAAACTTGATATTAATAATAGGATAAACTTTCAATAATTTTAAAGAAAATCTAATTAGTGACCATTAAAGAATAAATTCAAAATATTACTAGTTGAGTTTATCATAAAATAATTCATCGATACTTTTCACTTTTGAATAAATTCAACAACTTTTAATGTGGTCTTACATTATTATTAATTTTAATTATATTAATGAAAATTTATTAATGACTTATTGTGTGTCTGTAGAACAGAGATGAGGCAAACTTAATTTATTATTATTGTTTATTAGGGCATGTTTGGTTGGTAAAAAATGGGATAAAAAATATAATAAAAGTAGAAATATGTGACATAAATATGATATGTAAAAAAATTTGATTAGAAAAAAGTATAAAAATTAGTTAAAGTTGGTGACACCAAACAGACCCTTAGTTATTTTATTATCGTTACTTTTAGCTCGAGGCATTGATCTAGCATCAATTTGTTTTTCTTTATTTGTGCTAATCCCAAAGGAAATACTGATTTGCAGTTAACAAAAAAAAAAAAAAAGTTAAAAAAAAACCCTTGGCCCTTGCAGCAAAGGTAAAATGAAATAGAGGGTACATTCGCAATTAAAAAGAAAATAAAGGCCTATTAGTTGCAAAAAAGCAAACAGCCCCGTTACGGTTGACGTTAAAAAAATGTAGAAGAAACGGAGTCAAAAGAACAACCAGATGAATTTCTTTCCCATTGAAACTCTCCCCCTCTCTCCTCTCCTTTTTCTCTCTCCTTTGTACGTTTCGCAGGGATTTTTCTCTGTCGCTCCCAGATCTCTCCGTTTCTTCTCCCTCTGATCAAGCCCTAAATTGGTTAGTTCTTTTTTCAAACTTTCACTATGTAATTCTTGTTTCAGCGATTTTCTGTTTAAGTTTCGTTTCTTTCTGTTAATTTCAATTCTGCAATATCCATGCGTGCATTAATATGTTTCCGCGGGATCGTACACGCATTAGCATTTGAAGGGAAGTTTAGTTACAGGATTTGCATGGATTACAATTTTCGATGATCTTATTTCGTTTCTGTGGCAGCAATTAGGGTTTTCTCTTTTAATATTTTTTTTCTTTTTATTATTACAGGAGGTCACAAAATACGCTTACGTTGGTTGCCAGCAATAGGGAAAGCTGGCACTTTTGAGGCTTGGATTAATTTTCATGTTAAAAAAGGTATTTTTTTTGGGGTTAAGTTTAGCTTTGTTTTTATAAAGGTTTTAATTTTATTTCCTTCTTGTCTCCATAACAAATATTTGTTTTTTTTTTTTTAAGTGAGTTAGGTGACCATCGTGTATTTCTGGCAAAACCATGTTGAAATTTTCTGGTTCTTCTGGTTCTTTGTTTGTTTAGGTGGGTTTCATTTACTTTGTTTGCAGCATAGATTTCTGTTTGGGAAGAAAGAAATATAATTTAGAGCCAAAATGTGCTTTATTATATTTTTTATCTTTCCACAAATGAAAACTTGATGCAAAAAGGGCAAAATGTAATATTAAAATTTTTAGACTTAAAAAAAAGGTTTTTATTATGAATTTGTGGATTTTTTTTTTTTGCCTTTCAACATTTTTTGGGCAAACAAATGTAGTCTTGTTTGTTAATTTGCAGGGTTATCCACTTAATTGATGTTTTAGTTTTGGGGATCTTTTTGTTCACATATCCTGCAGTTGAAACTATTTCCACAAGGGAACATTTTGGAAGGGCCGTTTCTCTTTTTTCTAGATGCATTTAGGACGTTTTTTCTTTTTTCTTTTCATTTTCTTTTTTTCTGAATCTGGGTTCTGCTTAAAGTTTAGCAATGATTAGTTTGAAATACTGCAATGGCACTTTTTTTTCTTGGGTGTTTTCCATAATAGGCCTCTTAAATTTACAATAATTGAAGCATTTTGGGCTTAGAGTGGTTTCTGGTTGAAATTTAAGTAGACTCTAATTTGGCTTTGTACACAGTTATTGTTGTAATATTCTATGTTTATAGATTTTTGGGCTGTTGAGTTTTGAATGTTACTTTACAAGCATAATTTCACTTTTCAATTTACCAAAAATATATCACTTTTCTTTGCAGCTCTTCATAACCTGAACTTTAAGATCCATTTTTTAGCCAGCTTTGAACTCTAGTTCTTTTGATCTTTTGAATTTCTCTTTTCTTACCATCTGCTAAAAAGTATTTAATGATGAATGAAAATGAAAGAAACATAAGGGAAGATATATTTTTAATAAGATTGCAATAAATACTTACAAAGACTTGAAAGTTTATACATATAGACTATGCATTTCAAATGTTCAATTTGTTGAAATTACCTGCTCATTTCCTAAACCAACCTAACAAAAGAAAAGAGTTTCGCTTCTTCCACTTCATTTACTTTCCCTCTTTCCTTTCATTTTCAGCCACAAATTAAATATCTAAACATGGTCAGATTTTGTTTATTTTGTCAAAAATAGAATGGTTACATTTTATTTGTTAGATTTTTCTCCATTATGTTATTTGTTATCATTATGATTTTTTTGGGGGGGGGGTTAATAATGTAATATTTAGAAATCTTATTTTTGTTCTAATGTTGTCTCTTTTTTAATTTTATTATTCAGTCGAAATTTTAATAGATTATGATTCTTTTCAGACAAACAAAGAGAAGTTGAGAAAAGCTGAAAGACCTCGAGCAACTTTGGAACTTGGGAAGACGTGGTTTGCTATTATTACCATCCCATTTATTTGGATAATTATTTAGGATTTTTGTTTTCTGTATTTACGATCTGTGTATCCATCATGTTCAATTGTTGTGCTCATATTTTTTTCCTCTCTCTGTTTTTTTTTTGATAAGTTTTTTTCCACCTTTTTTTTTATTTACAAAATTTAACATAATTGAACGATGTGTTTGGTGAATTAACATTGTATATCAACATTGACGGGTATTAATAAAATTGAACATTAGTTGGTATTATAATTCATTCAATTAAACCATTTTCTCTGTAAGTTAAACCATAAAAATTCATTCAATTGAATCATTTTTCTTTCTTTATTTTTTTTTTTTGATAAGTAAAACCATAACAAATCATTCGATTAAAATTGTGGTCTATTTGATTATTGTACTAAGACTGTAAGAGTTGATATAAGTATCATAACAAAGGACAATAATCAATCTTACTATTATATAAGGAAACGTGAGGGGAATTGGCGATGCTTTTTGTTTGGTGAAACTTTTTTGTTTTTCCACTAATACCGTTTTAAACACTATTAAGTTCTTAATTGTCCCAAAAAGTTTAAACTATTAGGAAATTTAGCTACTTGGAAACAAAGTGCATAAGAATAAATCAGGAAATAAACACGATAACAAGATGAAAAACTCAAGACTTCTTGGAAACACAGTGATACAATGCTAAATCACCAATTTTTCCAAACATTTAAGCTATTGGGAAATGGGTTCCAACAATGTGCATTAAATTAACAACTACCTATATCTTCAAGAGGCGTGTATTTAAATTTTTACAAATTTACCTACTTAATAAGTAATTTTACTTTCTTATTTTAGAACCACCATTGTTTTTTTATACCCTTAGTAACTACCTATTATTATAAAAGTAGAGTAATTATCGCATCATAATGTGTGACTTCTTTTGTGAGAATGCTAGCCAATGATCATTATTTACTAATTTTATATCTAATCTTTTGGTAAGCAATTAATATTATTTCTTAATCCATTTGGACAAAAGTAATATTTTTAATTATTGGCAAGCATAATAGAGTTGCAATTTCTTTTTTCTTATGATATCGGTTCTCTCTCTTTTTTTTTTTGATATTGATTCTTATGGAGATTCTTGCCTTTTTGGGAGGGGGTATGGAAGCTCAAAGTTATCATTTTTGCAAATCGCAATCTTATTCGCTAACATTGCTAATTGAACAACATCAAGTTGATGGTGGTCTTTGGATATTATTTTAAATATGCTGGTGCCTTGTGCATGGGATTGCATGTTATATAGGTTCGTAGAATATAACCATTTGTACGATGTGTTTGGGAGTTTTTCTTGGATCCCAAAACTAATATTAATCATTGATTTTCCTTTTTGTTTTCTTTTCTACAAGGAAATGAATGTGATTGAACTTGGACCTTGTGCGACAATGGTGCCCAGATGGTACATTGAAGGTTAACCTTCTTTTTGGAAAAAGAAGACTTTGTTTGCCCATACTTTTTTTTTTTGCGAAATGAGTCTAGACCAATGCTAAGGCATCTTGTGCCCATGAATGCCCATGATTATGGTCATCCATTTAACTCAAAATTCCTCACCCTCTAGCTTGCGTTCTTATCTAGTAGATTTTTTATTTTATTTTTTTATTTTTTGCTAAAAGTATTGCTCCCTCCAACCAAATAGGGAGAGAATTTTTTTACAAAGTGCAACTAATCACTAGGACACATCAGATTTTAGAACCAAATCAGATATCAAACTGGTGAAGGTGCTGGTTCATGATAGGGATGACAATTTAACCTGAAAAATGAGTCCCCACCCCTAATAGGATGGGCTTGGGATAGATTATGGAAAATAAAGTATAATCTGAAGGTTAGCAATTAAAAACCCCTAATCTAAAAACCCCTAACCTTCCCCAATTAAATAAAGAAGTACAAAATATTCTTGATGCATAATAATAATAATAATAATAATAATAATAATAATAATAATAATACCCTCTAATATATGAAAATACATTGAATTCATAATAATATTAGTTAATGGGGTGGGGCAACCTGAAGTGGGTTCAGGTAGCAATTAAAAATTAAATAAATGAAGTATGAAATATCCTTGATACGTAATAATAATAGTACAAAATACCCTTTAATATACGAAAATACATTTAATTCGTAATAATATTAGTTAATTGGGGTGGGGCAATGGTCTGAGGGCAGGTTCGAAAGAAGTTATTAAAATTAGGGATGGGTTGGAAGGAGTAAACCTATAGCTAATTCGGGGTGGGTTTTCCCATTAGAGGTGGGATGTGGTTGAGCAACCCCCCCCCCCAAAAAAATTCCCCGATTCAACCATTGTTATATAATTACATATAGTTTCTTATTATAAAATTTATTCCTTCATATATTATATATGTTAGTGTGATACACAAAGTAAATACAAAATACTAGTAATTTGTAATTCTATCATGTGGTATGCACTGCTGAGAAGCATAGATATAGACATGGACACGCTATGTACGGATGCATATTCAACGATTAAATTAAAAATGAGGATATACACAGCGAGGATACGTAAAAATGATATTATTTTTATTAGGTATACATATGAATATAGAATCTACAACAAAAATTATTTGATACCTAATTTAATGTACAATTTATAGCATTATATTAGATAGAAGATTTTATAATCTTAAAGGTTTGGGCACTCAAATTTAGGTTTGTCTTATTTATAGGTTTGAAGAAATGATGAAATAATTGGATACACCATGTGACTGTCTGGTATGTATCTACAATTGTCCAAATAATGTGTGTTTGACACGTGTAGGATACGGATATGACAAACATTTTGAAGTGGTCGTGCTTCGATCCTCAAAAGCCTCACTTAGTTCAACATTTTCTAAGTCAAGACTTGTTTTACATTGGTTCAATTTGATGTTAGGTGGACTTGGATTTGAGAGTTTTTGCCTCAATATGAGCACTTCAAATAATTGAGCTTGTTCTGTACCATAATCCAATTAATATATGCCAGTGGCATAGTGACAATGTAATTGAGAAGTTATTTAAAAATATATATATATAAGTCCAAGGGAAATTTATAAAAAAAAAAAAGTTTTTAATATGAAAGCAATGTTTTCTTAGAAACTTAAACATGAATTATTCCATAATTGTTTTAAATAATCAAGGGTGAGGAAAAAAATGTGCAGGATTTATTTGAAGGATTTAGGAAATGTGGAAAAACAAAAATTAAAAGTGCCAAATAGATTTCAGGTTCATTAGTTGCTAAAACTGATGGAAAAAATTTGAGAATTTTTTTAGTTTATTTTATTTTTTGTGCGATAGCCTATGGTAACCCATTTGACCTAAACTTTTAGGGAGCAAAACGCCATTACATCTCTCAAAAAAATTTTGGTGCATGCGCACTTCACCATCGGCGGACTCCCATTTAGGCAACCTATTTGACCTAAACTTTTAGATAGCTGAATGCCATTACATCTCTCAAAAAAATTTTGTTGCTTGCACCCTTCACCATGGCCAGACCCCCATTCATGCCTTTTTGGTTTTTTTTTTTGGGGGGGGGTGTCACCTCGAAATCGCACTTACCCTTATGCTATGTTTGGAACATGGATTTGTTGAAGGATGGGAAAAATGGAGGAAAAATAAAATTTATAATTTGTACAATTGTTATATGCTTGACCAAGTAAAAGTTAAACTTTGTTGATAAATATCTATTCATTTTTTTTTCTTTTCAAAAAAATATCTATTCATTTTAGTCTTATTTTTCTAACTTAATAAAAAAATGATGTAAATTTGACTTTTTCACTTCATTTTGTATTTCTATCATATTCCTTTCACTTTTTCTTTCCCTCCACAAATCCATATTCCAAGCATAACCTTATTGTTTTGCAATTGTACAAAAATCCCCCTAGTACTTGGCCCGCAGTACCCATCCACAGCTGCTCGCTTTCTTAATGAAGCACCTATGTATTGGGGATAGTCCATTCCCCAAGTTAAAATTGCTACTAATTTTATTACATTACGATAGTTGTCCTTTAAAAACTAATTTTATTATAAAGATTTCCTCTCATTAATTGACTGTAGGTAATTTTCGCTCCCACCGATTAGAACTCTTGGCCTGCCCCTACCAGTCGTGTTCAAATCGACGGATTTTGTGGTCTCACTGAATATAGATTGTCCATGTCAAAATTTTCAGCAATCAAGGAAGTCTTGGACCACCCGTTAGTGGGAAACAACTCGTCTGGTGTCACTTTCGAATCTTTGGAGCACATCTCTTTTAATAAGTAATTAACAAGATAGCCCTTAAGATAAGGAAGCGAAAGCTCACTCGAACAAGCCATAATTCAAATGGATGGTGAAAAGACATAAGCATCGAATGGTATAGGACTTCAATCCACAATATCCTGCTTTTTTCCTTTTGCAGAATTGTTTGCCCAATTACAATTTCATCATGCATTTTAAAGGACACGTTGCATTGTTAAAGGTAAGGAAATTGCTCGATAGGAAGATTATAATTAAACTTGAATATAAAAAGAAATTAAATTTGTCTGTGGACCTTATCATAAGATTTTTAGAGTGTATATTATTGATCAAAATTACCTTATGATAGGGTTTTCAAACACAGCTTGGTGGATTGGAGGACTGTTTGTTCTCCAATAGTTTCTGGTGGTCGGTATCAGACAGCTGCAACTGCATAATGAAGCTCTATGGGGTAAATGGTTTTGGAGATTTTCTCAAGGAAATTCCAATCTTTGGAAGAAAGTAATCGTGATTAAGTATGGTGAAGAATTGGGTGGCTGGTGTTTAGCTCATTGCTCTAATTCTTTTGGTGCTAGTTTATGGAGAGGAATAAGAAAAAATTGGATGAATTTTGCTCGCTGCACAACCTGGAAGCTGGGCAGAGGTGATAGGATTTTATTTTGAAAACATGATTGGTTGAATGTTGGCTGTCTATCTGTCTTCTTTCTTGAGATCTTTGCTCTAGCAGTAAATAAGGATGCTTTTGTCAAAGATTATTGCGTTGGAATGAGTAGACATCACACCTGGTCTGTGTTGCTTCGTAGGAATATGAATGATTGGGAATTGGATGGTTATTTATTACTTATGGAGCTGCTAAATAATGTTTATCTGGAGGATATTGAGGATTCTATGGTTTGGAATGTGTCACAAGAAAAAATTTTCACTGTCAAGTCCTTTTATCTGTTCCTTCAAGGAGATGCAAAGGATGTTTTTCCCTGGCTAAAACTTTGGAAAAATGCTGTTCCTCCTAGAGTACTTTTCTTCTCTTGGTGTACTGTTAGGGGGAAAATCTTAACTATGGATAATGTTAAGCTTGAGGTTATTCCATAGTTAACCGTTATAACTTATGTTTTAGCCAGGAGGAATCTATTGCTCATCTTTTCTTACATTGTTAGTCGGCTGCTGAGTTGTGAAGCTTGATTCTTTCATGTTTCAGAGTTCATTTGTGCTTCCCAAAAGATTTCTGTGATTTTCTCTTGGCTTGGTGGGGACAGCCCTTTGGAAAGTATAAAAAGTCCATGGAATTTGGTTCCATTCTGTGTGTTTTGGCTGATATGGAAGGAGAGGAATCGAAGGATTTTTGAAGATGAAAGGCCTATACTGAGAATTAAGAGTACTTTTATTACTTGTCTATATGGTTGGGTGAGGGATGAAAGGGAGATTGACTTATTTTCCTTCTTGAACTTTCTCGATCAAATAAGTTGATCTCTGTTTGTTGGGGTTGATTGTATTTGTTTCTCCTTGATGGGCTGATTGTATTTGCATCTCTTTGATGCTTATTTTGATTTCTTATTCCTTTTAATAAAATTTACTTACCTTTTTCAAAAAAGATTCGAAGAGTTTATATTATTGATAAGGTTATTGTTGCGTCAATATAATCTTACCTTAGAATATTATATAATTAGCTGACTAAATTTGTTAGAGTTGATATAAGAGTCAATGTAAGGATCTGCGTGCTTTTGGGTACATCATTTTTTGTCTGAACTTGGATGAGGTTGTCATCCTTGTTTCTTATCCTTTAAAACTCCCTTCATAAATAATACATTTGCTTCACAGATTTGCAAGTTTAAAAGTTGAATATAGACAGCTATTCTATGGGAATCCTAACCAATGAATTCTGGAGGACAATGCAGAGAGTTAGCGACAAATGTTATTTGGTTTCACCCTCCCTGATGTTGGAATGGCTTCTTGCATATTCTTGTCTACTAAGGAAGCTGGGAACTTTCAATGTTGGCAATTTTTTCCCCAAGGAGTGATTGAACACAATCAATTGTATGGTGAAAGGTGTTGGTGGTCTTTGGAAATTATTTTAAGTTGTTACAAAGGTCTATAAGGCTAGCAACAAACTAACGACTATTGGTCTTATACTCTTGATGAAAGGGTGACCTTGACAATTGGATTTTATTGTGGGATTGGTGCACTTTCTTAGGTGCAAGACTTATAACACAATAGTCACTGTTTGCGCGCCCTCAAACAAGACATATTTCTGGTTTTAGTGCTTTGCTTGATGATGATCGAGGAGTTTGTGTGTGTGTGTGTGTGACAGAGAGAGAGAGAGAGAGATAGGTGCTATAAAATCACGTTGAATGAGAAAAGGCCTTGCTTTAATAATTTGAGATGCTTCTTGAGATGCTATGATTCATGAGTTATTGGAAGGTGAGAGAAGGCATCACATGGTGGATCAGGTGGTTGGTTTCTTGTTGCACCTCCCATTTTTGGGTTTTAAGTAAAATATATATACATACACACTTGTTCTTTTTGTAGGTTTTCTTTTATAGCATGATCCAGTGACTCATAATCAATCACCTGATGTATGGAATTAATGCCATGCAATTGAAATTATGTACCCATGTGAGATGGTCTATTACAATTATGCATTTTTTTGTAGTTTGCATTTTCTTGTCATAATCTGACTGCTTTTGTAAACTTGCAACATTTCCACTTGAAAGCAGGAATTATTCAGTTTCGTTTGATCCAACAAAATGGGGCAAAGGAATATGCTTTGCACTAATCAGATGATCGATTTGGAGCTGGATCAACAAGCTCAGTCTCATCCCCATCCTGAGCCTTATGTTCTTTATGGGGGCATAGCAAATTTTCCACAGCCTAATGTACACACCATATTGCCAGCTGCTGGAAACACAGAAAATTTTGAAATTCATCATCTACAAAACAGACAGGAAAATCCTTTTCTTTATGGGACGATGCAGTACAATGGTTTTCAGCATCATCATCCTGCTAGAAATCTTGACTTGGGTCTTGCTACTGCATCTAATTACTATAATCCATATATGACTCCTGGTTCAAGAGTGTTCTCTCTCCCAATAAATCAAGGCTCTCATGATCAATTGCCCTCTTCCAGCAATGGTGGAATTATTGGAATTCCTACAGATGATTATAGATGGAATAGTCACTTAAGTGCATTTAAGAGAAAAATTGCAGAAAGGATCCCAGGAAGTTTCCCTTATTGTAATGCTTCAGCAGGCTCTAGTTCTGTAATTTCCCCTTTAAATGCAAGGTCCATTGAAATTGAGGTTACTCCAATGGATGCTGCATCTTTTCCACCTCCTGACTACAGAGGGAATGGTCTACCATCGGTTATGGACGTTGGATCTCATAGAGGTGTGAGGAACAGATTGGGTGCTATTGGACCTGACTCTGTGTTGGCACATAACCCTAGCCATTTGATTCAACCAAACTATATGGGTCAAGCCTTTCAGACTGCCAATTCCCCCTGGTTGGACCAACAGTTTACCCGTACAGGTGGTGATGGATGCACTTTGACCTGGAGTCAGGCACCTGCTATGACCTATTTGCAAGGTAAATTTTGTTGAGGTTTATAGTGTTACCTTTCTTCAGCCTTTTGTTTATTTTCTTCATCCTTGGCACATTTCCCACAAGCTCTTTTCTTTTTCAAGTTTTTTCATCGTTCTTGTTTCATGTTAATTCTTAAAAAGTTGTGTGGAAGCTGTTCAACCCACTCTTGTCTAGCGAGTGGCAGGTGACTAACTGTTCTATTTGAAGGCACACCATTATTTTAGTTGTGTTCCCCGGAAAGATGAAATGGGCAAGGAAAATAGTCTAATTTGATCCTAGTATGGGATAACAAGTGTCTTTTAAGACCTTTAGGATTTTGAACTAATTACAATCTCTCTCGTATTTCAGGGAGCAGTCTTAGTGTTGGATGCACAGAACCAGGAAATATGGGAGCACAGGGGTATCAAGAGACAGCTACCAATAGAAGTTCCACAACTTTCTTGCACCCTCCTCCCATCCATCAAGGGCAACCCAATCCTCATCCACCCCAGCCTATCTATGGAGTGAGAGGCCAGAATATCAATTTCCATTCTCAAGGAGCAGCAGCTTCTCATAGGCTTCCAACGAATGTCACTTCGCACACAACTATCAATCCTTTCCAGGATGGCATGGATATGGGGCCTACATATGTGGGACCTGTTCCACCAACTGGCCTTAGGATACACCAGCCTTATGGAAGGGCGTTCATGCCTGAGGCAACTGTTAGGCACCGCGATTTTCCTCACTTGAGAATGCTGCCAGAAGATGTAATATTTTCTCTATTGAGTGATTGTGTTATTGTTGTCAGAGTATAAATGTGTTTTATGACCATTTATTGTTCACCATATAGATTTGGTTAATACTTTCGGTTGATGTGTAGGAAGTTGCCATGCTAGAGATTTCAGGCTATTATGAGGTAGGGAATTCCATTGATCATCACAGAGATATGCGCTTGGATATAGATCATATGTCATATGAGGTAACTTCAGGATTTATTTTCTTACCATGAAAAGCGTGATGTTCAGATAGAATGCTATGAAAATCCATATAGAATTGTTATATATTAAAGTAGCTGACCAATCTGATTCTGAACTTCCAGAAATTGACTGATTGAGCACCCTTGGGACAAACTAATTTAACTATAAGTTTTTAAAATACGTTACAGGAGCTTCTTGCACTGGGGGAACAGATTGGCAATGTAACTACTGGCTTATCAGAAGAAAGCATAATGAGTCATCTGAAAACCAGAACCCATATTTCTTCTGCTATTACTATGAATCTGGAAGAGAGAACTTCTGTGGATCAGGAAACTGATTTTTGTGTCATTTGTCAGGTATTGATATTTACTTTGACCAGTATACTTTTAATGATAGAAAAATATGAGAATACATGGTGCTTTAATATACATTATTTACGATGATGATGAGTAGGTATTTTGATCTCTACGAGGCCCATCCCATTTATTCAATAAGGATGGTTGTCTTTTCGGTTAATTTACCTCACTTTTTGCTCACATAATCTGGAATGATGGTCTTGGTTTCGTCTCTGGATTTTTTTTTTTTTTTTAAATTCATTATCTGATTCCAAGGTCTATGCTTGACATTCTGAGTTGCACAAGTTTCTGCTCCATCTTGTCACCGTTGTTGTTTTTAATGGTTCCAAGTAATGAAATTGTTGGTATGATATGAGTAAATTTAATTTGTCGAGGAGCATGTTTATTGCCTTTCAATCTTCAATTGATTCCCCCTCTCCTTTGTTTTTCCCATTTTGCCACCTATCATGCTCGTCATCACATTTGAAGTTATTTCTCTGGTTGACAACTGATAACATTCTGTAAAATGGTCACTTGGGATTTTCAGACCGATTACGAGAACCATGAGAAGATTGGAACTCTCGATTGTGGACACGAGTACCATGTAGAATGCGTAAAAAGGTGGCTGATCATTAAGAACACCTGCCCCATCTGCAAATCCTCGGCATTAACACCAGAAAGCAAGGAGTTGCATAGAGAGGGTTGACAATTGGAGGATGAATCCAGAATTACCGTCCGTAACTCTGTTTCTAATCAATATAATTTAACGGAACTGGGATTATGCTATGTATTTATTTGTACTTGCAGAGATATGGCCCAACTGTCAAAACATTTGTTAGTTGGCTTCTTGTCTCTTTTATCAAACTTGTACAGACTTTTCCCATTTGTCCTTGGATCATGGATGTTAATATGCCGTCATGTATTCATTATGTATATTTTTGGAATGTTGAACATAAAAGCTGTTCAATTTGAAATTTGATTATTTATTTATTTATTTATTATTATTATTTTATAATTTGAAGTATACTTTGGCTCCGTTTGGAGTGACAAAACTCTTAAAAACAATGAAAAACGTTGAAAAATTTTAAAAGTTATTCACTTTTTATTTCACTGCACGAATTACGAATTCACAATGTATATTATTTTATCTCACTTTTTATTACTTTAAACGCACTTTTCATTTACCGAAAATTTTTGTCCGTTATTGCAAGTAAAAATGTTCATGGAAGTGTGTAGCATGTCTAATTTAGAGAGGGCATCGACATTCCGCTTCTTTATCAATCAAAATTTCTTTTAAGACGACTCTATTTAACTGGCTACAAAATTCTAGGAAAATGCTAAAGTGCACAATTTTATGGGAGGTACTCCGATATATTGGCAATGTTTAATCCGAAATATAGACAAATGACAGGCTGAGTCGCATGCAAAATATGATATAGCCTTTCCTGTTGTGAATTGCTGGAGAGTCCAATTTGAATATGTTTTTGTTTGTACGGCCACTCAGGCAATATGACATGCGTGAGTAAAATCCCCAGGTCACAGAAATGCTCCCGATCATTGTGGATTGAGGCTTTTTTCATCCGCTAGCTCTTTCTTGTTGAAGAGTTTCTTATACTTCCATGTTGTTTGATTCCTTCACTCTTCTTTTTTTTTTTTTTTTTTTTTTCCTCACCCATTAGCTATTTAGTTGAAGAGGTTCTAGTACTTTCATGCTGGGTTCCTTGCTGAATAAATATAGATAATAAATAAATAGATAAAGAGGATACTTTTCTCTCTCGTGAATAATAAAGTCTTAGTTTCCACAATGTTATGCATATAAGATGGTTAAATGAACCAAATAGCTCAAGTTTGATTTGTGTTTGGCTTACTAAAAATTCTTTCGAGATCAGCTTGTTATGAAATCAAAATCAAGATGAGTTTAAACACAACTTGTAGATTAAACTCAATTTGAACTCTGCTTGATAAGCTTAAATCAATGTAAAATAATTAAGCTATTCAAGCTCAACTTGATTAAAACCCTGTTTGAGATATTACAAACCAAACTTAAAACACATTTTCAAGTTCGACAAGATTTTCAAACCAAATTTAAATTTTTTGCTCGACTCAACTCGCTTGTTTGCAATATCAAAATAAAATTTAAGAAGTTAATTGAGAAATAAATTTATAATTATAACACCTGAGCAGTCTAACAAGACATGGGAATTGTCCCAAGACACTCAATGTTTCAACCGATACAAGAGTAAACAAATAAAACAATACAGGAGAGAAGCACCAAAGTAAATACTACAAGAAACTGGAATCAAATGGAAGGAGAATCTGCAGGCTGCTTCTTTAATATAGACTCCAAACTAAGCCAACCCACTGATAAAGCTCCGGATTCATAAACCACTGAAACTGTGGCAATGAACCCATCAACCGAACATCAGCGAGAGGCAAACCGACGAGTTGTAGTGTACAGTTTTTAACATTCTAACAAGGCAAACACAGCTTTCTATCTCATAAATCCTTACACTAGAATAAATCCTTAAATTCTGGTGGCTACTCGGAGCAGCAACCAACTTTTTTAACAGCCGAGACATCATCCTTTGTTCCCATGTTAATTGTTTGCCCTTTAGGCAAGGCCGCAGGGTCATCCCCAACTTCAAGAGCTTTCCTGCTGACAACACGATAAATTTGGCTAAGTACCTCGGTGAACGCATTCTCAACGTTTAGAGACTCAAGGGCAGATGTCTCCATAAAGAAGACCCTTTCTTTCTCAGCATATGCTGTTGCATCCTCCGTCGAAACTGCACGCAAATGACGCAAGTCCGCCTTGTTTCCTACAAGCATTATCACAATGTTTTGGTCGGTGTGATCGCGAAGCTCTTTTAACCATCTCTCAACATTCTCAAATGTGATGTGGCGGGTGACATCATAGACAAGCAATGCACCAACAGCCCCTCGGTAGTATGCACTTGTGATTGCACGGTATCTGTAGCAGAGAAATGAAACGATTGCATTCAAACATCAGATAAAGAAAAATTTACTATTTACAACAAAAGAGGTGATTGTGATAATTAAACTAGGAAGAAATCCATTTTCTTGTATGCCTATTAGCACCACAGATAGGTATGAAATAAAGAGTAGACTAGGCCAAAGCTACACCAATGTTACTTTAAATGTGGTCCGTTTCGGTACTTGGAATGAAAATGGAAATGCGGTACACATGTATTTGAAATATTGTATAATAGGCGCAAGATAGAATCATCATACATATTATTAAAATGTTCGGAATTATAAAAGTGACTTATTTAAAAAAATAAATAATTAATGAAGAAAGTAAAATAATGTAGATATCCATGAAACTAAGGCTTGGCTTAGGTACCATTAGCCAGCCTTTTTTTTTTTTTAAACCAAAATTTGATTTTCTTAATTTTTTCGGTAGTTTTTAGGCATCTTATTTATATACATAAAAAAGAATAAAAAAGAAAAAAAGCTTCCAAATAGGAAAATTTGCTTACGGGTGTAAAAAACTAATTTTCCGTTTTTAATAATTTTTTTGATCATAATTTTTATGAACGTTAATAATATGCCTGAAAACTACCAAACAAAGAGAATAAAAAAATTTGCTAGTGGTTCCCACAACAAGCCTAAGTACACTTTATGTTTGATAAGATTTTTGCTCATTCTTTTGTAAAAGCTTAAACTTATTGGTTACTATCACACAATTTGTCGTTAGTTCATTATTTTCACAAGTTTTTCTAATAAAAATATAGCATAATTTCAGATTGTCAAATTTAGCGTATTGAAATGTAAAAGTACCACGTTTCAGAAAGTGTGTGGCATAACGTGGATTGCAGGACTAGTAATGATTTCTAGTAACTCTAAGCTAAACTTCATGTTGCAGAAGGAAGTTAGTTCAAACTGAAACCCCTGCATCACAAGGGTATCTGGGAATTTTACATTATGTACAAATTATGCTCAAAGGAAGACATATATCCCAGAAATCAAAGGCAAAACGAATACCAAACAGATTAATCCCTCATATAGGCACAAATTACTTACAGCATACAAAAAAGCGAATGATAAAAGGGGAAGAAAAATCAAATAGATTACACCATGTACCAAAAAGACTGTTAGGAAGACCAAAAAAGCTAAACATACCAAGGACGCTCAAAACTACATGTACCAAACAGATTACGCCGTCACATTTATATCCTCCATCGATAATTTGTAGCTTTGTTTAGTTAACGCAAAGCTATTCACTTACTTAAAACTTATCTAGCCATTAATAACAAGCATAATCCAAATAATTTCAGTTAAAGCAAAGCTATTAATTTACTTAAAACTTATCTAACCATTGATTATAACCCAAATAATTTTAGCATGAAAGGATAAAAAAAGGAGGATGTTTGACAAGGCAACTATTTCTAAGCTTCAATAAATCCTGCTAAGTAGTTTATTTAAGATTGCATTTTTTCAGAGAAAACTTTCTTAACTAGCTAGGTTTTCTTCATATTATGATTGCCTAATTGGCAAGGGGTGCATCCTTAGATGAAAATATACAAATAAAAGCAATTTTCATGAAATATGATTCTCAATTCTCACAAAATATGATTCCCTAATTGACAGAGACAAGAAGCTGTATTAAAAATACAAATAAGAGCAATTCTCATATAGGTAAACCCTGAATAGGACATGAAATTATCGACAAGATATTGAAAAAGTTTTGCAGGAATAAGAATCGCGAATCTGTGAGAGAAAACAAAACCCTCTTTCGCTAGAATCGCCACTCCCTATTAGAAAACCCTAAATTGAAGAACCGACTTAAAATTTGAAACTCAAACCCATGAAAAGTAACGCACTTTATTAAAACATTCTCAGCAGACAAACGAATATGACAATCAAAAAGTGTGAGAAAGGAGATGGAGATGAACCTCTCCTGGCCGGCGGTATCCCAAATCTGGGCCTTAACAATCTTGTCGTCCACGCGGATACTCCGAGTAGCGAATTCAACGCCTATGGTGGATTTGGATTCGAGACTGAACTCGTTCCTGGTAAACCTAGAGAGCAGATTCGACTTGCCCACGCCCGAGTCCCCGATCAGAACCACCTTGAACAGGTAATCGTAATCGTCTTCGGCTCTATACGCCATCTGTCCACTTCTCTCTCTCTCTCTCTCTCTCTCTCTCTCTCTATTGCTGCTTCTCACAGATCAAATTCGAAAATCCTGATATACATGTATGTATATATGCATATTATAATAGATATATTCACTGCATGTATTATAGAAAAAAATCACGCACACGGATCAATTCTAGAGAGAGAAACCATGGCAACTGGTAAGAGGGAGAGGGCGACAAGTTCAGAGCTCCTGAAGCTTTAGAGCAGTCAGATGAGAAAACAACGGTTTTATTTGAGTCGCGCACATTTTTGCATCGCCGTCGTTATCAAGTTAAGGGTGAGTTTGGGAGTGGTAGATGAGGAAAGATAAATGAAGAGAGGCTGAGGAAAATAAAAATTAAAAAAGAAAAGAGTTATTTATTTTTTAATAAAAAACGAGTTTTACTAATAAAAAAGCATCAAAAAGAAAAATAAATTTAAAAATGCAATGGGTGATCCATCAGTTGAGTTACAATTTTAAACCGTCTACAAAATTAAGTAACTCTGAATCTGTAAATAGTTTTCTATTTTTGTCCACCTCAAATCAACTAAAGAATACAAAAAATATTAAATTTCACACCCTTTTCTTGAATCTAGTGATATAAGGAGATTTCGTACCACTCGACATGGCTAAAGTTCTCACTCAACCTTTACCCGATCGGAGGCATCCGTCAAATTTTTCACTCGACCATACCCTACTATGGGTATTCGAGAAAGGACGTTCCCGATCAGGCCTTAGTCGCTCAACTGGCTTCTAATTAGATATTTCAACCGAGTTGAATACCAAAATAGCTTATGTCATGAGTCATTTATATAACCATCTCTTGACACCTTCTGGGATATATGCCAACAAAAGAGTTGTTGTAAGCAGCTACCCTCTAAGATTTGGCTAACCAATTAAGGAATCGACCTTAGAATCTACAATAACGGGTGGTATCATCCAATTAGATTAGAGGACATGATCATATGCAATTCACCTATACTAATTTACGTAAGGTTTCATATCTATATATTCATTTCAGTCACAAGTACACAAATACAATACTCTTATCTTACTGAAACTCTGCCAAATTATCTTCTCAATTCTTTTGCTAACTTAAGTATCGAAGACTCTTTGGCAGGCATTACATTAGTGTACTTCGCAGGATTCCGAGCTTGGTTTAGACTTCTGAAGGATACAAATTTATTGATTTATCAGTTAGTGCCATATGTGGAAATGTTTTCTCGTAGTTTTTATCGTCCAAACTAGGTTTGGTATAAACACTCAACCAGAATCACAATTAACAATAATGATGGAAAACCAAAATGATGATCGAATGACAACTTTGGAAAGGCCAATGGTTGAGCTGATGGCAGTCATACAGACAGTTGTGGCTCAAAACCAAGTGTTAATTCGATGAGTAACACTGTAGAAGCACCACCACCAGCAGATCCTCTTGTTAACAGTGGAAATGGCAGAGGAGATATTGAAGTTAATGGAAGGGGCATGGAAAGCCAAATTGTCCTAGCGGAGGTGGAATCATTAGGGAGAATGAGGTCCTTAACAGACAACCAAATGAGAATCAACTGGAGGAGTCTCGAAGGTAAAATAAGACCATCGAGGAGCGATAGGTAACCACACTGACATGTCGCGTACTGAGGCTGCTAGTGTGAATATGACAAACCCAACCCATGGGAAGAACCTATAAGGGCTATGCAAACCCAAATGCAGGGTGTCTTTATAGCTGTTCGAGGCCCAAACATGATAGACAATGCGATTGATAAGGCAGATTCACCATTCTCTCAAGCGATGATGACTTATCGCCTGCCACTGAAATTTAAGATGTCTACGCTTGATTCTTTCGATGGTTTGAAGGATCCTTTCGACCATCTAGAGATGTATAAGACTTTTGATGCGTATAAACACTTATTCTGATGAGATCATGTGCTAGATATTCCCGACAACACTCAAGGGCCCAGCTAGGCTGTGATTCAATAAGATCCAATCAGACACAATTGCCAGTTTCTCCTAGCTCAGCAAGTTTTTTGTGGAACACTTTATCGAGGGGCAAAGGCAGAAGAGACCAACCACCCGCCTCTTAACGATCAAGTATGGCAAAGATGAGGCCCTCAAAGATTATGTTGCACGGTTCAACAAAGAAATTTTGGAGGTAGATAAAGCAGATGACAAAGTGGTCGTTACAACCTTAGTGAGTGGTTTGAGAACACCTAGGTTCTTAGTTTCGCTATTGAAAAAATCCCCCACTGGTATGGTTGAGTTAATAATTCAAGCTCAGAGATATATTAATGTGGAGGATGGTTTAAGGGTGACAAGAGTAAGTGATGGAGTACGCAATTCAAAAACAGACAAGAAGAGACCGAGTGAGTCTAGAGACGCTGGAGATATGAAGAGTTCAAAAAGCTAAAGAAATGACATCCGACTGGGGTAAGAAGGGGGATGATACACTGATCTGGACCAAAATTTCACTCCCCTTAGTATAAGGTTAGAGAATATCCCCTATGAAATCCAGAACGAGCCAGCTTTGAGGTGGCCAAAAAAGTTAAAAATGCCTACTGATAAAAGATCCTACGTGAAGTATTGCAGATTCCACGGGGATCATGGGCACAATGCAAATGAATGTATTGACTTGAAGCAACAAGTGGAGGAGCTGATCAAACGAAGAAGACTTGGTCAGTTCGTTGCCAGTCGGGAACGTAACAGAAGGGCTAAGGAGAGAGCCCTGCTCGAAGAAATCTCGAGTGGAGAAGCCCAAATCGGGTAAGACAAAATCAATAGCTAATCAAGGAAGTTAGAATTGTAGCTGGAGGGTTTGCAGCTGGTGGCAAATCCTCTTCAGCTAGGAAAAAGTATGCTCGGGAAATGGGCAGAGATCGGGAGATCATGACAACTGACTAATCGATCAAAAAATCAAAAGGCAGAGTCCCACTCGATCACCTTCATTGAGGAGGAAGTAGCCGAGGTATGCCAACCCCAGGATGATCTGCTTGTTATTTCGTCTATAACAGTAAATTTCAAAATTTGGAAAATTCTGGTAGATAATGGGAGTTCAGCAGACATTTTGTATTGGGGTGCCTTTGAGAAGATGAAGATTAGGAAAGAGAAGTTGTAACCCATTTCTTCTCCCTCGGTCGGTTTCACTAGAGACCGAGTAACTCTGCTCAGCTCTATCATGTTTCCAGTCACCCTAGGAGAAGAACCACGCTAAGTGATAAAGATGATAAACTTTTTGGTTGTGGATTGCCCTTCGGCTTTCAACGTCATTTTGGGAAGGACATCTTTGAATTAGTTCAGGGCGGTCACATCTACATACCATTTGAGAGTCAATTTCTTGACTGAGAATAGTGTGGGAACTGCCAAGGAAGATAAGAAGGTTGCTAGAGAATGCTACATGTCTTCATTAAAGGATGAATCGAGTAGGGAGGCCCTAGTGGCGGAAGAATTGGAGGTAGGAGATGATGAAGAATTAAGAAGGGGGAAGCCAGTGGATGACTTAGAGGACGTAGTGATTGGTGACTGCTCCAAATAGTTATTATCAAAAGACCTCCAAAGTGCAAAAGGGTGCAGTGTAATTTAATCCTACTGAGACCAAGTATCGAATTTTCAGGAAAGCTAGAATTTCCGAAATCTTAGTTTTTCTAAGTTAGGCTATCTAAGTTTCCGGGTGCAGAAAAGTAAACTCAGTTAGAATGATGGGGGTTTTGATGACTAATCCTAAAAGTTATCAAATAGTAATCAAATTAAACACCTTAATTATAAAATTACAAGTATTAAAATAAACTAAAGAGTAAGCACTCAAATTAATTCTACTTTAAACAACAAACTAGTAAAATTCAAACTAAATTAAACTAAAGCAAGGTAATAAAATCTAGAGTTTTGAATGAATGATAAACAACTTGATTCAACTTACAAATTTGGGTAGGTTAATTATTTTCAAATTGAATACAAATTTTGTCTCAGTTTAAGTTTCACATTTTGGAAAAATAAACTGGAAGATATTATGATTAAATTAAATTTTTCCAAAGCACAGTTTTGAATTCATGTTTAGGAAAAGAAAGTTGGAAAGATATTCTTATTAATTCGTCTTTGGTCCAAACTTGATTTATTTGATTTCAAAAATATGTAACCATTATAATCATATAATAGCATCAGAGATTTTAAGAAAATATGATTGATATTATATGTTTTCGAAAGGTTTTGAATCAAATAAAATTAGTTCAGAAAATAGAAACCCTAACATGCAAGATTAACCTTGCATGTAAGGTTCATATGGCATTTAATCGTCAAGTAATAGCCTACCCATAATTGATGGGTTGAATCAAGAAGAAAAATCTAGCCTAGCATCATCATAAACAACCAAACACAATAAAAAGAAAAGAACAATGGAAAATAAAAAGAATGCATTAAGAAAAGCCTAAAACTTTATTACTTCCGTAGAATGTCTGACGAACAAACATTCAATCCAATGAGTGAAAGCACAAAACAATATACAAAAAGCTGTAAAAACTAAGCCCTAGACTATGAAACTGAATATGAATGGCTGTCCCAAGTCTAAATAATAAAACCATATATATATATAACAAAAACCTAAACTGAAACAGAAAACACAGGTTAATTCTGGACTGCCACGTCCGAGCGGCAAGAACAAAAATCTAAACTTTAAAAATCCAAAAATTTTCGAAGTATGGAACTATTTTGCTACTTGAACATGGTGTCCGAATGCTAGATTCCCGTCCAAATGGCAAAGCTAAATTTTGGATTTCTTTGATATCATCATTTTCTTCCTTAACAATCTCACTATTTTCCGTCATTTCTCTGTATTTTAAAAATAGAAACCGTTAAACTTTAAAGTAAATAAAATCTCTCTTAATTAATCGATAAATGCATGTTTTATGACTTAATTTGAGACTTGTAATTACACTTTTCAAGTGTAATCACACCCGCCAACTTAGGCTTTGCTAGTCCCTAGCAATGCAATGTCCTAATTAAAACTGCCCACAGATCCCACAACTAGTTTTAAATCAAATACCAATTAGTTAGAAGAACATTATGAATTAAATTTAGTAGCCAACAAGTGATATCACTCAAAAATCGAATAAACCTATTCCATGACATATCAAACTTAACCAATTTCAATCCTTTGAACTCAAATGTATTAACTCATATCATTTTCTCAAACCAATTGCTAAATATAACTCAAAACAGCAACATTGACTCCAAATCTCACCAAGTTGATCACTTAACAAATAAATTCACTCTGAAATAAGGTTCACTTTAGGTTTATGCTAGAATACAAAGACAAATTTATGCAATGAACCTTAACAAATCATGGAGAATTAAAAATGTGCATGAGTGATGATAGCTTCATGGAGGAATGTATCAATGCATCAAGCAAGATAACTTTATTTGATTGCACAATTTAAATCAATGGTCCTTCAAAATATCTTTCACCTAAAGGTCTTTTAAAGGGTTATAGCTTGGCCAGGGGCATTGGGTTAACAAATGAAGGATATGAGATTCAAAGTGCATGTCTTGGGTATTTAAAGAATGGAGTGCTTTACATTTCATTTCTTCCCCAACTTCCCATTCTTCACTTCCTTGTATGCTTTTGATAACCTAGACTTGAAATTCCTTTGGTAAATATTTATTTATTTTTTTTTTCAAATATGGGACTATTGATAGTTGACTTTATGAAATGAAGCGCCCCACATATACATTTTTTTTTCTCATTGGCTCCTCGTTTACCCACCTTAGCACAATTGTCCCTAGATATGCTAGGGTTGGCTTTACCTATCAAGCTAAGGTTAAAATGTTTATCCAATGTAGGTAAAACAAAGACCATCATTTATTATTTTCAAAGGTATCAAATTGGCTCCTAGGATAATGAAATTAAGAAAGGATATGGGCTCAAAAAGATTCAAAGATGGCTTAACATCACTCTGAAGGCCAATAACATCTTTTCAGAGCATTAATCCAAATGCATAAAACAAACAAAGTATCTTGTGCATTTCATACCAAAGCAAAAATAATGTTATGAAACTATATTTAAAAAAAAAGTAGAGATGAAAGAAATTCAAGATTTAATATACTCTCTCAAGAAGAAGGATATGGCCCTAAAGCTCACAATGATTAAGTGTTTCTAGATCTCCACCTATGGTTTGGCAAACTTGGGAAATTAGTTCTCATAAACTCTAATCCTTAACACATCATCGTTCTCACAATTTAATTGGTAAGTTTTCCATATCTTAGAAAAGGGTTTATGCTATTTTGAATTTTATCCCTTGCCTAAAACCGAAAGTAATTCATTCATTCTTTCTGATTATGTTGCCATTATACATGCATATGCACACATGCTTCTACCCCCCAACTTAAGGGTCACATTGTCCCAATGTGTCTACCTAATTGTGAGTGAGGATATTTGATTTAGTATAAATGAAAAATAGTAGGCACGTGGTTGTACAAATGGTTCTTCGCCCCAACTTAATGTATGAACAATGTTGTAAAATCAGATGAAGTTTGTAAACCATGAAAAACAAAATATAAAAAAATAGAAAAAGGTTAAATGTTACCTCTAGTCAGCACAATGCTCATCAAAACATTACATCATAACATCAAAAGAGACTTCTAAGTGTTTTGATGCTTCCTTATCTGAATCTGAAGCAATGAAAGACACAATGTCATCATCCTCATCCGTGTCAGTTTCATAACTGGATATTTCCTCAAAAGGTGGCATATCATCACAATTATCGTAATCTCACAATCAGAGTATAGGATGTTGTTAGAGGTTGGAATGGTTTTAGTGTCAGTGTCAAGGGTTAGGGCATTAGGCCACTCATTAATTACATCAATTTCAGCCCATTCCATTCGAACGAGGATTTTATGGTCAATTTCATCCTACCTTTGTCCCTCAAAGAATTGGTGTGGTGCTATTAAGGACAATGGGGGAAACTGGAATGGCAAAGGTAGGGAATTACTCTCCTCAAATATCTCATCAAGCCACTCATTTAGGTCTATCTCTAAACTGTCAGTCTTATTGTCACCATTTGAGTTAAGCTTAAGATTTTCACTCTCTCGCTCTTTAATGACCATGTTAGATGTGTCAAACATTTGTAACATGAGCTGCAAAGTCAATTCAAAGTAGTCTCAATAATGATGTTTAAGAAAAATAGAGTAAAACCAACCATGAGATATATATAACAAAAAAATAAAAAATAAAAATGAAAGCTGCAAACAAATGATGATAATAATAAGAAAGCAAAACAACAATGAATGACATAAATTAAAATCATAACAGCCATTGCGAGTGTTAGGTTACAAAATAAGAGTGAAATAACCAACCTACACTCAAGCCATGTTCAAATAACATCAAAAGTTAGAGTTTTAGAAGTACAAAACTGTAAATATAAAACTCACTCACTAAATTCTCATGAAAAGACATAAAATAAGAATCAGGATTTGTCTATTGTGGTTGTGGTGGTGGTGAAAAATGAGCTCTAACACCAAAGTAATGATCATAAATACTCTGAAGCAGATGGTTGTTTTCATTAGTGACAGCCTCAACGTGGTCAAGTCGTGCACCTTGGTGTTTGAGCATCTCAGCTAACTGTTGGTTGGTCACTTCTTCCACCTTTTACTATTTTGGGCTTCAGCTTGAGAGCTTCCTCCTACCTCTTGCTGTGGAGCAATAGCCTGCCTTTTTCCCCCCTCACTAAAGATAGTCTCGCTTTGATGAAAGATTGGTAGTTAAGGGCACCTAAGACTGAGCTACTTTTAAATCATTAGGAAGGTCTGCATGACAGCTCCTAAACAATTAGGTAAGAAACCCTCCAAATGGAATGCCTTCTTGCCTCCTAGGGTGCTCCTGAAAATCCTTTAAGTATTCCCACATATAGAGGGGTAAGCTTATTACATTTCCCGTGCCAATAGCATATATGAGCTGAGCTTGGGGCCCACCACATTTGGCAGTATGTCCTAGGGGAAGTAGATTCAAGCAGCTAAACATGTGTAAAGGTCAGTACTTGTTTTTCAAATCTACTACCTTGACTTAACCCTCAATTGGCCATTCTATCCGTTCTAACAGAATCTCATGTGCATTGATTTGCATGGAAGGGGTTTCACCAGGGGCATATGGGAAACTTGGCATATTGGGATGAGGAAGGTTCAACATTCTTGCAAAGTGAACAGGGGCAACAACATCTATGTTGGTTCTGCACGTAACTATGAACAACATAGCCCTTATCCTCTTCATTATCTCCTTGTTTGGTGAGGTTAACACAAAATTCTCTAACTACTTCAGGGATACAGTTAGGTTGGAAGTAGGAAAAGTAGAGCCAACCCCTCTCAGAGAAGTTTTGGTACCATTCAAAATCTTCCCTTTTTAATTCCTTAACCTCCCAGAATCTCTCTAAAATAAAGGCCCGTTTTTCTAGGGCCCATTGTCTACAATAAAAGCAAAAACAAATAATCAATAAAGAGTGAAACTTGAAAATTACAATTGGGTAGTGCCTTAATTTTTAATAGTTTGCAACCAAGTAAATTGAATAGGAACTTTGGATTAAACATTCCTTTCCCAAAAAGCTTTAATACATAACAATTTTCTGGAAAGGATTTGGGTATTGAACTTCGAAAATTCAAAAATATACTTGTATTGTCAAAATCGTTTTCCAAATTCTTTAACAATGAACATATTCATGAAAAGAATTTAGAATTGGAACTTGTAAATTCGCATTGGACCTAAATTTGTGTTTTTACCATTGTTTTCCAAAATCTTTAATAATTAACAAATTCGTGAAAAGTATTTAGAATTTGAACATAATACAAATTGGTAATGGTTGTTTTTCAAAGATCACTTGAGAATTGGATTACGTGAGATGATATTAAAAAACTTAGAATAGGTGCAAAAGATATACTCATAGGTTTCAAAATTTGAGTAAAATTGCTAAAAAGCTCTTCAAAATCTTGAATATGATTCAAAGAATCAAAGTTGAACTTATTTTTCGTTTGAAAAACATCCTACATGGTCTAAGGTAAATGGATTTTTGGGGAAAAAATCCATAGGGTTCAAAAATTAATCAAAATTCTGCAAATAGTTTGCAAAAATGTTATTGAGATCCAAAGAATCCAAATTCAACAGATTGTTGGGTTGAAAATTGTCCAAAATGAACTTAAAAGCATGAGGGTTTAAATTTCCATGGAAATATGAAGCTAGGTTTAGGAACTTACCAGAATCGGCGATTTGAAGATTGAGGTTGTAATCAAAGAGTCCAAACATTATATTAATCCACAATCTTGAATCAAAACTTGATTTTGAAGCACACAGCAGCTGGGTTGTAATGGTTGAGGGAGGTTTTCAGGGTGTTTGAATGTGAACTCACGCAAAACTCAAACAAGCAAAAGGGTTTTAATCGATGCCCCATGCGTCACGTGCGGATGGCTTGGTGGCATTCGAACAGCAAGTTCAAAAATATTGCCTGAATTTTAACCTTGACTCACTAGACACTGGCATCTGGATGGCAAGGCAAAAAAAAAATTAGATCCTCAATTTTAGGCTCATGTATTGGACAATGGCATCTGGATGGCACTATGGCAGCCAGACGGAAAGAAGGAACTTTTTTTTTTTCTTTTAAGTTACTAATTCCTACTAATGTACAACAATGATGAAAGGGTTATAAATTTCACTCGAAGGGTGAAGGATCCTCAAGGTCCCACGTTTCAACCATAGCAACGAAATTCTCCAGATATGGCTTGAAACGGTGTCTATTTACTTTGAATCGATTCTTATTTTTTTGGTTTTTCAATCTCAATAGCTCTATGCTCAGACACTTTCACTACAATAAATGGTCCTACCCACTTAAATTGTAGCTTTCCTGGTAATAAATAAAATTATGATTTATACAATAGTACTTTCTGACCTTCATGAGAGGTTCATTTTGCTATATGCTTATCATGAATGTTTTTCATCTTCTCTTTGGAAATCTTTGCATTCTCATAAGCATCATTTTAGAGTTCATCCATTTCTGCCAATTGAAGTTTATGATGGTGTCATGCTTCATCAATATTAGAATTGAACTATTTAATGGCCCAATAGGCCTTATATCCTAGGTCAACGGGTAAATGGCATGCTTTACCATAAATAAGTCAGTAAGGTGACATGTCAACGTTGTCTTATGAGGTGTACGATATGCCGATAAGGAGTCAACCAAACTCAAGGACCAGTCTTTACGATTAGTAGTAACCATCTTTTCTAAAATTTGCTTAATCTCACGATTATTAAGCTTTACTTGACCACTTGTTTGAGGGTGTAAGAAGTAACTACCTTATAAACTACATCATATTTTTGCATAAGAATTTTGATTGGTCTGTTACAGAAATGCTTCCCTCCATCACTAATAATGGCTTTAGGAACTCCAAATTGTGAAAAGTTATTTTCATGTAAGAATTTAAATACCACCTTGTGATCATTGGTTTGTGTTGTGATGGCCTCAACATTTGGATACATAATCCACCCCAATAAGAATGTACTCATATCCAAACGATACTGGAAATGGTCCCATGAAGTTGATGCCTCGAGAATAAGAATAGGAGATAATGGCATCATGTTACATCTTTTAGGCTTCCTAATCTTTGACATCGATTGCATGACGTACAAAAGTTTTGAATGTCATTAAAAAGAGTGGGCCAATAGAAACCATTTTAAAGAATTTTAGAAGATGTCTTCATTGCAGAGAAATGACCACCACATGCTTGTGAGTGATAGAATTGTAGGATATCGGGAACCTCCTAATCAAGGATACATCGTCTGATAACTTAATCAGGACAATACTTGAATAAATATGGATCATCCCAAAAAAAAATATTCAGATGTTTCTTAAGAATTTCTTTCTGTGCTTTGCACTCCATTCGTTTGGAATTTTGCTAGTCACTAAGTAATTAGTAATATCTGCATACCACGGGCGCATAATAGAAAATATGGCTGTCGCTCGTTGGAAAATCCATCATTGATCTCAATATTTTTGTTGATTCGAAGTTCTTCTAGAAGACGAGATAATTGATCAGCAACGGCATTCTCTACTCCCTTCTTATCTTTTATAACTAAGCCAAACTCTTGTAAGAGTATAATCCAGCGAATTAAGCATGGCTTAGCATCTTTCTTGGTTAACAAATACTTCAAAGCAAGTGATCAGTATAAATAGTAATTGTTGAGCCAAGGAGATAAGATCGGAACTTTTCAAGTGCAAAAATAACTGCTAAAAGTTCCTTTTCGGTAGTAGAGTAGTTTCTTTGCGTATTATTGAGAGTCTTACTTGCATAATAGATCACATGCACTTTCTTATCCTTTCTTTGGCGTAATACAACTCTAATAATATAGTCACTGGAATCACACATAAGCTCAAATGGTAGTGACCAATCGGGAGGTTGCAAAATAGAAGTTGTGGTTAAGCACTTTTTCAGTTTCTCGAATGCCTCTTGGCATTGAGGGGTCCATTCAAAAGTACATCTTGTGTCAATAAGTGACACAAGGGCTTTGCAAGTGAACTGAAAGAAAGAACAAACCACCAGTAAAAATCAGCAAGCCCCAAAAATGAACAAATATCTTTAACATTTCATGGGGTCGGGAGCTTTTGGATCTAGTTAACCTTTGCTTGATCTACTAGTATTCTTGCTTCAGAGATGATATGCCCAAGAACAATCCCTCATCATACCATAAAATGGCATTTTTCCCAGTTTAGTATAAGGTTTTGTTCTTCACATCTAGTTAAAACTCTATCCAAATTATTGAAGCATTGCTCATAGGAGTCACCAGAGACTGAGATATCATCCATAAAGACTTATACAATGTCTTTCACCATTTCATTAAAAATACTTATCATGCAAAGTTGGAATGTAGATGGAGCATTACAAAGGCCAAATGGCAATCTTTTGTATGTGAAGGTACTAAAGGGACACGTAAAGGTCATTTTCTCTTGATCCTCTATGTTCTCCATCTTCTTTGAACTTGAGTAGGTACCAATTTGTTATTTTCATTTCTCACAACTGTAACACCTGACTTCTTAGGCACGACTTATGTTGGGCTTACCTACTTAGAGTCAAATATCGAGTATATAATCCTTATGTCTAATAATTTGAGTACTTCAGCCCTTACAACTTCTTTCATATTTGGATTGAGACACCTTTGCATTTGACAAACTGATTTGGCATCTTCTTCCAAATTGGTACGATGTGTGCAGAGTAAGAGACTTATTCTAATCAAGTCAGCCACAGATGATCCTAATGCGCTTCTATGTTTGTAGAGTAGCTCAACTAGTTGAGTCTCTTGCTTGGGTGTTAGTTTTGCAAAAATTACATCAGGAAAGGTTTCTTCTTCTCCAAGAAAGACATACTTTAAATGATTTGGCAGTGGTTTTCTTTTGGGACTTGGTGCTTTTACCTTAGAAGATTCCACTCCTTTTTTTTAGTGGTTCTAGTTTTTTGAAAGGTAGCACCCAATTACCCACTGCCATGATTTAAATTATTTCAAGTAATTTGTAGAGGTTCCCGGCTTCGATAGTCACGTTAGTGCTTTCTAAGAGTCCTTTATTAAAACAAATTGCTCTTTCCAAAGGATCTTCATGGAACTCTTGGTCTATGTAATCTTGGACTATTGTAATAACTTGAATTATTTTTTCTTAATTAATTTGCTAAGTGTGGTGGTGATATTTATTATAGTAAAAATCTAGAAAATTGAGGATTTGAAAATTTTTGGAATGATAAAATTAGTTGGAAAGATTTTTGGATTTAATTTCACCCTTTATCCAAACAATTCTTAACCCAATTATCTATTTGGTCCAACCCAAGCCCATTAACCCATGGGTCCACCCATCATTCAACTCACTTCAACTCATATGTTCACTCACTGAGTTGACTCATGAATATTAACTCTCAATCAATTCCCTGTAAAGCTTATCTTCTTCTTCCATCTATTCTTCCATACTTCTTCTGAATTATTTGGTTAAATAGTAAAATGAAGCAATATTCTTAGATCATGCCACCTATTGTGCATTCATGATCCTACTTTAGAGGCTCTAAAATATGAGAAGTGGAGGTTGTCTTCTCCACCGACATGGCTTCTTATAAAATGCTTCCTCTCTGTGAAAGAAAAATTTTTTCTAAGGTTTCCAAAGAGCTGTGAGGTTTGTGTGCTTTCAAAAAAAAAAAAAAAAAATTATCAAGTGTTGGTTGGAGATTTGGTAGTGCTTGGAGGAAGAAGGAAAGCTTAGAGCTTTCCAGTTCTGTTGGTGTTCAAAGCTCAACTCCTCTTCCTTCTTAGACTTGGTCACCAATATCTTCATTGAAATAGGATGACGAATCTCCTAGAATGTGTTTTATGCCTTCAATTTGAACTAGAATGAACATGTGTAGGATTAATTTGAAGTTGAAGCATTTTCTAGGTTTGAAGTATGAGACTTGATTGTGATAAAATTTTTAGTGAATTATCTTCATAACTTGTGATATTGAATTTATATTTACATGTTTGAGTTTGTATTCTTGGTTGGTTAGTGTTCATATGTACTTATAATGATGATATATGGACTCAAGAACACCAAAGAGTAATAGAATTGGTTGGAAAACAAAACAAAGCATGTAAGCAAGAAAAAATGAAAGAGTTGGATGTCCTAATGAAAAAAAAAATCGAATAGCTTGGAGCTTAGGTGCGGCTTTTTAACTTCCAACGTGATTTTGACCCCAAAAGTTGTAGCTCTTTAAGTTTCTTTCCAACCCAAAAAGATTTGCATCAATCTGATTTATGAGTTAAAAGTTATGCCCAAAACACCGAATATATGTCAAACTGTACTTTTTGAACAAACTGAATTCAAGGCTGTTTTTGAACATTTAGACTTTAGAATTTTAAAAAGTGTAAAACATAAAAGTTGTAGGTCTTGAAGTCTAGTTTCTATAAATGAAAAGTTTATAGATATCAGAGTTCTACTTTATTTTATATGAATTTTCTTTCAAATTGCTATCTCTGCTTAGCCTTTAATTAATGCTTGTTCAGATTTTTATAAGAATTTTATGTCTAGAGATTGATTTAAATTTCTAATTACCCTTTGTTAGTTATAGATATGTTAATGATTTTTATTCATGTGTAATTTTGTTTACAAGGCCTAATCTAGTAAGGCACTTATACTATTTGATGAAATGCTAAAGTGGACTGTTAAGTTGATACTACTTAGTTATTTTCCAATTGACATGAAATTATTTTAATTGGATATTATATATTATTTTGACACTCTAATAGTTATGATAACTGAGTTAGACAATCAGTTTTATTATGGGTAGTTGGATGACTTAATTAAACTAAAATGGTTAAGTAAAACCAAGTGTTTGATAAAATGCCCAAATGAAACAATAGACTTGTTCTTCCCTCATTTGGTCTTCCTTAAATGAATTAGATTTATTTTAATTGAATTTTTTTAAACATTGTTTTGTCAACCTAGCAAGTTATATAACTCTATTTTTATGATTTGGTGAATTTAATGAAACTTATTTAAATACATTTAAATACCTTCCTAAATATTGTAATAATTCTATGGACTTTTGTGGATATCTTAAAGCCGAAAACTTATAATAAGGGTTTGGTTATAAATAAGATGATAATTGGAATTTATTCAAATTATTATTTTGAATAATATTATTATCCTACCAAATTAAAAGTTTAGAATGTATTAGCTTTGTAATCTCGCATTGACTTAATTATTCAACTTATGTACTATACTATCCAATTAGAATAAAATAAAACTTCTAAATTTTTCTAACATTAAATATAAGCCCAAAGAGCTATTTATTATATTCATATTCCATAAAATAATAAAATAAAGAGGAAAAAGAGGCAAAAACTGATATCGAAGCCAATGAGGTTCGAACTCACGACTTCAAATTGCGATTAGGGTCATCCTCCCACTAAGCTGCTTACCTTGGCTTAATTAATATACCATTAGAAATAATTTTATTTTCATCAAAGTTAGTACAGCAAACTTGTCAAAAGAATTAATTAAAATACTAATACTAATTCAAATTCTAAATTATTTCTAACTACTTGCTACTTGTTAATTTACATATAGTACCTATCTTTGTGATGACAATATTAGTGACCATGTTAAATCTTTGATTCATTAAGAATTATGATTGAATTATGGATTTAGATAAAATACTTAGAAGCTTACTACATGTGACTGAATAATCTCACTTAGGATTTATCACCCTGGAACATTACCGGTTATTATTAAAAATGTCTTATTTCCATACAAGGCACCTTTAGGAATGTCAAAGGGTGAGAATAAATTAAGGTACTCGATGCTAAAGTTATCTTTGGCAATAGGGTGATGGGTGGGTAGAAATGGCCTTTTAGATAGAGATGGGAACATATACATTTTGTTTGGGAGATGCTCCCTTCTGACCTGGCTAGTCAGGTAGGCGGTCGCCACGGCTAGGTTTTTGGTGGGTGATATCGTCAGAACACATTGGATGCTAAGCTCATAAAGTCACTGGTTCCCAAGACTGGAGGTAGAGGAGGATAGGAATATAATTATCCTAGGAGGATTTAGATTAAACTCCTTTATCAAATTTTACTATGACTAGCAACTTCTCTTACTTATGTATGAATGATGTATTGGCATTATTTAATTATATTTAATTCTTTTTTATGAATATTTTATAAAAAGATGTAGAAAAAAATATATGAAACCTGTATTGCTATGGGTTTGATCCCGAGACCTTAAAGATCTAAATCTGAGACCCCTACCACTGCGACACTGATTTCATTGTGGTATAAACAACAACATTAAACTATTTGACGTCTAAGTAAAATAATAGTTACAGTGATGGCCTCATCGAACTGTTGTAAGTATAATTTACATTTTTCAGTTGGGACTTATTAAATTATTTGTTGCATGAACAATATGCCACCTAATCACATTCACTGTATTGAGTCACCTAATACAGTGTAGTATTATGACCGCTACATATAGGCACCTAGGAGATTTTGATTACTGGGCTTTAGTAGCTCACCCTTTTATGAGAATATTTTTCCGGATATTAACTACAGGGATACTGAAGATGAACTAAAAAGAGATTAATTTCTCTTAAATATTCCACCAGAAGAGCTATCTATTTTTTTTCTTACCAGCACTGGAAGACTCTATTTATAATTGTGGTTTGTAATAATAATTGTTGAATGATTGTAATCATTAAGTTTAGACTTAGTTTGCTTTTATTTGGTATGTAATGTTAACCGTGTGGTTGGGATGCTTAGATGGATCTGTAATACTATTCTCTATCCTTATTTTGTACTCTGCAATTGAATCAAACCAAATGATTCAGTCTGATGGTTTATAAATATTATTTGAGATAAATTATGGATTTTGAATACCTTAAATTTATTATTGCGAGTCAACCCTAGTTTAGAGGAAAATTTGGGGCGTGACAGTGTATTATTATAATCTTATTTTTATACCCAACAAACAATCCCAAGTTACCCTCGAGTATTCGGGTTATGAAAATCTGGGGCGTGACAACTATAGTCTCGATCATGTCCACCTCTTAAATTCTAGACTCCTCCTTTGGTTATTTACAAACATTAAAAATGTTTGTTCCAAAAATAATAGTGCCAAAGGACATTTTAAAAGAACCTTTTTTTATAATTAATTAAAGTATTTGATGTTGCAAGGAAAGGTGTACCTAAAATAACTAGCATCTAATTTTGTGCAGACAGATTAGTTAAGGGTTGTGTATCAAGGATTATAAAATCTGCTAGACAATAGAAATTCTCTACCTTAACCAATACATCCTCAACTACTCCACGAGGTATTCTAACAGATCTTTTTGCCAGCTGTAGAGTAACACGAGTAGGCTTTAGCTCTCCTAAGCCCAATTATATATAGACGGAATAGGGCAACAGATTCACACTTGCTCCCAAGTCAAGTAGTACATTATCTATACAATACTCTATAGTATGAAATTGTAGGACAACCAGGGTCCTTATACTTGGGAAGTGCACGGCTTTGAATGATAGAACTTGTTTGTTTCGTTAGAAATGCCTTTTCTTTCATGTGTAATCCCCTCTTAACAGCACAAAGTTTTTTTTTTTTTTAAACTTTTGCATAAGAGGGGATTTGTTTAATGGCATCCAATAGAGGTATGTTGATTTTAACTTGCTTAAATACCTTCATCATTTCTGTGTAATGAGCTTCCTTTTAAGAATATTTGAGGAAAAAGTAGTTTAGGGACATATTCGCTTGATATAGTCGTAGGCTTTTCATTTCATTCTTTCTCTTTTTCTTTTTCCATAGCTTGTTCATGTCCTTCCTTGTCCATTGCTAGATATACTTGTTTATCCGTTTTTGTTTGAACTTCTACTTTCTACTTAGGTTCCAACTCTTCCCTAGGCTCAGCTACCCTAGGGTGAATGGTTTTATCTATAACTTTACCATTCCTAAGTGTCGTGACAGCTTGTGCTTGCTCGAAATTAGTTTGAGCGCTAGAAGATCTTTCAGTTTGATTTGCTTAAGCTATTAGATTTGGTTGTGGTTGAGCAGGTAGTTGACCCTTAGGTTGACTACTCAATGCATGAGTTATAAGAGTCAACTGACTTTTTATGTCTTCCATAGTTCGATTGTTTGGAGCCCACAATGTTGATTGTGTGTTCATAAACTATTGAAGTGTCTCCTTGGTGGAATGTTTGTTTGGGGGCATATATACATTCTACGGTTGTCCCAAATTCCTGAGGTTGTCCTGGGGTAAAGAATGGAACTTGAGGTATAGGTGGAGGTAAAGCAACATGATATTGCTAAGGCATTGATGCTCCATCATTCCTTCATCTAAAATTAGGGTGGTTCCTCTAGCTCGGATTGTAAGTTTCAAAATAAGGGTTCTCTCTTTGATTTGTTCCCCAATATAGTGGACGGAATTGGTTTATAGAATTAACAGAAAGTTCACGTGGTTGTTGCAGTTGTACTGTTTCTCATCAAAATGGTATGGTTGGACAATCGTCAATTCTATGTGATTGACTATCACATGCGAGGTAATAGACATTTGCTATAGGCTATTTGACAACAGGTGTTTCTTTCTTGATCTTCGATGTCTCAATCTCTTTTGTTATTGTTGTAATTTTTGCTTTGAGACTATCATTTTCATTTAATTGATGTACTCCTTTGGGCGCACTGCTTGTGGTTTGAATATGCTTAGCTCCTGTAGTATCCCAAGTTTGTGCATTTTCGGTTAAGAAGTCAAAAAAATTCATATACTTGTTCAGGAGTTTTGCCATAGAATTGCCCATTACATATGGTTTCTACAAACTGCTTGAGTTGTGGCATCAACGATCCAAAGAAAATACTTGCAAGACGCCATGTCTCAAATATGTGGTGAGGGCATGAATGCAGTATGGTCTTAAACCTCTCCCAGCGTTGATAGAAGGTTTCGGTTGGGAAAGGAGCAAAATTTAAAATTTGATGCTGAATAGCATCAGTTCTATTACGTGAAAAGAATTTCTGTAAGAATTTTGTTGCATCTCATCCCATAAATAAATGGAATTCGGTTGCAAGAATTCAAACCATCTGGCAACTTTATCCTTTAGAAAGAGAGGAAAAAGTTTTAAGAAGACTAGATCGATGGGATAGTTTTGATCTATGAAAGTTACACAGATGTTCCTAAATCGAGTCAGGTGCTCATATGGGTTTTCAGATTCCATACCATGAAAAGTTGGAAAGAGTTGGATCATCCTAGGTTTAAAGTTACAGGGTCTTTGATTCTCTAGCCATACTATACGGGATTTAGGTTTATGTTTGTCTTGTTGAAGATAATCCCTCATGGATCTCACAGGAGGTGCCTGAGATTGACCATTAAGATCTTACAATTAGCCTACACCTCCACTGGGAGATTTGCCATTTCAGGTGTAAAAAGTTTTTGAATATCGACTAAAGGGTCAGAAAGTTCAAAAAGTAGATTGAAAACGTTGGTACATTAAAGTTTTCTTGATTCCCCTTGAATCCAACTACTCATACACAAAAAAGTAGATACTAGAGAATGGCGTCCGGACAGTACCTATTAGCGTCTGGATGGCAATACACAATATCGAAGAAATAATATATATATATATATATATATTGGAAAAAGAAAAAAAAATAAGAATCACTTTAACCTAGATTTTCGTAGATAACAAGAAAATTTTGGCTTCCCCGGTAATGGTGCCAAAAACTTGACTGCTCCAAATAATTACTATTAAAATACCTTCCAAGTGCAAGAGGGTGCAGTGTAGTTTAATCTTAATGAGACCAAGTATTGAATTCTCAGGGAAGCCAGAATTTTCGAAATCTAAGTTTTTCTAAGTTAGGCTATTCCAAGTTTCCGGGTGTACAAAAATAAACTCAGTTTAAATGATGGGGCTTTCTGATGACTAATCCTAAAAGTTATCAAATAGCAATCAAATTAAACACCTTAACTATAAAATTGCAAGTATTAAAATGAACTAAAGAGCAAGCACTCAAATTAATTCTACTTTAAATAACAAACTAGTAAAATTCAAACTAAATTAAACTAAAGTAAAGTAATAAAATCGAGAGTTTTGTCTCAGTTTAAGTTTCACATTTAAGAAAAATGAACCAGAAGATATTATCATTAAATTAAATTTTTCCAAAGCTCAGTTTTGAATTCACGTTTAGGAAAGGAAAATTGAAAAGATATTCTTATTAATTCATCTTTGGTCCAAACTTGATTTATTTAATTTCAAAAATATATAACCATTATAATCATATAATAGCATCAGAAATTTTAAGAAAATATGATCGATATTATATGTTTTGAAAGGTTTTGAATCAAATAAAATTAGTTCAAAAAATAGAAACCCTAACATGCAAGATTAACCTTGCATGTAAGGTTTATATGGCATTCAATCATCAAATAATAGCCTACCACTCATTGATGGGTTGAATCAAGAAGAAAAATCTAGTCTAGCATCATCATAAATAACCAAACACAATAAAAAGAAAAGAACAATGGAAAATCAAAAGAACGCATTAAGAAAAACCTGAAACTTTATTACTTATGCAGAATGTCTAATGAACAAATGTTCGATCCAATACGTGAAAGCATAAAACAATATACGAAAAGCTATAAAAACTAAGCCCTAGGCTATGAAAATTCAATATAAATGGCCTTCCCAAGTCTGAATAATAAAACCATGTATATTAGTAAAACCATAAACTGAAATAGAAAACACAGATTAATTCTAGACCACCGTGTCTGGACAGCAAGAACAAAAATCTAAACTTTAAAAATCCAAAAATTTTCTAAGTGTGGAACTATTTTGCTATTGGAAAATGGCATCCAAACTCCAGATTCCTGTCTAGACAGTAAAGCCAAAATTTAGATTTCTTCAATATTTTCTTCAATTTCTTCCGTAGCTACTTTGCTGCTATCCTAGCTGAATGTTTGAGTGTCTGGACTTGGACGACAGAGATGTTTTCATTCTTTTCATCCTTGACAATCTCACTAGTTTCCATTATTTCTCTGCATTTTAAAAATAGAAATCATTAAACTTTAAAGTAAATAAAATCTCTCATAATTAATTGATAAATGTAGGGATGTCAAATATATCCGTACCCGGTGGGTACCTGCTTCACCCACCCTGTTCAGGGAGGGTATAGAGATGTTAATAGCGGGCACGGGGACTGGTATGAAGATTTGAAATGTTACTCGAATGGGTATGGGGAGGGGGATGGGTATGATAGTCCCCACCTCGCCCCGTACCCGTTTAAATATTTATTTGTTAATTTTGTTGGCATGGTGGCTCCTTTAGAAGTCCCATCTCGGTTTCTCATAAAGAAGTGGAGGCCTTATGAGATTATAAATAAAGGCCTCTTCCTCTTTGGTTAAGAGCACCAGTCAAAGTCAAAGATTTATATATATTTTTTTAATTTTTATTTAATATATATATGTAATATATATTTTTATTTAATATATATAATATTTATAATAATTTTAAATATTTATTTTATACATATAATATATAATTTGTAATAGTTAGTATACTTGATGGGTAAACGGGGACGAGGACGGGGACTGGGAATTCATTATCTTGTGGGGACAGGTATAGGGAAATTTTTTTTCCCCAAAACGGGGACGGGGATGGAAACGGGGACGGGGATGGGTAAGGGTATTGCTAAATGGGGACGGGAAAAGTCAAATCGGCCCCATTAACATCCCTAGATAAATGCATGTTTTAAGACTTAATTTGAGACTTGTAATTACACTTTTCAAGTGTAATTAATTGGAACTCTCGACCAGGGGAAAATTGTAAAAATAAGTTCAACAACCCCTGAAGATTTGAAGAATAAACTAAGGAAGTTTTTAGTGGAAATGCATATATTTTTGCTTAGTCTCATGAAAACATGCCGAGCGTCGACACAAAAGTGGTAAACCACCACTTGAATATCATTCTGGAGGCATGACCAGCTAAGTACAAGAGGAGGATTTTTGCCCCCGAGCGAAATGAAGTGATAGAGCAAAAGGTTGAAAAGTTATTGAAAGCAAAGGTCATTCAGGAAGTCCACTACCCTATTTGCCTATTGAATGTGGTTATGGTGAAGAAATCAAACAGGAAGTGGTAGATGTGCGTGGAATTTACTGATCTTAATAAAGCGTGTCCAAAGGACAGCTTCCTCTTACCTGTGATTAATTTGTTGGTGGACTCAACGGCGGGCCATGAGCTGTTATATTTTATAGATGCCTTTTCGAGGTACAAACGGATCAATGTGGCCGAGCGTGATCAGAAGCATACAGTATTTATCACAGACGAAAGCGTGTATTGCTATAATGTCATGCTATTTGGCATAAAGAATGCCGGAGCGACGTACTAGAGGCTGATGAACATAATGTTTAAAGCTCAAATTGGAAGAAATGTAAGGGTGTATATGGACGACATGCTTGTCAAAAGCAGGAAGGCTGATTCTCATATTAAACATTTATAGGAGACTTTTGACACTTAGAGAAAATATAGAATGAAGTTAAACCTAGCCAAGTGCGCGTTTGGGGTAGCATCTTGTAAGTTCCTTAACTTCATGATATCTAGCTGAGGAATGGAGGCCAACCCAAAAGAAGTCAGGGTAATAATGGAAATGCAACCCTCACAAACGACAAAAGACGTGCAAAAGTTAGCAGATAAGGTGGTGGTGTTGAATAGATTCATTTTCCAATCTACAGACAAATGCCACCCCTTCTTCAAAGTGCTTTAGAAAGCTTTTAAATAGACAGAAGAGTGTGATGTAGCCTTCCAGCAATTGAAATAATACCTCGGGTCAGTGTCATTACTCAGTTGAACCGCTCTGGGGAAAGAATTATACTTGTACCTCACCATTTCAACTACGACAGTAAGTTCTGCGCTTGTCCAGGAGAAAAGCAGAGTGCAGAAGCCTGTATACTACACGAACAAGGCCCTTATGGGGCAGAAGAGCATTATTCTAAGATGGAATTGATGGCCCTTGCTCTTATAACTATGGCCTAACGGCTCAGAGCTTGCTTTCAGGCTTACACAATTGTGGTGCTTACTGACCAACATTTGAAGACTATCCTCTTTAAGCCTGAAACCTTAG
The DNA here is from genome assembly GCA_019916065.1 of Vitellaria paradoxa. Classification (NCBI taxonomy): domain Eukaryota; kingdom Viridiplantae; phylum Streptophyta; class Magnoliopsida; order Ericales; family Sapotaceae; genus Vitellaria; species Vitellaria paradoxa. Next base: position 36,681,792 of record CM034234.1, read on the forward strand.
GAAGATCATGAAGTGGTCTGTTGAGCTAAACCAATTCGACATTCAATATCGACCACAATTGGCGATCAAGGGATAGGCAGCTATAGACTTCATTGCTGAATTTACAACCCACCTAGAAAACCTACCCAAAGGTGACGATGTCTAGCAAACATAGATACTTAACGTCCACAACTCATCTACTTAAACTTCAAGTGATGCAGGTATAATCCCCGTCTTTTGTGATGGCCACAAGTTAGAATATGTTATCCGCTTCAGGTTTCTAGCCTCCAACAATAAAGCTAAGTATGAGGCGTTGATTGCTAGTCTTCAAATGGCTTGACAAATGGCGACAGAACTAATAATTATGAAAAATGATTCATAACTAGTGGTGAATCGAGTTCAAAGAGACTACGAGACAAGAGGAAAAAGCATGGCTAAATACTATCAAATGGTTAAAAATCTCGTTTAAAAATTCACCAAATTTTGGTTGCAGAGGATCTCCAGACCTCAAAATGAAGAGACAGACCGACTGGCCCAAATTGCATCCTTGGGAGAAACAAATGCTAATGTGTCAATCGAGATACTTGATTCCCTAAGCGTCTAATGCCAGAGGTTAATCAGATCGGGGAAGATACTAAATAGGCAAGGCCGATTAGAGAATACTTGGAAAGTGGAATCCTATCGAGTGACAAGAACAAAGCAAGAAAAATTCAGTACCAAGCAAGCAGATATGTTATAATGGAAGGAATCCTTTACAAGAAATGACATAGTTCTCTGTTACTCCTGTCACGCCCCGGATCTCGTGACCCCAGGGGTGAGTGATAAACACACACAACATGCACTAACATAACCAATCCCCATGTTCAGAGCAACGCAACGTAAGCTAGTGAGCCCGAGACATAAAATAGAATAACATAAGTTTAACCTTGACTATTGCCAGGTCACATACTCCATACACCATTCCCAAATTGCATAACTTAGGCCTTAAGGCCATTACAACCAAATAAAAAAAAAAGTTTAAAAGTGCACAATATTACAATTCCAAAAAGATATTTAAACTAGATGACCAAGAGCTTTGCTAAGCTTAGTTGGGCTCATGCATGACCTCCTAGTCTAACCCCATTAGCCCACCTGATTGTTATTGCCTGTACCTGCATCCAAATCTGTAGGGACGTGAGCACAAGTCCACTTGTGCCCACGATGTCTCAAGCAAACATATATGGTATGCAATCTAACCATCCAATGCATCTCAAGTATGGTTAGCCATTTTAACATTTTCTAGAGTCATGACTTTTTATTAACATAGCCATGCCAAAATAAGTGGAAACATATACTCATACAACAATGTCAAAGTTTAAGATTTTAATTTCGGTTAAGGTTTATGTATTGCAATTCAAACTCCAATTCCATTCACAATTCAACACCACTTTAACATTTGAAAACTATTCAAGCAAGTAAACGTATTCACATCATCATCCATTCATCATCCTATAGCATAACCACAACCAAACAAATCACCGGGGGATGGGTGCATACACACTATCGTCTTTTATGAGCCAATACCCAACAGAAATGATAAATCGACATCGTCATTTAGGATCGCCGTCCAGGGCTACGAGAAGCTAAAACACACACAATGTTGTGGGCTACTAACCCACTGGCATTGACACCAAACCCTGTGCAAGTTCTGAGACTCTCAACCCGAGGGTACTCTCTAAACCCTTCCTATTTCCGCACCCTACCACGGCCCCCAGCACATACAACCAATCGTTTATCACATAACATTTCATCATTCATAGGTTCACATTCAACCTCATATACTTTCCCACAACACATTTCCACATTTCGGTTTATCCCATGATTCATCACATAACAACATTGATCAAACATCATTAAACATTCAACAATTTTCACTACTATGAACATGAGTTCCCTTTTTGTCAAGTCATATTTCACTTAATCAATTACAAGTTCATATATTTCAACATTAAGTTTACTACAAGGCATATTCACAATTCTATTCGATTAAGACTCATACCTCAAAGTAACCTTTCAAGTCATGCAATTCAAGGTGACTTTCACTTGCCCCTTCAAGTTAAATCCCATAAGCTTAAGTTAAACACACCTTAATCACTTTTAAAAGCTCATTTCCCTCCTAAAATCCATGCAATTAATCAATTAAAAGTTTCATATAAAAACAAATTACCAATACTTTCATAAGTCTAAGATAAGAGGTCAAACTAAGCAAAGTCAGGAAAAGTAACCTAGTCTCGATGGGCGCCCCACATAAGTTCACGGGCGCCCCTTAGGGGTCATGGGCGGCCCACATAAGTTCATGGGCGCCTCTTGAGGGTCATGGGCGCTCCACATAAGTTCACGGGCGCCCCTTTGTTATCCAGAATGTTACTTTATTCTGATTCAAGCTCTAAGTCATGTTTTTAGGTTCCAAACTTTACCGAATCCAATCTCTAACCTAATATCTCATTTTCTTGGGTTGTCTAGGACCTAGAAGACTCTAAAAATTCCATCAAAACCAATTTTAATCCATCCATTTCTTCTATACAAAATCTTAATTCAACCTATACATATATATATACATATACACATCCATTTATCCACACAAATTCCACCTCCACGGTTTTCAAATCATAAATAAATTTCATAGAAGTATTTACTAGATCAATTACATCTCATATGCTAAAATGAGACTAGAAATCCCTACCTCAAGTGGTAAGAAGATAGATCAACAAGAGGGTGTCTTGCGCTTCCAAACCCTCAAACTTTGATGAGTTCAATCTCCTCCCTCCTTGATCAAAACTACAAACAAATTACATAGGGAGGTTTCTTAAGGTTCTAATTACAATCTTGCAAAAGGAATTTGGATTTCATGAAGGGTGGAAGAACCTTCTTTGAAATCTCTACCTGGTGGTCTTCTTCTTCTCCTTTGCTCTTCTTTATTCTTCTTTTGCTTCTCCACCCGATTCTCCCTCTTCTAAGCAAATTTTCTCTCTCTCTCTCTCTTGCATCAAATCAACCAAATATATATATTAACAATATTTTAAACCTCCAAACAGTGATTCTTAGGTCTCCCCTCACCCCTAGCTAGGTATAGGTGTTAATAGAGTAAGGCTCGGCTGGAAAATGCAGAGGACACCTTACTGTTGACTGTCTGTACAAGTAGGGTGCCCCTCATAGACCACGGGCGCCCGTCCTAGAGCCATGGGCGCCCTTCATAACCTCGAGCGCCCCTTAGCATGCTCCCGAGTCAAAATGTTGACTTTTGAGCTATTTTGCCAATTTATTCCAAAATTCACACCCCTAAGTCATCTTTAATGACTAATATTACTTAATTAACATACTAACATGCCCAAAACATGTTAAAACCATCAAATTATATTAACATGAAAATTCAGGATATTACAACTCCGATGCGTGAAGGAACAAGAAACTAACTACATTATGAGGGAGATCCATAAAGGCATCTATGAAAATCACTCGGGAGGCAGGGCCTTGGCTAAAATGAAGTTGAGAGCTTTCTACTATTAGCCTACTATAGAGAAAGATGCTCAGGAGTTCGTTAAAAAATACAACAAGTGCCAAAGATTTGTTAACATTCTGAGGTAGCCTGTTCAGAAGCTGATACCAATTCAAAGTCATTGGCCATTTGCTCGGTGAGGAATTAATATAGCCGGGCCATTTTTGTTAGGAAGAGGAAAGAGGAAATTCACAGTGATAGGAATTAATTACTTCACCAAATGAGCAGAAGTAGAAGCCTTACCGACCATTACTAAGCAAAAAATAAGAAAATTCCTGTGGCAAAACATTGTTTGTCAATTTGGTATATTAAGGGTAGTGATCATGGATAATAGTAGGCAATTTGAAGTAAATAAATTCAATGGGTTACATGAAAAACTGGGCATTAACCACATTACTCATCCCCTAAACATCCCCAAGCTAAGGTCAAGTGGAAGTCACTAATCGATCTCTTCTCAAAATCATTAAGACAAGATTGGATAAAGCCAAGGGTCTCTAGGCGGATGAACTCCCTAATATTTTGTGGGCATATAGAATGATCAAAAAGGTGGCAATTGGTTGGACACTGTTCTCCTTCACGTTCGGAATAGAGGCAATAATTCTAGTGGAAATCAGGCTCCCCAACCCAAGAGTATAAAACTTCAATTCTGATGAAAATGGTGTGAGATGATGGCCAAAGAGATTGATCTACTAGAAGAAAAGAGATTACAAGCCATAATTAGTAAGGCTCTTATCAGTAGAGAATACGTCAATATCACAATTCCAGAGTCTGTCCAAGAGATTTTGAGCCAGGACATCTAGTGCTGAAATGAGTGAATCAGTCAACAAGAAATCCTCAAGAGGGAAAGCTCAGGCCAAATTAGGAAGGACTGTATAAGGTGATAGGATCCACTCAAAAAGGAACCTTCAAGCTAAGAATCTTTGGGGACAAAGAGCAACTACATCCATGGCACGCAGAGCATCTAAGGAGATACTATGCCTAAGTTGGAAAAAAATGTAATTCTTTTTTTAAAAGATTTATCAATAAAATTTGTCTTTGCTATAGACTTCAATTTTGTGCAATGAATACAAGAGAGATAAAGTTGGATGGCTCATGAGGCCAACACCAAAAAATGATAAAAAGATCCTGCTCGGTTCATGTGACCGAGTAACGTAAAAATCATGCTCAGCTCATGTGTTCAAGCAGTGAAAGATAGCTCATGAGGCTAACACCTAAGAAAGGGGTAAAGATCTTGCTCGGCTCACATGGCCAAGTGGCGTGAAGATCCTACTCGGCTCACTAGGCCGACCAACGTAAAGATCCCATTTAGCTCACGTGGCTGAATGCACAAAGACCTCACTTGGCTCGTGTGGCTGAGTAAAACGAATATCCCATTTGGAAACTTAACTGAACAAATAAACAAGGTAAGAAATTGCAAATGTGCATAAGTATTTTCTCTTAGATTGAAAAACCAAGCTATGTAAAGCGAATATCTAGGGGAAGAAGAAAGAATATTCCTATAAGTTAACAACTTAGAAAATAAAAGGAAAGTAAAGGCTATTCATTCAAAATCCTAAAAATGAAATTAGTCCATTACATCATCAAAATAAAGGTTTTTTGGAAGAATAAAGAGGGGATTAAATAGTAGGGTCCTTGAACTAGGCATCCTCGGCTTCATCTCCTTTCTCACTACCTACTGCCACTTTGGTCACATCCTGATTAACTAGTTGAAGATTGGAAAAGTCCATATGAGGATATAGTTCAACAGCTCTCTCCCGAGTGACCTCAAACGCTTGGAAAAAAACTAGCTCAAGCACATCCTAGAACTCCTCACTACTTTTGAATCTCTCAATGATAGTAGCAACGTGTTCCTCGGCCTTAGTGCACCTCTTAATCAGATCAACAATTTTCCTGGTCAGACTTCATGATGTTTCTTTTATTCTTTGAGTTGAGAGGTGAGCTTGTTATTTTCAACCTCCATTGCATCTTTCTCGATGATGATGACTTCCTTCTCAGAGCAACAGATAAAGCTTTGGCTTTGTTAACCTCAACATCGGTTTCAGCTTATTAATGAGCTCTTCATCAGTCGCAAGTTGTTTTTCTGCCATCACCAATTAGGAAGCCAAAACAACTGATTGAGTAAAAGCTTTCAAAAGAAAATAGAAGATAAATAACCAATAGAGACTAAATTTCATGCATGATAAGTGGATGTAAATAAAATTCATACCCTCACGGGGTCATGATTGGTATCTCGAGCCAGTTGGTGGCCAGTGCAGTTTTCCTGCTAAGTGAGTTCCTCATCCTTGATCATAGCCATTGACTTTTCCTAAGTAAGCTAAAAATCATCAATCATGTTGGAGAATTTGGAAGGGATCATAGAGGCACTAGATCAAAGAGCAGAACCACCAGCTATTTTTTGGGGAAGAGCAAGAATAATAACAGGATCGTTTGGTGTAGCTCAGGGTGCTAGGGAATCATCCTTTGCACCCAAACTCCTGCCAATTGTCAGCTTGGACTTTTTGGCACTATTGTGATCAACAGTCTGCTTATTTTTTTTCTCTTCAGGCGATTGACGTTGAAAGACATCAACGCTAGTGGATTCGACTGAGATGGATTATATGCATGATAAAATAAAATTTTAGATCAGTTTAAGGGGAAATGAATAAGGGAAAGCAGACTGAAGACTCACTCTGCTCACGTTCAGTCACTAAAGCCTCTCTAGTCGGCTCAGGGTTGAGTATATAGGTGGCCAATGATTTGACATTGACTAAAATGTCGGCATCATGGACATTATAATCCTGCACAAGCTTTACCCTTGCTTTTAGCTCATCGGACAACTTCGGCTGGGTTTGGGCTATTCATAAAGAAAAAAGAGAGGAGGTCAACATAATGGATAATAACTAGCACACTGAATTAAAGAAAATTTATAGAAACAAAATACAGTATACCTTTTTTTGTCAGACAACCCAGTAGTCTCGGGACCTTGACGGCTGATTGATTTACAGCTTCCCAGTGCTAGAGCTTCCTTTCGTCTTTATAGATAAAGAAAATTTTGTCTTTCCAACCCTTGTTAGAGGTTGGCAAACAAGTCATTGTTAAAGTCCCTTTCTCTACCCAAGAAGAAAAACCAACTCTTGCCTATTTCGGTAACTTTATAGTGGTACAAGAACTCCTCAGCTGACATTTCAAGGCCAGTTGCTGCTCTCCAAAGAGCAGAACACCACACCCGATCATGATTTGCCAACTGTTCAGGAGTATCTGGCCCAATGCCAGGCTAAGTTGATTCAGAATCTCTCGAATGGGCTTTATCACCGAAAATCGAAGACCGTCAATGATGGCACCCTCATAAACAGTTATCTCACCGTCGCTTGGCCAACAGGCCGTATCACCTTCCTCGGGCACCCTGAATAAGAGTGTCCAGGGAAATTGGAAGTCGGACCAGAGTTAAATTTTGGCTGCATCCATTGTGGATTTTATATCTTTGGTATAAAATTGAGGCCGCACCCTTGTAGGGTTACTCGATTTAGCGACATCTGAACCAAAAGCAACTACTATTAGCCCAAGACTCTTGGCTTAGGCCTTAACTCTAGCTGCAGAGTTGGATATAAACACGGTTCTCCTAACTCTAATCAAATCCCTCTAATGCGTATGCTCCAAATCAGCCATGGATACTGGTATAGGGAACTAAGAGTCCTTCTATTATATAACTCTCGTAGTTTCTCAATAAATGAGTCAAAAGTCAAAGTGCCAAGAATCATCGTAATAAATTCAGGGTTCCCTACAAATCCTTTCGGGTGAGGAATTCGAAATGTACCATGGTAATACCAAAGGCCACGGTGAACGAACAAGTGCATAAAAGGAGAAAATGATGGAGAAGAAGAAGAATCACAAGAAAATGAAGCTGAAGTTACCTCACAGGAGAGAGATTCAGACACAGAGAAAACTTACAAAAGATACAGAGTCTTGAAAACACTTCTGCAAATATGAATGTGAAGGGTTTGAAATGCAGTTGTTAAAATCCAAAATCCCACTTCAAATTCAAGGGCTGAGATTTGTTCGTATTTTGTCATATGGATGGCTAAGATTTCTTCATATATTTTTGGAAGTTTTTAAAATATCCTAAGTTAACACATAGTAAAAGAGATAAAAAGTATGTCTCATTACCACCGCACCAATATGCATGTCTCATTACCATCGTGCCTTCAGCACATTAAATGTGCATGTGGTAGGATAAAGCAGATAACCCTCAGATTCCCCTAATCTCGCTCAGAAAACCAGGGGAATCAGAGGCAACTAATATAAGGAGATCCTATACCACCCGAAATGGCCAAGGTTCTCGCTTAACTTGTACCCAATTGGGGGCATCCACCAGGGTTCTCGCTCAACCTTTACTCGACCAGGGGTATCCGCCAAGTTTTTCGCTCAACCATACCCGACCGAGGGCATCCAAGAAAGAACGTTCCTGGTCAGGCCTCAGTCACTCAATTGGCTTCTAATCAAATATCCTGACCGAGTTGAATACCAAAATAACTTATGTCATGGGTCATACGTATAGCCATTTCCTGGCACCTTTCAAGATATACGCCTACAAAAGTGCTGTTGTAAATAGTTGTCCTCTAACGGTTTGGCTAACCAATTGAGGAATCAACCTTGAGATCTACAATAACAGGTGGCATCATCCAATTAGACAAGAGGATATGATCACATGTAATTCACCTATACCAATTTACGTAATATTTCATTTATATATTCATTTCAGTCACAAGTACACAGATACAATACTCTTACTTTACTGAAACTTTGCCAAATTATTTTCTCAATTCTCTTATTAATTTAAGTATCGGATATTTTTTAACAGGCACTACATCAGTGTACTTCACAGCATTCCAGGCTTCGTTTGGACTTCCAGAGGATACGAATTTACTGATTTATCGCTTATGTATTCAAGAAGAAAATAGTTATTAAAAACAAAGGTAAATTAACTTTTTATTTGACATTAAATAAAAAAAGTAATACTATAATAATATTTACACAATAACTTCTTTTATTATTTATTAAACATGAAAAATATTAAAAACAAATCTAATAACTCATTCTAAAAAGTCATTGAAATCTAAAATTTTTATATCATCATACTTTTAATAAGAAGTGTTATTGTAATATTTAAATATTTCAATATTGTCATTAATCAGAATAACAATTAAAGTTTAGTATTAATAACATTTATAAAATAGAAAGTGCTACCATTTATCTATATTTTGGCATACTTTAAACAGAAGAAAGAAATTAAAAATTAATAGTTTTATTGTTTTAGTGACATTTGTTTCCACATAATTTTCTCTTGAGCCAAGGACAAAAGTGCCAAACAGACTTGAGAATTTTGATGTTTAACTGTTAAGTGCTGTCATGAAAGTGTTGGTTTTGCATCCCTTTTTTTTTTTTTTCTAAGTAGGTTTGATTTTACGTTACAAATCATAATTACACTCTTTCTTTTTAGATGAAATGTTGCAAACAATAATTACACTTTTTGAAAACGTGATTCCATGAAATAATATGAAGGAAGAAGAAAAATAAAAGAAATGTTTTAATCACAGAGCAACCAAACAGCATCAAAATTGTTTTGTTATATCTGTCTTCCTTCGACCCATCATTTTCAAATAATAATATTTTGAGTATAAAAGGTATACTGCTCATATGGTTTTTTTAAATGTCTTTTTTATTTAATATACATATATAAATATACATTTTTCTCTATTAAAAAAAAAAAGCACCAATTGCTTATTTTGCACTCGAAACAAGTAGTATTATACATTAACCCACTTTTTTTTTTTTATTTCCATTTGGTATAGTTGTAAATTAAATTTAATTTTATACTTCAGTGTTATAAGAACAAACCAAATCAACGCATTTTCACATATAAACCAAATTTATAATAATAATAATAATAATAATAATAATAATAGTGTGAGAAAATTTTTACCTTACATGCCCCCTCTTCCAATGCGGACATGCATGCAATAAAGGAGTGAAATAAAATAGTCAGGGCGTCCCTGACTAGGAACGCTTTGACGTTCAAGTTAAGAGCAAGTAAAATCACATATAAACTGATATACACATATATATATATATATATATATCAGTGTTGGTTTGTGTGATACACGAAATTGTATAATATTTTTTTAACTAAAATATAATGTTAAATATATTATAAAGTATTTTAATAAAATTATATAATTTTATGAAATAATTATTGAATTATTTTTTATAATTTTTTTATTTGTGTTAATATTACAAAGTCGATAGATTTAATCATAGTCAGGTTTTTCATATGAACACCAAAAGTTTATAATTTACTAAATTTTGATTTGACCTAATCATAAAAATTAAAATTTGTTCTAAAATTTATATTAAACCACAAACTTATCTGACACTTGATCTCTTTTTTATTTTAAATCTGACACTTGATCTCTTTTTTATTTTAAATTGTTTGTTAATTTTAATATATGCTTTTATTTTTTAATTCATTACTCAATTTACCAAATTACCTTGAGTTAGAAATACCATTAATCTTAATTTTATTAAATTATTTTTTGACTAGTTTTATAAAAATAACTCAAACTAAAAATATTATTTTTGTTAATTGTATGTTGTAATTTATAAAAATTACTCAAATACTTGGTGTTATTAATTAGATTTTTAACCGATAGTTAACATGACTAATTTATTTTTAAAAGTGAGCTTAAAATTTTTGATTTCATAAAAATGACTTAAATTTAAAATATTACTATTAATTTAAAAAACAAGGTACCAATTTAAATTTAAAATTAGAATTTAGATAAAAAAATCAATCTCAAAACTAATTTTATTTAAAGATTTGTAAAAATAAAAAAAGTAGAATGATGAATATATAGAGTGCACGTAAGATTTAATAATAAATTTTTAATTAGTTTTATAAAGATAACTCAAATAAAAAAAATATTATTACAAATCATGTGTTTTATAAAATAAAATTAATATAGTCAATGTGACAAATTTAAATTTAAAATTATTTAAAAAAATAACTACTTATGACCCTAATTAATATTCGATAATTTTAAATTTTAAAAATACTACAAATTGTTATGGGGAAAATAACTTAATTATTATTTAAGCTTTTTTTGTGCTCTTTAATTTAATTTTATTTTTAATTTGTGTTTTTAAATTAATTATTAACATATTTGAAACATGTAAATTTTACAATTATATTATAAGTGAGTTCTTTCCTAAAACCCATAAGTTAATTTATATGAAATTTATAATCAAGTGAGTCCCTTTTCGGATTCGGAACCCAAGCAAGTGGAACCTTTTTCAAATCTCATGAGTTCTTTAAAATTTATTAAAATAATATATCACAATTCTATTGCTTTATTGGCAAAAGAAAAGATGGCGTAGTATGTTCTAACGATATGAGATAAAGAAATAAAAATTTTGTGGATAAGAAGAGAAAAAAAAAAAAAAAAAAGAAGAAGAGAAAAGGAAGGAATTTTAAAAATAATTCAAAAATCTATTAAAAAAAAAAAGAAAAAGTGGAATGGAAAGGATAAATGCATGCCATGTAAGATGAAAGTGAAGGAGAAAAAGAAAGAGAAACTACATTATTTTAATATCATAGTGTAAATATGTATAGAACCCTTTACTATTAGATGTAGAATGCCTAACGGGCACTATCTTAATTTTAGTATAATGGTGATAAGTAAAGTATTAAATACTGATAATAATGTAAACTTTAGAGTTGGTGAAAAAATGATTTAGTGACCTATTTATGAAATATTATTTCGATCTTATCCAATTATACACTGAGTGTACTATATCAAGTAACTATCAAACTATTTAATCTTAATTTAACTATAATATAACCTTTATGCCAGGGTGGCATATTTTTTAACCGGAAAAGTTCATAAACATTTTATGATAAGGGAGCACGTGACAAGTTATTTTTTGTTCGCACAACAATAATAAATTTTTATGTCATTTGGAATTTTTATACACTTCAAATGACATAAAGATTAGATTATTCAAATGTTATTTAAATTTAACTTCTGACAAATGAACAAATCAATTTTGAAATTCAACAACAACAGGAAGGATACCGGCAATCACAATTCAAGCTTTGAAGTTCTCTCTTAAATACAAGTACCAATTTCCATGCTTATATGCACATATTTGTATATGTTGAAAACCAACCCCTCCACCCAAAAAAAAAAAAACAGCTTTCTTCTAATTTACCAAAAATCAATTTCATCATTGATTTAACTTTTTGCCAAAATTGAAATAGAATCCAACAGAACTCTGCCTGTGCATTCGCAGAAATAAGCGCAAGTCCCTATCTTTGTCCTGTAAACATGCGTAAGCCTTTACAACATATTCAAACTCGCGGCCATACATATGAGAGGCAGTGGCTGCTTTGAACGCTAGGAGCTTCAAATCACCTGTGATCAGTAAGAGTGAAAAGGAACATCATTTTTCATCCCTTCAAAAGATGGAATTAATCCTCATCGAAGGAGGCAACTAAAATAATACCTGATTCGATTTCCGACGTAAGAATGTTCTGGCTGAAGTGCCGTGTTAACCACCACCTACAACGAAACCTCCAGGTCTCCCCCGATAATCCATCTGTAAATATCTTGGGGATTCTGTTGAAATGAATAGAGTACCGTCGTTGTTTCTCACCTTCCTTGCTATTATTCAAATGCATTGACATTCGATCCTCTTCACAGCTATAAAGCTTCAGAAAACAGGAGGCAAACTCTTTCCACGTATTGCATTCTGCGTAGGCGGCATCTAAATGCAAAGCTATCATCTCTAACAGTTGTTGAGGGCCATAATCCCCTGCAAATATGAAAAAGAACACCCCTAATAATTTTTCTATAGCAGACAATTAGCAATTCTATTGCCTGACAAATTTAAAAAAAAAAAATCATAAATTCTATTTGTTAATTAATTATTAAACATCAGTTTAGCAATCATACGTGGTTACTAATCAATACACCTTCCAGTGGCTTCTGAAGAGAGGGGGGTTAGCAATTCGTCGAGCTTTTAAACTTAATAGTCATAGCTTTAGAACAGAAGGAAATATTCAAAATAACTAATCCAATAGATAGAGACAAGTCACAGTACCAAGCAGGAAAAGCATAACAACAGTTAGACATGACACCTCATCTAGACTATTAACAGGCATGGAATTTTAAAAAGAAGTAACATACCATTCTGATACATGCTTATGAGCTTATTCAACGAGTGGCTACATGTTGGATCCTTCTTCAAGATATCCTCAAGGCAGGTTGAGAGCTTGATACAGTTGGCACTATCAAAATGCTCCAATAACCTAGCCTTCGCTCTACACCAGTTATAAAGAAAGAATAAAATAAATAAAGCAATCAATAAAAATAAATAAAATAAGTGCAGTGCTAGATTGGTGCTTTACAGGAGTAAGACAGACCCATAAAGAATCAGGTGGCCTCCAACTAACATATGCCAAACCATTTATGTATTTAATCTAGCTTATGAAATAAATATATTCGAAAAAAAGTTAAGGCAACACCAAAGAAGTTGAGAAGAGCTCATTTAAGATGGTTTGCTCATATCCAATATAGTCCTAGATATATACAACACTAAAAATGAGTGATTGGATCTAAGTAGAAGGGGTAAAAAGATAAAAGGTAGAGCTAAGATTATATTGACTGAAATTGTGAACATATACCTAATTTCAAATAATCTCACAGAAAACATAACCCATGACAGCAACATATGGAGGAAGAGGATTTATATACCTGATCCAACTTGTTTGGAACTAAAGCTTTTTTGAGTTAGCTTAGATTATATTGACTTAAATTGTGAAAATATACCTAATTTCAAATAATCTCACGGAAAATATAACCCATAAAAGCAATATATGGAGGAAGAGGATTTATATACCTGATCCAACTTGTTTGGAACTAAGGTTTTTTAAAGTTGAGTTTATGATGATCTTTTGGCCTCAATAATTACACGTGATCATAACAAACAAATAGTTTTTTGGTCTCATATGTATGCTAATTGAACTCATTTTTGCAGTGGATATGATAGATGAACACACCAGCTGCAACACCCCCACCAAAAAAAAAAAAAAAAAAGAGAAGGATAAAAAATAATAGACCTACTCAAGGGAGGGTGGGTTGGATTAGAAAGAGAAAGGGAGGTAGAATTTGCCTTATCAAACCCTATAACTACTAAATCCAACTCAAATTACACTTAGATGATAATCACAGATTCAAAACCCATTTATTACACAATTCCCAAAAGTTACCAGCCACATTTCCTTTATTTTTTTAATCCAAGAATAACGTCTCTGATAATTAATTTCGAACATACAGAATAATGGAAAAGTAAAGAAGATTCATTGTGAAACAACCTAAACAGATTTAAGTCCTCTGCTAATTGCACCCTTACACGACCATAGGCATATGATTAGCTAGCATGTGTCTCAAACATCAGTAAGTTCATTACGTGCCATTAGGTAATTAAGTCTTCTGCTAATTGCACACCCTTGTTGTACTGCTGGTAAATATATGATTGCCCGCCACAAGTCTCAAACATGTTAACATAGAAGGTAATTTGCACAACTTTGTTAAGGTCAATGCATGTTCAGTCTTTCTGATTGACTCTAGGCCAACTGTAAGTTTTCACAACTTTATTAAGATCAGTGCATGTGGCAGGGCAAACGGATGCCGAGCTACTTGGCACACAATTTGGCAACAACATTTCAACTGGCAAACCCAACTGCAACCTTGTCAACATTACTGGTTCTCTCGCAACTGCTGCAACCCAACTAGTAGATTAGCTTCTCTAGCAAGAATTTACTTTTTTCTTTTTCTTCTCACTTCCTCTATTAATTAGTGTTTTTACCCTTTCCCCATGACATATTTTCTATTTTTCAGCCTTCTGACCCTTTTTTTACAGGTAAATATTATTTACTAGGGGAAGGGGGTTTGTATGACTCAAAACCGTGACCCTTCCTCTGCCTGGGTGTGCCTTTTCCACTACAACTAACCCCTTTCACAGAAAGACAAAGGAAACATTACCTTAAAGGGAGTGCTGTCTCTGAACTATGACCAAACTTCTCAAGCTCATTTAGTGCTTCATCAATATGATTCTCAAGCAGCAGCATCTGGTAAAAGGACAATCCTACCCGTGTGAAAATATTGTAACTCAATCGATGAGGGCTGCCACACTTGTTCCATACATATAACAATTACCGTATTGAAGTTGAAAATTGATAACAATGGCGAACAGTTATAAATATTTGAAAATTAATAACGACGAACAATTATAAATTTTTGAAAATTGATAACAATGACGAACAATTAGAAATTGAGTGATGTCAAAGAAGACCTTTATTACTTAAATGATGAGGGGGGAAAAAAGGAGAGAGAAGTTGAAGGTGAAACTGGTACGGGAAGGCCTTGCCATTTACAGCCAAATACATAACGTAAGAAATGATTCAAATCAATAAGCTGCTCAATTAGTAGAAATTATCCAAACTTCATTTTCTTGAAGTCATATGCAATTAAGAATTGAATGGATGAAGTGTTGTCATGCTCATAAATAACTACATCCTCCTAGACGATTCTTAATAAGTGGTTACAAAAACTTACAGTATCTCTTCTTGATGAGATAAAACTTGACTGTATTGTCATCAACTCTTTCTGTGGTACAAAATTTTGTGACCCACCAAACCCATGGGAAGAATAAGGGTGACAAGGAGAACCTTGACACAACCTACTACAAATCTCTTCCCCCCCCCCCCCCCCAACAAATAGGACATGGCATGGCACAAAACTATGATTGCATGGACCATCTGTGCCAAACATAATGATGATGGTGGATCTGCCAATGATGATTAATAGTAATGATGGTATGGTTTGGTTTGGCCTTAACAAAGGGACCTAGAACACTTGTAACGTAGCAGATGCCCAAGTTCACAATATTACCTCAGTAGGGACCTTGCTGAGTCAATGTAACAACAGCCCATGCCATGTCAGTTCCACACTCGTCCCCCACCAGGGGGCATCTTCCTGTGGGTCTATCACTCCTAGTGCTCCAAGTGATTTCTTGGTCACAGCAAATCAACCCATCTGCTAGGAGCCCTGTGCGATGCTAAGGAGACCTCGACAATTCGCCTCTTACAAATGACTACCACCCTAGATTAGGAGCAAGGCCCAATCAGTGATGAAGGCAACTAGGCCCTGGGAGGCCATGAGTTTGGGAAAAGACACTTGTACTGTTACACGTAAATTTTTGGGTTAAAAATTTCTATATTATGGTTCAGCCCCTCAAAAAATTTTAAAAATTGCAAAGCTTAGTTAGGAAAATCCCACTGGTGCATATAAATTTTTGGGTTAGAAACTTTTTATGCTATAATCAGTTCAAGAAAACACTGTTAGTACATATAAGTTTTTGAGTCAAAAAAAAATAAGCTGTAGACTAATCTCCCCAAATTTTGAATATTTTTTTAATTGTTATATGTAGTCCAAAATTTGATAGCTTAGCTAATATTACTATCTATACATAACCCAATCCATCACTTATTGTTAATGACACATAGAACTAAAAGAAAACAAAGGCAGCCCAAAAATATAAATGTCTCCAAAAATTTAAGCATATAAAAATATTTTTAAAATTTTAAACCCATTACATACACCATATAAAAATATGTTTACCTGTATCAAAGGAAGCAACGCCTCGTATACTGGAGGTGTTGAGTGAAGAGCAAGTCGTAAATGCTTAACTGCATCCTTATAGTAGCCATTTAGCATTTCCCTATGCGAATAGATGAATTCTTCCAAACTTTCATTTGATTGCGACAATCGTAGTGGCAACAACCATGAACCCAAGCCTTCACAAGCAAAGAAAGAATTGAAATTCAGTATTATCATAAATGCCCATGAACCAAGTACATAAAATCTAACAAGGTCCTAAAGCCTAAAAATGCCTAACAATTTTCTTCTACTCTTTTTTCTTTTATTAGTAAAAATATATTAGAAAGCATCAAGGGGGATGCTATCAAAATACAAAAACAAATGGCCAACAAATGCCTAACAAATTAATCAGAAAAGAGAGAGTTATTTGTTGTTAATTAAAAATTGCAACCTCAAAAAGGTTAAGGAACTGCCTTGTTTCTTTACTAACAAGGACAAAACGCTCTCAAAACAGCCATCCAAAAACAATTTCTATTGCTATCACCATCACCTCATTCACATCCTCCAAAACCACAATGTCCATCCATATGGCATGACCACATATGAAGCCCTAGCAGTAGCAAAGTCGTTATTGAAAGGGACTTGCAAAAAACACTAAACCCAGTAGCAGTGCATACAAATAATACACACACAAAAAAAAAAACTTTCAACTGTGGTTTATCAATATAACAGAAACCATGTTATTCAAATATCAAAAAAACAAAATGGTAATACTCAAAGGTCTTCAGTCTCTGGAACTAAACCTCCAATCTTCAGTTGCAGTCCTCTGATATGCTTTACTCCAGATATTATGGAATCTCAAATCTGCAGCTCCTCAAGTTATTCTCTCTCTCTATCAGAATTCTAATATGAAAAAACTTGTAATCCTAACTGTTGGAAGAGCTCATATACAAAAAGAATACAATAGGAACCCAAGGATAAATTACTAATCATAACACTATAGAATTGTAATTACACTCCTGGCCATATTTGAAATTAAATTTTGAGTTTCACATTATTAATATTTATATATCTCCACATTAATATTGCAGCTACCCACTAATTAAATTAAATCACTGAAAATTTAATTCAATTGGCATATTAACTTCCTTGAGACCTACCAATTAACTTATTTGACATATCAGATTAAAAATCCATCTTTAAGGTTTGATTCGAACAAAACTTATAAGCTTCCTCAATAGGGTAGCATCAATTCTTATATCGGGACACGGATTTCATCAAAAATTAATATCCACTATATAAATAATATCATTACCCAATTCACTGAGTGTATTGACTCACAAAGAATCTCACTCTTCTGTAAATTAAAACAATAAACACTATCTATATGTGTCTATTAAAAATGTCCGAATTAAGAGCTTATAATAATAAGCACGAGGTATTAATTATTTTTACAAAGCCAATATAAAACAATTATCTCAAGTCGGTCCAATTCAATACACAATGTACTAGCACAAAAAGTCGAACTATACCATTTCCAAGTCACGATAGGCATATTAAACCTATGTGCTACATTTTTACTAATGATGTGTCTAATTTTGTGTAAAAATGTGAACCATGGACTTATATTCTATAAGAACCAGAGATCTGATCTTTCATGTATAAGCTATACTTTACACACCAGATCACCTATTATATAAAATAAAGGACACATACACAAACATTGAAAAAATAACGTTTGCTTACGTAGATTCTCATTAAAATGAAATAAGTGAAATTGCAAATAAATACTAAAATCATTACAAAAACATGTCTATTAATCTATGTTCCCAACAATCTCCCACTTAGACTCAAAGCCATGCTGCCATAAATCTCACTCCCATGCCTTCTACATGACAATTAGAAGTATTAGAATATTCTATATTATGTTATCAAATATTCTTTATATACATATATTAGAATATTCTATATCTTAGTTTTTAGCAAGTATTTAGGTTTATTTTGTTATGTAAATCATTACTATACATACCACTCATTGTAAACTTAGTTAAAGGCATCTTCTTAAACTTTATGAAATATATGACAAGATATAGACATTATATTTCCTCTCCAATTCTATTTTCCTTGTCTTCTATTATATTTCATTATGGTACCAAAGCCTTACTCAGAGTTTTTGATTTTTATGGTATAGTATCATTCTACTGCACTATTTTGCATCAACATAATATATACAGAGAATTCTTTCATCTTCTATTTCAACATGGTATCAAAAATTTCTTTTCAGAGCCTTGCTCTGACATAATACTACCACAACTATCGCAGAATTCTTTTCTTCCATATTCTTAAGTATATCAGAGGTTTTGGTATTTTTTCTTCTTACCTGGTGTTTTTCTTTTCAGAACCTTACTCTGCCATAACACTACCACATCACCACAACCACCGCAAAAACCTTTTCTTCTGCACTCTAAACCAGTTCTTAGTGTTTTTTCTACCATTCTGATTTTGATTCTAATACCTGTTTCTTCGTATTTCATCGTCTTAGTACACTTTTTATTTAGAATGACATTTCAACATTATATTTTCATCCTATTCACAGTAGTACTATTCTTGATGAAATCAATTATTATACACTAACAAATATCAGTCTTTTTTACTAGTCGTAAACTCTGGAGAGCAAGGTGTTGTTGTTTTTCTTTTGACATTTTGCAATTTTGTTTTTCTTGTTTCATTTTCGCACACCGTATATTCTATTTGTTTATTTTTTGATATTCAATCTAGAAAATAATCATACCAGTGGCAACTAAATTTCTTCAAAAATTCACCGTCAAAACTTTCATCGCCACCAGTAGCCACACAGCTCCAGATTCTATATTTACGACCTTTTCTGCTATCCAGTTCAGTTGTTTTTGGAACGCTCTTATTTTCAAACGCAAGTTGGTTTACCACCTTGAGTTTGATAAAAGGTGTTAGTATTCTATATTAATGTTATCAAATATTCTTCATATACCTGTATTAAAATATTCTATATCTTATTTTAGTAAGTAGTTAGCTTTACTTTGGTATATAGATCATTACTATACATACTACTCATTGTAAGCCTATTTAAAGGTCTTTTCTTAACCTTTATAAAATATATGACAAGATGTAGACATATTTCCTATCCAATTCTATTTTCTTGTCTTTTATTATATCTCATCAAGAAGTATTAACCGGTAAGCTCATTGTATAATGATCTGCTAGGTTGTTTGCCGATGCAATTTTAGTTACTGTTGAAATAGCTTGATATACATTGTTAGGTCCATTTCCTAACAGCTTAAGCTTTTAGGATCATTGATGACTTAACATGATATCAAAGCTTTGATTCCAGGAGGTCCGAGATTCGATTCTTGTTATTCCCCATTTATTGTTGTACACTTGTTTACTTGAGTTGGTGCACCTTATTTGATTTGGTTTACTTGTCTCTATTCCACGTGCAAATTGGGATTGCATGTGAGGAGGAGAGTTGAAATAACTTGATATACATTGTTGAGGCCATTTTCTAACAGTTTAAACTTTTGGGACAATTGGTAACTTAACAGTTACCACCACATCAGTTAAGGCACTCAATAGTTTTTCTCCACAGAAGGTCAAGAAAATTAATTTTCTGTTTTCCCAGAACCACCACTTTTCAAAACACCATATGATCAATGAAGCATAATTACAACACTACCTGCAAGTAGTCCAAGCATTTTTTTCCCAGAACAAGCAAACTTGTGATATTTTAAAAACATGAGGTTTCTTGATAAAACACTGGAAACATAGTTGTCAAATTGCACAGCATATCACGTATTGCATTTTATGTGTTCTACATCCATCAATTCATCATCGGAGGAGTGCTTTGGGAGTCTTGTGCGATCGAAAAGTCCCCCTCAAGGTGAAAGGAAAGTATTATAAGGTGGCGGTAAGACCAGCGTTGCTATATGGATCAGAGTGTTGGGCAATAAAACATAATCATGTTCAAAAGATGGCAGTTACGGAGATGAAAATGCTAAGATGAATGTGCGGGATTACAAGAAGAGATAGGAGTAGGAACGAGGAGATTAGGGACAAAGTAGAAATATCATCGATTGAAGATAAAATAAGAGAAAATCGATTAAGATGATTCGGCCATGTTAGAAGGCGTCCAACAGAGGCACCTGTTAAAAGGTGTGAAAGCATGAAGATTGCCAGGAGTAGAAGAGGAAGAGGAAGACCCAAGAGAAGTTGGAAAAAAACTATTAAACATGACCTTGCCTACCTGGATCTAACGGAGGATATGGCCCTAAACAGATTTGATTGGCGTTGTCGAATCCATATAGCCAACCCCACCTAGTCGGAAAAGGCTTGGTTTGGTTTGGTTTTACATCCAGCAATTCATCATCCATTTTTACATACATACTACAACAATTATAACAAACTGAAAGAAATATTACATATGAAAAACGTATTAGCTGATTGGAACAAAATAACATACAGCCTTAGTTTCTTTACGTTATACAATAAGTTTCACAACTTGAGTATAATAAATGGTTTACGCATCTCATTTAGATTGTATGTAATTTGTTGCATCTTTTAGATTTTAAATTCAGATAAAAATGCCAAAACTTTCCCCTCAACTAAAATTCTGTGTCATTAAATGTCAGAAGAAACATGTTAATTACTCTTGCTAGTATAACATTATAGTTTGTAGGGAAATTCTCTCGGCTAAAATAAAAAAAAATGAGAGTCCTTATATGCTTCCTTATAGTTTGAATGGATTTAAATTGCTGCTCCTACCAACTAGAAGATAGTCAAAATGTGTGTGCATGAATATATGTGCTGTGTGAATCATGACTATAAATGTTTTGCAAACGAAAAACTGAATGATAGCAAAAGTCATGAGTCGTTACGTTTTCAGGAAAGCATTTCTCTAATTTTTATTACTTTGCAGTTTTTAACATAAACTGGCAAGTAAATTTTGCAAAGCAATTCAAAAGCAATGTGTTTTGTTTGTTAAATTCGGTGTCCAAAATATAATTGGGTATAAATAATTAATCTTATCGTTGTGGACGTCAGAGAAAGGCCAATAGTTACTGAAAGAAACATCATGCCAACTAGTAAGCTGACATCATACAAATGATTCAGAAAATTTGCAGAAACTAAAAATAAATACTTGAACTTGATGAAAGCCGAAGCATAAAAATGGTTCACAGCTTACACCATAAAAACAACAGATATTTGTGATGAGCATATTACTTTTATTTTTGATAAGTACTTGTCATGACCATATTACAAAAACTTCAATTTTTCGCTTTCTAGACTTTAAAAGTTCAATACTGCAAACAAATCTAAAAATCACACAAGCCCGGATCTCATAATCAATAGAACACCAACCAAAGAGAAATTGAGAATCAATCAACAAATGCAACAGTGTAATGAAGTATTGCCAGTGTACTTCACCAAAATACCCATAGTGATGACATGCACAATGAAACATCGCAGCTAGTATTTTATAGGGTACTTTTCCTAGAATTACCCCATCAAATAAATCCCATGTACAACAAATATTGAACTTAAGCAAGAAACTTCGAATCTCACCATGGGCATTGAAACAATATGCATATTGCATTTTGTCACCGTCATTAGGAAGAGAAGACTGACTATGTCCACTGTCCTCGGCAGAATACACGTAGAAGTCCCGTGAATGGTATTTTGAGGAGGTGAATTCTCTCTGAGGGTTATCATCCACCTCGATGAAAGCTTCTCTACGTTGGTGAACATAAAAATCTTGGGCAATGTCTTTGTCATTCCTAACAGAGGTTTCTGAATCAACTTGAGATGACAACTTAGCTTCATACATTTCAACTGTATCATGTCCCTCAGAGTTCTCAACTGGAGTGTTGAATCTTATTCCCGAGATCTCTGATTGCACAGGGGTATAAGAATCATTTGAATCTCTCAGCTGAAACTCTTTGGGAATGGTAGAATACCACAGCTGACAAAAAGTCAAGCCCACAACCATATTTGATATTGGGTCACTTCCAAATTCGCGTTGTTGCATTAGGCTGATAGAAACACCACCAAAATTAATTAATACAAATCCCTTCATTAATTGACCTCTCATGCAGAGCGGGAAACGTATCATCACCTTGAATTCAGCATAAAAAGAATTTGTCATTGAAAAAGGTAAAGCTTGACAGTAATGATAATGATCAGTGACTAGTGACTCACTCTTCCCCGATTAGCATATAAATTTTTTCATCCACATGCAAACTGGC
Source organism: Vitellaria paradoxa (assembly GCA_019916065.1). Lineage (NCBI taxonomy): Eukaryota > Viridiplantae > Streptophyta > Magnoliopsida > Ericales > Sapotaceae > Vitellaria > Vitellaria paradoxa. Next base: position 36,704,276 of record CM034234.1, read on the forward strand.
TGAACTGACTCATAAAACCTCAGACCAAAAAAAAAGAGACTTAAGGAAAACTTGTCACGAAATTGTTGCATAGAAAAAAAAAAAAAAAAAAAAAGACCAGGTTAATTTTTTGCATAGATTCAAGTTTCAATCCAATGCGGCTCCAATAAGTGTCATGAAAATTGACCTTTTGTAGTAACATGCCATATGGCCCATAACCATTCAAGCAGATTCAGGGAGCTTGGATGCCAAAAAGAGGTGCCAGCATCCAAAATCTTGCAAACTGGCGATCAACACCACTCAATTGAGACAAGATGTAAGAGTAACTGAGCAAACAACCACTACACAGAAGATTGTCTTACATATGGCAAGTTTTTTTTTTTTTTTTTTTTCGGCAGATGAATAAGAAATTTATAAACCTTAGAATTAAAAAAATAAATAAATAATAAATAAAAGCATGCCTAAGGCTAGTATATCCCATGAAAAAATGTTTATAAATTACCACTCCCAATTATGGGACTCCAATCAAGGTGTAAGGATAAGCAAAAATTACACAAAAAATCATACAATTGCAATGAAAAGTAAAGATGTGAATTTTGTTGTGCACACCTTTTGACTAATTAATAATTCTTCTTTACAATACAAACCAATCTCTGGATTTTTATAAAAATTAACAGGCTTAATTTCAATAGTAAATGTCGCATAACTATGAATCTTCAAAACATAATTTCACATTTCAAAAAATGATTTTACATCCTTTGCAACTTAGTTACTTGGAGCCTTGTATTCAGAAACTATTTTTCCTGACATATTTAAATTGGACAGAAAGGGTGGCAACAATGGCAAAATATTTATCTATGAAAAATGTTAGTGTGGTGTGGAATGTTAACCTTTGTTGATATTTTCATGATTGGGAAATAGAATTTTTTTTTCTAAACTTCTACAGTCATTCTACGCCAGAAAGGCTGGTGAAGGAGAGGATGGCATTATGACTGCATGTAAGTCAAGGATCTTTGGTGTTAAGTCCTTTTGCAATGCTCTTGAGAGTAAGAAGGATGAAGATTTTCCATAGAAGAATATTTGGAGCACAAAACTAAAGTAACCTTCTTTATGGGGTGATTAATTCATGGCAAAGTTCTTATAATTGACAATGTTATTGTTAAGAGAAGAACTATAGTTAATTGGTGTTGCATGTGTCAAAGGATGGTGAATCCATTGATCATCTCTTTATTGATTATTTTTTTTTAATGAATTCTCTTTATTTATTGTTCTTGGACAAAAGAATTACGGTAGTTAGTCCTTTCTCGTTTATGAATGCAATGGATTTTTCTAAAAGAGGCAAAACAGATTTTTGTAGCTCTGTGGGGTGCCCAAGTCAACAAAACCAGAAAGAAAAGAGAATGTTCCTCCTAGTCTAGGGTGGCCCACTGGGGGAGAAAGGAATAGAAGGTCATTTCAAGGCATTGAACTTCTGAGGCATAAATTGAAAAGCATTTTTGTCTATTTTGCAAAGATAGTTTATGTGGTTGTCGCACGTGCGCGCGGGGTTGGTGTTGTGGGGGCATATGGAAGCTTAATAAGGTGCTTTGTGTAGGGCTATTCTTCGTTAAAGTGTGGAATCCCTTATGCCTTTCTTAAATCAATAAATCATTTACTTTCACCAAAAAAAAACTGTGTATGGATTCATATCCTACATTTATTTTTTAAAACATATTCATAAACTGTAAGCAAAATTTCCTCCAACCCATTGGGCAACCACGCAACTGGCTTTATAATGTTGAGACCTAATTCACTAAAATGTAAGGAGTTTTTCTATTTTGTCAAACAACACAAAATAACTCCAACGTCAAGATTTGGGAGAAAACAAGGAAAGACATAAACCAGTACCATACCATATAGCAGCCTGATGAGCATCCTCAACAGTCCCTTGTCTTAGACAAAATAGGACGAATTCCAATTGAACTGAAAATCTATCCTGCCAACAATGAAAAGGTTGAAATACATTCTCAATGCAGCCAAGATAACATTCAAATGTTTGCAAGAAAATAGATTTCTACAACATTAAAGCATAGACACCATTTCAGTTTCAAACACAGATGTGGAGTACTACCTTGCAGTTTCAACCAAAATTAGAGATATGAACTGCCAGAATAATTTTTTTTTTTCCAAACAATCAGATGATGATGCATAAGAGTTTGTGTAAGTATGACTTCATTATTTGAAGTGGAATTTTCCATTACCTTTTAACTTTTAAAAACTACAATAGAATTCAGAAATGGATAAAAAGAATAATTAACCTACAACAATGGCTAAATATGAGAATTTAAACATCAATTTCCAAGATCCATATGTATAGGGTACTTGTCTAATGTGAAACTATAAGACAGTAAAAACTCTAGCATAGCTTGAAGCATGGCAAATAGACTACAGATATCTGATTGTATTCGGATTGCAAAATTTTGAGCGCAGAACTATACGTGGACTTCCTTAGGAATAGAGAAGTGAAAAACCTATAGTGGATAATTACTTTAATGTAAAAATCAGATAATGTCTTCATTTTTTGGTTGTCTATGTATTTATTTTTCTTTATATATAATTTTAGGAAAGCACTTTGACCAGCCATTTATAGTTCCAATCACATTAACCATAAATCAAAATAAGACAAACCCTCAAAACAAGTCAATGAAGAATGCTTCCGAAGGCAGTGGAAGAAAACAAAGGCATTGGAAAGAACATGTAATTTGCACTATGTGCTAGCCTTTCCAAATAGTATAACAAAAACTGCGCCACATACTAAGGATGTTACCAGGCCGTACCATTATTGCCGAATTTTTCATTGATCCGATCTTTTTCATCCAGATATCATAAATATGTTGGATCTTGGTTTTGTTGATAGGACCACTTTTTATATGCTTTAGAAGCTCCATTGCAACCTGCAAATTTTGTGCAATTGTATCAAATATAAACAACACTCACAATATCAAGACTCAAGACGGAAAAAGGAAAAAGGAAATAGACCAACAAATAAAGAAGCACGACTCTGATAAGAATCACCATAAATGTTATGAACTTCTAATACACACACACACACACACACACAAAATTAAAAATTAGCACCCATAGGGCAACAAACAAGGAACAGCCTGCTACGAAATCTTAGTTTTTGCTTCCCATTCTGAATGCCATTAAACATCACTCCACCATTTATCACAGTATATGATTTAAAATTTTCACAACACAACTGCATAATGTCCATTTTTCTCTAAGGTTTTGTATTTTCCCCGTGCGTTACTGGCTCTTGTTTGCTTTTCATACATAATAATAATAGTAGTAATAATAATAATTAAAAAATTGACCATTAAATGACATAAGGTTTAGGGTTTAAAGTTCCTATTATTCTTACCACCTCTCAAATTCCAAATCTTCCAAACAAACTGAATTCTCAGACGAATAGATAGTGTTACGTACATACCCAATATTTGGTGCGATTGTTTGTAGGAGACCTCTCTTTTCCTGTCCCCTTCAGAAGCACGCTCAGCACGCCGCTAGCTTCTTCCCAATCGTGTCTCCGCACAAGCCTGCTCAGAATGCCGCGTAATCTAGCTCGATTTTCCGGTCGTATATTCACAGAACCGACCACTAGCGTGTGCGATGGCTTCGTCAAAGACAATAAGCTTCTCTTCACAAGCCTCGACTGTGTGCGACTATTGGAAGCGTCTCTATCCTTCCTAGTTCCCTTGGCTTTTCCATTTTTGACTTCTTCAATCTGTTCTTCAATTGTTTTTCCATTCTTGACTTCTTCAATCTGTTCTTCAACTTCCATTGCAGAATTTTCAAATATATTTGACACCGCCAGTCGATATACAACTTCGCTAATAGCCGATAAGATTGTATGCACACATATATATGGAAGTTCGTCGGAAGAGGAAATCCAGGGCGGAAAAGGGGGGAGAACGGCCGCGCAGATGACGTCTCCGTCGAAGAAGACGACGCTGCGACTTGAAGTGGGTTTAATGAATCGGTGATTTTTTGTTTCAATTGCAACGATAAGAAGGCCTCTTTGGACTGGCCCCGTACAGCCCAACAGTCTGCGATTCGGTACGATCACCCCATCGGGGGGATTTTTTTTTTTTTTTTTTTTTTTTTGGCTCTAAGGACCTATTGGATGCAACGAAATATAACCTCCATAAATAATACATTCTTATAAATTTTGATGTGATATTTTTTGTTTGATTTAGGAAATAAAATTTTTTCCCTCTAAAAATTATATCCCTTTCTTAATCTTGGAAGAAGGTGTATTATTTTTGAAGATGGTTTGAGCTCACCAAAAATTATTCCCCTGATATGGACTAAATTGAATCATTATGCCCATTCTCATCCTCCTTTTCACCTACAAAATATATTTTATATTAGAAATAAATTCTTTTTTTCTAATGGAAAAATGTTTTAAAAAATTATATTAATAAAAATAAAAAAATATAATTTTTTTTCAAATAGGGGATTGTATGATTAAAAAAATATAGTTTTTCCAAATATTATTTTTTAGCAAATATAATAATATTATTTTTTAGCAAATTTATACAAAATTACGCATATATTGATATTTTTTAAATAAAGAGAAAAAAATAAGCGACTAAGGAAGTTTCGGATAAATTGATATGTTAGTGTCTAAGAAACTAATTTATATATTTTATAAAGTTTAATTTATTAATAACATAATTTATTTATAATTAATTTGTCTAAAATTAATTTGTACTAATTGGTTTTCACATTATATAATTAACATAAACATATAATTAAGTTTGGATAACTAAGTTTAATTTAATGGGTAACCAAGTTTGAGACATCACAAGGGCAAAAGAGTCATTTTGACTCTTTTTATCATCATTCACCTCCTCTTATTTATAAAATATCCAAATCAAGTCAAAAGTTATCCCCCTCCATAAACATCACATCAATGTGGGCCAACCCTCTAAAAATAATATCCCCCCTTATCTTATGCCTCTCTAAAATTTTAGCACCATCCAATCAGCACCTAAGGATGGTTGACTAGATTTTGGGATATGATGTAAAAAATTCAAAATTTATATAAATACAGTTAGTGAAATGCAGAATGGTATTACAGTTTTAAAATCATGACATCATTGCGTGATTCTTACCAAAAATGAGAGAAACACAAAACTATTTCGTGGTTTTAGCTAAGAAATGCAATACTATATCGTGATTTTCTGCCTTTACACCTACTGCAATCTGTTCATTCTCCCACCCACATCAACAAGATCAACAGTAATTTGTTTATTTTATCCCAACCACATCAACAAGATTAAAAACAATAAGCAACATTAACAATAAAACAACAAAAATAATCCTATATATACAATTAGAGAATAAAAAAACTAAAAATGACAGTTGTATATTAAACAATTCTTTATATACGAGTAGAGTATTTGTAATTCCATGTTTCACTTACTTGTTCACAAACCCAACAAATGGCAACAATATCATCAACAGTGGAGTAACATAAAACAATATCAAGCTATATATACGACTAGAGAATATAAAATTAAAATTTGTCAAGTTTAAATTAAACTTTTTCGGAACTATAAAAGAAAATATGTATCAAATATAAGCGTAGATGACTAGAAAATATAAATAAAAGTTATACAATACTTGTAATACTATTTTTCAATCAATTAATCATCTAAAGAGCAAAACGAGAATTGAGAATTCTATAGCCATAACAAAATAGGTAAATGTATTTAAATATTTATAACAAAATACTAATGGGTACTGCAGCTAAGAATCTTCCAAGTCTGCTCCTGGTTCCTACGTCTCTCTCCTAGTTGTGGTTGAGTCAGAGGCTCCATCAGTTGAGAGTGTTACTCGGTCCCCTGTACATGGCTGAAGGGCTCTTTCAACTATACATAACTCGAAATCTCCATCTCAACCTAATACCAAGGACTCACCCTCTTCCTCCTAGCATACTAAACTAGAGACAATGATCATAGACTACTTGATGGTAAGGTGAGTGTATCTAATAGGACAATGTCCAATGGCATAACTAACTGGACAATGTGTGGTGGCGACCACTAAGCAGGCTCAGTGATTACTATGTAGTCCTCAATGCTAGAGAGGTCAGCAGGTGCACCAAATGATGATATTGATATATCTGATTTCGAGGGGCCCACTCTGGCAAAAGTAAAAGGTTCATATCTGGTAAAAGTGGAAGGTCCATCTCTGGCTAAGGTTGATGGGCCGACTGAGCTAAACGGTCTAACTCTAGCTGAGCTTAACGGTCCAACTCCAGCTGATCTAAATCTCCTATCATCCCCTCAGACTCAGTGCTTCTCATTTAGGGCTACAACATTCCTTTAGGCTATCGTCCTCAAGATCATTGCTAAACAATATACGTCGTTCATATTAATGCAGCTGAAAAAATCTACTGCAAATTATGTGACCATAACAACAGTCTGTACCTGAATACATCATCTAACCGTATTAGAAATTAAACCATTCTAATTAAACAGTAGAACACAATTAGCTATGTTTCGTTAAAATAGTACTTACCAATATTTCCTTAGTGATAGCCACCAGCTGGGACCCAATGAGAAGCACATCACGAGGGGGCCCAATAGGATGCCTTGTAATTAACTCATACCACTGCATATACATACCACTATGATCCATTCGACCAGTAAATGGGTTAACAGTGACCAACCGAGCACACTGGTCATTCCACGTAATGATGTGATTAACATGTTGTATACTCTAGTCAGTACCTGCCTTGCCTTATCGGTCATTGGTATGTAAATTGTGAGATGAGTCACAAGCGATGGGCTCGTGCTGAACCATCCCAAACTACCGCAGCACGTGATTAAGCAAGTGCATCTCGACTATGTCATAGAAAATCAATAAGAATCTCACTTGCCATCTCTTAATCGTGCACTGGGATAGCTAGGTCTATTGGGTATGGCTGCCATATCATCTGGGAATCTGCTATTAAGTCCAGCTGGTCCTTGTACTCAAGTAGAGTACGTGCAGATGTCAATGTAAGGCCTATCCGCCATCTGTTTGCAGTATAGATACGTATATATTGGTGTATTATGAAAACAAGTAGCAGTTTTGCTAACATAGGAAAAGATGAAATACATTTAACGTTGTGATACCTACAGCTATATAGATCAGCCAGCTGAACAAATGGTACTATGCTGGCTACTGAAGGTGCCATAGGTGGTGCATCGAGTAGAGGTGCCACATCTGGGGCATCTGGATGAAGTGCATTAGGTGCTTCAGGCTGAGGTGCATCGACTCGTCAGCCTTGACATCGCACAATCAGGCGAGGTAAAGAAAACCTCTGTCACCCCCATATTTGTAAAATGACTAATAAACCAACTATCTTCTTCACCCGGGTCTGCAATGCCCCGCATATCTCCCAGTATAGATAAGCCAAACCTGCTCCTACCCAGCTATACTGACCAATATGATCCAAGTTGCTGACCAATGGTAAAGGACCAAGGGTAAAAACATCATCGAGATCATGTTACTAAACTTATTTGGGAACAAGCATCCTCCAATTAATATAAACAGGATCATATGGGCATGGCGGTGCACTAAGTCATCATCGGCATCGGTTCGGAGCTATCCAAAGTGCTATTGCAACTAGTAGATCCAAATGGCGCTGCCTCTGATAGCACTGGCAGGTGGGACTACGGCTAGGTGGCAGTAGATGATGTCAATCCACGCTTGAGGAGCATGAATCTCATTAACGCTAGTAATTACCATCCCATCAACTATCAACTCGATGATGGCACTAATGTCCTCTAGTATGATGGTGCATTTCCCGATCAACATATAAAAAGTGTGGATCTCCACCCTCCACCTCTCCACAAGTAGTGTAATCAATGGCCTGTACAACATAATGCACCCGAGGCGATAAAACACGTACACACCTGCCCTGACAATATAGTCTACAACTCGGGCATCTCTAGGTGGCTCTATAAGATCTCTCATAAGGCGCTAGCCAGTACGAAGATCAAGTACTGTCGAATCCTGAGCAATGAAAAATTTAAAATTAGTTACAAGCATTTAGCAATTATAAATTAAACATAATAACCAACTAAGTACACTTAGAACATACCATACCATCCCATATATCTGTAGACCTATGTCTGAACTGTGACCCTAGCATAGATGTATCAGGCAATCCTAACGATAACAAATGAGACTCCTAATTACCCGAGGGATCTATGACCTATACACGAAATGAAATAATTACTAACAATTCAGAAAGTTATCTTTTATCTAACTGAATAGTGAGAAAGTAGTTAAAAGATATACAAATTACTTAATCGATTGATGAGAAAACAATTCAAACTCTTATGAATTACATAACAAAGCAATTAAAAGTCTTACAATTACATAACAAAGTAGCAAAAAGCCTTACGAATTACATAACAAAACAGTTCAAAGTCTTTTATATTACAAAACTAAGTAATCCAAAACCTAACTAGCTTGGACGTTTTCCAGGGCAATTCCTCCTAGTATGACCACACCGTAGCTTAGTCGAACTTTTACTCTTTTCCATCTCATTCCTAATATGAGTCGACATTGGCCTTCCTTTCTTTCGCTTCAAAAATTGATTTGGGATAAATGTTGGGACATTTGGCACTTCCTAATATTTAGGATCATGTAATGGAATCGAGAGGCATATGTGTTAATATAAGCATCGATGCTATACTTCGATGAAATCATGGCCATCTAGTTATAATACGATTCCTCATAAACTACAATGATAAGTGAATAGGGGATCCGAGAATTAGTCCATTTAGCATATATGTTGCTTGATCTTTTAGGGATATCACCTATAAACGACCATTCCCATTTTACACAGTGCCCGACAGTTACCACGTATACACCGTCAATATGATTAAATTGAACAATTCGATGTCCTTGAGCACGTTGTTGATATTTACCAAACAAATCTAATACTCATGTTGGATGTCAAACCCCAACCCCTTGAACTGCCAGTAAAACTTCATTTTGATTATTGAATTATGTCATGACTTTGTAGAATGTAAACTGAGCACATGCTGCAGTAGGCAATGTTCTGGCACCTCATATGACATTGTTAAAACATTCAGAAATATTCATTATTACATTCCCATATCTATACCCTTTGTCATGACACATTGTTCACTTTTTCTTGGGGATCTCATCTAAATACTTCCATACATCATGATTAAGATCTTTAATCATTTCCATTATTGAATCAAACTTCTGAATCTGTGGAGTTTTTGCAGCATGAGACATCAGCTTATTTAAATAAGAGCTAAGAACTTCTTTTTAAAATTAGCCTCCACGTGCCTCAAACAAAATCTATGGACGGAATTAAGGGGTGCCCAGCCAGAAGTGAGGGTGTTGATAGTGTTGGTAATGCTAACATATCTAGCAGAAATCAAACAAGGGCCCCCCTATTTAGGACATGTCTTCTCAAGTTGCAAAGGAACCAGTACCAACTATCTAACATCTTTTTATCTACAATTGTAAAAGGTAGTGGGAAGATCTGTAGGTTAGCATCAATTCCTATAGCAATGAGCAACTTCCTCTTATACTTTCCATAAAAGTAAGTGTCATCTATTGTTATGATCGATCTGCAAAACTAGAAGCCGTCAATAGAAGAACTGAATGCCCAGAACACATACTGTAGAATGGCAGTACCTGTGACCGATCCAGGATAATAACAGTAATCCATAACACTTCCAAGATTGTATGTTTGCATTGGATGTAAAAATACTGGTAGCTTACTATACGATTCATCCCAGTCACTGAAACTTCTAGCAACAGCCTTCTATTTCACAGCTCATGCTTTGTTATACAATATCATGTATTGAAATTGGTTTTTCACTACTAGAGCCACAAAAACCAACTAAAACAGATGGATTTTTCTTTACCAATTCTTTTATGTGCATCACAATATTACTGGCATCTAACTAGGAGTGATCTTAATTCATTTGAACATAAGCACAACTATGAAGGCCCTTATATTTGGTAGTTTTAAATTGGCTATGTCTTCTCGATTTAGTAGCCCATAATTGCCAAATACAAGAAGTTTCCTTAAACATCATGCACCTAATAGCCCTACATCCTTGTATCCAACTCAACTGTCTGAAATCAAGTATTCATTTTAACTGAGTACGCCTTTAGTGCCTTGATTAATTCAATTTTGTCCTTGAAGATAACTCCAACACAAGGCTCCTCTATCTTAGGGTCTCAATTTAGGCAATAAAACCTAGACGTGGATGCTATAGTGCTTGGCTCAATCAAAGTTATAAACATTTACGAGGCAAGTTGATAAAAGCTATGCTCACCCTCTTCGACCTTCTCATTAGCATTAAGTCTAGCATTAAGGCCATCATTTTCGTTACCATTAAAGTCGACATTATTATCATCATCTAACCTGAAGAATAAGTCTTCATCTGCCATTATATGGTCCATGGTCAAAGGCACATGTGGTACAATAACACCTATTTGCTCCGCATGCTCAGCTAGTTCTCGAACTGCCCCCCATTCAACAAACTCTACATGCGAGGGACTGTGAGGCAATTGGAAATCATGAGAATTGGAAGCATTTTCTCCCTCAGAGTTAATGATAAGTGTTGCTTGCACGTTAACACCAACTAGTGCAAGTCGAAGAGACACAGCTGACGATACTTCATACTTTTATGTACAAGTTAACGTGCAACCATTTCAAATAAGCTATTGCATCCATCATTCCCCTAACCCTACTGTCATTTTTCACTTGAAATGGCCTGTAATGAGCTGCAATTCTAACAATCATTGACTACTGATATGTAACATTTATCTTAACTCAAACCTCTTTAACACCCATTCTATTACACAGTTTAGTTATTAGTTATTCATAACTTATAGTAGTAGCAACCTAAATACTCTCTTCATACTCACGATCATTGGACAATCCTTCAGTAGTTAAAGCTAGATTTCCACTCCAAAAGTAAAATATAGTCACGTATTGTTTCAACATCATACCTTCTGTTACAGAAATTACGAACTTAAGATTAGGAAAGCTGAAAGCATTAAATAAGAATATTCACTTTCAAATGGATGATACACATTATGTTATGTTTGGATCTTAATTCACTTATAATTCACTTATAACTAATAGGAAATGTAGGTAATCACATATAGTTTAAGAAGCTATTCTTATATAATCAAGTATTAATGGTCTTTTAAGCTATTAAATATATGTTATAGTATAGTTTTGACTACATTAATTATCAATATTATATATTTTTGAATTAAACAATGTAATAATTATATTTGATATAACTGCTATAATAAATTATATCATTGACTTTTATTAGTGTTATAATGTATTATATATTGATTTAATTAAATTAATTTTAATACATAATTTAATTACTTAATATAACTGATTACATTAAATTAACTTAATAGGCAATGTAGGTTATCAAATATAGTTTAAAAAGCTATTCTTATATAATTGAGAATTAATTGATCTTTTTATTATCATATATATGTTGTAGTATTGTCTTAACTACACTCATTATCAATATTATATATTTTTTGAATTAAATAATATAATAATTATATTTTATGTAATTACTTTTAATAAATTATATTGCTGACTTTTATTAATGTTATAATGTATTATATATTGGTTTAATTAAAATATATTTAATACATAATTTAATTATTTAATATAACTGATTACATTAAATTGACTTATTAGGAAACGTAGGTTATCAAATATAGTTTAGGAAGCTATTCTTATATAACTAAGAAATAATGGATTTTTTTATTATTAAATATATGTTATAGTATTATTTTGACTACACTAATTATCAATATTATATTTTTTTGAATTAAATAATGTAATAATTATATTTTATGTAATTGCTTTTAATAAATTATATCATCGACTTTTATTAATGTTATAACTTATTATATATTGATTTAATTGAATTATTTTAAATACATAATTTAATTACTTAATATAATTGATTATATTAAATTAACTTATTAGGAAACATAGTTTATCAAATATAGTTTAAGAAGCTATTCTTATATAATTAAGAATTAATGGATTCTTTTTATTATTAAATATATGTTATAGTATTGTTTTGACTACACTAATTATCAATATTATATATTTTTTAAATTAAATAATGTAATAATTATATTTGATCTAATTGCTTTTAATAAATTATATCATTGACTTTTATTAATGTTATAATGTATTATATGTTGATTTAATTAAATTATTTTTAATGCATAAACTAATTACTTAATATAAAGAATATAATTACATAATTTAATAAAGAATATAATATTAATATTATATATTTTAATTAGATTCAAAATTTTTGAATTATTTTTAATACATAATTTAATAGAGAATATAACATTATAACTTAATATTATATATTATAATTACAATCAAATTTTGATTTAAAGTATCCTAATTCTTTAAATAAAAAATAGTATTTAATAATTTTATAATAATTTAATATATTATATATCCTAATAACATGTAATAGTTAACATGTTCATCTAATATCAACTTAAGAAATTGATCATTCAACAATATGTTCAAACATAAAATGGTTATTTATTTTTTTTGTTCACATTATCAAAGCTATTAAATATAAATAGATGTACATGCAAAGTTATTCAAAATTCCAAATTAACAGTCACAAAATGTGAAATATATAACATGCAAATATGAAATTAACAATAGGTTCTCTCTCATACTTGAACAATGTACAATTTTATTTTCAAAACCCCAAATTAACATAATGTGACTTTTCATCTGGGAAGGAGTAGCAAATATTACCTTTTGTATCAAGGAAATCAATGGAGGTAAATGAAAAGGAGGATGAGACGACGGTCCGCAGAGAAGCGTGTCACCAGTAAGGGGGGTGCGTGAAAAAGAGGCAAGAGCTGGGACGGGGTGAGCTAGAGAGAACCTATTTCTATTTGAGACAGCGATCGAGAGCGAATAGCGAATAAGAAGAAGAAATTTGGGTTTTTAACTATAGTCAAAGAATCAGGATATGATATCGTGCTTTTTGGAAAATCGCATGATGACATTGTATTTTTTCTTTATGCTGCTGAAACTGCAAAATTGTTTCATATTTATCTGATTTTTGGCAAAAATCATGAAATGGTTTCGCATTTCTCTGATATTTGACAACAATCGCGTAATTGTATCATGATTTGAAAATCGCAACACCATTTTGTGTTTTCACTAATTGTATTTACACAAATTTTGAATATTTGACAGCATATCCACAAAATCTGGGTTAACCATCCATAGAACTAAAAAAATAATAATAATAGCAAAATAAAATAATCTTAGGTGGGAGAACAACCAAACCCAACTAGCATTCTAGGATTTGATTCACCTTAAAATCTCTAATCGCTTCTTATATATCTATATCTATATATATATATATATATATAACATGCATATATAGTTTTATTAAAATAAAACATTTCAGGTATATTATTGATCAAATTCATTTTTTTATCAGTTCAAAATTTCACGCAAATATCGTGTGATAAACGCAGATTGTATGCTATTTCGATATTAATTTAAAAAAAATAAACAAACAAACAAGCAACTATCTATTATACTATTTAAGATAATTAATTTTATTCATTAGGAGTACTTGATTGCCAATAAACCAAGAAAGAAAACTTTAATTTTTACCAAGTTTTTCTCATTTCCTCCAACAAAATTTCATCATGTTTCAATTTTATACTAATTTTTTGTAAAAATTAGGTGTCAATTGGTTTGTTTTTCTATTTTTTGCTTTCTGTTTTGTTTTTTTGTTTTTTTTGTTTAAAATTTATTTTTTATTTTGTGTTTTTGAAAATAAAGAAAATAGTTCAAAACTCATTTGATTACTTGTATTTACAAAATTTGTTTTAGAAAATAGAAAATGAGTTTACACATAAAATAAAAAATGGGAAAAAGTCATTTTGAGAGTTTTTAACCCAAAATAAGGAAAATTTCAAAATAAGAAAAATAGAATAATTTTTGTTTCCTCATTTTGAGATTTTTAACATATAAAACAAAAATAGAAAATAAAAAAGTAAATCTAATACCACCTTAGCCATCCAAATGTCCTAGTACCCCTTGGAAGAAGAATTATATACAAAGAAAGATTATACTTGTTAACAGTTAAATTTATTTATGTATAAGCTAAATATATATATATATATATATATATATATATATATATATATATAAGTTAACATTTAATTTATTTATATATAAGTTAGTCTATATAATAAAACATGATTTTTTTTTTAAAATGTTCCTCTTAAAAACTAAGATCCAACGATTAAGAATTATATTTTTTTTCATTTATCGATTGAGATCATTTTTATATTTTTAACTTCTTACTCAATTCTTATTTTAGTGGACTCTACTATCATCCATCTCGCAAAGCGGTTTGAACATTTTAAATTTTACCATATTTCAAGTATGAAGATCATATGCAAATCAAAACTGCCAACTTAAACTCTGCTCAATTATGATTTTTAAGAAGTTAAACCTTCTAAATTAAAACACCATAATTTATATTTTTTTATAGTGCTTATCAAAAATTAATTGTAGAGAAAGAGATAGACCAAAACACATGTAATAGTCGGTAGGGGCTAAAGTTTTGGAAAAAAATTAAAACACATGAATTAATATAATTTTCTCAATTTGAACTTTTTACCCAAAATTTCAACTATATAAGAAACTCAATATTAATTTTATTTAAAGTACCATAAGCACGAGTTATTGCGAGTTATATATATAATGTAAGGCTATAATGGTATAAAAATGCTTTTTAATTTATTTATTTGCAAAAAATATATGTAATTTTTATTTTATTTTAATCCACTAACATTTAGAAACTGCCTTAAAGGTAATTTTAAAATTCTTAATACTACTATATATTAATTAGCTTATTACACCAGTTAAACGTCAAATGATAGATGTGATAAATACTAGAATAACCTCATCAATTTAATATATGATACATCAACCATCCATTTGTATATTCAAGAGTTGAAAATGATGTATAAAATGGATAAAATAGCATAAATAAAAAAATATTAACTAATTAAATAAAGATATATATAGTGTGAAATCCTTGTGATTTTTTTTTTTTTATAAGGAATGACTTGAATAACGTTTTAACGATACCATCAAGCTATCCTTTTATGCTTGTTGAATTTTATGTATTTTTTTTTTTTACTTTGTTTGGATAGAATTAACAAATTTTTTTACCACGTTTGGATAATTATGATTTCAATTAATGGATTTGAGATTAAATTTTATTAAAAGATAAGCAATAGAGTTAATTTATATAATAATACATATTGATGGATTAAAATACAAATAAAAATTACATATATAATTACTTGTTAATGGATTAAAATATAAATTGTAAAAATAAAGAAACGAAGAATTATAATGAAGGGAAAAGAATTGTATTAAGAAGTTGTTTATAAAAGCATACAAAGAAGCCTTTATATAGGTCAAGACTAGAATTAGAATTGGAAACTAAAATAAGAATCCCATAATGAAAGGGAGATCCTAACTTCTATATACATACAAGATTGTATATTTTACATATGGCAACATATATATTTGATATTATGTGTCAACACTCCCCCTCAAACTTAAGATGGAAATGAAGAAGCCAACTTGAGTTTGAACACAAGTTCATGATGACGACCAGGAGGATGAGACTTGGTGAAGATATCTGTAACCTGATCAGCAGAAGAAATATAGGACAACTGAAGAGTGCCTTGCTTGATATGGTGACGAATGAAATGACAATCAATTTTTATGTGCTTCGTAGGCTCATGAAAGACATCATTATGAGCAATCTGGATGGTACTAGTATTATCACAATATAGATGAGTGCTACTGGTGAAAGAGAGACCTATATCAGCAAGAAGCCAGAGGAGCTCAGAAGTAGAGTTAGCAAGTGCACGATATTCAGCCTCAGTGCTGGAGCGAGCAATAACAGACTGTTTTTTACTTCGCCAAGAGATGAGTGAAGTGCCAAGAAAGAAACAATATCCAATATTAGAGCGACGATCAATAGGGGCACTAGCCCAATCAGCATCCAAAAAACCATGCAACTGTAATGGAAAGGATGAAAAAAAGAGAAGCCCATGAAATAAAGTACTCTTGATATACCTCAAAATTTGAAAAACAGCTGCATAGTGAGTAGATGCATAAGCTGGCTAACCAAAGTAATAGCATAAGAGATATCCGGGTGAGTCACAATAAGATAAATGAGACTCCTAACAAGCTGTTGATAAAGAATAGGATCAGACAAGAGTTCACCATCAGTTGGAAGTAACTTCACATTAGTCTCCAAAGAACTATCAACAATTTTATTATTAGTGAGACCAGCTCGAGATAAAAAGTCAAAAGCATATTTAGCTTGTGAAAGATAATATTCCTGAGAACTAGAAGTGACCTCAAGACTTAAGAGATAGCTAAGTTTACTCAAATCTTTCATTTCAAAATGTTGACTAAGAAATTGCTAAAGTTCATTAATCCCAAATAAATTATCGCCAGTTATAACCATATCATCAACATAAAGTAGTAGAAGAATGATACCAGTAGAGGAGCAATAAATAAACAACGTAGAATCATAGGCACTGGGTGCAAAACCTTACTAGGCAAGAACAGAACTAAACTTAGAAAACCAAGCCCGATGAGACTATTTAAGCCCATAGAGTGCCTTACGTAGTTGGCAGACTTTTTGAGGAGGATGAGCATATCTAGGATGAGGTGTCATGTAGAACTCATCAGTAAGATCACCATTAAGGAAGGCATTTTTGACATCCATCTAGAATAATGTCCATCGCTGAATAGCTGCAATGGCAAGTAAGGACCGAAAAGAAGTCAGGCGAGCCATCGGAGCAAAAGTCTCCTCATAATCAATGCCATACTCCTGAGTAAGTCCCTTCACAATAAGGCGAGCTTTATAAAGCTCCACTGATCCATCTGCGCGAGTTTTTATTTTATAGATCCATTTACACCCTACCACAGTTTTGTGAGGTGGTAAGTCATCCAGGTCCCAGGTATGGGTAGAAATAACAGCATTGAGTTCATCATTCATTGCTTGCTACCAAGGTGGGTCAGAACTGGTCTCGTGATAAGAGCGAGGCTCGTAAAGAGAAGCAATAACAGAATAGCAATGCTAATCTTTAAGATAGTGAAGAGGAGCTCTTACCCAGGTGGGATGGTGAAACTCAGGTGATGATAGAGTAAAAATAGCAGGAGAAGGCTCAAAAGCAAAAGGTGGAGGTGAGAAGTCCATAGGCGTGCTAGATGAGCTAGGTGAGGATAACAAGTGGTCACCTTGAGGGCTTGAAGAACCTGCATCACAAGGGTTAGTATTGAGAAAGAGAGTAATAGAAGAATCAGTAAAAATGGGTGAATGATAAGAAGGGCTAGAAGTAAGTTTAGATAAATGATGTTCCCAGAACTAAACATGACAGGAAAGACGGAGACGCTTGGAAATGGGATCATAACACCAATAGCCTTTTGTTCAATACCATGGCCAAGAAAACAAGGCTTTAATTTGGTATGCTCATATTGGAGAAGAAGGATAAAACAAGCACAATCAAAATTTTAAGGCACGAATAATCTGGTACTTTCCCATACAAACGCTTATAAGGAGAGCAATTAGAAATTGCGGAAGAAAGAACCCTATTAATTGTGTAAACAGCTGTGAGAGCGGCTTCTCCCCAAAAGGTTTCAGGTAAAGAAACAGAAATGAGAAGTGACTGAAGGGTATTTAAAATATGACGATGTTTCCGTTCAGTACGACCATTCTGCTGGGATGTATAAGAATAAGATAAATGAGGAAGAGACCCATTATTTTCAAATTTGTAAGAACAGAATTATCTTTATATTCCATATCATTATCAGAACGAAAGATTTTAATCTTGCGAGAAAACTGAGTCTGGATCATCTTGTGAAAATTATCAAAAATTTTAGGTAACTTAAATCAATTATGAAGTAAATAAATCTAAGTATATCTTAAAACATCATCAACAAAAATCACAAAATAACGACTTCACCCTTTAGTGGCAATAGGAGCAGGTCCCTAAATATCAGAATGAACAAGATCAAAAGGTGCAGTAGAACACTTTTATTAAATGGTAAAGCAGTTTGTTTCCCTAATTGACATGGTAAACAATCAAAAAAAGAAAAATCAATAGGACCCAATTGTCCTTTTGACGCTAACAAATGAACACTAGACACTGAAGTATGACCAAGACAAGAATGCCATAGTCTAGAGGTGGTGGTGACAGCCACAACTAGTGGAGAAGCTGATGAAGAAGGACTTGGAAGATGCAAGGAAATAAGCTCAAAGAGGCAACCAACTTTATGCCCTGTCTCAATCAATTGGCCCGTCTGAGAATCCTGCACAACACACACACATTATTAGAAAATTTTACAATGTAACCAAGTTCAACAAGTTGACCCATAGAAAGAAGATTTAAGGATAACTTAGGAACAAGGTAAGTATTAGGTATGCAAAAATTATGATTACTGATAGAGCCAACATGACTAACTGACATATGGGAACTATTAGCAGTATAAATTAATGGGCTTGTGAAAAAGATTGCTTATGAGAGAGTAAGGAAGAGTCAGAAGTCATGTGATTACAGCAAACAGAATTAATATACCACGGGGACACAGACATACTTGTGGCGGCAGACAAAGCAGGAGAAGAACAGGTGATAACCTGGTGGACTATCGCCTCAACATTAGTAGCAGTAAGGGATGAAGGAGTGACAAACCTGGGTGCCTAAAAGAGGATGCAATACCAGTTTGATGACGAGGCTGAGATTTGGAGTGCTTAGCCTAGAGTTTAGGGTAGTCACTGATAAGATGATCTTCCTTTTTATAATAATTGCACCAGACTTAGTTCCGTTTTGAAAGTGCAGTAGGAAAAGAAGACACGGTAGAGACGGCCTGAGTAGGGGTGCTAGCCGTGACTAGGTCTGAGGCCCGTAGTCGAGGAGTCTTCTGGCAGGTATCCTCAGAAAGAAGCTCAGTAAGAACAATTTCAAGGGATGATAGAGGAGAGCAATGCAAAAGAGAATCTCGAGTATTCTTAAATTCATCTCGAATCCCTATCATAAAGTGAATAAATTGGCGTCAATCTCTATATGTTGCAAACAATTTGATAGACTCAGCATCTTTAAAAGAAGAATCAACTTGAGAGAGCTGATCCCAGAGACTATGAACTTGGGCATAATAGTCGACAATGGACTGTCCAGGCTCGTCGCATTTGATAGAGCTTAGATTCCAATTGGAATTGTAGGGCAACTTCACTAGTGCAATTATATCGATTGGCTAGAAATTCCCAATAGTGTGAGCATTCTGAAACTTAGGTAGAAGACTTTGAATAGTAGGGCTAGAAGTATTGATAAACCAAGAAATAATTTTACAGTGAGTGCTGTCTCAATCCATGATACAATTGTTAAACTCTTCTTATGTCTCTGTGTCTAATTTCTGAGGTTTGAGACGTTCACCAGTAACATACCTCCAGAGTTTACACTCAATAAAAAACACAAATATTTGCTGAGTCCAAATATTATAGTTGGAACCATCAAGAATAGTGTCAATTGGGCAAACGACATCAGTTTGAGAAGCTATGATGAATAAGTAGGTTGAGAATATAAAATTTATAGAAACGGAGGTCCAAATCAAAATCGGAATAATCAGAAAGCTTAGAATTGGTCTGAACCAGTCTAAAAGTGCAATAAAAGTGCTTGAATCAGAGAAGAGAGATTCTGCCTGAATCGAACTGGTCTGAAATGGAGTGGACTGCAATTGAAGTCAACTGAAAATTTGCAGATAAGATGAGCTGCAGGTCTGGAACCGTTGAGAAATAAAGTTAAGTGGCTTCCACGTAGAGCGATTGAGAAACAAAGCCGTAGATCTGCAATTGAAGGGGTTACTAATGCAATGCCACACGTGCCTGGATTGACAGAAGAATTGATAGCACCTTGTGGAGGAACCAAGAGACCAAAGCTTGAGACGGGACCTAATGAGGTCATGTGTGGGGAGGAATTGAATATGGAATTTCACGTGCAGGAAGAGATGAATCAAGTTCTGGGAAGAAGGAAAAAAAAAAAAGAAATCGCAGCTCTTAGAAATCCCGAACAGAGCAAAAGTGAAGATTATCCCAAACCAGAACTAGAAAAAAAAAAGAACTAAAAAAAAAGCCGACCAATGCAATGGAGAGATTTTAGGGATTAAAGATGTAGCTTTGATACCATGTAAAAAAAAAAAAAAAAGAATTATAATGAAGGGAAAAGAATTGTATTAAGAAGTTGTCTGTACAAGTATACAAACAAGCCTTTATATAGGTCAAGAGTAGAATTAGAATTGGAAACTAAAATAAGAATCCTATAATAAAAAAGAGATCCTAACTTCTATATACATACAAGATTATATATTTTACATATAGCAACATATATATTCGATATTATATGTCAACATAAATAAAAATTACATATACTTGTTGCAAATAAATAAATTAAAGAGTATTTTTATGCCAATGTTATCTCATTAATTTTTCTCTTATTCTTTCCCTTCATTGCTATCTCTTTTTTTTTTTTTAAATATTATTTTTTTTCTTTCTTTTTGACAAACATTTCTCTTCAAAATATAGTTAAAGTAGATGCATAGGTCCTACTAGGACAGAAACGAATCGAGTTTTTTTACAAGTTGTTCGATCTTGGTTTGTGACTAAAATGAGTTTAAATCAAGTTTAATTTGTAACTCATTTTGAATCAAATTTGAACTCGAATTTAGAAAAATTTGGTTCGATAAAATAATATAAATATTTTTTTATAATTTTTATAATATTTTATATATTATATTTTAAACTAAAACAATATCATTTTAATTTAATTGAATTATTTGTGAGTTGATTTTATGTTTAAATTATTTTTAGCCTGTTTGGCCATACCAAAATTCATTAAAAATTACTAACTTTAACTAATTTTTGTACTTTCTTCCAATTAAAAATTTTTATATATCACTTTTATGTTATATCTTTTTATTTTTATTGTACTTTTTCCTTCAATTTTTATCTATCAAACAGGCCACATGCAGTCAAGTTGAAGCGCACAGAAAAATTCAAATCCAACTCAAACCAATAAGCTAAAAGCTCAACTTGGATCAGATCGTTTTCGCCCTATCCGAACTTGTTTCATTAGCACACGTCTCTTCCAAATCGATCGCGGTGCCACGCCAGCCCTGTATTAATACACCTCTCCGCCTTGTCCATACTCGCCAGTTGAAACAAAAAGGTGATGGAGTCCAACACCGATTTTCCGGCAAATTTGGAGTACCTGTCCGGCTTCGGAAACCACTTTTCGTCGGAGGCCATTGCCGGAGCTCTACCTCAGGCCCAGAACAGCCCTCTCGTCTGCCCTTACGGCCTTTATGCAGAGCAGATCTCCGGCACCTCCTTCACCGCCCCACGCAAACTCAACCAGCGAAGGTACTTGCACTTCACCTATCTATCTCTCGCTCTCTCGCAATCCACTTCAAATTGAGTATTATTCTAGGTTGTTATTATTCTAAACTTCGTGAGGAGTAATTGGTGATAGCTTTTATTCTAAGATTTGAGTTTTGTTCAGCTTAATTTTGTGCGAAATTAGAGTGGAGGCAGTTGGATATATGATCCGGAATAGCTTTTCGTCTTCTAGTAGTATTGTTAGATTTCAGAAATATGACCGGATTTTCTGACTTCTGAATTTATATAGGTTTGTTCAAAATTCGCTTAGGTTTTACCATCAACTTTGTTCTTTGCCAGCGAAGCTTAAATTTCTACAGCTAAACTGCGTTTAATCTTCTCGATTTCTGAGTTACTTCAAGTTCTATTTCTTTTGGTCCATTAAGAAATAGGAGCAAAGCCCAAGCTAGAATCCAAATCTTAACTATTTCAATGTTCAAACCTATTTTGTCAATCAATAGCAAAATTTTATTTAGTTTATTTGATCGAGGAGATGGAAAAGTTGAAAAAAATGGCCGTTTGGTTAATGTTTTTTCATATCCATGGTTTTTTTTTTTTCCCTTCCTGTTGTCGTTTTTTACTCAGAAATAAAAAAATGTTTGATAATATAAGTTTGTTTACGATAATTAATTTTATTTTGATAAAATATTTAATTTTATTATTTTTTTATAAAATTAATTGAATTTGATAAAATATATTTAAATTAATTTAACGGTGTAGATTATTTTTTTAATAATAATTAATTTTAATGAAGTACATTAATAAATAATATAACTTAATAATAAATTATTATTTATTTATTAAAAATTAATTTATTTTAATAAAATCAATAATTTTAAAAGGTAATTATTACTTTTTAAAAATTTTATTTAATAAAATAAATCATTTTAATGATAAACTATTATTTTTATAGTAATATTAATTTTTATAAAATAAATTATTTTAATATGTAGTTATCATTAGTTTTAATTTTACTAAAATAGATTATTTTATTATATAATTATTATTTATTGAAAAATAATTTTAATCTAATAAATAAAAGTTATTTTAATATTAAATTGTTATTTTAGTTATAATTAATTTAATTTCTATAAGTTTAAATATTTTAATACGTAATTATTATTTTTTAAAAATAATTTTAGTTTAATAAAATAAATCATTTTAACCAAAAAATGTTATTTTAATTTTAGAAAAATAAATCATTATAATGATATATTATTTATTAAAAATAATTTTAGTTTAATAAAATGTTCAAATAAAATAATTAATTATAATATGATATAGCAAAAATTTATAGAGTGTTAAAATTAACAAAATGTTTATAAAAGAGAAAAAAATAAAAGAGTGAAAACACAATTTTTACGTTTTCCCATTTCAAAAAAGGTTTACCAAATATGTTTTTATTGCTGATTTTTAAAAATTTGTAAACATAAAAAAAAAAAAATGATATACATAAATGTTACAAAACAGGCCTTAAAAAGTATATTATTAAAGGGCAACCAGTGTAATAGTTTTGTAGTTTGGAGAGGGGCATCAAACATAATTATCCACCCTTGGTGGCGAATTGCTTTCCTATCCTCGAATTCACAAATTTAGGGCAAATTATGGTCATTAGTTTGGTCAAATCTTCAAATTTGAAATGAATTCACTTTTTTTACAATATGCCAAATCGTTATCATGACTAGGTCACATAAAAATATCTAGGGATGGCAATAAATCATCTCAAATTGAATTGTTGTACAAAATTTTATGTATAACATAATGTGGCCGAATGACATATATGATCATATACTTAAAAATCTATTTTTATAGCCAATGTTATTTTACACAAAACAATGTACATTTATATATATTTTCAATAGACGCTCTTACTACACTTTCGGCCCTATGTGTTTCAAAACTTGATGTACCTGTGCATTCGCTATAGCTTCTGCTCCACTTTTGAATTATGTGACTTAGATTTTACCCTACTAACCGGAGAGGTTGAGTTGGCTAACCCTCTTTAAAAGTAATTTATTCTAGGAACCATTTTAGCCCTTGCTAATGGGGAGCTTATTTGTGTTACAACTTGTATGAATGGCTTAGCTACATTAATTTGTATCATTCCGCAATGTTTCTTTTTGATTTTTTTTTTTTTAAACAGTTGGCTGTATCGCATCAAACCATCAGTTACACATGAACCCTTCAAACCTCGAGTACCAAGTCATGAGAAGTTGGTCAGCGAATTTAACCAGTCCAACAGCTCTGCTACGCCAACTCAACTCCGCTGGAAGCCTGTAGAAATTCCCAACTCACCATCTGATTTCATTGATGGTTTATATACAGTATGTGGGGCTGGCAGCTCATACCTTCGGCATGGATTTGCCATTCACATGTAATTGGTATTCCAAACTTAGTCTACTAATTTCATCTCGTTGTACATATAATTATCATAATTAACATGTTTTTGGTTCTGACCATGATTTCTATGATTTTATGAAGTTATTTTATGTTGATTCATTCTTCACGTTGCAGTGTCCAATGATGGACTCTCAGGACTCAGGACAGAATATTTTTTTGTGTGATTTTTATTCATATATTTACATATCTGTATATATATATAATAGTTTTTGTGACCAGGGTTAGACAGCATTGAAGTGAACACAGTGACATAGATCTTATATGATTTGCTTTTAATTACTATGTGAATATATGTTTGTGGACAAAGGAACTAGATTGGTCAGGCTTATGAAGCCATCCAATACAACTCATTTGGAAATACATAACAGGAGGGACATAATTTTCAATCCCCAGATGAAAAACATGTATAATGTTTCTTAACCATGCACTTCTATATAATTGTGCTGGAGTAAATATACATCCAAATTCCGAGGCAGACATAAGCTAGTCTGTGATGCAAAATTAAATTAAAGCAAAATATTATTTTATTTTGCATATTATTATTATTAGATTTTATTTTATTCTTAGAATCGGATTTTGCATTTTTATTATGTTCCCAATGTTAGAGTTTTATGTTTGGTCCTTCATACTATGGGATTTTATTTTGATTTAAGGATAGTCTATATAAAGGTTTTGGTTGTATAATATTAGTGGATTGATTGATTGAAGAATACTAATATGAATGGTTGTGTGCGTTGGTTTTGTATCCTCCTTTCTTCTCTTCTTCTCCTTTGCTTTGATTCTTCTTGTTCTGCATCAATTTTGGCATAAAAAACTAATTAGAGGTAGACGCACGTGGTGTCGAGAGTAGATGAAGGCCTATGCTGGATTTTAAATAATTAATATAATTTAATCCTTTCATGCTCTGTTGGGTGGTGGCGTAGTTGGCTAGTGCGCAATCAATTGGCTTCTTAGTTGCTGTAAGGGTGAGATTTCGAGTCTCTCTCGCCCCCATCAGATTTATTACTTTTATTTTCTTCTTCCCACCAGCTCTTTTATTTTTATTTTCTTCTCCCCACCATTTCTTTTATGTTCATTATTATTATTATTATTGGCAGAGAATAAGAGTAATTTACTCTTATATTTTATGTAAGAAATATTTAATATTGATGTATAACTTACTCTTATATTTTATGTAAGAAATATTTAATATTAATGTATAATATTTTGTATTTTATCGAATTTTATACATTTATTTAGAATTTAAAATTTTACTTAGAATTTATGCCTACGCTGACCTAAATTTCTGGGTCCGCCACTGTGGACCCTAATCAACCCCTAGTTGCCAACAAAGCCTCCATACCCAATAGGCATTGACATCACCATAATGACAATCAACGACCTTAGGTGAGACATCACTCTAATAGCCTCATTGCCACTGCCAGCTTCCAATGGCCAACCATCCACCACAATTGACCAAATCCACATCAATTACAAAAACTAAAGCCACTGCCTTATCCATCAACCGTAGATGTAAAACCCTCTCATTGTTATAATCAGAGTAAAATAAAAAACGAAACCTAACCACGTCGGCGCTGCTGCTATCTCATTTTGCCACACAAACTACAACACCTTTGACATTGGTTTGAGGCCCACCTCTCAGTCGTTCGCCAACCACCCACAAAACCGATGACGACAAAATCCCTGTCAAACATCCAGACTTCAGTCGTAGACATCCTTCTATCCAACTTAACAGACAGCTGCCAATCAACGCATAACCTCACCCATCGCTTCATCTGTTTGACAACTAGCAAAAATCAATTCAAACTGGACCAAAACCTTTGACTTTACTGAGCCAAACCACCTAGCCAAGCCACCCAGCCATCAAATTCGAGCCTTAGTGTAACCCACTTTCAACAACCCTAGCCATCAATGATCACCTCGTCTAACGCACGGTCTCACATCTAGTCACAGATCGACCATCAACCTTATCCAATCGACAAACAACCTACACCATCCATATCACTGATGACCTTCTCAGACCACCATACCATTGCCAACAAGCTCCCTAACTCTCTCTTGTGGCCCTTAAACGTCCTCACCTTCAAACTTACACTTTAATGGCCCAAGATGATTTATAATCCCCCCCCCCCAAAAAAAAAAAAGGATAATCCCTGCAATATTTCATCAAGTAGGGGATTATTCCAATCCAATCAGGGGTATGATATTGCAATTTTTGAAATCAAAGTAGGAATATCTTACCCCAAGATAGGGATGTCCTTTTCTAGATTCAAAATATCGTATTCTAGGATAAGCATATCTTGTTCCAAAAACACAGGACACTCCAAGGTTTTATGTGATACTTCAGGACACCTCTGAGACCTACTTTTCGATGAATTAGGTGTGTGTGTTCCTCTCCCTTGAGTACTTACAATATCATATTAATAGCATTATTTTATCAGTTTTGTGCCCACCAAAAAGCCACACTTAATTCTTTTAAAGTATATATCTTTATCTCAGAGGAAATATGTTCTCTAGACTTGCTCTCTGAGATTGGGTTATTGGGTTCATGCCTCGGCTCGACTGACACCCCTATGGACTCCTCTATTCGACTGGACTGATTTATTTCCTTATGTGGGTTGATATCATTGTCTTATGAGGGAGTTGATTTATCTAACTGTGACACAACTTGATATTATATACGCAATTGGTGTAATGAGTCAGTTCATACATGCTCCAAGACAGCCTATTTTGATGCTTTATCCCATTTTAAGATATTTGAAGAGTTCCCTAGTCGCAGTCTCTATTTATTGACCTTCCAATTTGTTGGGTGTAGTTGGCTACAGTGATGCAAATTGAGCTAGCAATCGTTCCGATCAGTAGTCTATTTATGGATATTATACTTTTATTGGTGGTGATCTTGTGAGTTGGTATTGTAAGCAGTAGACTCTAGCTGCTCATTCTAGTGTTGAGGCTGAATATCGTGCCATGGCTCATACTCCCTATGAGATGCTTTGGATTTGCTCTCTTCTTCATAATTTTGGTCTTGAAGTTCTAGGTCTATTGTCTATATGCTATGATAATTAAGCTACTATCTACATTTCCCATAATCCAATGTACCAAGTACATTGAGGTGGGTTGTCATTTTAAGTTGAAACTATCCTCATTACCCCATTTGTCTACTCAGATTCTTAGTTAGGTGTATTTCACCAAGCTCCTTCCTCTTTTTAGCGGTTGTTATCAAGACGGATATATTCGATCTCTATGCTCTAGCTTGAAGGAGAGTGTTGGGATAATCAAGATAATTAGATGTTGTTTATCTTTTAGAATATTTTGATTTTATTCTAATTGTTTTCTTAATTTTACTCAAAAGTCT
Organism: Vitellaria paradoxa; assembly: GCA_019916065.1. Classification (NCBI taxonomy): domain Eukaryota; kingdom Viridiplantae; phylum Streptophyta; class Magnoliopsida; order Ericales; family Sapotaceae; genus Vitellaria; species Vitellaria paradoxa. The sequence goes on from CM034234.1 coordinate 36,731,621, forward strand.
TTGATTAGAAGTATAATATGAGAGAACGGGAGATGATTAATTTTTTCTTTGCCCAATCTCTTCTCTTTTAACTGGGAGGACTTGTAGAATGCACTATAGGTGTGACTAAGGGCTTAGAACTGATAATAGAGTGCGTTGTCGCTACCACCATGACGTTGAGTCCCCTACTTGACTAAAAAACCGAGCCCATAAGATGCGAGAGATTTTAGCTCGTGACTTAGAGATGTGGATCATTCCTTAATTGGTTAAGAATTCCTGAGATTAAAATACTGGATTATGCTAGTATGAGTTGACCAAAGAAGCTCAACATTATTGGGATAATATAGATGTCACTTTCGCGAGGCGACATGCACCTCTTGCTATGACATAGGATGAGATGAAGCATTATCTCCGGGACAAATAATTTACCTAAGTCTTGTCAGTTCGACTTTCTAGACCAACAGAATTGCCTTACACAAGGAAATTATTCTGTAACTAAACATGTAACTCAATTTAATGAGTTCACTAAGTTGCAATATAGTTGAAGATGAGGCCATAACCTTGAGCAGGTTTCAGCAAGGCCTATGTGAAGACCTTAGGAGAGAACTTGACCTTAGAGGTGTCACTACTCTGGATAATGCATACGCTTTAGTTTAGGCTTATGAGTCGGTCATTGTTGGTCATTATAAGTTCTGGTGGGTCCACACATTTTAGGCGCCCTTCTTCATGCCATATGTCTTCTTCATATCCTAAGTAGATTTGTTTTCCTCTTTCATTTACTGCCCCACTGGTTCAGACTAATAGAAACAAGGAAGTCCTCCCTAAATCCCCCAAAGACTAACTCTTGTATTCAGGTTCCCAATTATGGGTTCCAACAATATCCACCGTTTGCACCATGTAGTCTTTGGCTCTTAAGAAAAATGCAGAATAACTAGTTCATGCGCTGCCACCATCCCTCTATACTGGGTTTGGTTCCTCCTAGCATTGCAAACTCCAGATTGGCTGTTGTGCCTTGCATCATTACATGACCTGACAAGATTGTTAAAATAAATAAGATGGCTTAAGAAATGTTAGTTACCTACCTCCAACATTGCCATGAATATATATGTAGATATGAGTTCATCTGAGTTGTGCATGGTTACAAACTTAAAAAACATTTAGACCTTATCCCTTTGTTCCCGCATACTTGTGTGTCTATGTCAGCTGAGTTCGTTGCACATCAGTTGCATAACTTGCACATTGAGATTAATGAACAACTTGAAGTGAATAATGCATCTTACACTCTTTGAGCTAATATAAATGTGATATATATTGACTTTCATGCTGGTGGTTTTGTTTAGATCCAAACTAAATTGCATTGACGTCCACCTGGGCTCGTTTTTAAATTATAACTTCATAGTGCTGGTCATTTTTTAAAATTTTGAAGTGGGTTAAACCAAATACTTATATAATTGATATTCCATTTGAATTTGGTTCTCATGTTATATTTACCGTTAAGGACTTCGTGACATACATAAGTCAAATTTCATTTTTAGAAAGTCCTTTTGTATTCCTCCATGATGAGCTAAATTCTAACGCTACTACACCTCTTGCATTATTACCTTTTATCTTGGCGCACACAGATGAATTAGTACTATTTTAGGTTATCAACTTTTATTCAACAAGGATGGGCCGGTTCAACAGTTCCTTATTTGTTGGGTTGGCCCACCAGATTTCAGTTGCACATGAACTCTCTGTGATATGCTCTAGCAGCTTGATCGAGTTCTGGTGGAGTAAGCTAGCTTTTCTATTGCCGGAATTGAGTTCATTCTACCCTAGGAGAGTTGATAGTGACAGTAGATTCTTACTGTCCCTTGTGCGAGTGCATCAGCTTTGGGAGTAGCTTGAATATCCGTGCTATTCATGGCCCAAAAATTGAAGGAAGAGTGCATGGTTTCAACTCACTGAAGTAGAGTTTTTCCCAATATGGGAGAATGATGCAAAATTAAACTAAAGCAAAATATTATTTTATTTTATCATATTAGATTTTATTTTACTCTTAGGTTTGAATTTTTATTTGATTCCCTGTGTTAAGGTTTTATTTTTGATATTTCATATTTGTGGGATTTTGTTTTGTTTTAAGGTTAGCCCATTTAAAGGCTGTAATTGTATTGGATTAGTAGACTGATAGGTTGAAGAATATTGATATGAATAGTTGTGTCCCTTGGTTTTCTCTCTTTCTTGTTCTTGCTTGATTCTTCTTCTTCTTGCTTGATTTCTTTTCTTCTTTTTTGCTTCAATTCTTTTGGTTCCGCGTCAGTTTTAATATGTATTTTTGTAAATCTCTTAAACCTATATTTGGATCAGTGGTAATTGAAATCGTGAACATATCAACTTTTTGATTGGCAGCATAATTTGTGTCAATGTAGGTTCACTGCAAACAAATCAATGGAAAATTGTGCCTTCTGCAATGCTGATGGCGACTTTTTGATTGTTCCTCAAAAAGGAAGTAAGTGATGCCATCGTTAAGTGGTTAAATGTGCTATCTATCAATTTAAACACCCCCCCCCAAAAAAAACCCCAAAATAATAATAATTACAAAATAAATAAAAATAAATCTAATATAATGCTTTTGTATATGAATACTTGTTTTCTTTCTTAGCCTGTTAGAAGTTGTCTTTCATGAGAATGCATATAATAAAGTGCGAAAGGTTGTGGTCTTTAGATGTATGAGGGAAGACTGCTAGAATATAGTAAATATGTCACTTGATTTATCCTTTCCTAGTATGGGAGACCAGATTAGGAGAGTATGACTGTAATTGGTTGTTTCCTAGTTTGTGCAGGGCTTGTGTATATACTCTAAAAGTGTCAAACAATTCAATTTAATCATTGTTTGTCTACAAAGAAATTTCCCCTTTATCGGAGGAATTGTTTAATGTCTTCCATGATTTTTAAGTAAAAATTTATCAGTGTTGCATGTGAGTGAATTCTTAATAAAATTTCCCATTTCATCATTTGATTCATTGCCTTCTGTTGGAGTATCAGTTATCATTTTGTCCTCCATTGGACATCCACTTATAAATTGGCATTCTGCCATGCATTTTCTTGGCATTTAAGAGAAGTTCATCTCTTTTAACTTAAAATCAGTTCCTTGAATTATTGAAGGCTTGGTTTCTCTAATCTGTAGTGCATCCATTATCCTCTACCTTTAGTTTTTAATGCTGCTCTCATGAATTTGTCGTGGGTAAAATATCATATTAAAAAGTGAATCAAAATAAGTTCTTGCTCATCATTCTTTGTATTGTTGTGGTCATACAGGATTGTGGATCACAACTGAATGCGGAAGATTGCAAGTGTCTCCCGGTGAAATTGTTGTTTTACCCCAAGGATTTCGTTTTACTGTTGACTTGCCAGATGGACCATCACGTGGTTATGTTGCTGAGATTTTTGGCACCCATTTCCAACTTCCTGATCTAGGGCCAATAGGTATATAATTTTTGTTTTAGATATACTGTTCCTAAAGCATGTTATATCAGGTTATCATCTTACACCCACTGTCACGTAAATTATATATATATTTGTTTCCATTGTGTGTAGGTGCAAATGGTCTAGCTGCTCCACGGGATTTCCTTGCTCCCACAGCCTGGTTTGAAGAGAGCTTGCGTCCAGGATATACCATTGTACAGAAGTTTGGTGGTGAACTTTTTACTGCAAAACAGGATTTCTCCCCATTCAATGTGGTTGCCTGGCATGGTAATTACGTCCCATTTAAGGTGGGTGTCCTTTTGAGTATTATATTTCCACATTTATGGGATAAAGGATGGGTGTCGTCCATGCAGCTTTTTCATCTAAGAAGTTTAGGTAACTTAATATCATTGTAGACCTGATGGAATGAAATTTCATTGCTTGCAGTATGATCTAAGTAAGTTCTGCCCGTATAATACTGTTCTGGTTGACCATAGTGATCCATCAATAAATACAGGTGGGTTAGTATCTATTTCTGTGGTTTCTTGATCCCTTTTTATTTTCTATACTGCTCATTTGTTTACACATACATGTTTAGCATGTTTGATTTTCAATTCATGCGAAATTGAATGCAGTTCTGACAGCACCAACGGATAAACCTGGTGTGGCATTGCTTGATTTTGTTATTTTCCCTCCCCGGTGGTTGGTTGCCGAACATACTTTCCGACCTCCATATTACCATCGCAATTGTATGAGTGAATTTATGGGTCTGATTTATGGAGGCTACGAGGTAAACTCCTGTAATTAATGAGTATTTTTTCATTTGGGCTTAGGGCAACTTCTTTCAACACTAACTGTTTCACTCCATAACTGAGAAAACAGTCAGTACATAGGTTAAAACTGAAGTGGCTGGGTGCATTTGGGTTTCGGGGGAGGAAAAGAAGATCATTACTGCTTGACTTTACCTCAATTGGAATCTCCTGTCACCTCCAAATGAAGTGGTTGCAGGGTTTAAATTTTGGTTGGTTAGGAGTATGCCTTAACCTGTTGATGCATATCCAATGGAGAGATGGTGTATGTATTTAGATTGATGTGCTAATTTTGAATTTGGGATTTGATAGAATCCATTTCTAGGGAGGTATCAAAACTCCCATATATATATGTATGTATGTATATCTATATTTGCTTGGATAGATGTCCTGGCTGAATCATTGGATCTTGGAGCCCTAACCTTATTTTTTCTATTTATCAGGCTAGTAGAGTAAACCAACTGATTTTTTCTATTCTTGGCCCAGCATGAGCATCATACAAATAGAAATGAAAACATAATCTTAAAAAAATAATAAAAGTGTTTTTATACAAGCACTAGTTTGCCATTTGAATCGTACTTTGGAGTTGGGAAATCAACATGCTTCTTTGCTTTATGCATATAAACCTTGTTTTCAGGCAAAAGCTGATGGATTTCTCCCTGGCGGTGCAAGCCTCCATAGCTGCATGACTCCCCATGGTCCTGATACCAAGACTTTCGAGGTGGGTTTTTTTTTTTTTTGTCCATAGTATTTCCCTTCACTTTTTTCTTGGGGAACCAAACTCTCGTTGCCACCCGATAATTGACTGAATTATCAGGTTGTCTAAGCATTTATCCCATGAATTTCTTGTTTCGTAATGTCATCGCTGTTCAACTGTTGGGGTCCAACTGACAGCACTAGTCCTTTCCATTCGGCTCTCACAGGCAACAATTGCACACGGAAAGGAAGCAGGACCAAAGAGAATATCGGATACCATGGCTTTCATGTTTGAATCGTGTCTAATTCCCCGAGTCTGTCCGTGGGCTCTCGAGTCTCCCTTCATGGATCACAACTACTACGAGTGCTGGATTGGACTGAGTTCCCATTTCACGAGTCAAATGACGATCGCTGATCAGAATGACAAATGACCTGCCTGTGAATAAGAAGAATGCTAGAACAAAATAAGAGCTACTAGCTAACGACTTACAGATGCGAGATTGGATCCGGAGGAGCCCAGTGTGGGTGAAATCTCAGCTTCGGATACGGAGCTCTGGGCATGGTTGCTCTTATAATAAAATGCCTAGCAGCTGGTGCACACCGTGGCTAGTATGTTATATAATATGTTTTAAGTATAAAAATGGATTTCGTTTATAATTATACGTATAGAACCAATAAATGAATGTGTATGAAGATGTTTATGGCTCCCAATTATGCCTTTTGCCCCTGTGAATGTGATCTGGGAATGTGATCATGGCTTAATTGAACGGAACGGAAGGGGGAGGTTGGCAGTAATTATGTTTTTAATTCTACGATGTCGAGTGATTGGATCGTTGGATTGAAATTTAACGCTATGAATTTATTTAAATATTTTTTAATTAAAAAATATATAAATGTATTTGAATCGTTGAATTTTAATTCAACGATTCAGGAAATTAATGTCATAGGATTGATATCAATTTCGATGTCACAAGCCCCTCCCCGAGTGAATTGCTTAAAATCCGGTTATTGGCTGATTTCATCGATGTGCAATCTGTGATTAACGCTTGGAATAAAACACCATTATATCTTAAAAGTAGAACAAGAAAACTTTACAAGACTGGTATTTTTGTAAATATGTTGTATCTTTATGAATTATTTGTTCCAAAATAACGGACTTGTGTTTATTTGCATCAGTTTGGTCGAAATTTTTTTGATTAGCAATGTTATATCGCTTCAATTTAATAGGAAGGGATTGGAATTTAAATAATAAAAAAAAAATTCCGATGCAGTATGGAACAGATTAGGTTTTGGTCATTTCAATTCAACCAAGCTTGATTACATATTAAAAATTTTTTATCTTATAATAATGCAAAAATAATACAATCAATAAAAAATAATAGAGTATAATTTATAATCATATAATTTGGATTATTTATTTTTTTCTCATTGTTTTAGTCGTTGTTATACCTTTAGCATATAATTTACCGTTTAGATTTTAATGATTTCAATCCACTAAATTCATTTAACCCAATTAATTAAATGAGACGGAAATAGATGAAGTTCAATTCGCATGCAGGCGGATTTATGGGCAAGATTTTAAGGTTTACTTAAATTCACCCTATTGCCATCCTTACCTTGCCTCTTTGTTCCAAAGAAGTTGTTTCGTTGAAATTTTTCAATAATGTTCGGATTTTTGAATTTGTAGTTTATTCAAACAAATCATTCAATTGTATTTCGGGAACTTCAAAGTATAATATGTGAAATTTGAATATATTAATTGGACTTAACACGAATTTTGGTAAAACTTTACCCACAAAATTTATGTCTGTATACTTTAAACTTGTTTAAGTTCTATATTTTCCCAAAATTTGTTTCAGTTTTATATTTGAATCTCAAATTACAGTCTTTAGGTGAATTCAACGAAAAGTCTTATGTTGAAATTAGAAGAAACTGACAATGGAGTTCCCCTTTATCATTGTAAATTGTCTGTTTTTTGTTTTTGTTGTGTTTATTTTAACTTTTAAGTAAAAATAACATGATATATATATATATAAATTAGGACTGGATCTCAAATGTTTATAAGGGGTCCAAATGCATATAAAATTGTGTAAAAGTTCTAAGTATTTACTTTGATCGAGTACAGAGAGGGGAGAGAGAGTCAAGGCTAGAATAATGGCTTTTGGTCGTTAGCATAAGAGAAGAAAATGGTAAAAGGCGTATCGGGGCTGGGAGAGAAGCTATGTTGCTTGTTATGAGAAAAAAGAAAGGGTGTGCAACACAAAACAAACAGGTTGAGAGAAGAAGTTTGAAAAATCAGGGTTAATGATCAAGGGTGGATTTAGGATTTTTGTCAAGGGGGCACAATGTATATAAAATCACACAAGAAGATACTTTGTATTAGAACTCAAAAGTAAGTAATACAAAAGCTAAACTTTGTATTATGTATTAAAATTTGACTTACAATTGACTCCTACGATTTTTCATATTTTAAAAATAATTCATGATAGACTCATTTGACAAGCTACTGAATATATCTTTTTCAATATACGCAACCAAATAATCATTCATCAACTCATCACCCATTCGGTTGCGAAGTCGATTCTTCACTATTTTCATACCAAAGAATGCTCTCTCTATTGTAGCAATTGCAATGGGCAAAATCAAGATCAAAGTTAGGTACTTATAAACCAATGGGTATCACGTGTTTCTAGTTTCAACCCTCTTTTGAGTAATATCACCAAGTCCCTTTAGATCTAAAAGCTCAACATTCAAGCGCATATTCATAGTGAAATTTTTAAGTTGATCCAGAAGTATCAAAAACTCAATGTCTGAAAAGTCCTTTAGGTAAAATTAAGCTAATTAAATCACCTTTTGCTTGTCAAAAGCAGCAAATGAATTGGATGAATTTAGGCATGCAACACAAAGTAACAACTTAGTATTTATCTCATTAAATCTGCTATTTAGCTCTTGCAATTGCATATCCATGATAGTATTGAATAACTCGACATAATAGTGATGTGAGTTTGTCATTTCTTCAAATCATTCATACTAGGACTACTAATATGATGTTTCACACAAAAAGCAGAAACCTCTTCCACCAAAGAATTCCATCCATTCTCCCTCATCACTTGACGTCTTTTCTTAGAAATGTGAACTAAAATAATAGCATTCTCGATATTTTGATCTTGCCATTCTAGTGCTTGGGACAAATTATTTGTTATTCCCAATATTGATTTCATCCAATGCAAAGTAATCACAAACTCAAAGATTGCATCGCTTTCAATAAATGCAATGCTCCAACTTTTTGATTTGAATTTGTTCCCTCATCTGCAATCACCTCAAGCACATCAATTACAGAGGCAAACATGTTAATCAAGCTCATAAGAGTCCCATAATGCGATCCCTAATGTGTATCACTAGGCCAAATTAGAGTACTTTCTTGATTTAAGTCTCGCCCGTTTGTGATTTCTTCATTCTCCAAGCCTTTAATAATTCGAGCAACTTGTGCCTCTCGTAAAGTATCCCATCATTTGCACGAGGATCTAACCACATTAAAAATATTAGAAATCAAGAGGAAGAGCGTGGCAATAAGGACATGGTTTTTCACTATTACAACAAGAGGTAGTTGAAGCTGGTGAGTAAAACAATATACATAATATGCACACTCATTTTCTTTCAAGATAAGAGACTTCAATCCATTAAATGCACTTTACATATTACTTGCCCCATCATAACCTTGTCCATGCAACATAAATATGCTTAATCTGTGTGCAGAAAATAACTCTTCAAGTGCATTTTTAAGTGATTGATCAGTTGTGCTAATGACAAGCTTCAAGCCCAAAAAATGTTCAACCACACACCCTCTTTTGTTTACAAATCTCAAAATAACGGCCATTTGCTCCTTTGTTGACACATCACGAGATTCATCAAGGAGAACAGAAAACAATCTATCACCAAGCTCTTTAATTATAGCATTGGTTGTTTTAAATGTACAAGCTCTAATATATATCCTTCTGAATTTGAGGCGCTATTAACTTAAGATTCTCAAGAGCATTTTTAAGTGCAATGTTTCTCACCTCCTTATTATGATCTATAAGGAATTTTAGAAACTCTAGAAAATTTCCCTAGTTATTTGAACCATTATACTCATTATGTCCATGAAATGGAAGTCTGTGTCTTAAAAGGAATTTAATGCAGTCAATTGATGCAGTAAGTCGAACTCTATAATCAATTCTTACTTCATCTGTCATTTTTCTAAAACTGGTTTCAATATGTTGTTTCTAATTCATCAAATCTTGACATTTACTCCAAGTTTGTCTTTAAGCACTATTAACTCCTCCCTCATGTTTGCCAAACTTATCTTTTTTCTTCCAATCCCTAAAATCTTCACTAACAAATGCATCACCATCCTTTTGATCTCCACACTCATTCTTAAAAAGATAATAATAAAGGCAAAATGCAGAATCCTTTGACATGCTATACTCTAACCACTTAAATTCATCAAATCACGAAGGATTGAACCTTCTTAACTTCCCATTGAAATCTCTTTGTGGAAATTCATGTTTATGAGGGTGGCAAGTACCATTAAGGTAGTACTTTTTACGAACCATTTCATGAATATTGGGATCATATTCTACAATCTTAGGCCACTCTCCTAGATTAGATAGAAGTTTAGTAAAGTTGAATTCTACATGATTACTTTTTGAATAATCTTGGGTACTTAATGAATGTGTAGAAACTGGATTGGATAAAAACTCAGGAACCTTGAATTCCACACTGCTTTTTTTTTTTTTTTTTTTTAAGATTCGCTACTCAATGGTGGCTTTTCTAAGGAGATTTTTGTTGAAGGATCATTTGAATTCATTAAAGATAATTCTTTTTCATCACTTTTTTCTTTTAAAATATCTCAACATATCTTTAGAAGAAAAAAACAAAAATTAAAATTAAGACTATTCTAAATAAAATTAAAAACTAAGGTGGGGTATAACTAGCAAATACAATGTTTATACAAAAGAAAAATCACATTGTATTAAAAAAATAGATAAATTAAGTTATTTAATCACAAATCGAACATCACTCTAGCATCATTCTTTATTTATTGTGAATATGTTCCTTTTTAGTTCTTATGATAGTATTTTTCAAATTTTGGTTTCGAAAATAGAAAATACAAAAAAAAATGTGGAAATGCTAATAAAGTATCAAAGAAAGAAAAAAGCAAATTTGAATTACAAAAAACATCTTTAGATAATGGCACATCTTTAATTTTTTTTAAATCCTAGTTTTTAGAAAATAACACAAAAATAAGGTTAAGGAAACAAAATCAATAAATTGAAATTAAAATCATTTAAATGTTTTCTGCTTTGCTAGCTTAACTAGGCTCATAATTTTCAATCGTTCCAAAAAACCATTACCATGAGAAGTTCAAAAATAGGTCAAATCTTTGAGCATACACAAACATACCCAAATGTCAAAAACTATTCATTTGCTTAAAAAAAAAAAAACTCACAGTGTTGAGTTATATATAAATAAACACATCTGTATATATATATATAGCTTGGAAAAATAATTTGTTCGGTGGAAATTAAATAACAAATAGACCAAATCTATGCCAAAATTACCAACACAATAAGGCCAACTATTTTTGGGGAAATTTTTTCTTTTTGATTCTTTTTTTTAATAGCCAAAACTGCTTTTATAATTAATTTGTACCAATTTCAGAACTAAAATTAACAAAAATTAAAAGTTGCATCAAACTTGCATTAAACAGAAAGTAACATAAAGCAAATTAAAACAAAAATTTAATACCAAATCCAAACAAAAATTTATAAAAAAGTGAACTGAAAAAAAAACAAAAATTTTAAACTGCTTACTTGGTCGGCAGTCAGTTGTTGTTGCCGCAGTTTATGAACGGTAGATTTAACACCACAACACTACTTATGATTGACAGACTTGGCACCACTTGTGGTCGACAAATCCAACCCAAAGAAAGTTTAAATAGAGAGAAAATGAGAGAGTTACAACTTGCAAGCTGCAAATTAACCTAGCGAACAAACCCACGAACAGCCAAAGTTACAAAGAGATGAGGGAGCTCAAACTGAGTGCACCGCAGTGAATATTTGGAATGAAATAGGGCAAATGACAAATTTTTAATAAACTAAATAATATAGGGGTATTTTTTTAATTTTATGTGTAAAATTAAAAGGGTCACGTGTCCCTGTGCCTCTAAGTAGCTACGCCCCTATTAATGACATTTCTTTTAATAAAATTAAAATACCAGAGATTTTGGCCTTTTTACTAAAAAAATTAAGGGGGCAAATGACCCGATTTGTGCCCATGTCAGTTCCCCTCTTTCCCCTGGGCGATGATTATAACTTAGGTGTAGGTCAACATAGTGGCTTAACCTTGAACTTGAGATTAATGAGCTTGGATGTTAAGACCAAACTATCGATTGATATATTTGTTCATTTAAGTTTGGTGTTAATACGGTATCATATATAATGTTCAATACAAAATAATGTGTTCAATATCAATTATTGATTACCTTATATTAGCTTGTCTTAGAAATTTATAAAGGGTAATTACCTTTTTACCCCCTGTACTTAAAGTGAAAATCACTTGTACTCCCTGAATTTTAAAAATTTACCTTTACATCTATTGTACTTTGGATTAAAGTGAAACATTAAAAAATCCGTTAAACATAACGGTTTTGACTTTAAATAAATTTAAAAATTACATTTATACCCCTTATGCTTTATATTACCTATACTTACATTCTTTTATTCTATTTAATTTTTAATGAGTTTTATCTTTTCACTTGAAAGTTTAATGACGTCTACAACTTCACTTTAGTTCAAAATACAAGAGATACAAAGATAAATCTTTAAAATTCTGGAGGTGAAAAAAAGTAATTGTTCCTTTTAAGTATAAGGGATAAAAAAGTAACTATTTATTACTTTTTAAGTATTAAGGGGTAAAAAGTAATTTACTTAAAAAGTAATTATTTCTTTTATCAATTAGTGCCAAAATTTTTTGAAATTTCAGTATTCTATAAAATTTATCCCACGAAAATCGTAGTTAATAGGATAATGACACGTGAACCATCATTAGAATCATTAAGTGTAAAGATTATACATGATACGAGGATAAAATCGGTCAATAAGATGTGTTGGCTGATGTTTAAGGATAGGCCAATATTTAATAATTAGCCAAGGATATAAAAGTTAAAATGAAAATAAGCCAATGAAATGGGCATCAAATACAAAGTCTAAAAGATTAGAAGGTTGGATGGAAGAGGTTTTAATATCGACCAAGTATAGGCCAATCGTAAAGACAAAGCCAAACCAAGCAATATTGATCGACTGATAGAGAATACCAAATTTGTTAGAATGCATTTGAATATAAAGGAGAAATTGGCCAGAGCAGGTATTAGATACAGTTGGATATACATCACCATTCCGACATTCATTCGATAGTTATGGAAGACAGAGCACGATATCATGATTTTCTGATAGGGATTACAGGCTACAATTTGTCTATAAAAGGAGCTAAAGGCATTCGAAGAAGGGGTTCCACAAATCTCCCCTATGGGAGTTTTACTTTCTCATATTTTTCATTACTTTTTAGTGTTTTACTTTCAATTGATTAGATTTTTTGTTACCAAGTCTTGAATAGAAATGTGTTGTTCACGTTTTCTTTACCTGTAAATCCCAAGTTCATTGTGAAAACTATAAAGAACAATGAAGATGAAAGCAGAAATTCATATACTTTTTGCTTAAAACATTTCTTCTATTTGCAAAGTGTTGATTTATCATATGTTTATTTAATTGTAAGTCTTGAAAAGGCATTAAATTCACAATTGTCTGATTTCATATGCACACACCTCCATTTTCTTTAAATCTTCTAAGATTCTAACACGCCCATACACATACTTACATAATTGGAAAACTGTGAATTATTTGACAGTCATTTTTTAGCACGAACGATTTTTGGCATGCCCGATGAGACTTAATTGGTAGTATACGATAGCTCCACAAAATCAAAGTATTTCATTAAATCTTAATCAAACAGAAAGAAAAGCAATAATGGCTAAAGAAGATTTTCCACGAACTTTAAATTCGTAATCTAGCTAATATACCTCGTTGATTGATAAAATCAAGAGTCTTAGTATTTCTCAACAAGAGAATACTAAAGCAATAGGAAATGTTATGGAATTCATATATGATAATAAATATAACATGGCTTAAATGACTCTTAGTCTTCAGTTGATTATTAATTAGTTTTTAGCCGCTGATTAGAATTCCAAAGTTGCATCTATGCGTGGGATTAACCTCCCAATAACTGGGGGGTAGCAAATTGATATTGCCCAAAGTAGCAATTCACTAGGAGTAAAAGGGCCAATTATCAGCTAGCACATGACTAGTGGTTTTACTTCAAAGCTTAGCCCAATAGGAAGTGAGCAAATTGACTATCAAGCTAGTATGAATGGTGATGTAAACTTAACTAGAGTACCTCCACTTAGTACTTCAAATCAATTTGGAATGTTAGGTTGGCCGAGTCAATTGAGTGGTTCTCGTATTCTAAGTAATGCTCTAGAACATGACATGACGGGTCAAGATTTATTAACTGGAGGGCAAATTTAACGTACCCAAGTTTTATAACAAATGTTAGGAATTGGGTAAAACCATAACATTACAAATGAGAATGCAACTTCATCTCCCCATTAAAATTTTAAAGTATCTACTGGCTTTTAAAACCAATCACCTAACATCAGTCTAAGTCAAGCACCATTAATGTGGAAAGCCCAAGACCCTTTATTTTAACAATCAGGGGACAATGTTGTCCCTTAAAGGCCAACAACAATACCATGGTGGACAATCGACCTATTCAAAATAATCGTCCTAAATCAATGGTCGTCAAGTATGATGATTATTCCAACCCTAACATCTATATAAATCAAGACCGTTTAGTAGATATTATATAAGAATAAGTTTGTCCAGCCATTAAGAGGTTAGGCAAGCCAATATATAGGAAGTCATTCCTTGAATGGGTAGACCAAGTGAACTTCCCTAGAGGATTTAAGGTTATAGACTTTTCCTTATTCTTATGGGAAGATGAACAATCCACAATTGAACATGTACGCTGATTCACGGTCCAATGTAAAATAGTTGGAAAATCATGTTTTTAAATTAAGGGTGTTCACTAATTCTTTATTTGCTATGACCTTTACATGTTATATAAACTTAGTACCAAATTCTGTGCAAAGTTGGCCACAATTAGAAGAGATGTTCCATAATCAATTTTATAATAGCAAGCATGAGATAAATATGGTCAATTTGGCCAAAATGTCTTAATTGATAGGGAAGTCAGTAGATATGTACATTGCTATGTTCAAGAGAGCTAGACATAAATACAATATATCATTCCTAGAAATTGAATATGTTACGTTAGCCTTGAATGGTCTCGATTTTGAACTTCAAAAGAAATTCGAAGGGATGAAATTTAGAGATTTGTTTGAATTAGGAGCTAAAACTACCAATATAAAAGAAATTTACGAAAAGAACAAGGTTGGGAAAACTCATCTAAGGGAACCTTTTATAGAGATATAAGTTATGATGTTGCATCAGTCACTATTCATGATAATGTGGCTGAGGTAGGAGTATAGCCCGACGTAAATAAAGTTGAAATTACATTTAAGACACATTGCCTTTATAAGACATTAATAAAACCCAAGATAGACAAGAGTGTGGATACTTTCAAAAACAAACAAGAAGAAACTATAAAAAACTAAACATTCGATATTTCTAACGCAGATCAAACATTTGACCAATTATGGGCCGATAAAATTGTTTGTTTACTTATGGGTCAGAAATTAGCTTAAGACAATGGAATCAAAGGCCATAATTATTGTAAATAATATGACATGGAGTTAGTCAATTAACAATTTTCTTATGTTTAGGAATTTTATCTAGGAACATATCAATGACGGCTTACTTAAGATGGCCAACAAAGAGCCAATCGAGATAGATAAGAAGTCATTCTAAACTACCGTGGAGATTAACATGGTAGATGCCCAGAAATCTCAATCTAAAAGTAGAAAAGGTAAAGAAAAAAATTGACTTAGATGATAATATTGATGATTTGCTGAGCGGTGATAAGCTAGTAGAGTTCCAACAGTTGTAGGCTAAATTTGTTATAGAAGCAGAGACGTCTCAAACAGATGATGTTGAAGTACACAGCAAAAATCAGGTTCGAAAGCTTGGAATCAAGTTATTTGAAAAAAAGAAAGGACTTTTGGCCAATTGAGAGATAAGTTCTATGTTTGTCTAAATTGCTGAGATAAAGCAAGAAGAGTATAAGTTAAGAAAAGAAAGATAGTAGTTGAAAGTACAGGAGAGAACCATGGACTTGTAGTTGAGAGAAGAAAGCTATTATCAGCTAAACTTGAATATTACCGTAAATTAGATTGATTAATCATGATAGTAAGGCTGATGCCATATGATGGACCAATGAGAATGAGATGTGTCTTAACATCGTTTGTCCGGCCTCCATTTTATGGCCCAAGAGGCCTTTATTAGTTATTCAATCCATTTACAAAGCACCTTTTACTTCTAAGCCTTAGTTTAGCCTTTAACGTGCTTATCCAAGGTTTAGTCATTGGACCTTGGATGCCTGTAAGGCCTGGAGCCTGGGAGCAAGCAATTCATCTAAAGTTCCTATTTAATCCAGACCCCAAGACAATGACCAAATCTTAGAAACGAATGTGGAAAAGACAGAAAGTGGCTCGAAGGGAAATGGAAATGGAACAAATTAACTCTGGTGAATCTGAAGCAGATGAAGATCTACTCACTCCTATGATACCAAAGATATAGGATAAAGCATCCAGGTTGCCAAAGTTACTTTGCAGACATAACGAAGAAATTGGAAGAAAAATAGCTACTACAAAATGTTAGCCTGACAAATTGCAGCGTCATAAAGATGATCATTTTGATGATGAAGATGGAGATGGAGATGAACAAGATGCACAGTCTATTAGTTCAATCAATTTAGGGAACCTCTAGCCCACGTCAATAAATGTGGTGTTTATTCTTCCAGCTATGTTTAAGGCTAACAAAGTACAAATATTTTTGGAAGGAGATGTAGAGAAGGAAAACAAAAAGAACCTTAAGATAGACATGGTAGGTCTAGAGTTAAATAATTAATGCATTGAACATAACCCTGTTATACAGATAGTTAAGTTAGAAGAATTTATAAAAGTCGGTGATAAAATTATGTTGGCCCGAGTCGTGTTTAAAAAATATGAAGGAAGAACTATTGCAAAGCTTTTATATATAAAGTGACTAATGAATGGTATGTTGATAAATAGAATCCTGGTAGACAATGGAGCTACAATCAACATTCTACCATCAAAGATATTGACAAGACTAGGCCTATCTAAAGAAGATCTGATGCCCATTGAAGTTATAGTTAATAGCTTTATTGGAGGATTGGCAAACATAAGAGGTGTAATTCCTTTACAAATGACCATTGGGAGCAAAACAATATGGTTACCATTCTTTATGTTAGAAGTGAAAACGCCTTATAATGCACTTCTTGGGTGAGATTGGATTCACATTGCTGGATGTATTTCATTATCTTTACATTAGGTATTATTTCTGTGGGAAAAAAATGAAATAGAAATGTTGAAAGCAGATAGTCGGCCATTTGTAGCAAAAATTAATGTAGCAAAAGCAATTTAGGGTCCGTTTGATAAACTCGGCTAGTAGTCGAATTTTTTTTAGCTTCAACAGTGCTTGGTCAATTTTACCCTCTTACATTTTAACATTCTTTTAAACTTTCAAGAGTAAAAATGTCAAATTAACAAAAACTAAAAATTCACCTAAAAAAAGTCACTTTTTTTTTTCTTCCCAAACACAAAGTTAGCTATAAATAAGCTATCTAACTTTCTTCCCAAACGAAGCCTTATTATCATGAGAATGTAAGATCGACTAGATTGATGAGACTTAACAAATAAGTAAATCCAAATGAAATTACTATGTTAGTTGATATTTCTATAATAGAAGCAAAATAGATTTGTAAGGAGTTACGTAGGCCAAGCAACATTACATTTACAAGGAGGCCACTTGAATTGAAAAAAATTAATCAATGAATAAGGATCAGATATCATATAATGAGACCATTGCTAGAGTTCGACTTTATACCCAAAATAATAATTTACATAAAGAAGTATCAACTTGTGCTGCCAATGTTATAATAGAAGATATGGATGATGCTTGGGACAAATTATGATTGGAGGATTTAGAAAAACCACCCAGTAAGTTAGATGATGACAAAGCGATGGTCAATCCTTTAATTGCATTAATATATGTGATTAAAGTGAATTCGGATTTACATGTGCTAGAGGATATTTGAATGCTGAATATCATCATCTACAATGAATTTGATAAAAGAATTCAAGGATTATTTTGCGTGAAACTATACAAAAATATCAGGCTTAGACCGATCATTGGCAAAGTATAGAATACCCATCACAAAAGGATATTGGCCTTTTAAGTAACCCTAAGAAGAATGAGTAATTAAGTTGTTCTTAAATTCAGAGAATAAATTATATGGTTGTTAAAAGCCAACTTAATAAAAATGACTAGTGAAGTACATTAGTTATCTAACATTGTTCCTGTTTCAAACAGAAACAATAAGATTAGGGTATATATGGGTGAATTTTTGGGACCTCAATAATATAATCCTTGAATATGAATATTCAATGCCAGCGTTCGATATGCTTGTTGATTCATTGATTGGCCACGAAATTTTATCTTTCATGGATGGTAATGCTAGGTATAATTGGATTCAGAGCAACCTAAAAGATATTTCAAAAATGACATTTCATTACTTGAGGGCTTTGAATATTTATGAATGGGTAATAGTGTCATTCGGCGTAAAAAAATGTAGGAGCCACTTATCAAAGGCTATGAATGTAATTTTTCATAACTTTATCGGTTGATTTATAGAAATATATATTGATGATGTAGTTGTAAAATCCTAAGGAACCGACAACATCTTAACCACTTAGAATATGCATTTGAGAGAACAAGGGAACATAAATTGAAAATGAATCTTTTAAGGTAGCGCTTTCGATGTGTTGATCGATAATTTTCTTAGAGTTTTAGTCCATAAACAAAGAATTAAAATTGATAAAAACAATGCTAAGACCATTATTGAAGCTACACCGTCTAATAACAAGAAAGGCTTACAAGGCCTCATTGGAAAAATCAATTTTCTTAGGTGTTCGCAATTCATATATTTTGGATTATGCACATGTAATATCCATTAGTCTTAACTCATGCTAATGGCATTGAAACAAATTGCATTGAATTCAAGAATGCAAACTACTTATGGGGACCAATTATTTATTTTTTAGAGAATATGGATCTCAAAACGCCGAGATAAATATAAATAAAAGTAGCAGATTTCATCTTTGATAGGGATGATTTAGTACAAAAAGGGTAAAAAAATTATGATTTGTTACTGTGTTGAGGAAAAGACGAGGCCATGCTTGCAATCGTTGAAATTCATAAAAGTGTTTGTGGTGCTTATCAGTCTGATCAGAAAATAGTTCGGCTATTAAAAAGATGTGAATACTAGTTAGTGGCCAACAATGATGATTGACTCAATTGCTTATGCAAAGAGTTATCAAGCATGTTAAAAACATAGGCTGACTGAAAGTACTTTATCCATACCAATGCAAACAATCATAAGACCATGACATTTTAGAGGTTGGGTAATGGAATTAATTGGTAAAATCTATCCACAATACTCTAAAATGCAAAGTTTTACTATTGTAGCAACTAATTACTTTACAAAATAGGGTGGGGCAATTCCTTTAAGATCAGTCAAGCAAGTTGATGTAATGACCTTTATCAAAGAGGATTTAATCCACCGTTTCGGTATTCCACAACTAATTGTGGCAAATTAGGGGGCTATATTCACTGGAGCTCAAGTAAAAGAGTTTGTTATTAAATATAGTTTTGAGATTGTGAATTCAACATCATATTATGCTCAGGGTTATGGTCAGACTGAGTCTAGTAATAAGACAATTAAGGTATTATTGAAAAGAAGATTGATGAGAATCTAAGGCAGTAGCACAGTTTGTTGTTAGAGGCTTTATGAGCTTATCATCTAAAAAAATCAGCCACTAATGCAACACCATTTGAATTAACTTATGGTTGTAAAGTAATTATTTATGCTGAAATGACTATTATTCCAACTAGAGTAGCTTTCCAAACAATTTAACAAAAGAAGTTTACGATGAGGCCATATACATAAAATTTGAAGATTTGGATGAGCTACGTTTTTCAGTTCAGAATCTATTAAAACAGAAAAATTGAAAGTAGCTAGATCATATAATTGAAATTGAGTTCTCAAGGATGTATTTTGTTTGTTGCTTGGATCAAAGGGTAAAAGATCAATCAAGCCAAAGTTGAGAGCCAAAACTGAGAGTTCATCACCTTTCTTGATCCACTTTGTTCAAGCTTGAGGTAGGAATTTATGGCCTCATTTTTGCATATATGAGTTGTATTTGAGCTAGCAAACATTTCCATAAAATTTATTTTGGATTTGGAAGTCTTGGTGATAGATTTGTGTAAGAGATGTATAGGTGTATATATATGTATAGGTTATAACCAAAACTTGTATTGTGATGAAATGAATGGATAAAAACTAGTTTTGATTCACTTTTTAGAGTCTTTAAGACCCTAAACAACTCAAAGAAACAAGGTTTTGGGTTATACATTTGATTTGGTGGAGTTTGAGACCCAAATACTCAAGCTAGAGCATGAATCGAAACAGAGTACCATTCTAGGTATCAGTGGGGCACCCGGGGTGTTTTGGTCGAGCTTAGAAGATGAGTAGGGGCGCTTGGGCCTACCAGTGGGGTGCTTGGGATTCCCCAAAAATCTGAAACTTCGATTTTCTAGCTTATATTGCTTTTTCCAGTGAGTATTCCATGTTTAAACATGTTTAATCACTAAAGTAAGATTTATAGGTGTAAAAATTGATTATGGAATAAGTTATTGAGTTTCTAAGATTGTCAATGCAAATTCAATGAAGCCTTAGTTACGATAAATTAAAAATGCTAAATGAAAGGAGAATAGTTTATGATAAAATGATAATATGATTGTTGTGAGCTTCTATTGAATTTGGATTTATGTATTGGTTATTATAATGATATTATTCGTTACACGATTGAAAAGATGATTACATAGCTGAATGATATAGTGATGTTAAAATGATCATGTTGATGGGATTAATAAGTATAAAAAAGGAAATGTGAATAGTAATGAGGCACGAGGTTGGTGGGTATATGAAAATAAGAAGGGTATTGAGATTACCTTAGGGTTGAAAGACTCGAAACCTATGCAGGGATTGGTATTCATACCAGTAGGTTAGTAGCCTACAACATAACGTGTAATAAGGCTAATCGTGGCCTGGCTGTTATAGCCTTTAACGATGACGTGTAAATAAGGCTAATTGTGGCCTATAACGATGACGTTAATTGTGCTCACCCCGTAACTAAAATAAGATTGGGATACAGATAAGGATGATTATGTTGAGATAACGAAGTATGATATGTGTTTATATAAGGTTTAATTTGATAATATTATAATGTGTTTGTATAAGAGGATTTGAGTTTTACTTTGACTTGATTTTGATGAGATTTGTAAAATTTATAATTGTTAGTTTAATATTATGGCTTTACATAGTATATATGCTTTTGTGATGCTTCGTGAGCACAAGTGGACCAGTGCTCACGTCCCCACAGATTCTGTTGCAGGGGCAGATCCTAATAATTAGGTGGGCACTTGGTGGGAATAGAAGTACATTTGCTGTTGCGGATATTTCATTTTTCATTTGTTTAAGTTTTAAATCTTCATTTGGGTTTGTAATATTAAATTTAAAAGTAGAGATTATTCAATTAGATTGTAAAGGCCATAAGGCCTATTCTTACTTATTAAGGTTATGGGATTGTTAGAGTTTTATAGCCTGGCCATAGCCAAGGCTTCGTTTATATTTTATAGTTATCTTGTGTGGATATTGCTCCAGGGGTGTTGTAATGCTCTGATCGGGGAATGGTTATTCTATGCATGTTATGTATGTATTTCACTCACTCATCGAGTCATGAAATCCGGGGTGTGACAGGCACTTACTTCCTCTAGTACTTAAATGGTGATAAATTTCCATGTGTAATAAATGAAAAATATTTAAAGGGATATTACGCAACTATGTGGGAATACCCCAATGCAAATTAATAAACTGTTGAAGTAAAAAGACAAACATCGGTCATCAAGACCGACATAAGTATATAAATAAAATGAGTTGAAATGAAAGTTGTTCAAAGGGCCACATAAGGGTTGATATACAGAACAAAGTAAAGTTTCCTTCACAAAAAGTGGTTAAAGAAAGTTCATTCAAAGGCTTTTCAAATGATGGAGATGCTCTTTGAACTTTCGCATCCAATATGCCGACATCTTTAGAGCTACTTCACAAAGTTAGCTAGCTTATGTTAAGCTAATAGAATTGATTTCTTAGCATCTCTAATCTTTTTAGATCAGCTCTTAGCTTAGGAATGTTTTCTAGGATGTTAGCTTCAATGTTTGTGAACTCTTCAAGTTGAGTAGCAGCATCCCTGAGTTAATATGAAGAAATGAGAGTTCATCTCTCTTAGCATCTTTTTGTTTGATTGCATCATCAAATTCCTTTTTATCCAATATGGCCCTTGAATATTCCAGCAACATGGTTGGAAATTGATGAGAGAATTGATTTATTGTGAAAGAGATAGGTGGTGGTGCATTTGGATTTCAGTTGATTATGCCCAAGGCAATGAAAGAACATATCTTAAAAAAGGCTCAATAACAGCAGAGAAAGTTGTTAAATGAATATTATGAATAGCCTTAATGAATAAATTATACTCTTCTTTTGTTGACAGTATAGATGTTGCTGTTTTTATACTTAAAGTTTGAGTAGTAGATCAATTTTTTAGCTGATCTAAGAGAATTTATATTTTAGAGAGGACTGAACCACTGGGAGGAAGGAAAGGGTTTAAATAGTATCAATCTGTTAAAAAAGTTTAAAATTAGAATAGGTAATTTCAAATGTAATGATGAGGTACATAAAGAAATAAAATATTGTCTATCTGAACATTGTTAATGGAAGAGGCAGAATCAGCCTCAACAATGGGTCACTTTGAAACGATTTTTGATCACCTAGGTTTGGTAATTGTAGGCTTTTCTTTGGCCAATTTAGTTTTCTTAATTGGCCTAAGAGCTTTTTCTTCCTATTCACCTCCACTTATGAGAGTTTCAGTAACATATTTAGAAGGTTTTGCAGTAAAAAAAGTTAAAGAAAGAATTAGACCTTTAATAAATGAAATTACCTAAGGAAAGGAGAGAATATTGTGGTTAATCCAAGGTCAAAAGGTACAATCCCCATAATTCTTTTCTAAGTAAGTTCTCTACTGGCGGTAAACTAGAATTTTGAAATCCAGAGGAGTAACATCAAAGACAAACATTTTCGAAAGAAAATAAAATTGGGTTTGGGCATAAAAGGTGGCAATTTTTGGGTTTGAGGAAACAATCATCGTTATACTTGAGGAAATCAAGTGCTTTAAGCCCTAATATTACCTCTTTTGCCCATTTATTACTGGCTGACAAGAATTGCCATTTGTAATCGTCATCACATAATGTTTCCATTTGAGATTCAATTAAATGAAGATTGTGCGGATTCCTTTTGAACTTCAAATTTTAACTAATGTAGAATTCAATTTAGATAAAAATTATAATATTGAGTGATAAATAACAAAAGAAATATTTCAATTTGTAAAATCCAAAAGTGACAAATTCAAACATAATTAGATTAAATTTGCAATTGAATTTGTTTATGAATTCTATAATTTTCAAGTTGACAAGTTGTGAAATTGATTCAAAGAAAGAAACATGAAAAGTCTACAAGCCTAAGGATTTCTCCCAGACTTAAGGATGAAATCTAGTGAAGTCGCAGGCATGCTGCAAGAAAACTACTTGTCGTTTCTCAAAAGAAAGCATGAGTATACCATAAGTGCAAGGTGATCAGTTGTAGTAATTTAAACTTGTAGAATGATGAAGTACCGACTATACCCATAGGGAGAGGCATTGTGAGCTCACAAATTTTCTTTTCTTAATTAGTAGGTGTAACACAATAGAAATCAAAGAAAATTGGGTTGAATTTTTAAAACAAAACCTGCAAAGGCATTTCGTCAAACACCTAGGAGGCGATAATTAAATCCAATGTGAAAATTGTAACAAAAATTTTGATTAAATTAAAAACAAATATAAAAAGATCTCGGGTCAAAACAATTCAAGTAGTAATTTTATGAATATTTAAGGATCAATTATTACTCAATCTGACCCTTATACAAGAGTGGATCGACATATTCTTATCAGTAAAATCCAAACAAGAGCAATGACTAATCAATTTGGTTGTAAAATTAAGTTCACTTAGTTGAGTTCTTAGATCAAAAACTTAGAGTACAATAATCCATATAGAATACATAAGAGTTCTAGATAACAATCTATATACAAAATCCTTAAGATTGGGCATAAAAATTCTAACTAAGCAACTTACATTTAATGGACATGGAATATACAATTAAGAGTCGATTTAGTAACATCAACTAATGATTTCAAAATATCCAAACAAATTAATCATCATTCATTGCAATACTTAAAGAATTAAACATTAAAGCACAATTTAGAACAATAGTTGATTAATTTGGCTACGAAGTTAGGTTCACCTAATTAAAAATCTAAATCAAACACTTATAATACATAATCTATAGAGAGTATATGGAAGTTATATATTAGTAATTCACATACAAAATTTTCAAGGATGTGTATGAGAATTTTAACGAACAAACCACAAATAACCTATATAACTATACAAATAAGAATTGATCTATAATTCTCAATTGGTGATTTCAATAGATTTAAATGAATTAACTGTTATCCATAGAAAATTCTCAAGAAAATTAAATATTGAAATAAAAAGTACCTTGAAAATCTACATACATCATCTACTCTCTTTAATTTGAATCAAAGTAAAAGAACTACTCACTCATAGATGAAGAGAAACTTGAACTTGTATTGAAATCCAACATGTTTACAAAAGAATTGAAAATAAAATTGAAAATTTCTCTCAAAATAAATAAGATCTACTTTTTCTCTCTATAGCTATATATAAATCTACTCTCACTATATCTAACTCTATGTAATATCTATCTAATGTCCCTCTCTCAACAAATGCCCTCTTCTATTTATAATATAAACCAATTTATATGTAAGTACCAAAAAAGCCCTCAATCATAATTGCAAATTATAAAATTTTGCTTAGGTTGTTGGGCTATGGTCCCAACCCAGGTGCTAACCAACCCTTGTTCGGACCTGGATCCTAAACAACCTCCATCCGGACCTAGTGCGGATAAGGTTCTTGCCTTCGCCAATTTTTCTTAGTTTTCAAGTGTGCAAGCTTCTATGGTTCGCACCTAGGCATGCACTACAACTTTTGCGGACCAACTTCCATACTTAACATTATTTCTCCTTTTTCAACTCCATTTCTTCCTATTTTTGGTTCTCATTCATATAAGACTCTTCTATTTGCAATTTTATGTTGTTTAGGCCTTTAATTGCTTAAAATTAATTCCTAAAAATTGTAATCAATACAAAACACAAGTGTGCGAGAAATATGTAATAAAATTGAGTTTTAATTGAATATATTTATGCAATTAGCATATCGATCAAAAAGTGTATAAGAGTGTAATTATTATGTGCTAATCAGAAGCCAAAGCCTCGAGTACCTCGAACAAGGGCTGAAAACCAAAAATAATGGAACTTGCAAGCAGAGTGAGGGTTTGACCCCTTTCCAAATTAGCTCGCAAATAGGGCATAATCAACCCGAGGGCTCAACCAGTTAAAATTTCTATGAACATAAGTTTCTTATTTTGTTTAGGTTTGCAGAGTCTATATATATGCGTCTGTACTCAATGTAAATATAGACATAGAGAGAGAGAGGGAGAGGGAGAAGGATAGATAGATAGATAGCTAGATAGATAAATAGAGCATATTATAAAGTTATAGGGTATCGTTTTTATTGCAATTGATTATTTGTTCGTTAGAGGTTTTTTTGGAAATTTTCACAATCAATAATCAAATTTGATTGTATTTCAATTTTTTTTTTGTTTTTAAATTCAAGATATTACAAATTTAAGATATACATTTTTTCGTGTTTTTAAACAAATTATTTTCAGTTTTTATTTATGTTTTTATTTAATTACTAATGTATTTGAAATATATAAATTTTACAATTATATTAAATTTATAAGCAAGTGGCTCTCCTTTTGGGACCAATGAATTCATTCATATGAAATTTATAACATTCATATGAAATTTATAAGTAAGTGGGTCTTTTTTGGAAACCCAAGCAAGTGGGTCCCTTTTTGGAACCCATGAGTTCTTTTACAGTTATTAACATCATATACCAAAATTCTACTACTTTTATTAGGGGAAAAAAATAAACTTGAAGTGTTTTACTGATGTGGAATAAATAAATAAAAATTTTGTGAATGAGAAAAGATAAGAGAAAAAGAGGGAATGAACAAATTTTAAAAATAATTAAAAAATATATAGAAAAAAAGAAAAATGAAATGTCATGCCATGTAGGATTGGAGTAAAGGAGAAGAGGAGAAAGAAATACATTCTCCTAGTATTATGGATCAATAGATAAATAATATAAATTTATAAAAATAACTTAAATATTGATTATTATTATTAATTGGTTAAAAATTGTCAATATGACCAATTTAAATTTACAATTAAAAAATTTTCTAAACAAAAAAATTATTCCCAGATTTAGATAATATTTTAGCATTTTTGTGTTTTTATATTTATGATATAATAAGAGTTATTATTGTAAGAGAAATTATATTTTACAAGTTTCATTTAAGGAACCCATGAGTTGACTTTACATTGATTAAAATCACATATCACAACTATTGTAGTTTTATAGACAAAAAAAAAAAAAAAAAAAGCAATAGAGTTATAGTCATCTATTGATGTGGGACAAAAGGAAGTAAATGATTTGTGAATAAGAACAAAAAGTATTAAAAAATAAAAAAATTGTATTCGATTCAAACATTTGTAAAAATAAAAAAATAGAATAGTGAATATAGAGAGTGCCACACAAAATTTGATAATAATTTTAATTAATTTTATAAAAATAACTTAAATTAAAAATATTATTATTAATCATATGTTGTGTTTTGTTAAAAAAAAAAGGATGTTGTTCTTCGCACCCTTACTTTTTCTCCATGCAACCAATTAATTCATCCATCCTATATTTTCTCTAAGCAACCCAATAATTTCTCCACACAACCAATAAATTGTGCCTAAAATTCTAAGAATACTCATTGATCAAAACAGCAAAAGGCTACTAAAATGTTTTAATTTTTTTAATAACTAATTGCTGAAATGTTTTATTTATTACAGTGTGGAAGTGTCGAAATTTATATGGTTAATTGCTAAATTTTTTTCAACAACTGATTGCTGAAATTGTTTCATTTTTTCAGTAAGTACCTGTTGAAAGTTTTTAACTCTTTCAGTAATAAATTTCTGAAATATTTTGTTTATCTATCGAAAATTTGTTTAAGCATGTGATTATCGAATTTGTTTAATCTTTTAGCAAGTGGTAGTTGATGTTGTTTGTATAGGATTTTTTAGAGTGTGGGTAATGTGTAGTTAAAATGGAGAGTAAAGAGATCATTTTGCATTGGGATATTTTTATTCTAAGATGAGAAAAATTTAACTGGGCGATGAGAGAAAAAATAGAGTTGTAAATAGTGGCACTCGAAAAATATAATCAACCTTACCAATTCAAATTTAAAATTAGAATTTACAAAAAAAGAAAAAAACACTCCCCTCAAGACTAATTTTATTTAAAGATTTGTAAAAATAAAAAAAGTAGAATGATGAATATAGATAGTGTCACAGAGGATTTAATAATAATTTTTTAATTGGTTTTATTAAAATAGCTCAAATAAAAAATATTATTATTAACCATATGTGTTTTATAAAATAAAATAGATATAGTCAATGTGACTAATTTAAATTTAAAATTAAAATTTAGAAAAATAACTACTCCCGAACTTAATTAATATTCAATATTTTTTATACTTTTAAAATTTAAAAATACTAAGAGTTATTGTTATGAGAGGAATAACTTAATTATTATTTAAGATTTTTCTATTTGTGTTTTTAAATTTAATTCTATTTTTATTTGTATTTTTAATTAAATTACTAATGTATTTGAAATATGTAAATTTTACAACTATATTAAATCTACATGGAAGTGGGTCCCTTTTAGAACCGATTGATTTTTTTTACATTTATTAAAATCATATGGCATGATTCTAATATTTTTATGGGTAAAAGAAAAAAGTGAAGTTATAGTGTTTGACGATATGAAACAAAGAAACAAATATTTTGTGAATGAGAAAAGCGAAGAGAATAAGAGGGAGAGAGAGAAATTAAAAGCTAATTTAAAAACTATGAAAAAGGAAAATGGAATGGAGATCAAATAGACATGCCACATAAGATTAGAGTGAAGGAGAAGATGAGAGAAAATGCATTTATTTAATATTATAGATAGATACAAAAAAAAATTACTATTTATAATAAATAAAAAAATTCAATGTGGTTCCTGGCTATGTACATGCAGTAAAGATTGATATATTGTTTTTTTTATTATTTTCTTAAATTCTACTTCAAATTTAAAATCTGGCTTCGTTTAGAAAGCCTAGCTTGCTACTGTAATTCTCACTACTTAGTTTGTTTTGACTTTTTTTTTTAAATAACTAAATTTACTTTTTTAAATTTTATTTTTATTTTTTAAATTATAAAGGGTAAAAATGTCAAATTAACTAAAATTTAAAAAATAGCTATTCAAAAATTAAGGTGGCGTTTGGTTTGTATAGCTATTTATGTTTTTTGCTTTTATTTTTTGTTTTAATGTTCATTTTTTAAGAATATTAAAAACGCATTTAGTTTTATATTTCTTATTTTTTGTGTTTTAAGATTTTTTTTATTTTGAGTTAAAAATATTCAAAATAATTTTTGGCCATTTTACATTTCACTTGTAAATTCATTTTCTGTTTTCTGGAAGATTTTGAAAACACTAGTAATTAAATGCGTTTCGAGTTATTTTCTTTATTTTCAATAATGCAAAATGCAAAAGAGCTCAAAATAAGTATACCAAATGACTCATAATTTTTTTTTATTTCCAAACATAAAAAAATTAGGTGGCATTTGATTTGTGTTTCTATTTTTTGTTTTCTATTTTTATTATTTATTTTCTATTTTATAGGTTTTATGTTTTGAAAATCTCAAAATAAGGAAAATAAGAAATGCATTTGGTTTGACATTTTGGTAGTGTTTGGAGCTCAACAAAAAAATAAAAAAACTTTATAAATCTCTACAAACATGACTTACGAGACTATAAAATTTAAATCTTCTATTCACTGCACAAAATATGAGACACTAATTTTTGTAATTTTATACAATTTTATATAATTCTAAATACACCTTTATATATTTTGCGTTCGTAGATTTTTCTTATTTTAGATTAAAAATGCTCAAAATAATTTTTTATCATTTTACATTTTAAGTGTAAACTCATTTTCTATTTTTTAAAACAAATTTTGAAAATACAAGTGATTAAATGTATTTTAAACTATTTTTTTAATTATTAAAAAACATAAAATAAAAAATAGGTTCAGAATAAATATATCAAATGTCACTATAATTTTTTAGTGACTAGCTAAAAAATTATTTTTATTATTTTTTTTCCTAAACTCTACCCAAATTTCCTAAATGTTAATTCAAATGAACCTAATTTTGCGAAAAAGAAAATTTTTTTATTTTATTTATTATTTATTTTTTTAGGAAAGCTCCAATTCATTAACTTCCGTTTCCACCACCACCCTTCTTATAAATAAAAACCGCAGGGCGGAATAGGGAGAGACAGTGCCGCCTTCCAACCGTGCTCTCTCAGAATTCTCCTTTTCTCTCTCCCCCTAACAGATACAAATTTACGAAGACTTCTGCTCTCTTGCTTGGTCCTTTTGGTAGAACAGAACTTCAATGGCTGAAGCTTCCGAAGATTTCTCCGACGTCGAGAAGCTCTACGAGTACGGCGAACGCCTCAACGACGCCAAGGACAAGTCCCAAGTTAGTCCTCTCTCTCTCTCTCTCTCTATATATATATATCTCATGTTTTCGATTTTTCTGTACTTCTAGGGTTTCGAGATGCTCTCTGTTACGTATGCGTGCTGTTTATTTATTTATTTTTGGTCTGTGTTTAGCATTCTAATGACTATGAGGCGATACTCAAAGCGGCTGAGGTGGGCAATGTCAAGGTCAAACAATTGGCTGCGCAGCTTGTTCCTAAGTTTTTCAAGTACTTCCCATCCTTGTCGGAGACAGCTCTCATTCGCCTTTATGATTTTTGCGGGGATGAGGAGCTTGGGGTCAGTAGCTCTGCCCCTTTTTATACGTACATGTTCTACTTTTTACATTAATTTCATATAATCTTTTTATACTTGCTCTATTCTTATCATTAAATGTGTACCCAGTTGAGTGATTGTGTAAGGCAGTATGTATTCATCACGATCATTGATTTTGTTCTTTTGGTATTTATGGGAAAAAAATGGGAACTCAACTATAAACATTCTAACTAAATTCATCCTTTGATTGCTGAAGGTGCGGGTGCAAATATTTCGTGCACTTCCTTTGTTCTGCAAGGATAATCCAGAACATCTTGGTAAAATTGTTGATATTTTGGTGCAGCTCCTCCCAGCAGCTGGTAATAGATGCTCTGAGGTTCATGTTGTGTTTTTTTGAACTTTTTTAATTGGTTGTTATCATATGCTAATTGCCCTTGATGATTCTAGGAGAAAATGTTGAGCGCGATGCAATCCATAAAGCCCTAATGTCTTTGTTGCGGCAAGACATAAAGAGTAAGTTTTGTCTTTTATTGGCTAGCAAATTTAATTATTTAACATTCTGATCCTACTTATTTCTAATGCTTGTAATCTCATGAAATTCCATTGTACATTGACCTAACGCTTATAATTTTCGTTACTTCTCTATTATAAAATTATTACTGCATATTTTTAATAGGGAATTACAATTTGAAAGCATTGTAAGGAGTTTCGAGTAACATGGATGGTTGGATGCACATGAATGGCCGGATGTATTGTTGTATTCACCATAGAAGGAATCTTTAGGATCGAGAAGTAGAATAGTATGTGGACCTTCTTTAAGCGGTCTAATTTGATCAACGGTGTGTTTAGTGAATTACGAAGGGGATAAAGGAAAGGAGGATAATTTTGTTTTGTGTTATAAATCAAGTAAAAAATAGTTGGTTGGAATGTGTGGGGAATAAATGGGGTTTGGAGAAGAGGCACTATCAAAGTTCTGAAGAAGAAGAGACCACAGGTGATATGCCTTCAAGAAACTATGATAAGGGAGACGGATAGCACTATCATTAGGAGCATTTTGTTGGGGTGGGGGATTGGGTGAAATGGGTTCACATGGCAAGTAGTAGAAGCTTCGGGTGGAATTTTAGTGATGTGGGATGGGAGATGTCTAGTTCTTGAGGACAGTGAGGTGGGAAGATGGTCTATTAGGTGTTGCTTTAGGAGCGTTGAGGATGATCTTAAATGGGGTCTTTACATGGTCAACAGGCCTTCAGGAAGTTGCTTGAAAAAGGAGTTCCTGGAGGAGGTTGAAGAAGCCATGCTCAGATGGTAGGTGCCATGGTGTATGGAGGAGATTTCAATCTTGTTAAGTTCAAATAAAAAAACGTGGAATTATAGAGTCACTTTTGCCTCCATGAAGGAGTTTGATTTTGTTATTGAAGACAATGGGATAATTGATCTACCCCTAGTTGGAGGCAATTTTATGTGGTCCAATGCTAGAAGTAAATCTAGTCTCAATTTGTTTTGATCTCAATTGCATGGGAAGAGATGTTTCCTTGGTTTGTTCAATCTTTGCTCCCAAGGATGGCCTCATATCACCTCCCTATATTGCTAGATTGCGGGGGGCTTGGTTAGGGCCTGGGCTTTTCGATTCAAAAACACGTGTTTGAAAGTGGATAGTTCACAGAGAAGGTGTTGGATTGGTGGGGTAGTAAGTCTTATGGGGAACTCTAGCTATATTTTGGTTAAAAAATTTGCAAATGCTTAAAGCAGACATTGTTAAGTAGACTAAGAAGGATTTAGGAAATCTGGATGCGAGAAAAGCTTTCTTTGTGGAGGAGGTACCATTTTGATAAGAGGGATGGGGTGGTTCCCTTGTCTAAAGAGGAAGTCCAGATCAGGGAAGCAAAGAAGAAGGAATTAAGCAAGTTATCTAAAATGGAAGAGATTAGTTAGAGACAGAAGTCTAGGTTTTTGTGGTTCAAAGAGGATGACAGGAATATGAAGTTCTTTTATCAAATGGCAGATGCTCATGGGAGGCAAAACCACAATTATAAAGCTCTTGGTGGAAGGCATGAGGATTGGATCAAGGAAAAGGGAAGTGTAGTTTTACGAGGACTTGTTCACTAGGAAGGAAAGATAAAGACCTAGTTTGGAGCATATGGACTATTGTTGGGAGATAGCAAGATAAGCTGAGCTATGGAGTTGCTACAATCAAGGAAGTCAGTGGAAGGAGAAGACAATGTTTGCTGGATAGATACTATTAAAGTACTGAGAATTGGGAAAACAAGACATGTAAATGAGTGGTTTTATGGATTGTATTATTTTCCTGGTCTATATAGAATAGCAAACACATCAATCACAATCTCTTAAATATTTGCATTGTCATAAATACATTTGTTCTACAACTAGCGTATATTTTACAGTTAACATTCCTCAAGTTATAGCATAGATATCGTATGTTCGAAGTATGTTATAAATATATTGAACTAACATGCCCCTTAAAGCTTCAGTAAATAAACCTGCGAGCTTTATATCATATTTTGGAGGAGTTTCTTTTGAACAAAGTGACAAGTCAACTTTTATGTGCTCTGTCATGGAATATGGGATTTGATGCAATTTGAGCGATTGCCTGATTATCACAAATCAATTCCGTAGGTGGTTCGTGTTTCACACCAGGTTCTTCAAGTATAAGTTTTAACCACACTAATTCACATGATGTGTGCACTATGGCTTGATATTCAGAATCTGTGGTGGATCTTCTATCATGTGGAGATCCAACCTAATCAACATCAGGGCATCCTTGTATTATATGGTATGACCATGATCCTTGGATAATAAGCTATGACCTAAAATACTTTTGAGATGTATCAAAATGTGAATAATAGCATCCCAATGACTTGTTTGTGGAGAGTCCAAGAATTGGCTCACCACACTTGTAGCAAAAGAAATGTCTGAATGAGTAATTGAAGTGCATCCTTGTATCATATGGTATGACCATGATCCTTGGATAATAAACCATGACCTGAAGTACTTTTGAGATGTATCAAAATGTGGATAATAGCATTCCAATGACTCGTTTGTGGAGAGTCCAAGAATTGGCTCACCACACTTATAGCAAAAGAAATGTCTGAATAAGTAGCTATTAAATAGTTTAGTTTGCCCGCTAGACTTCTGTGTTGAGTAGGATTATCTAGCAGTTTTTCTTTGTTAGGTAGAAGTTTAGTGTTAGAATCAATTGAGGAATCAACAGGCTTTGCTCCCAACAATCTTGTTTTTGACAACAAATTTAGAACATATTTCTGTTAGCTCAATATAATACCAACGCAGGAGATGACAACCTTAATGCTTAAGAAATATCTCAATGGGCCCAAATCTTTAGTCAAAAACTTGCTTTGAATAAACTGATTTAACTCCTGTATCTCTGCATCATTATTGACAGTAATCACAGATTCACAATATCATCATCATAGACTAATAACAATATTCTGGCACAAGATGTATAATGACAAAAACATTGCAACCCAAATTGTGTTGCAAGTCATTGAATCTGTCAAACCATGCCTTAGGTGATTATTTGAGACCATATAATGACTTTTTCAAGCAGCAAACTAATTCAGGCTCCCCACTGAGTAACAAATCCAGGTGGTTGCTCCATACATACTTCCTCATCAAGTTCACTAGGCATTCTTAACATTAAGTTGGCGAAAGGACCAATGAAAAACCATAGCAAGAGGTATAATGAGCCAAATGATGCAATTTTGGCAACTGGGAAAAATGTTTCGGAATAATTCTGGTCGTACACCTTTGTATAGCCATTTGTAACCAGATGAGCATGAAGACAGTTAGAAGTACCATTTGGATGAGTCTTAAATAGTGAAGACTCAATGGCAACCAACATTAGATTTCCCTTCAGGAAATGACACAAGATCCCAAGTATTAACATAAAAAAGAATAAACATCTATTTTCCATTGTTGCTTGCCAATTGGCATGATAGATAGCCTTTGTTGCAAAGTTAGGTGGAGAAACAAAGGATCATGAGGTAGCAAAGGATAATAAGAAGGGAAAGGAAAACATATGATATGAACTCAGAAATAGGATGAGAGGTACATGTATGCTTATCTTTTTGAAGAGCAACTGGAAGATCAGTATCAGATGGGGAAGTCTTTGAGAGCTAAGGTGTAGGATCCGAGAACCTGGGAGATGTTGGTGGAGAGCTAGAAGCGGTAGGAACTTGTGATGAAGTAATAATAGTTAGAGGGTGATCTTTGTGCTGGTAATAAAGTTGTAAATTTGGATGGGATGGTTGATTCGAGAGAGGAGGATGTAAAATAGGTGGTAAGACAAGTGTGACTAGATTGAGAGGTAAAACTAGTAAAGGAAGAGCAACCTAAATATCTTCAAAAAGATAAGACTCATGGAAGAAGGGGGTAAACTTAAAAGAATTTGTGATATTAGCTCAAGTGAAGAAGTGGTTCAAAAAAAGAAGAAGCGGTTCAACATGGGGCTATAACAATGGTAGCCCTTTTGAACACAAGAATAGTCAAGAAACACACACTAGGTAGAGCAAGGATCCAACTTATCAATACCTGGATTGAGTTGGTGAATAAACCGAGACACCTAAAGAGATGAAGAGGAAGTGGAGATGGTAGCTTATGAGGGAAAAGAAGAGAATGAAGTGATTTATGTTGAAGAACTAATGATGGCATTTGATTGATAAGATAACATATAGTGAGGACTGCATCATTCCAAAGACTATGGTTGCATAAGGAGGTCACGATTAGTCTTAAAAAGATGGTGATTCTTACGCCTAGCTACCTCATTATATTGTGGAGTGCAAGAATAAGAGGACTAATGTATAATGTCAGATGCAACCATAAAATAAAAAAAAAAAGGTTTAGAGAAGTATTCTCTGGCATTATCACTTCTAAGAATGCGAATAGGGGGTACTAAAATAGGTTTGAATTTCGGCACAAAAAGTATGAAAGATAGAAAACAACTTAAATTGATCTTTTAATAGACAAAGCCATGCATTTTGAGAATAATCATCAACAAATGTGACAAACCACTGAAAACCTAATTTTGAAATTACACAATTTGGACCTCAAACATCAGTGTGGATTGAATGGAAAGGACTTAATGTCCGTTTATTGACTTTGGGAGCAAAAGAAACATGATGATGCTTCCCTAGTTGACAAAACTCACATCATGAGGATTTTAAATGATTCAAACAAGGACCTAACAATTTTATATTATCAATGATGGGTGACATAGACGGTAGTGAATTTCAAGTGGGAGAGCCACAATAGCAGAAGAAGTTAGTGGAATGGCATTAAGAAAGTATAGTCCACCAGCTTCATACCCTCCAATCCTTTCCTTGGTCCCATTCATGTCTTTAGAAGAACCATTGGCTAAAGTGACTGTGGCAAGATGGGAAATTGAATATTAAAAAGAATAGCAGAAGTACTTGACATATATGATTAGAGGCACCAAAGCTAAGGACCCAAAGTTGGAAATGAGGATAGGAGAGACAAGCAATAGAATTACTATGTTGGGCGAGGGAAGCAGTGGGAAGAGATATCTGTCAAGCATGCTTAAAAAATTCTGAATTCTCCTCTTATAGAAATATTGTGTTGGTCTCCTTTGGAGGATCCTGATGAAGTTGTGTCAATGTTAACAACATTAGCCATATGTGGAGGGTGACCATTCAATTTCCAACAAGTCTCATGAGTATGTTTCTTCCTTTCATAAAGAATGTAGTGTCTGGACTAACCTTGACCTCGTCCACAACCACTCTTATTATTTTGATGAGATGAATGGGAACCCCTATTGCCAGTGCTTCCTTGATCAAAGTTGAAAGTCTAACTAATAATAGCTGAGTGATGTGCATCCTAAGAAGATGAAGTTTGAACAAAATTGCGAATTTCCCTAGAGTTTGTCTTAGTTGTAGAGGGAATTTTTGAACCGGTAAGTATTTGAGAACGAAAGGAGTCATAATGGGGATTAAGACCTGCTAGCAACTTGTCGTTACGACTGCATAGCATGAATATCTGCCATGATGGTGGCTAGACATTTAATATTTCATGGATTTGTTGCAAGGAGGCAAAGTATTTAGCAAAGGGCCGACCATTATGTTTCGATTGAAAGAATTAATTGGACATGTGTACATTTGAGTAAGGTTACTAGAGTAGAGTAATTTGCAGTACTCCTAGATTTCATTGCAAGAATTGAGGTGAGAGCACATCGTGGCAATGTGTGGTTTGATCCACATGAAACTGAAAAATTAAGCATCTTCCTTTGCCCAGATTTTCTTGTCTTTGCTTTTTGTTGGACCATCTTTGATGAGATTTTTTTTTTTTTTTTAAATGGAAACCAATTAGTGAAAGCTTCACCGCTTTGCCTAAGGAACATAATTATTCCCATTTAATTTCCAAGTAGTCAGTTGAGGAATTTGTAAAAGTTGGACAACGGAAGGTACTGAAGGAGAATTCTCAGATTTAGTCTTCATAGTGATAAATAAAGGTACTTTAAATAGTTGGGGGGGGGAACCCAAGCAAAGTCTTAACAACAAGTTTCTAGTTTTGAACAAGCTGTTAGGTTAAGTTTGGACAAGTTGTTAGGTCAAACAACGCCAACAATGTTGTTGGTGAGGCACTGAAGGGTTACCGGAGATCAACTGTTGGTTGGCAATTGTTGGAATGAGTTTGCTAACTAAAAGCAATGTTGTCAGTGGTTAGAGACAGTAGAATGGCGGCTGCACATGCTTTCACACCCAAAATGAGGTTCAAGTGAGTAGATCTTATTTGCTGAGAATAGAATGGCATGTGTAGGCGCGTCATTGATACCACGACGATGGTGCTGTGGTTGTGGGACTCGTTAGCAATGGCCGATGCTCCTAGTGTGGTCAGTTGCTGGTTTTGATGGCTAGGGATGGGTCGGTAGCTTTGGGCAACAACGGCGATGTTGTCAATGGTAGGTGAGGTTGCTGACATGTGATACAAGTATTTGATGGTTTTGATTGGCATGAAACTACACGATAAAGTCATTGGAAGGCTTGGACAAAGGGGGAAGAAAACCACTGGTCATGATTGGTGAGCCCTTGTGGAACAATACATTCTTGATGGAGACACAAGAACCAGAAGAACAACTCAGGTCTGATATACACATTATAATCAAGACAAGTTAGGTTTCTTGATACATATACGAGAACCTACGGAGAAAGAAAAGGAAAATCAAGATCTTTGCTTTGATACTATGTTAGAATATAGAGAATTGGGAAAATAAGATACTTAGATGAATGGTCTTGTAGCTCATATTTATACAAAATAGGAAACACATATCAATCACAATCTCCTAAATATCTATCCTACCATAAATACATATATTCTACAGCTAGCATATATTTAACTGTTACCAAGTCAGCAAAGATTAAGGTTAGATCATATTACAGAATCCTTTGCGGGAATAGAGTTTCTGATTTTCCTTGGACGAGGTTATGGACTGAAAGCATGACTTCTAAAGTGGTTTTTTTTTTGTATGGTACATGTTTTGTGCGAGGACTTTAACCATGGAATGTGGATAACCTATAGAAGTAAGGTTTTGTGATGGTTAATATATGCAGTTCATGTAAGAGCCAGGAGGAACCAATTAACGACATACTGATTCATTATGCTTGGACCAGGAAACTATGGGACTTAATGCTTTCCAGATTTGAAATTCAGTGGGTTTTCCCAAAGGATTTAGAGGGGCTGTTTTGTTCATGGTGGGGGGCCAAGTTGAGGAAGAATCATAACAAAGCTTGGAGTATGACCATTTTTGCCTTATTTGGTTGGTGTGGAGAGAGAGAAACTGAAGATTTTCAAGATTCGAAAATTCTATTATGCAGAGTTTAGAGTGTTTTTGTGTCTTACTTGGAGGGTTGGATATATGGAGATACAGAGCCAAATATAGTCTTTTTTGAGCTGGGTCCATTCTGCTGATAATGCAGGGCTTTATACATGGCATTCTCTAGCTGCCTTCCTGTTATTGTTTCTTTCTTCAATAAAATTATTTATTTATCAAAAAAAAAAAGAAGAAAAAACAAGATACCTTGCTAGTTTTTACTACCAGTTATTACTATTTTTTTTTTTTGGTTTTTCAGTTTCTTTTGTGACGTCTCGTTGAATTCCACTATCAAGTTAAAGCTTGACCACGTTTGTGGCTGCACAACTATATTTTTATTCCATTTTCCTTTTGGTTTCTCCCACTCCACATCTCTATGTACCTGCTTGCTCAAATTGTCAAATTTTCAAATGGTATTTGTTTTATATAAATTCCCAAATAGAGCATTTTAAGAAAACTTGGGCCATGTTTAGGGCTTCATTTTCTCTGTTTGCACCCCCATGTAGCATTTTTTCCGGATTGGGAGGGGGGGGGGGGAATAAGCAGTTTGAAAACATAGCTATTTTTCATCTCATTCTCTCTTTTTACTTTTTTTGTTTATTTATTTTTTGAGAATTATAAAGATAATTTCAAACTTCTTCCATAGGGTGGGCTTTTTAGAAATATTATCTTGATCACCACTTTCAGGGATCATTTGCGGAATGAGTTTTCATTAACATTTATTGCTTTCCTGTTTTCAGAATCAAAAAACAGTTCTTGAAACAAAGGCACACTTGTTATTTCTTTCTTGCTTGCTTTCGTGTGAATTCTTATGGATGTTCTGTTTTCCAGCATTTTTCATGCTTCCTTGATGATGTTATGATGTTGCCATCTGTTTTCTTTTTCTTTTTTGGGTTTAGAGGCTTCTATCTTTACTAAGTATTGCATATTATTTAGTTAGCATATTTGTTGTACATTTTTAACTAATGGTGTACCTAATCAAATCTTTGAGCTGTGATATACTATTTTTTTGGTGATTTATTGACTCATTATTCAGTCTATCTATGTGAAATCATTTTGCTCACAATGATTCTACATTCCATGAAGCTCCTTTTGTTTTGTTTTGTTTTTGTTTTTTTTTTTTTTTTTATCCCACTTGGCATATCTTAGTTTATGTGTTTGGTGCAGCTTCTTTGACAGTTTTGTTCAAGTTTATTGGGTCCACCAATGGGCCAAGCACCGAGGAAAGTATTCGCGAAAAGGTTATATCATTTATGTGGGATAAGGTGAGATGTTGCTAGTGTTTTTATTAACAGCTTATTCCAGGCTGCCTTGTGGGATAGCTAAACCATTGAATGATGTAATTTTTCAGGTATTTCCACTTAAAGCAGAACTGCTGAAACCACAGGAACAGATGGAGAGGCATATAACTGATTTGGTGAAAAATGTATGGTCCTGTACATATTTATTTGGTTCTTTTTTTTTTTTTTAAATTTTGTTTCCTTTTTTTTTTTTTTTTTTGGCTTACCAATGTGGCATGTTACTTTTTTCATTTCCCCATCCATAATAGGATGTGAAATTTGAGTTAGTTATTTTGTTAATCATTTGTATCATTGAATATTTTAATGAAGTTGATTGAGTGTTGTTCCAGAGTTTGCAAGATGTAACAGGGGCAGAATTTAAAATGTTCATGGACTTCTTGAGAAGCTTGAATTTGTTCGGAAAGAATGCTCCTGTTGAGCGTGTTCAGGAACTTGTTGAAATTATAGAAGAACAGGCTGATCTAGATACAGAATTCAATGTGAGTTCTTGTTAAACATAGTATTACTTTTCATATGATGCAATTACAGCAGCCAATGCTAGAGTTGATATCATGATGGTACTTTCCGAGCAGTTACAAAATTTTTTATGTCATAAAATCGGGACCTGTTTTGCTCATTTGTTTCTCTAGCGCATGCTAGTGCAATTGTTGCAATTGCTTGATTGCACAAGAAGAAAAAATGTTCATTGTAACTTGCATCTCTGTCTTTGTCATGTGCAGTTGTCAAAAACTAGTAGAAGTTTGGAAAGACGGTATGTTATTTATATTTTTTTTTTTGGGGGGGGGGAAGGGTGACAAATTTTAACATTTCCCTTTCCTTGGAGCAATTGTATGCAAGTTTTTGCGAACAGTAAGTGAGAAGGTAATAATTTTAGAAACAATATTAAAAAGAATGAAGGTGGATTCAAAATAACATGATAAATTGGAAGATACGTTATACCGTAAGTCTTGCCGTAACTGATTTGGATTGTGGCTTGATATCTCTTTAGGCTGCCCTTCACATGTATCCTATGTAAAAATTTGAGCATTTACCTTGGTCTACATAAACGAATCATCATTTTGAAACTGAAATTCGACATAGTAAATTACAAAAGCATCATTTACATGTTAGGAAGAACTGATTTCAGGTTAATTTGTTTGTAGATCTGCAGAATTTCTGATATGATATGGTTTCTTGGTGTTGTGTCTTCTTGGGTTTAACCTTAAAAAAGAAAAAAAAAATTCTGATACAATAACTACTGCTTGTATCAGTGGCATGGAAACATATGGTCTATTTTGTGCTTATTTAATTGCATAT
This sequence comes from Vitellaria paradoxa, assembly GCA_019916065.1. Lineage (NCBI taxonomy): Eukaryota > Viridiplantae > Streptophyta > Magnoliopsida > Ericales > Sapotaceae > Vitellaria > Vitellaria paradoxa. The sequence goes on from CM034234.1 coordinate 36,771,563, forward strand.
ATTTGAATACTTTTCAGTATTGCACATGACAGCTCTTGCTATTGCAGGTAGTAGACGCTGATCATATTGACAGATTTATATCTTGCCTGCATATGGCTGTTCCATTTGTTATGGTATGAACTGTATTGCAACCTATTTTGCTTAATACATTGGATTTTATAATTTTCTGTCCACCTTAACTTATTTGCTTTCTGATTTTTTTATTTCCAGAAGGGTGCATCAAGCAGCAAGTTTCTCAGCTATACAAACAACCACGTCCTACCTGTTTTTGATAAGGTAATTTGTACTTTCTGCTAATTATTTTATTGGGAGATTTAAAATAGTAGAGTTTTTAATTCCAATGTATGTTATAAATGTGTTATTACAACATACAAGTGGCTCTTGTTTGGGCTTAAGTAGCAAATCAAGTAACTTTTAAAGGGGAAAAAAGAGCTCTCATTTTATTAAGAGCATTGTAGTATTATTATCAAATCTAAAGAAGATCGAATCCCAGGATTTCCAGCCAAATACAATCCTAAGATCTCTTGTAATATTTTAATTAAAAATTGTCCCACACAGGGGTAGGTCAACGGTGAGGTCTCTATCAATTGAAGTTGAGGTTACCAGTTCGACCCTCTTTGGCATTATCTTACTCTTGGTTCTGGTGGGGTGGGTCAAGACATCTAGGGGATTAGTCCCATCAAAGCTGGGGAAACCTGTATTATAAAATATATATCTATATATATGTTTGGTTGTGTATCTCTTTGTTCCTCAATGTCTTGAAGCTTGTATTGGAATTCCTACTTGTTGCTTTAATTTACTTCTGAACTTTTATATGGCTGCATTGTTGACTTTCTACTGCTTCCTGGACTTGAAGTACGGAAATACTCTCTGGTTGTAGTGGAATAATAACGTACTGGTTTGGCTTAATTGACTTCGGCATTCTAATGGGAGCCCTGTGCACCAAACAATGTCCATGAGGTGTAAACTGAGATGATTTTACACAACCAAAAGCCTTAACCAAAAGCCTTAGGCACAGGTTTACCCATCAAAATATTACAATAACTAAATTATTGAACGGGGAAAAAAAAAAAAGAAGAAAGAAACAGAACCGTGTGAGGGTGGGGATTTTGTATTTGCCCAGCCCATTACATTCTGCAGATTTTTTTCCCTTTCTCATTTTCCGGTGGATGCCTTTTGTCTGCCACTCACCACAGTCTGCCTCCCTGCATATCATTAGATAACCATAACCATCTTCAGCACCATCACTGTTGCTTCTAGTGAGCGATTTTGCATCCTGCACAATCACTTTATTAATTGCCCTGCATGAATGGTACTTTTTGAGATTATTTTGAATAGTTACATTTTGGACTACTTACTGGAAAATATTTAATGCTTAAGATGCGAGATATTTTCACATCTATTCTACCAGCCGTTTCACAAATATCAATATGCTTTTGTCTGCTAAATTTCAGACAATTTTTTTTTTGAGCCATTGACCTCCTGTTATTAAAACATTCCAATTATTTGGTCCATTAAGTAGAGATGTCAAGAAATTCATAGTCTCTTGATTTTTGAGAACATAGAATTTTACTGAAAAATATTACTTATTTCAAACAAATTTTCTTTTAATAGTGTGTAATATGCAGCACCTGTTGTTGGCAAGTACTTGTGCTGGATATTACAGGTTAAAGAACTGACTGTTGCAGCCATTGCTTTATCTGGGACCTGGAGAAAAAAGGGTGGCATTCAAGTTGACTTCTAGATGGTGTTCTATTCTTTTCAAAGCTTAAGCTGTTTATCTGATGTTTCTTGGGATTGATTTGTCAGTTTACTAGATAAAAATAATTTCTACGGGGCTGTATTATTATATTGTGTTGCACATCTATATGTTCTCTGCTCTCTCTCTCTCTTTAATATTTTTTGGTTAATGTAGAGTTATGTAATTAGACCTAATGATGCTTTAATCTGTCAGCTCCCTGAAGAACGAAAAGTGGACTTGCTCAAGAACCTTGCTGAATGTTCACATAATGTTACACCACAGGATTCCCGCCAGCTTCTGCCATCTGCTGTTCAACTTCTAAAGGTATACTTGTATAAATGGTGCTTTGAATACTTAGGGGCTGTTTGGTAACATTGCTATTTTTTTGTTTTCGTTTATATGTTTATGTTTTCTGTTTTTTGTTTTTTGTTATTATTTTTTTTTTCTGATATGAAAACTGAAACTGTCTTTGAAAATATAATTTTGTTTACAATTATTAATTTTTTATTTTCATAACATATTTAATTTTATTAGTTTTAAAAAAATTAATTGAATTTAATAAATATATTTCATATTAATTTAATTTAATTATATTATTTATTAAAAAAATTGAATAAAATATCAGTATTATATCATTTAACTCAGTAAACATAAAATATATTAATTATACTTTAATTATATTATTTACTAAAAATAATTGAATAAAATATATTTCATTATAATTTAAATAATTTAATTACGATATTTATTAAAAATAATTTAATAAAATATATTTCATATTAAATAAACTAATTAAATTAATTTAATTTAATTATGATATTTATTAAAAATAATTTAATAAAATATATTTACTATTAATTAAATTATTTTAAATTAATTATTAAATTAAACTAATATATTTTATTTTATTATTTATTGAAAATAATTTAATAATATATATTTCTTGTTACTTAAATTAACTAATTAAATTTAATTATTTATTGGAAATAAATTAATAATATATATTACATATTAATTTAATTAGTTTAATTTAATTATATTATTTATTAAAAATAATTTTAGTTTAATAAAATATTTGAATAAAATAATTTATTTTAAATGATGTAACAAAAATGGACAAAGTAGTAGAATTGACAAAAATATTTGCAATAAAGAAAAAAAAAAAAGGAGTGAATGCACCTTTTTTTTGGTTTACGTTTTTTTGTTTAAGTTTTTATTTTTTTGGAAACAAAAAAACATAAACAGATTTAACAAATATGTTTCTGTTGTCAGTTTACAAAATTTTGAAAATAAAAACGTTACCAAATGGGGCATTAATGTAGTAATATGCATTTTAATCAACGAGGAACACGTGTGGAATATTTTCTTTCTCGTCTTTATCTGCCTTTTGCAATCAATTTATGTTATTGTTGTTGATAGTCAAGTAGATATGTTCCATATATTCACTTTCTCAATTAGATAACTTGTGTAGAACTTCTTCTTTCTTTTGGTGATTTTTTTCCCTTAATGAAGCTGTTGATTCTAGTGCTTCTGCTTCTATCCATTATTTTGTCTCATGCTACTATGTATCTTTTGAGTTTGGATATATTTTGTGGATCCTTTGATTACATTTTGTTTTCTGGTTTTCCTGCAGAAACACATGGTTCGGAGGAAGGTTGATGAGATTAAATTTACATATGTAGAATGTTTGTTGTATATCTTTCACCATTTAGCTCATAAAGTAAGTAGCTTTTTATTTCCCAATTTGGTTTTGACCTTTTCATGCAATTTATTTCTGATCTATGCTCTCTTATTTTTCTTGTAGACGCCTAATGCAACAAATAGTCTATGCGGCTACAAGTTTATGACTGGCCAACCTTCAGATAGACTTGGGGAAGATTTCTCAGAGAACTATAGAGACTTCACAGAGAGGTGTTTCATTGAATCTTGTTTCCATATTTGTTTCCTTTGAAATTTAAATGTGCATTACCTCTAAAACACGTGGGTGACTCTGATGCATAGCTCCAATAAGACAAAAGATGGGGGTGGGCATAATAAGATATAGAATTTAGCATGGAAAGGAAATTATATAGGGTTAAAAATATTGGGCCAACTTGATTTAAATGTTAAATGCAATAAACTGTGTTCACGGTCTATAGTAAAATCTTTGCTAGCTCATAAAGTTAAGAACATGAGTTTTAATATGCTCTGGATTACTTGGCCTTCGATATCAACCTAGGGAAGTCCAGATATTGGTGGTAAATGCGATGCCTCAGTGAACTTATTCTGCAGAATTCCTGTTCATTTCTTTGTAACTTGGCTTAGTTGTGGTGCTTAAGTTGGAGGTTCCTTTACGAGGGAAGGTGGCTTTAGCTTGGGACTTAGTTTAAATCTGGAAAGGGGGCATGGTGCTATTGTTGAGTGTTACTTGCTTCGGCAATAATGTAGACTTCCTTATTATTTCTAGGACTTTTCTTTTATTGAAGTCTTATTTTGGGGTCAGGAGTATCTTGTTAATTGAGGTCTGTCCGAGGAATGACCTTGAAAATAAAATATGAAATGTGGGAAAATATTGAGCATCAGCTTTTGAAGCTATCCTCCTAGGGCTTGACCCAGCACCTTGACCATTAGGATAGGACTGAGTTGCCTCTTGGGTCCTACATCCCAATGGGCTTTTGTCTCCTTTTAAGTCCTGGCAAGTTAAAGGGCATGATCACAAGGTATCAGTGTGTACACCAATACCTGTTTATGAACAAAATGAGTATGGGACAATTTCAGCAAAACCACCTGTTCGATATTTGGTGATGGTATTGGATGATGATCTCTATTTCTGCTACATGCTTTACATGTTGAAGTAACAAGGTGGTTTCCAATATCAAGCCGTTAATTCACAGCTAGTATTATGTTCATAATACTTAACGCAGAGTTGACGTTGAGGTTTTTTCTTTTTAATATTTGGTTGATACTAAAGACAAAGTTGACATCTTGATAGTTGATGATATGTAGGTTGAAAACCATGGAGGATTTAGGTAAAGCTATGGTGAAGAAATTAACCCAGGGGATGGCAGAGCACAACAAAGCGATTGCAGCGGCTAAAACTGATGAACAAAAGGATATTCTAGTGGGTTCTACACTTGTTGTTGTTGTTTTGTTTTTTTTTGTTTTTTTTTTCCCCGAGCTTAGATGGGCTCCTATTTTGGAAATTCATCTATATATCTCTTATTATGATTGTTTGTGATGTGTAGAAAAGTCAGAAGCAGAACTGTACTGTTGGGCTTCAAAGCTGCAACAACATACTCGCAATGATCCAGGTGAATGCTTTTCCGATGTCTTCCTAGTGACTTTTTCTATGAATGCTTGTGCAGTTGCTGAATTGTTTCCCTAATGTTGTTTAAAATGTAGCCATTGCATTCAAAATCACCTTCATTTATTGGGAATCAAAAAATTAACTTGTCATGGAAAGCTTCTGTGCCATCTACTACTGATAGGTATGAGATGAAGCACTTGTCGTTAGTTAGTATTATTGTTATTAATGTTGTTATTATCATTGTTTTTATTCTTCAACCGACTAATGGCATAATTGAATGTATACAGTAAAAAACGTGCTGCTGCTAGTAATGTTTCAAGCAGTTATGCGGTCAAAAAGGGCCGAGGAGCCAGTTTTGTGCAAAACCAACTTGTCAATAGGGCACTGAATGGTTTACACCATGATGGAGGAAGAAGCAGAGGCAGAGGTAGGGGTAGGGGTGGTTGGAGTGGGCGTGGAAGAGGAAGGGGTTTCCGTTACTGACCCCTTTTTCTTCTTCTCATTATATGTGCTTCTTGTAGGCGTTAACTATTTTGTATTTTTCTGGGAGTAGGGTTAAGAGAGAGAGAGAGAGAGAGAGAGAGAGAGAGAGAGGGGTAGCAATTCATTATAGGAATTTTGACAAGCTTGGTTGATTCTGACTAGGTCTCTAATTGATATGGAATGTGTGTGCAGTTCTTCTAATGCTAATATTTAACAACTTCTGTAAGTTTGCTTCTGATTTGTCCCTTTGTATAGGTGTTTCATTTTCTATCATCCTTGGGCACAAACAATTTGACGAGGTCTCAGTGTTTGTTTTCAGTATTGCAGAATTAGGATTCTAGTTTCATTTTTTCCCCCCTAATATTTTGAGGGGTATGATCAAGTATCTACTTAAACTCTCGTGCTAGGCCTTTTTATTTATTTATTTATTTTTTTGGCCAATTTTAAATTTTCATAACTTCTAGTAGTTAAAGTTTGGAAAATTGGGGTGTTTGGGATGGATCACATTGTTTGACATTCATACCAGGCACTTCGTTAGTTCTAAGGAAGCAATACAATTAGTGCGGAGGAATTATCTTGTCTTTTTGGAATGTGTCCTCACAATCCATTATTGGTCAATGACACTACGATGATCAATACTACTAATCTATTATGATTTTACTTAGAGTTCTAAATTTTTTCAAAAAATTTTAAAAAAATCTTTAAAATTTTGTCACTTGTCACTTTTTATACTAAATTTTAATTTTTTTTTTTAACTTTTTTAGGAACTTCAAAAGCTCCTTATGTGTTTGATATTTATTGTTGAGATACTTACATTATTTAATTTTTTGCACTCAAATTGAGCTCCATCGTACTATTAACAAGTATAAATTATTAGGTGGGATTGTTTTTCAAATCCATCTGGAGGATTGACATTACACATACTTCAATCAGGAACAGTATAGTTCGGAGTCATCTAATTAAAATAATGGTTTAAATATATTTATTTTTTATTAGATTAAAAATATATAAATGTGTTTGAACATTTAATGATTCTAAAAATTAAAAAGTCCTAGTGTAGTTTAGAACCGTCAAATTAGAATTTACTGGTTTAAATATATTTACATTTTTTTGAATTAAAAATATATAAATGCGTTTAAACATTTAATGATTCCAAAAATTAATGGCGTCCAGCTTCATTGTCCGTCCACTAGAAAACGGGAAAGAAAAAAAAAAAAAAAAAAAAAAAGGGAGAGGGCGATGTCTGCTCAGTAACAGTGATATTAGAGTTGTAAGATTAAATGGTTCAAACTTATTTATATTTTTTAGATTAAAAATATACATGTTTTACATAATTATCACATGTTTTGTCATTGTTCTTCCCATTCATCATAGGTTTTGCATAAAATGGCATAAATTTCATTAAATAAAAATTTAGTTCAATGCATAATTATAATCTCATAAATATCTTTATATAGAAATTCAATTTAAGGCATAATTATAATGACATAAATAACTTTATTTTTTGATAGAAAATATATTTTTAAACAAATTGAGAATACAACTTGCCGAAAATAATTGTCTTTCTAGATTTTATGACAAGCGGGCAATTGTCAAATTATTTTTTTAAAAAATTTATTTATGGCGTGTGAATAACTTTATTGGGATAAAAAATTTTAATTCTAGATTTTTTAAAATATTTTTTATTATAAAAAAATTAAATTAAGTTTTCAAAATAATGATACTTATGATTTGTTTTTCTAAATTTATTTTATTTAAAAATTAATTTTTTGATACGTTAATTAACTTATTTTAGTATATTTTTTGAAAGATTCGCATGTGCCTATATTAAATGACGAGAGAATGATGACAAAAGTTTATAAGGAAAAATAAATGAATGAAATAAATTTTTTATTTGAAAAAATAAAATAAAATAAAAATTATTTAAAAAAAAACTTGTTAAAAATATAAATATAAAAAATTATTTTAACATTTAATAAATATATTTTTTTTTCATTTTCTTGTTTCAAACTAAGCATAAAGGTGTTTAACCAAACTTTTAAAAATTTATTTATAATGAACAATTATGTCATTTCAAATCATAAATAAAAATAACTAGCTAAAAGAAAAATATTTATAATTTCTGCCATTAAAAAAATAAAATAAAGTATAAAAAAGTTATTTATAGAACGCACATAACCTCACCCAATGCAAAATCTCCCGCTTCGCACTGCTCTGGTCCCCCCACTAGGGGTGGAAACGAACCAAGCCGTTCGCGAGCTACTCGAGCTCGATTCGTGAGTTAAACGAGCTCGAACCGAGCTCGATTTTTTACTCGTTCTGGATTCGAGCTCGAGCTCGAACCTAAAGAAGCTCGGCTCGAAAGCTCGCGAGCAGGCTCGGTTCGAAAGCTCGTGAGCAGCTTCGGTTAGAATAATATATATTTTTTTAATAATATTTTTATATTTTTAATAATATTTTATTATATTTATTATATTTTATTATATTTTTTAAATATATTATATTTTAAATCAAAACGACGTCGTTTTGGTTTAATTCGAATTATTCGCGAGCCTAATCGAGCCTAACTTCTTCTTTATCGAGTCGAGCTCGAGCCTATATAAAAGCTCGAATCGAGCTCGAGCTCGAGCTCAAGTTCAGTATAAAAAGCTCGAGCCGAGCTCGAGCATATTAAAGCTCAGCTCGGTTCGACTCGTTTCGATTCGTTTCCACCCCTACCCCCCACGCCCTCTTGTTATTGTAATATTTGTATCCTCAGCGTTCAAGTGGTCCCTTCTAATCTGAAAAAAACGCAAGTAGGGAACTTTTTTGCTTCCCTCCCACGTGCAAATGATGCTTAGCTTCCTCCCCCCCTCTCTCTCTCTCTCTCTCTCTCTCTCTCTCTCTCTCTCTCTCTATGTGGTACCGCACTTTGGGAGAATATTTTGGGATCCCAGACTTTAAATTAGAAAATGTTTATGTTCCATTGAGCCCCTCTCTCTCTCTCTCTCTCTCTCTCTCTCTCTCTCTCTCTTAAGGATGGATTTCTCTTGGTTGATTCAATTAGGTTGGGGTGGAAATGATAGAATAGTTTCAACTTGCAAAATAACTACCTTTTAATTAACTTAGATAAGATGTCTTACTATATAGTACCAAAAATTTGTTATGAATTTTGCTTTCCTTCAAGTTTGGAGTGAATTTTGGGTGGGGAAGAATTGGGAGTGGATTGTGTAACTCATCCCCAATAAACAAATATATATATATATATATATATAGTCCTCCACGTAAGTGCACTTATAATTATTAAATTTAGTGGTGATTGGAAAATTAAAGTAAGGGATAAGATTATTTAATTACTTAAATAATTTTTAAGAAAAATATTTACCCAACCACAAAAGTAATGGAGGGTTTGAGGTGTATTTAGAGAAAGATAAAATATGATACAATTTTTTTAAAATGAATTTTTCCGGTATATTTATCTTTTTTTTAATTATAATAGCATCATATTATTTGTAAAAATACAATACACAAACAATAACCCTATCTCGTAATGTTATTTATGGGCTGAATAAGTATTATAAAAAGAATAGATGCGTTTCAGTATAAGAGAATAGAATGAAGTTTTTACATTTTTATTCCATTACGTTATTTGACAAATTTATTTAAAAGGTTATTTTATTTGAGAAAATTGAATTAAATGATGATATAAAATGATTATTTCATTTTATTTTATTTTATTCTATTTTTTTAACAAAATTAGACCTAACAGTATGGGACTGGGGAGTGACGATGATACAAACCCCATTGCAACCCTATGATTTGTTAACAATAATATGAATAACTTGCCAAAAAAAAAACAATAATATGAATAAAGCATGATGAAATTAATTTGTATCACAGCAGAGAAAGTGTCTCACCAACCAAGCAAGAATTCTTGGGACGAACAAGGAGTAATGTGTTATTAAGAAAATAATTTGATAGAAAAAGTAATCATAAACATGTAAAAATTTGGGAGTGTATTATTTTAAATGAAAAAATTCATAAAAATGTATTTTAATTATAAAAAATATTATTGATATATATATCATTTTAACAAGTATTTCTAATAATTTTTTTAGGACAAATTTTATTTTGCACATTTGAGTTTTACTTGAAATTTCACTTTAAGATTTGATTTATTTTTTAATTTTTATTTTTTTAACATTTAAGAGTTTGAATTTTTAATTAATTACAATGTCACTCTCTAAATCTTGAAAGTTAGACTGTTAATGATAAGAGTACATGGACAAAACATTTATGAATGGGAGAAATTGCAACTAATTACAACCTCATATCCTTAATTGTTATAGAAAAAGTAAAGTCCTAAAATGAAATTTTTGAGTAACAACCAAGAGGCCAAATAGTCAATGAGGGGAGAGATCATAATTAATTAAAAATTTAGACCTTTAATTATTACATTGACTAATTTTGGAAAGGAAAAATATAGTTATTGACAGCAAATATTGTAATTAATTAAAAGTTGAAAATTTTAATTATTATAAAAAAAACTAAGCTGTGGAATAAAATTTCAAGTAAAATTTAACGGACAAAATAGTTATTAATAAAAGGGATTGTAACTAATTAAAATTTTTTAATTATTTTAAAAAAATAAAAGCCTAAAAAATTATATCGGGTAACACTCAATGAGCAAAGTAAAATTGACGGTTTTTTTTTTTTTTTTTTTTTTTTTCGCGTAGATAAACATTTTTGTTTATGGGGATGATGTCAACATCCTGGGATGTGGTTAATAATCTAAGACATTAAAAGCTGATGCTTGACAGTGTTGTCTTTAAACATGCTCTTCTCAACTGTAATTTTCCTAATCATTATTAGTGTCTCCTCCTTGCCCTAAACTACTATCTTAAATGCCAGCATATGAGATTGATGCAAGAAGTTACCTAGAAATATTGTGGATGAGAGAGAGAGAGACAGAGAGATAGAGAGAGAGAGAGACCCAATTGTCCATGTGATAGTGATATGGAGACAAAGAAAAGAGTGGGGTTGGGAGGCATTACAAACAGTGCACATGGGAGAGACATGATTCCAATAGGCTCCCTCACTTTCTTTCACAGCTCATCCTCCCTCCCCACAGGCCCATTTTGTCCAACATTTTCCCACTATGTGTCCACTATACATTATTTATAATCCCCTTGGGGATTTTCTCCCATCTATCTCCCCTACACCCAAAATGCATTTACTCGATCATCCCCATCATGAAGGGAAAAGTCTCTCACAATTTTTTTCCCCTCTTTTGTGCCAACTCTAAATCATTTTGTACATATTAAATAAGTGCCCTTTTTTTTTTGGTTGGGTAGTTGTACTTTATTTCCTTAAATTTTAGTTCAAAAAGAAATAATCCTTTCTAATTTAAAAGTCAAACACATAATTATTTCATAATTCAATTACAAGATTGATGGAATCTATTAAGTTAATATAGGTTTCTGTTTTGTGTAAAAATTGATTGGAAAAAAAAATATTTTTGCAAAAATAGAGTGCTCAAATTACATGTTTAATCATTTTAATTGTTGTAGGTTATACAGTAAAAGTGACTCCATGTGCTAAAATGAAATATTTATTTATTTTTGAAAAGACTCAATATAGAATTAATAGATAAAATTTTCACTGCTTGAGTTCAACCCAAGAGTGAACAATGTTGGTTTAGTTGATAATGTGCAAAATTTTTTGGCTCGTAATTTTAACAGTTCATGTCTCCAAAGTATTGAAACATGAAATATATTGTGAATACAACTTCGTGGGTAAGTCTAGCCTGTAAACTACCTCTTCAATCTCTGCCTAAAAACTTGAAGAAATGTATAATCCCTGACCTCAAATTGTAAAGGTCTTCTACGTTGATCTTTATAACTTTTCTTTTTATTCTGTCCAGTTAGAAGTCTTTACTAAATGGTGTTCAAATTTTTTTTTTTTTGGAAGTCTCTCGGACATAATTTGGTCCCATCAGTAATGCTTCACAAACCTCGATTTAACATAATGGAGATCGACACAGTCGCCCATAAACACTTCGTAAGGTGCCATCCTAATGCTTGACTTATGTGTGTTTTTATAAATGAATTTGATTGATGGCATATGGTCCCCTAAACTACCCTACACATGCAATACACAGGTCTAAAGCATATCCTCGGGCAAGTAAATTAGTCTCCTAATGCCCATAGGTTTAAGGGTGAAATGCAATACTAAAGAATACTTAGGTGCCGAAAGCTTCCTGTTGACTCTACGAGAACTGAGTTGTGAACAATGGATCCTAATCTAAGACGATTGAAACTAGTGCTATGTGTAATTGAACATTCTCCCTAACATACAGCTCACTGCATTTCTGAAGGGTATCTTTGGTATGAATACGTAGAAAATGTATCGATTTAGTTAGTCGATCAATTGATAAGCCATTTAAAATTGTGTTTCTTTTGCAACCTCAATAAACTCAACAAAAATTCATAGTGACGTGTTTTTATTTGCTTTCCATAATTGGTAATTACTATAATAACCCCGTTAGTCTTTTGTTACAACTACGTCCTTACGTGACGGGTGCGTGACAAGGGGACTATGGACCTTTCAATGTGATAGGGCATCTGCAATTCCCCTTATCATATGAAATGGGTGACAAATGTATTTCGATTTTGAAAAGGGCTTATCACAGATATATGGAGTCACTACTTCAAAATGCGCTATCTATACACTTGGGTTTTAGTTTTTGATTAAAAAGTGTTTTTGATTTATGTTTTTGAAAATATTATAAAAGGCATTGTTTTAGTGACTAATAACTGGTTTGTAGAATCAAAGAAATGGATTTGGGGGTTCAGCTACGCACTGGAATGGTTATGCCAAGATACCTAGGGATATCCAAAGTTTTTTTTTCCACCCCTTGCATGTCTAATCTCACAATAATCATCCGATTTAACAATAATCAACATATCCAATGTCTAAAATGGATAAAAAAATGCATGTAAATGATAGTGTGAGGAGACCGAGCCTGTGTGCAAGTATAGTACAATGCTTCTTAATGGCTTCTATATTTTGAGTTAGACTCTAATTCAAATATTAAAGACTAATGTAATCCACTGGGATACTCTAAAAAGGTGAGCTTTACTAGGGATGATGATATGTAGGGAGATAGAGTTGAAAAATGGATAAAATGGATGTATGGGACTTGGGAGGGACCTATGTTGCCTATATACCCTATGAAGAGATCAGGTCAACTTAGTTTAGAGCTAAGACGGTCTAAACTATGCTAATGTTTTTTTGTGTGTCATGTTGTATAGGTGTTATTGGAAATATATGGAACCAAAATGCCGTAAATGGTTAATTAACAGCCTCAATAGTTGTCATTAGCAAAATTATGTGATGTCGTGGACGACATGTGATATGTTGATGTATATGTAAGTGATGGAGTGCAAGTATATTAGAATGCGGTGGATGGCACATTGATTGGCCTTAGGTATCATCATCGACCCTAATAGGCTATTTGGAAATTTAAAGGTGTATAAGTGTAATCAAAATGTTGTGGATGACACTCTGATGATCTCAATCATCATCATCAAACTAAGGGGCAATCTGGCTATGAGAACTGTCATATGAGGGAAGGTAGATATATGAGAGAGTAGATGTAGAAATGCCAATGAAGTGTAAATGAATATATGTATGTAATTAGAATGTTATAGATAGTACTCTGAAGGTCTCAGTTAACATCATCAACCCTAGAAGGCTATCTAAATGAGTAAAATGAGTTTTGTAGGAAGTTAAAATTGAATGAAAGTGGATTTAAGGTATTGATCGGAATACATTATCTGAGTATGAGGCTTACAACTGGTACTTGCGTACTTACACTGCTTGGAGAAATGTGAATTTTTTTAGAATGGTTGCTAGGGCATTTATATCTCTTGAAATGAATTGAGAAGATTGACTGACACTTAGGCACTTATGTCCTCTAATGATTCAGGTTGACACTTAGGCACTTACACCATTGGGGAAGTAGAAAATGGCCATTAGGCACTTATATCTTTGGACTGGCCATTAGGCACTTATGTCAGTGGAGATGTGGGCTAGTGATTAAATACTTACACTTGTTGTGGATCAAACATTGGGCATTTACATCTGTCAAGATGTAGGCTAGTCATTAGACACTTACGCCTGTTGTGGACTACTATTAAGCTCGCATGTCCACTCAAATGTGGGCTAGTTATTAGACACTTACTCCTGTGTAAACTAGCCATTAGGCACTTACGTTTGTGTGTGAGGGCTAGTCATTAGACACTTACACCTATTATACACTAGCCACTAGGCTTTTACATCTGCTTGGATGTGGGCTAGTCGTCAGACAATTACGCTTGTGTGAACTGGCCATTAAGCACTAATTTTTATGTGTGAGGGCTGGTCGTTAGACATCTACGCTTGTTATAGACTAGCCATTAGGCTCTTACATCTGTGGGGAGCTTAGCTATAATTGTGTGAGAAATCCTAGCTCTTGTGAGTGATATAAATTACGCAATCTGGGCACCGTGGCCTGATAATATGTCAATAATGCAATTTAGGCTTCATTTGGGGTGATGAAAAACTCTGAAAAAAGGTAAAAAACTGCTAAAAAATTTTAAAAAGTTATTTACTTTTTATTTCACTGCATAAATTACGAACCAACAACTTATCTCTGTTTATCTCATTTTATCTTACTTTTTGGCACTTTAAACGCACCCTTATATGTCTAGATGTATCATGATCATGTTATGTGATGATAGAATATCTCTATAGACACATTTCTATCATGGAAGGTAGTTATAATATGTATGACAAATATATCTACTGGAAGTCATGACTTAGAAACCATTGGCTTAGCTAATCCTAAGTCATTCTCAGTATTTGGAGTATTACTTGCTCAAGTGAATGGGTCTGAATTAGTAAATGTGTAGCTTCTGAGACTATATCTACCCAATCAGGCATGTGCTAGCATGTTATTAAATTGTCCCTAGCATGTCAAGTCGAGAGGGAATATGTTAAGATATGGTGCATAGCATGGCACAACATGAGCTAGCATAGTATATGATGTCCTATCATGTTACATGATGATATATGCTGATGATAGAGCATGGTTATATGGAATAGCATGACAATATATCATGGTGGCATAGTATAACATAGCTATGTATAATGATATCATAGTATAACGTGGTTATGTATCATGATATCATAGTATAACATGGTTTTATATGATAACATGATATGGTAGTATGTGAATATGACATGGTAAGATGACCTAGAATGGTATTCTATGATGAAATGTCATATATTATGTGAATGTGATGTGATGTGTGACCATGACATAATGACATATCATATAGGGGATTGATGACATAGTGGTATAACATGGGTCTTGTCAAATGCATCCTAATTGCATGCTAGGAAATTTTATCCTAATTATGCACATAAAGAATTTAAATAATTAAATTAAAACTAAGATAAGAAATTATACCCAAAAATGTAAAATGCTTGGAGGATGCTTGAAATTGGTGGGGCCCATGCTTTGAATGCCCCTTGAATGCCTTTAAATGTGATGTATAATTTGAAGTGTCTTTGATGATTTTGAAATGGTTTGAATGGGGAAGTATTTATAGGCTTGGAAAGATCTAAAGAGTGGAGAAATTTTACATCTAGTCATTTTTACAAAGAATCTTGCAAAAATAATGGTTACAAACTTGTGAACGAGGATATAGCAGGATTTCTTGCTAAAAGACATGTATTGTGTGGAAAGGCTTAATGGGCATGGATATTTTAGTCATTTGGTTGGTTTTTGAGGAGGGTTAAGTGTTTGAACAATGTTTGGCTATGTTCAAGGTAGGTTTCAAAACCTTTTCAAGGTGAATTGAAGATTTGGGGAGATTTTCGAGCACGAGCAATGATTCTGAGCATATAAATTTTAAAATTTTAGATTTTGTGGTACACTTAATCAAAATTAGGTTAAAATTAAAGTTAATTTGACTTAACAGTGACTATCTAAAAATC
This sequence comes from Vitellaria paradoxa, assembly GCA_019916065.1. NCBI lineage: Eukaryota > Viridiplantae > Streptophyta > Magnoliopsida > Ericales > Sapotaceae > Vitellaria > Vitellaria paradoxa. The sequence goes on from CM034234.1 coordinate 36,787,096, forward strand.
AGTGCTCTGAAACAGCATCAAATGGTGATAAGGCCCTTGTTTCTCTTTATCCATTGTTAGAGGACATCTGAAGGTTGACTTGGGTTACCATTTTTGACTGTAAAGAATTTGATTGTGACCCTCGATTGGCCCCTGAGCATTTCTATCAGTATATGTGTCGGTATTGGTAACTTCTGGCATGTATTTTGAGGCAAACACCAAAATTTGACTTGAATTGTTCCAAATGCTGGGATACCTCTATAAATGTCTCCATGATCTCCTGTGAAATTTGAGACCAATCCAATTGGATTTTAGTGTCCAATAGATGCTTAAAATGTCGAAGACTCCACTTTTGCAAGTAGACGAAAAATTGGGTCTATGGCCCTTGGATGACCTCTATAGATACCCGAATACCACTTTGAGAATATATTCTTGTTACTTAACATGTCCTTGATGATTTGTAACTCCTCATATTTTTTTTTTTTTTGTCTTTTATATTAATTCAGCCTTTGATATCTAAAATTGACTTTTTTTTTTTTTTCAATGTGAGTGTCTTCAACATGAAGTCTTAGAAATCTACCAAGTTTTACAAGGATCTAACTAGATTTGGTCTATTAATTTTAATTTTGTTCTTTAGTCTAGGATGTATCCATCATTTTGTCAAATGATCACGTAGAAGGAATGTGAACAATTTGACCTATCTAATGCTCATGATTAGATGGTTAGTGAGGTGTGACAATTTTATAGTAGATGCTCCCCCTTCCTCTCAAGTAACTGGATGTATCAAGTCCATTAATTTTCTGATTAAATATATATAAACCAGCTAAACCATTATCATACTTTTCATACTCAAGTATATATTAATCATAGTTGAGAAGATTATCTTGAGCATAAATTCCATATCCTAAGCTAAACTATCATATGGTTAAGAGCTCCTTTGAAAGTCAACATTGAACCATATGGTTGGTATATTTTTAGTGCCATAAACATCAATCTTATGTTAGTTTTTACATTATTTCTTAAATTTTAATTTAGTGATTTGAAATCGTTAATAATTTTTTAATTAAAAAAATGTAAACATAATCGAATCGTGTAATTAAAATACAATGAAATAGAAGTTATCACAAGCTAACATTCATATCTATAACCCATTTCCCTTCCCTGTCGCCCCACCGTAACTTCATATGATAGTATCACTCATGTAGGGGGTGTTTAGTTTATCAAAAATATTAAAAATTTTTAACTTTTATCTATTTTTCAACATTCTCTAATCAAATTTCGCTACGTGTCATTTTCGTATAAATGTTTTATTTTATTTTTATTAGACAAACACCACTATACTATAACATTTTCATGCAAAAGGGGGGAATTGGTCATATTCATAAGAATGAAGATATTTGTACTCCATTATTTTTTTAAAAGATTCGGCCATTAGCTTTCTCACTCTACATCACTTTTTTTTTTTTTAAATAACAGAGGATAAATTTTACTAGAGTAATTTTTGCCTTCTATTATATTAATTTGGAAGAGGGGTAATATGTAAATCGAGGATAAGAATTACCCCTATATGGTAATAAATCGTTACTAATGGAGGGAGGTGAGTAACGGAAAGTAATAGAAAAATTATGCTAGTCTCTTATTACCCCTGTAAAATATTTTTTTTATACTCTTGTAAAATTCTAGGCAACTTCATCTTATAAATAATTATAATGAATATTAAAAAATAATAATTTATTTAATTAAACTAAAATTAATTAATTATTAAATTTTTATCAAAATAATATTTAATAAATAACAATTTATTATTAAAATAAATTATTTTATTTTATTAATTTAATACCATTGAAATATTAATTTATGATTAAAATTATTTATTTTTCTCAAGTTAAACATACTTTTAATAAATAATGATTACTTATTAAAATGAATTATTTTATTAAATAAAAATTATTTCTCATAAATAATAATCTATTAGATTATGTATTTAAATAAACTAAAATTAGTTGTTTTATTAAATTATTTTATCAAAATAAAAAATTGACAAATAATAATTCATTATTAAAATTAATTACGATTGAAATATTAATCTATGATAAAATTATTTTTTATAATTTATTTTTCAATTTAAAATTATATATTTTAATAATATATAATTTATTAAAATTTATTATTATTAAAATAACAATTATTATGATGATTTATTTTATTATAATATTTTACTAAAATTAAATATTAACTTTTACCCCTTGATCAATTTATCCTCATTTTAAATATAATTAACTTTTAAAATTATATAATTATTACCGGATAATATTTACTTTCTCAATTCAGATATAAATAGCATAAGCTTATTACTCATTAACTATTATTGGAATAATAATTATTCTTAAAATCTTTTACCCCAAGGCCACGTTTGTTTCCGGGACTAAAACTTGGGATTGGAGTGTATGCTTGTGAGACCCACTCTAATCCCATGCTTTGCTAGAAAAAGGAAGAGCAAATTATTAGTACCATGGGACTGCGTATACCTCAAAAATAGGGTATAAGCAATACTATGGGGGGTGTGCGTATGCCTCAAAAATAGGGTATAAGCAATATTATGGGGAGTGTGGTATTACTTATACCCCCACCTCTAGATTTGTTTTCTGCCAAAATTTAAAAGGTCAAAATTATTTCTTGTCATATCATATGTCAAATCACATCTTTTATCTTACTTTATATCCAATCAATGAAATATTAAAAAAATAATTTTATATTATATCCAATCTCATATATTATCTCATGATATTACTTATACTTTATCATCCAATCTCTCAATCAAACATTACCCAAAATTTTTACCTCATGCCAAATCTTCTCCTAGTCAATTAAAGCTAGAATGAGAAAAGCTAGGCACTGTTTGGTGTGCAAATTTCTAGCATAAAACAATTAACTTTTGTTTCTTGAATATCTGGTAAAACAGTAATTTTTGTCGCTTTTTGTTTAGTTACAAAAATTTGCTTAACTCAAAAATTATTAAAATTTTTACTAAACATACAAAAAGGTGCTAAAAAGTTTTAAAAGTTATCAAAAATTACAAAAATTACCATTTATTTTACTAAACACAACAAAAAAATTTAACTATTAATTTTTAATAAAAAATATCAAAAATTACTGAACTTTCAAACGACCCCTTAACGGAGAAGCGCAAACATATTCAATCCATTTGTGATAATAACATAGATGGGATTATGAGGGAGACTGGGGAGGAAGGGAAGGTCACGTCGGCACGTGGTGGCAGGAATCAGCCGGTTATAAAACTAGGGCAACCTTCCCACCCCCAAAATTCCAGGTCCTAATTCCCTTCACAGCTGTTGCTAGCTGTCATAATCCCACCCTCTCTCCCATGTGACAACCCCCCACTCCCTGCAAATCCCCTTCCTCATCCCCTAATTAAAATAATCATTGAGATAAATAATGCTTTTAAAAACAATTATAATAAAATATAATAATAAAATTCTTGTAATGAAAATTTTATCTAACCAAATCTATTTATTTATTTATTTTTTTAATAAAATTTAGAACTAAAATGGCGTCTTCATTGTACAATTGTATAATAAAAATGTATAATCAATACTTATATTTTGCATTCAAGAGTTTTTTTTTTATTAAATTTTATTTTATGATATAATTTTTTAAATTACAAATAAAGAAATTGTATTTTGATCAAAAACCTTAAACGAATTATTTTTAGTCTTCTTAAAACTTTATTTTTTTAAACCTTGTATGTATTTTGATATTACAATTTATAAATTTTTATTGTGATTAATTATGGAGCTCCAAGGTAAAAAAAAAAAAAAAATTAAGGAGTGCAAATTACAATTCTATCTAAAAACGTAAATTTTGATATAGAGTACGTTTGGGATGACAAAAAATAAAATAAACTGTAATGATTTGAGATAAGTTGTAGATTCATAATTCGTATAATGAGATAAAAAATAAATAATTTTTTAATATTTTTAAAATTTTTAAAAAATTTTAGACCAACGTACCCATAGTTTACCAAAATACCAACGTACCCATAGTTTACTAAAATTGGACAAATATGTAGTACAAATTGACAAGCAAAAGGCATTCATGTGCCATGATGTTCCCCCGCAATTATATAACCCATATCTCCCCCTCTTCCTGCATTCTTTTAATATTCAATTAATTTACATATATTGCTTCACCCCCTCTCTCTCTCTCTCTCTCTCTCTCTCTCTCTTCCGTCTCTCTCTGTGCTACCATTCCATTGCTTTTTAATAGAGTTTGTCGATGCAATTAATTCAATGGCACAATTACCTCCAAAAGCACCGAACTTGACCCAAAATTGGCATAGCTTTCCTCTCCAAATGATGCCCATCAATGACCTCGCCGCCGCCGTCGTCCAACCGCCTTCGTGGGTCGACGAGTTTCTCGACTTCTCCGCCGCCAGGCGCAATGCTCACCGGAGGTCCACCAGCGACTCCATTGCCTTCCTGCCCTTGCTCGAAGAATGCCCAACTTCTTCACCACCACCACCCTCCGCCGCCGTCCCTGCAACCGCTGGTGCCTTCGAACGGCTCGATGACGACCAGCTCGTGTCCATGTTCGGCGACGAAATGCCGTTGACAGTGGCGCCGGTGTCGTCCTCCAACCCGTCAACGCCGTCTGATGAAAATAGCAATGAGGATGAGAAGCCACCGCGGCCGCCGCCACAAGATCATCCGCCGAAGGTGGAGCCTCGAGAGGACGACGGCTCATGCAAACTTGACCCACCACCCACCAAGCCCCCCAACGCCACCGCAGCCTCCGGCGACAACACCGTCGCGGATCCTAAGAGGATTAAAAGGTGAAAACATCGATCGACAACCCACATAGTAATTAAAATCCTCCTAAAATTCAACATTCTCATAATAATTATGAATACATACACATAAATCACGTAAAAATCTGCATGGCTAAGCTAATGCTTACATTAAAAAAAAAAAAAAGTAATCCTGAAACTTAGATCAGCACAGCTAAATTGACAAAGCAAATCATCCAAAACATCAAGAAATTCATAAATGATATTAAAAAAGAAGTAATTTATTATATATAAGATCTGTAGTGTAATTTGTAAATTAATTAAGAATGCAAATAATTTATTTTCTGAATTTATATATCAGAATTTTAGCAAATCGGCAATCAGCGCAGAGATCAAGAGTGAGGAAGTTGCAGTACATTTCAGAACTCGAACGCAATGTAACAACATTACAGGTATATTATTATTATTATTATTATTTTTAAAAGTAATTTCATATTTAAGTTTTTTAGAATTATTACAATTAGCTATATACGTTCTGATACTTTTTAATTATTATTATTAATATATATATATATATATATATATTATATGTAAATCTGCGCAATTTTGAAGACTGAAGTGTCGGCATTGTCACCGAGGGTTGCATTCTTAGACCATCAGAGGTTGATTCTTAATGTTGACAATAGCGCCCTGAAGCAAAGAATTGCAGCTCTTGCTCAGGATAAAATTTTCAAGGATGGTAAGTGATAGCTTATACAAAACAATGAATTTGATATTTTTCTTTTTTTTTGGGTGAAAAATTTGTGACGAGCCATGGATGAACCATGAGAAGAATATCATTATATCTATATAATAAAATAGTACAGCTGTTGAAAATGTCTCTCTCATAAAATAAGAACCAACGGCTAAAAATTATTTTTTTTCTCTTATTCTATGATTGAGATCACATTTATACTTTCAACTTCTGGCTCAATTCGTATTTTAGTGGACTCTATTATCATTTATCTCACAAAATGAATTAAATATTTTAAATTTCATCATATTTTAGTAAATCCACTGACAATTTAAATTCTATCCAATTACGATTTTTAAAAAATTGAATTTTTCAAATTAAAGTACCATAATTTGTGTTCTGCTTATCAAAAATTAACTAGAGAGAAAAATCAAAACACATGTAGTAGTTACTAGGACTTAAATTTTTGGAAAAAAAATTAAAACTCGTATATTATCATATTTTTTTTTATTTGATCTTTTTGTCCACAATTTTAACTTATATAAGAAACTTAATACTAATTTTATTCATAATGACGTAGGTAAGAATTACTCTGTGTGTGTATATATATATATATATGATCAAATTGGGAGCATGAAGTTTTGGTCTCAATATTTCTTTTTTCTTTTTTTTTTTACTCAATTTGAGACAACTTGTTTGCTTTCTTCTCCATTCCATGTGAATTCCTTCAACTAATTTTCATGGAGGATTCATGAATCCTTGTATTGTTCCCATTTGGATCCAAACTCTTGGAAAAAGTAAATTTTTCCTTTTTCTTTTTTGATAATAATTAATGATAATTTTTTTTAATTCACATGACAAGTTTTACTTTTTGTTTTCTTTAATTTCTTTCTTTTTTTTTTAATTTATTTATCTTTTTGTAAATGGCAGCTCATCAAGAGGCATTAAAGAAAGAGATTGAGAGACTAAGACAAGTATATTATGAACAGAACCTTAAGAAGATGGCCACCAGAACCACCACTGCACCACCACCAACACCACCACCAACCTCCGACAGCAATGGGTGTAGGGACAAGGATCGATAAACTTCTCAGCAGATATACTCATAGAAATAGAGAATTCCACAGAATGAGAGGCTGTGGTGCTTTCTGCTAACCTGCGCATTCACGTGATGTGTTCCCCCCCATCCTTAATGTTCAAGTGGGCTCTTTGACAAGCTTAAAGGATTGGAACTTTGGGCAGTAAGATCAACAATATTGTTTTATTTTTACAGCATTGTTAATTATAACTTATGGTACTTCATGCTTGATTGGCAGAGCAGGTCAATCTTGTAATTTAATGCTTTAGGAAAGGTCAAAGGGCTGATTCTCAATTTGTGTTTCTTCTCATAATCGTAACTCCTTTCTGGATCATTTTTTTTTTTTTTTTTTGTTTTTGTTTGGCAAAACAGATGGGTTGTCTGGTTTGGGGGGGCTGCGGGGTCTGTATTGGGATATCTGAAAGCAGAGATGGTCAGAATAGGGAAATGTTTGATGTCTGATTGTTTTCATCTTTTCTTTTAGAGTTGGGGTTATTTATTTATTTATTTATTTCTTAATTTTTAAGTAAGAATTTGAACTAAGAATTTAAATACATGAACACTCTGCGTGCTCTTGGGTAGAAATTGTTGCCCATGGAGTAAAAATTCTTGTTCATGGAATATTCTCAAATTTTTCTATATATTAAAATAGAATATTCAATCTAAAAAGTTTATTTTATTTGATAGGATTTTCTCTTATTTTGAAGTTATTAAAAGAAATTGCAAAAGAGCCTAAAGAAAATCTATGTGAAAGGTTTAGTACTATTAAACACCGTAGTTTGTAGTGAATTAGTGTTGTGGTATTAAAGTCAACTTAATTAAAATGTTAAATATTTTGCTTTGTTTAGCTACTTATTTAAAAAGTTGGGTGGTATTTGGTTTGGATTTTTATTTTTATTTTTTAATTTTTGATTTCTGCTTTGAGATTCAAGTTTTAAAAATATTGAAAATGCATTTGATTTAACATTTTTTATCTTTCGTGTTTTGAAATTATCCATGTTTTGAGTAAAAAAAGTATAAAATTACTTCTGATTATTTTACATTTCATGTATAAACTTACTTTTTATATTCTAAAACGAGTTTTGAGAACACGAATGACCAAGGCTCCGTTTGGTTAGCCAAAGGTTATCGAAACTTACAAAAAATTACTAATATTTATCTATTTTTATCAATTTTTTTTCATTTTTATTTTTTGTGCATTTACTTTTAAAATTTAAATTTTACAAACTTTTACAAAAAGTTACAAAAAAACTACCTTTTTTTGAAACTTTTTTCAACATTTGTTAGCTTTTTGACATGGTTTTGGTCAAAAATCATGATTGACACAAAATCATTTGAACAACCTGTTTTTTACCGTTCCAATAAGTTCTTTTGGTGGATTTTAGTTAATCTTTCAAATGCAAAAAATGAATTAATACAATCGATTTTTTTCAATTTTTTGTACTCTTTGTTCATCCGAACGACCTCTAAATGTGTTTTGTATTATTTTTGTTATTTTTAAAAATGCAAAATAAAAGATGGGCCCAAAACAGGTATACCAGATGGATCATTAAAACTTTCAGTTTTGCACTTTAAAAAAGAAAAGGAACAAAAAAACTCTGATGTTACATTTCAAGGTATGGTTGTTTCATTTCTAATAAAAAAAATGCAAAATATAAAAGAAAACAAAACTTTCAAAAATCGTTTTTTTTTTTTAACTTTGTTTTATACATAGAAAAATATTTTTTTGGCATCCAAATTAAGTTATTAATTAATTTGGGTTCTGTTGGTACAAAATGAATTTGGAGCAAGTGGCCTCTTGCCGAGCATCATAAGAAAGGACATGTGGCATTTTGCTAAGCACGTTATAAAAGTGCTTGGCGTTGGTCTAGTATATGTGGAATCGCTATAGATGGGCCCTACTGTTTTATAATGAGCCCCAAACCATAAATGCTCAATGTTAATAAATAAATTAAATTTATTATATAAGGGACAACCTAGTTAGTTTGTTTCGTTACAAGTAGTAGATAAATGTGACAGGTGAACAATTCTAGAGTTGTATTCCATCTATTCAGACGTCTCCAATCGCCCATGTGCATTTAATAAAAAATAAGGGTATTAAATGAGAAGTGAAAGGTATTTAAAAAAAAAAATAAAAAGCGTATATTAGGAAGTATCATTACGATCCAATTTTTACGTATTACTTTATTTATTTCACCGCACTATAAATATCACACTTAACTCCGAAATCTAGGGACGCTCACTTTTGCCAATCAAGTGCATTATTTGTCTCTTTCCCTAATTCTTCTAAAGCTCCTGCTGACTTAAGAATCGGAGGGTTTTTTGATTGGGGACCCCCACTTCAACTGTAACATCTACTTTCATTATGCTTAATAGGTCGGCGATTGGATTTCCGGTTAGTGTAATAAGCAATCCAAGTAGTGATTTTTTATTGTCGAACATTTTGGTGCCCACCGTGGGGCTAGTTTCTTTGTTACCCCACACTTCCTTAAAACCTCATTGATAATGACTTATGGCAAAAGCACAACTCTCCCACCTTTCTCACACATGGGGGACAAGATGATGCTGTCAAAAACAAAAGGGAGCGCATTGGTAATATGAACTCCAGGCTTAGAGTCAAGTAGAAGGAAAAAAGTGGACAACCCATAGGCTACAAGATAGAGAGAAGAATTGCTAGCAAAAGCTAACGAAAAACAAGTTGAGCTAGAGGAGATATTCCTTAAGCTGAGCAAAGAAAAGGAGAAATAGGCAGCTTAAACTGAAACTGATCCTGATGACTTAGAGTTCGATTCAAGTGAGAGTTACGATACCATGTATGGTGACTTGGATGATGAAAGCGATGATGAGGTGTTGGAAGCCAATGAAGTGCAATCTAACCTTAAGTGCGGAGGCGCCTCTATTCAAAAGAAGACACCCCCTATTCTAAGTTTGCTGGAGAACGTACCATACAAATTTAGCACCAGGAAACCTTATAGCTACGAGGAGAAAGGCAACCCAAATCTCACCATAAAGGAGATTCCCACAAAAAGAGACAATCCAGCAGCCGGAAGCACCACAATGCCAGTGAAAGCTCCTCTAGCGGAAAAGAGGCTCCCACAAAGTCTAAGAAGTCTGGTAAGGCGAAGGTGGTAGAGAAAGAGTAATATAGTGGGTGGGAGAACCGGGACCAAAGCACACGAATGATGGAAAGGACGACCCTTGGTCATCTCTGCCTTCCCATTCACCAAGGATATTTGTGAGATAGAGCCTCCAGAGAAGTTTTAGACTCCAAGACTTAATCTTTATGATGGTAAATTGGATCTTTTGACATATTACAGTCATTACATGTAGGTGATGACGCTTTGGAGCTGGAATGATGATCTCATGTGCAGAGTGTTCTCGTCAAGTCTGGGAGATACAGCTCTCCAATGGTTCCATAAACTACCCCCAAGAAACATTGGGAGTTGGAAGTTGCTTGTCAAGGAGTTTGTCACACAGTTTTTGGCTAATGCCAAGCAACCAAAAACTGCTGATGTGCTCCTCACAATGAAGAAGAAGAGTAAAGAAAGCCTGAGGGATTACTCCCGGAGGTATATAGAGCTCTACAACGAAGTAGAGGGATGCTTAGAGCAACTTGCAGTGACCTTATTCAAATTGGGGTTGCAGAAAGAAGATAAACTCTAGCTATTCCTGACAAAGAAACCGATGGCTAATATGTCTGACCTTATGTATAGAATTGAAAAATATGCTACGATTGAGGACGAAACTAAACTAGTCAAATAAAAGGAAGAGAGATCTCTAGCTTTAAAGAAGGAAAAAGGCAAGGGAAATAGGCCTAAGTATGCTGGAGAAGGAAAATCCGTATTTGAAGCCATTAATACAGTTTTCAAGGAGCCTATTTTCAAGATCTTGCCCCAAATCTGTGACAAGCTATATTTCAGATGGCCGAAGAAATTACCTAATTTTTTAGGCAAGAAAACTTATAAAGATTATTGTGCCTATCACTGGAACAAGTGGCATCAAATGGGGTTTTGTCGTTTCTTGCGACAACACCTAGAGGACCTGGTGAAATAGGGGCACCTGAAAGAATACATGGACGAGTCAAGGATTGGGAATGTTGGTGGTCCTCCCAAAGCTCAACAGAGGGATCAGAGAATGATGAGAAAGGATGTTGCCGAAGAAGATTACGGGGAGGAGGGTCATCTCCCACTAAGAGCAAGAGGACGCAGGTAAGTGCAGAGGTTTGCGGTTATCTATGTCATCCATATGGAGCAATGACCCGAAAGCATAGTCGCCTATCCCCGAGCAGGTGGGCGACAAGTAGGCCGAGCGAGTGAAGTTCTTAAAGTTACCGGCCTACTAATCAAACGCCCATGCAAAGAATCCCCTCGGGAGATAATATTCCACGAAGATGAGTGCTCTAGAGTTTGGCAACCACACAATGACACCCTAGCAATCACCTTGAAGATGTTTGAATCAGATGTGAAGAGGGTTTTAGTGGACGTTGGAAGCTCAGCTGAAGTCTTGTTTCTCAGTTTGTTCAAGAAACTTCACTTAATTGAAGAAGACTTGGAACCAATAGAGTGCCCATTGATAGTATTTAACTCTGTCCCAGTTTGGCCACTAGGTAGAGTTATAATCTTTGTCTGAGTGGGCCCTATAAAATATGAAGTCGAATTCATGGTGGTGGACTCTTCATCTTCGTACACTGCCATTGTTGGCAGATCTTAGATCCAGATGCTGAAAGCGATCCCCTCAACCTATCACCAAGTTCTCAAGTTTCTTACGGTGACGAAGTAATAGAGATCGGAAAGGAATAAGACACATCATGAAAATGCTTTATTGCCACCCTCAAATCCAAATCATTACCTAAATAAGTCCAACTATCTGAGATGCTAGAGTACATGCCGAAGATTGATGACGTTGGAGGGGATTTAGAGAAGAAGGCTGTTGAGGGACGAGAAAAGTTTTAGGTTGGCCCAGCCGAGGACGATAGGTTCTTCTTGATTGGGTCCAACCTTAGAGCTGAAGAGAAGTTGGAGCTGACCGAGATGCTGCTGAAGAACATTAAGACCTTTGCCTGGACTGCACATTTCCTTTCTTTCTCTTTCTAACTGAAACTAAATTTCACTTTACTTTTTATTTCTCCTTCATTTGAATGGGCTATTAGTAAAATGGGTATTTGTAAAAGTAACAGCCTCTGTTTATTTTTTTATTTTATTTTATTTATTTATTTTTTTTTTTTTTTTTTTTGGGGGCCGAGATCAAACTCAACCCGGTAGAGGAATTGGATGAAGTTCAAAAGCTTTAGTTTTCCACCTAGGAAGCTCAATAAGAAACCTAGTGTTTGGCATTCAATAAAATAATACAAAATTCTACAAATTTTTACAGACACGAATTATGAGATAATAAAATTTAAATTTTTTATTCATTGCACAAAGTACAAAATATTAATTTTTATAATTTTATACAATCTTATGGGTGTGTTTGGAGTGATAAAAAGTGAGATAAATTGAGAGTTCATAATGCGTGCAGTAAAAGAAAAAAATTGATGTGATATAAAATTAATAGAGATTTATAAAATTTTTTGTTATTTATTTGCAAACTAAACAGATCCAATCGATCTCTGAATTGGTCAATCTGTCAACTGATTGGTGCCAAAACTTGCTGAAGACGCCTGAGCAAATCCATTGTCACAAGAGAAAGACTCTTCCAACAGATCGTTATCAATAAGACCATTATGATCTCAGAAATTACAAGATCATTATCACGTGCCTCATGACAACTACTAGCTTTCATTCATTCATTCATAAGCAGCCAACAATTTGCAAGGCTGGTATTTATTGAAATCAAATAAATAAGAACCACAAATGTTATTTAGCCAGAAAAAATTTATCAGAAAAATATCAAAATTTGACAATTTTGTCAACTGGAATGCATTTTAGAGAGTATTTTTATTGAAAGTAATAAATGCACAACTCTCCGCACCATTCTATAACAACAGATTTTGATATAATTTTTTAAGCAAACTAGCATTACTTAACAAATTAATATATATATATATATATATATGCAGCATTTGATTTGCTAAAAACCAACAAAAAATTTTAAAAATCTCTAAAAATTCCCAAACTCTCTAACATATTTTGGTCACCTCATATTTCATGAAATCTCTATAAATTTTTATATATATATATTCATATTTTGTGAAATCTCTATAAATATATATATATATTTACATATCTCAATAAATTTTTACAAATTCTAATACTTTTTTTACAAATTTCAATAACTTTTGCACAAACTCCAATAACTTTTCAACAAATTTTAACAAATCTAACACAAATCCGTAGAAAAAAACAGAAAAAAATCATTCCCATGGGCTCTCTCTCTTGACTTTTTTTCACGTAAAAGTTAAAAAGTTCAACAATTTTCAAAAAAATTTTGACATAAATCCGAACGTAAAAAAAAATTATTTTTACGGTTCCTCTCTCTAATTTTTTACCATAAAAGTTCAAAAGTTACACTATTTATTTTAAAAAAAAAAAAAAAAACGTGATTTAAGTTAACAATACCAAATAGCAAAAGTTATATCCAACTATATTTTTTCTTTTTTTTTTTTTTTTTACCAATATATATATTCCCTAATACTTTTCCATACCTACTATCGTGAATTCCACACAAGTAACCTTGACTATAGTGGTCTATTTCATCTTCAGACGAATCCTAATAAATGAACCTCATCATCTCCTGCGCACCAAAATCGACTATTAAATCTATTCATCATCGTCATCATCAGCTCAAGAGAAAAAAGACAAAAATGGGAAAAATTGCAAGTTATATTTTCATTAGTACTCTAATAATTCTATTATCAGCGAAGGTGACAAGCCGATCATTACCGTACAGTTCTTCTTCCGATGATGATGATGATGATGAGGGTCTAGTTTCAGATGGAATTGATCGTCATTACCGAAGCAACAAATCCTCCGTTCTTCTCCTCAAAAGAGTGGAAGAAGGAGAGGATGATTACTGTGAGCAGATGTATGGCTTCTTGCCGTGCTCGTATAGTCCTCTGGGTGATCTCTTCCTAATTCTGGTTTACGAGTTCCTCTTGTTTCATGGAGAGAGTTATGTCTTCTCCGGGGGAGAGAGGATTTTCAAGATTGTTGGTCCTGGTATTTTTGGTGCTAGCGTTTTCCATCTCCTTGGTCCTATGCCAGAGGCTTTCATTCTTCTTGGTATGTGCTCTCTGTTCTGCATATTTACAATGTCTGCAGTTTATTAGTTAATTATTTTTTTCTTTATCCCCCCCCCCTTTCTCCACTCATTTATATGGAAAATTCTAAAAATTATTGAAAATTTCATTCTGATAAACTTGTAATTCCAAACTTGAATTTCAAGGCAATAGTTCTTTTCTCTCTCTCTCTCTCTCTTCCTTTTTTTTTTTTTTTTGCTTTTTTTTCCCTTGATTTTTCCCTCATTCATGATATTGATGCCTAAAAATTTTGACAGCTTGGCATAAAAATTTTAATGAATTTTTGGGTTTTGATTTGGCTCCTGCGTTGACTCTACATGAATCCAACTTATTAGTGCTTCTAGATGTTTATAGCTCGAGCAAATTAGTGCTTTCATTTTGACAATTGAGTATTACTTGAAATCTCACTTCAAGACGTGTGTGTGTTTTTTTTTTTTTTAAAACAATTAATAGCTTAAACTTTTTATTGGTTGCAAGCTCCTAATCAGGACTTTTTTTTTTATCCCCACACTTCTATTATTAATGCTCCATTTGGAGTAAAAAAAAATTCTAAAAAAATAGTAAAAGATATTAAAAAATTTTTAAAAATTATTCACTTTTTATCTTATTATATGAATTATGAACTCACAACTTATTTTATTTTATCTCATTTTTTGTCACTCTAAACATGTTCTAATTATCTATAACGAGAAAAAATTTCAGGAGAAAATAAAATAGTGAAAGGAAAACGTTTATACTCTTAATTGATTAAAAAAAAAATCAAATTTTAAAGTGAATTTTTAAATGAAAGTCAAGCGAAGTACAAAATTTACCCTTCCAGCTCCGTTGGAATAATTTGTCTTAATATCCAACCTCATATAAATCCTAGTTTTAGAATTTTCATGCCATTAGAGTTAGGATCCACTCGTGAATGGTTCTAAATTTTATGCTTGAAGCCAATTCTCTGAGTCCCCCTCCATACAATTAATTACGATTTTCATGTATAAAACAAAAAATAAAAGAGAAGTATTCGATTTAAAAAAAGAATTAAAGTAAATAACATATACAATTTTTGTTCCACACCCTATAAATTAGAATTGGGTCTGATTCGAGTCGAGTCAAATCCATGAATTGAATATAGGTGTCGTTTGATTTGTTAAAAATTAATAAAAATTTTTAAAAATCTCTGAAAATTTTTAAAAATTTCTAAAACTCTCTAACACATTTTGGTCACCTCGTACTTTATAAAATTTCTATATATATTTACACATCTTAACAAATTTTTACAAATCTCAATACTTTTTTTTACAAATCCTAATAATTTTTCACAAATCTCAATAATTTTTCAACAAATTTCAACGAGTCTGACATAAATCCGTAAGAACGGACTGAAAAAAACCGTTCCTATAGTTTCTCTCTCCAGTTTTCACACACAAACATCAAAAAGTTCAATAATTTTTTAAAAATTTATGGCTTAAATTTGTGAGAACGGATCTAAAAACTTATTCCAAAGATTTCTCTCTCTAACTTTTTCTCGCAAAAGTCTAAAAGTTTAAATTTCAAAAAAATTTAACATAAATATATGAGAATGGATTTAGAAAACCATTCCCACGATTTCTTTCTCCAAATTTTTATCACAAAAATTAATAATTTATTATTTATCTCCAACAACGTGGTTTGGGTTAAAAATGTCAAACATTAAAAATTATCTTAAACCACATTTTTCTTATTTCTTACTACTCTAAATACTACCATAATTGACCCGTTTGTTTGTTTAAGTTCATATAAAAAAAATAACAATTAGGTTGAACTAATATGAGCTCTTTCAATTAAGTTTTTTAATTTTTTTATTTTTTTAACACTCCTATCGAGACTTAAGAGATAACATCACCTCTAAAAGTAGTTATGTGACATTAAAATTATTAACTGTTTGATTAAAATTGAATAATTCACAACAAAATTAAGTTTAAAAAACTTTTAAATTATCACCTAAAATTTATAATTTTATTTTTATTATGAATCATCTAATTTTAAGTAGTGTTTGAATGGAAAAAAAAAAAAGAAAAAAAAATTAGTGCAAAAAGTGACACGTAACGAAATTTAATTAAAAAAAATTAAAAAAAATTGATAAATTTTTGTAACTTTCAATGGAATTTAATGTCTCAAACACCACTTTAATCGGATGGCTCACAACCCCAATACTACGAAGGAGATATTGGGAGTGATGACAACATCCTCTCATTTTCCCTACCGACCTACGATCATTTGCATTGTACATAAGTGGGGTTAATTAAAAAATTAAAAATAAAATCCTTAAATTAAAATCTTAACAAAACTTAGGGTGTATTTAGATTGATAAAAAATAAGATAAAATGAAATAAAGTGAAATAAAAATTTACGTTTGTAATTTATATAATGAGATAAAAATAAGTAATTTTTTAAATTTTTTTAACAAAATTTTTTATTACTCAAACAGAGGCTTAATGAACCAACTGCACACGGCACAGGACACGCAATGAGCTGTTAGGCTGATCTTCTGCTAGACCATTATTACTATTATATATATTCAGATTGCGTAGCCATGTGATTTACTTAAACACAAAGCTAGCAAACACAATATACAATAGCAAACACAACACACACAGATATATATCAAAAATAAATAAAATGAGATAATTTATAAATTCATAAATAATAATAACTTTTAAAATTTTTTAATATTTTACATCACGCTAAACAGATTTATTATATGTATGTACAGTGTCAATTTCCTCTCTACTGTGATTCATCAATTCAACAAGTCAAATTAGGCTAATTACAGCAGACATTATGGATTAAGGTTCCGTTAAGTTTGTTACAAATTTTTGAAAATTTTTAAAAATTATTTATTTTTTATCTCAGTGTACGAATTATGAACTCATAACTTATTTTATTTTACCTTATTTTTTATCACGATATACACATCCTAAGTTCGTGCCAACTAATGGACTAATAGAAGGTAATTTCAACTTCTAATACCACACAAAATATATATACATATATATATATGGTCCTGTTTGGAGTAAGAAAAAATAAGATAAATTGAGATAAAATGTGATTTGAGATTAATTTTGGTGCCTTTTTTTCTGAAAAGTAGCAAACCGTGGAAACGATTTTTCAAATTCATTCCCACGGATTCAAAAAAATTTACAAAAAATAGCGACAATAGTACTCGTTTGAAATCTTTCGACACGAAAAATATGATTGTATAAAAAATTTACATATTCGGTTAACTTACTTTTAGATTTTTTATTTTTTTAGCAAAATATTAGAATTTTTCAAAATTCGTAATGGCGGAAAAATTAAAGGTAGAAGGGTTGTTGGAGATTTATAGAGTTTATTTGTGATGCCAAATGGGGCTTATATATATATACACAATCCAAGAATTAAAACATTGCGGGGTCGTTTGGTTGCTGAAAAATTCTAAAAAATTCGATAAATTTCTATTAATTTTATTAATTTTATATCATATCAACTTTTTCTCTCACTGCATACATTATAAACTCTCTCCAAACCTCAATTTATCTTAATTTATCTCATTTTTTCTTACTCCAAACAAACCCGCTGCGTTTGTAAATTGCAGTGCGATTTGAAATTATCGACAACTATCTGACGTGTGATTTGGTATAATATTGACTTCATAATCAGGACTCAAACTGCAATTATAAATATACCTGCCAAGAAAGTCTTGCTACCTATAGAATTGGGGTGGAGGCGTGGCGTGTGTCACTTCTCCTACTTTTCTTCCACGGTTTTTTTTAATTATTTATTTCTCTATTTTTTATTTTTTTATATTTATCCAATTTTTTTTTCTCTCCCACTTAAGTCTCAATGTCTGTCTCCAAAAGCTGTCATGTTAGATACTTAAAACTTATTTTAACTTATGGTGTGTTTAAATTAAAAATTTATCAAGAGAAAAAATTAAAAAAAATTAAAATTATTACTCTTGTATATTTTTTAATCCACCCAAAAAATATTTATATTTTTCTATTTTCCGCTCCATTTCTTTTTTTATTTTTCCTCTAAACTTGTGATGAGGGGAAAAAAAAAGTCAAAATCACTTCTTTAATTTGGCTTGTAATAAGAAATTGAAGAAAAATTATGAATTTAAAAAATTAAAAATAATTAAATTAGAAAATTAATTTATTGATAATATTTTTAAGGATTTATTTTACCTACACCTCCTATGGTTTCAGATTTATTCACTTAAATCACTTGACATTTGTATTATATTCAGTGAAATTTTCTTTATTAAATTTTCCATTCAAAAAGTAACAGTTGACAAATTTAATATTATAAATTACCTTCATAGTATTAATAAAAAATGCATAAAATATCAAATTGAGAGTAAAATTCTTCCTTTATTTTTTGATACTCATATAAAGGAGGTAGAGGAGAAGGAGAAAATAAATTTTATTATAATTTATATATTATATTTATATGTTTTTAAACTTGTTACTAATATAAAAATATTATATATGCATAATTATTAATTTGTACACATATAATATAAATTTTAACGTAATGTGAAGCATAATAATTTGAAGAGTAATTACTAATAAGAAAAAGGTTCACAAAAAAATTTAATAAATTAATTGTAATGTAAATTTTATGATAAAATATACTCCATATCATAATATAAATATTTTTTTATTAATACTAAGAGTATAAAATTAATTTCATAACATTGAATTGATCAACAGTTATTCTTTAGATGGAAAATCTAGCATATGAATCAGGAGATATAAAAACCTGTAAAATTTAAATATAACATTTATGAAACTTGTAAGATATAAATATACGAAATCTAAATCGCATGAAGTGTGGATGAAATAAACTTTTTTTTTAACCTACTAAAATAAAATCAGGCATTTGTTGTTTTATATTTCTTTTATGTTTTCCTTACTATTTTCGTTTCCCTTTCAAAATCTTCAACCCAAACATAAATTGTTTACTTTTTCCTTCAAAAGCCAGCCTGGCTTGTACGGGCACTCCTTACTTTAATCCAAAACGACTAGAACTGAAATGAATTGCTTTTCATGAAATGGATAAATAAATTGGTGATAATATTTTTTTATTTTTTAATAAATTACAGTTAATATATTTATAATTTATCACCAATTCCACTTTAATTTTTCTCTTTAAAATTTTTCTACTTTACATTTTTTTTAAATCAAATTTATTGACCAAAACTCTGTATTCACCGCCTACAATTAATGGGTGAGTCAAAGTTTTCATTTATTTTTTAAAACAATAAATGATGGGCGAAAAGAATAAAGTGAAATAATTTAAAAGTACATATAAATAGTGTTTGGAGTGACAAAAATTGAGATAATTTAAGATAATTTGTAAGTTCGTAATTCGTGCAGTAAGATAAAAAGTGAATAATTTTTATAAATTTTCAGAATTTTTGGACGTTCTTTAGGGACCATAATTTAAAATACAAAAGTTGAAATAAAATTTAAAATAAAATACAGGAACATTTATTGAAATTTGCTCTTCTTTTGTTTATTTATATATTTATATATATTTACTTATTTATTTTGTACTGACCATCTTCTCTCAGCATCTGGCCTCCTGAACAGCAAAGAGACGGCTCAAGAGTATGCGTACACTGGGGTTGGATTGCTAGCAGGCTCAACAATCTTGCTTCTCACTGTTATTTGGGGAACTTGCGTTATTGTTGCAAGTAGAGACTTTTCCATTAACGATTGTTCCAACCCTAAGCCCAAGCCGAAGCCTGAGCCTTCAACCAGTTCAGATCCCAAGCAGAACCAATTTTGGAGATTGTTATCATTTTTTACCGGTATGTAACTCATTCTTTTCCCCCTCTCTTCATTTTCTTTATTTATTTGGATAAATATGGACCTTTTGTTTTTCAATTAATAGAGCCCACACATGTGCCACTCATTTCAGAAGTCACATGTTTAGCTCCTCTTTGCTAATATTTTTGTTTTTTATTTTTCTATTTATATTTTTAAAATTTTGTAAATTAGTAACAGAAATATATTTATTAAATCTATTTTTTTTTTGTTTTCAAAAAAAATTTAAACAAAGAAACGTTAAATAAAATATTTTCACTTTATTTTTTCGTTGCAAACATTTTTACAATTTTAACACTTTGTCCATTTTTATCGCATCAGATTAAAATAAATTATTTTATTCACATATTTTATTAAACTAAAATTATTTTTAATAAATAATATAATTAAATTAGTTATCTATATTAACATAAAATATGATTTATTTATTTATTTTAATAGATAATTAAATTAGATTAATTTAATTAATATGAAATATATATTATTAAATTATTTTCAATAAATAATAGAATTAATTTAATTTAATTTAATTAATATAAAGTATATTTTATAAATTATTTGAATAAATATTACAATTAAATTAAATTAATTTAATTTAATTTAATAATTAATGTAATTTACATGAAATATATTTTATTAAATTATTTTTAAAAAATAATAAAATTAAATGATTTAATTTAGTAATTTATTTATTTAATGTGAAATTTATTTTACTAAATTATTTTTAATAAATATCATAATTAAATTATTTAAATTATTATGAAATGCATTTTATTTAATTGCTTTTGATAAATAATATAATTAAATTATGATTAATATATTTCATATTTATTGAATTAAATGATATCATAATTATATTTTATTAAATTATTTTTTATAAATAATATAATTAAATTATAATTTAATATATTTTATATTTACTAAATTAAATAATTTTTAATAAATAATTTAATTGGTTAATTTAATTTAATTAATCCTATTAATTAAATTAATGTGAAATATATTTTATTAAATTTAATTAATTTTTTAAAAAATAATAAAATGAAATATATTATGAAAATAAAAATCAATAATTGTAAATAAAGTTGCATTTCTAAATGCAATTTTAATTTTTATTTTAAAATAAAAATAATAACAAAAAATATAAATAAAAAATATAAACAGATAAATATAAACGTAAAAATGAAAACGTTATCAAACGGCTTCTTAATGTGGTTTACAATGCTAAATTTTTTTAAAAATTTTAATTTTTTAATTTTTTAAAATTTTCTTAATTTTATACATTTTTTATCAATTTTTTTCTAAATAAATTTTACCAACTTTTCTCAATTCTCTCAAATTTTTTTAATAACATACCAAATATTCAATAATCTAAAATTTGACAACCCTTTGATTTTCTTGACAAAATTTGAAACTCTAAACGGCCCTTAAACTGGGTCAATGTATATAAATATATCATAGTGATTATAAATATAATTCAGTTATGATTCGAGTTTAATTATTTAAAACTTAATATATTTGGATATAGATATACTTATTTTTGTCTTGTTAAAGATCTGATATGATAAATTTTATAATATACGAATA
Organism: Vitellaria paradoxa; assembly: GCA_019916065.1. Classification (NCBI taxonomy): domain Eukaryota; kingdom Viridiplantae; phylum Streptophyta; class Magnoliopsida; order Ericales; family Sapotaceae; genus Vitellaria; species Vitellaria paradoxa. Next base: position 36,808,354 of record CM034234.1, read on the forward strand.
TTATAATTAGATATATATTAATACAAATATTTATATTATATATAAAAACTCATCGTTGTTTTTTATTAATTAGGTATTCATTTTCACTAATTTCATAAGTAAGAATAAAATTTTAGGAGCATTATAAACAACAAAAAGACACTTATTATTGCGCTCTCTGTATATACATATGTCAATGTTAAATCATGAGACTATCTGAACCCGATTATTATGGGTGCGTTTGATTTGTTAAAAATTATTTATTTTTTATTTCGTTACACGAATTACTAACTTATAAATTATCTCATTTTATCTCATTTTTTATCATTTCAAACACACTTTATAAGGAATATCCGTGATCTATAAGGACCTGCTTACAGCCTATTTAAGGGCTCATTTGGTGCATTCGAAAAAATTTTAACTTTTTCTTTAATGTATTTTTTCAATCTTTTATGATTTTTTTTAAATTTTTTTAATTCTTTTACCAAACACTTAACTTTTTTTCAAAAGTAAAATGTAACAACGTCAAAATAAAAATTACGAAAAAATTTATCTTTTTCTTTAACACTCCAAACGCATTTTAAATTTTTATTTATTTATTTATTTATTTTTATTGACACCTCAATCCATCCTTAGACTCGATGCCCAACACCCGGGGAGCCTGGAGAAAAAAAAATATATGCGTTTCATGTAATCTTTTTTAGAGCGTCAGGTATCGTTTGGTGGATCAAAAATCAGTATAAATGAATTAATTTTTGACAAGCGATTATTTGATAAAATATTAAAATTTATTACTTGAATACTCAGTAACAGTAATTTACTCAACTTAAAAGTAATTAAAATTTTTATTGAACACACAAAAAGTTATCAAAAATTACTAAAAATTTTACCCAAATGCACAGAAATTGCTAAAATATTTTAAAAGTTGTTAAAAATTATTACTTATTTTACTAAATACACAAAAAAATTTCAGTTACCAACTTTTGATTAAAAAAATACCAAGAATTACTTAAAAAATAGACTTCCAAACGGAGCCTTAAATAATTACCACATTACCGGCTTTGAGCTTTCTTATCCATTCACATGCAGGTTATGGAGTAACTACAGATTTGAAGACTTGTTACACTGCAACGATTATGCTTCTGTCTGTGATACCATTAATAACCATACAGATCCCCAAAGTCTTCAATTTGTCAGCGACTGGGGAGCGCTTTGTCATTGTCATCACCCTTATTGTTTCTCTCCTCTTCCTTTTCTCCTACTTCTTCTATCAGGTATTTTCTATTGCCGCACCCTTCAATTGCTTGTCCCGCTCCGTCTTTATTTTCTTTTAATTTTTAGTTATTTCAAAAGATATAAATACTCTTTTTTATTATTTTCTATTAGTTTTGGAAGTACTTTTTTTTTTATTTTTGTAGATTTTTAATAAATTTAGATAGTTAAGATTTATTCGGCAATAAATACTTAATTTTTTTAGTTATTTTTCATTCTATTTGGTTATGTTTTTACTATTTTTCTTTTAATGCCCAACTTTTTTCACCCCACTCACACGAGGCTTTGTTTGGAATATGAATTTATAGGGAAAAAAAAAAGAAAAGTAAAAAAGAAATTTGTAAGAATGCAAAATAAAATAAAAAAATCAAATTTATTTTATTGAGTTAATAAATAAAACTAAAATAAACAATTAAATGTACAAAAATTACACATAGTATAAATTTTATTTTCCTTTCATCCCCTCCCCCTGGGGCCAAAATCAATGATTCAAAGATAGCGTAAGTGTGATGACAAATTTTTATGTCTAAATAAAGGTAGTTGCTCCTCAATATTAAAATTAACTGTAATTACTATATTTATTTGAATTTTTTATAAAATTATCCCTTAAACTATTTCTATTTTTTCTATTTAATCCTCAAACTATTAAACACACGATTATATTATCAAACTATTCAATTCCATTTTATTTGGTCTAAACATTAATTTTATCTGTTAACTTCAATGAATGAAGTTAGTGTTCAGATCAAAGTTCATCAGTGTTCAGATCAAATAGAACAAAATTAGATAATTCGAGAATATAATAGATGTATTTGTTAAAATGTGACTACTCTTCTTAAAATTTATCAAGAGGAAAAGAAAATGAAATAAATAATTGTATATGATGAAAAATAAATGTAAAATAACTAGCGCAATAAGTTTTTGTCGAATTAATCTAGTTATCTAAATGTATAAAAAAAATCTACAAATAATAAACAAAAAGAATCAAATAACATTTTTGTCTTTCAAAACAATCAATGATAAAAAATAAAATAAAACTAACCCAAAAAAAAAAAAAGTACTTAGAGCTGGTGGAGCAATAGATCGATGTTGCGGTAATAACTTAATTACCAAAAAAAGAAAGTTGCGGTAATAACTTCACCCTTTCCATATTTATCACTTAATTTTTCCTGGGGAATTTCTATGCCACCGAATTGGTGATTTTTGGTTTTGTAACCAAACATGTAAATATTGACTATGAAATATATAAATTTGGTCATGGTAAAAATGATTGTACAATATAAATAAATTAGGTGGTCAAATTTATCGATAAATTCAATGACATTTGTCAATAAATTTACTTAAAAAACAAAAAGAAAAAAAAAACTTCTAAATTTATATTACTAAAAAAAAAAAAATCTAGTCATGATAAAAATAATCATGTTAATTGATAAAATAAGTGGTTATATCTACCCATAAATTCAGGGGGATTCACTTGTAAATTTAATCACATTTATTAATAAAGGCATAATTTCAGTGTGCTAGATTTCAAGTTCCTCACCTTTGTAATGTGAAATGTATTTGACGTATTGAAAAATTCTAAAAATTTATGAAAATTATTCATTTTTTATTTCACTGTACGAAGTTACAAGTTAATTTTGTTTTGATGAATCGTGCAGACATTCCAGCCTTGGATCCAAACGCGAAGACTAGAATACGTAAAACACGAGAATTTAGTAGTAGACATTTTAAGACGTGTTCAGAACCATACCGTCGGAAGACTTCTCACAGAAGATGGTGCACCAAATGTAGAAGCTATAAAAAGGTAAGTGTACGTATATATATATATATATATATATGCTGAAAGAAACTTTTGGAAAAATAAGTTAAAAACTTTTGAAATTTTTTATAATTTTTTGAAACAATTTGAAACTCCAAAAAGCACTGGGTTGGCTGATAAATGAAACTTCTTTCTTCCTTCATTTCTATCAGATATTATGTTTCTGTGTAAACATATGAAATTAATTTTTTTAATAATTTATATAAAAATATGCTTTTCTCTATAACCATTTGTTGAAAGAAAGAAAGAAAAAAAAAAAAAAAGGAAAATCCACCATATTTTTTATTTGAAGTTCTTAATGTTATATTGCAGGCTATTTGAGGATGTAGACCAAAATAGTGATAATCTGATATCATTTTCTGAGTTAAGAAAACTTCTTTCTGAGATCAAGTATAAGAGATGGGATGTGGATAGGGATATAGTGGTGAACAAGGTGATGAAAGAGTTTGATCCCGATGGGGACAAGAAAATTACCGAGGCTGAGTTCATCAATGGAATCACCAAATGGCTTGACGAGACAAAGCAAGCAATGGATAAGCAACCACAGTCCGCTAAATCATTCAGACATTTATACCAGGCAAATTCATTCATCTACAGACCTTAAGATTTACTATAATTCATTATATACATATATATATATATATATATATATATATATACATTGGGCTAGGCACAAATTAACTCTTCTCATTTTTATTATAATTCATTATATAGTAGGATATCAACTTTAAGATTTACTATAATTCATTATATAGCGGAATTTTCCAACTTATTACTCATTGATTTTGAGTTAAATGTTTTACTATGGTATCATAACTGGATTTAATGAGGATTCATTCACTTTTAATCTCAATTTTTCAGTTATGCAATTTTGATACATAATATATCCATCCGTCTTTTCTCATATGAAGGGGTCATATCTAATGAAGCGTGTTGGAATTTGTCATGCCTCAATAAGATTAACTCTCCCAAATTGGTGCAAGATTTTAATAATTCGCTTCTCCAATTAAAGTAATCAATTTTTTTTTTTAAATTCTTTAGAATAATATTTTCCTAATCAAAATAATGTGGAGAGTTATGGTCCCAGTTTTAAATAAAAAAACCCACAACATACACGTTATTTGAATTTAAGGCTAACATCAATTTAATGTTAGGTCGATGACAATCCGATTTGAGTTATTACATTAAAATCAAATAGTTTAAGTACATCCACAAATTTTTTAAATTATAAATTTATGAATGCGTTTGAATTATTAAATTTTAACCTAAAGGTTTAGATCAAGTTATCGCTTAACTAACATCAAGTTTGATGTCAAGCTCTCCATTTACACTTATAACTGAACTAATATCAAATTTAATGTCATCCTCCCCCATTTATGTTATTAACTTGATTGCAATTGTCATTTATTTATTTTATTTTTTGAGGTAGGACAACATTTTCTAGTACTGCTGGTTTCTTTGAACAGATTTTGCAACCTTGGATTTTGAAGAAGAGGAAGGAACATGAAACAAGGAACCAACTAATATCAGAAATTTTAGGACATGTTCAAAGCTCAGCCAGAGGGAGTCTGCTCACAGCGGATGGAAGACCAGATGTACAAGCCATCAAAAGGTCAGTGCACATTTCTTCCAGTTTGTCGAAGGATCAAACAATTTTCTTGGGAAAATTAGTTATGCAATTATCCTTTTGCGTCTATGTATATATATATATATATCGATGAACTGTTTTAAAATCTTATTAACTTGGTGGGTTGAGCTGATAAATCACTAAATTAGAAGAAAAAGGGTCTAGGTCAGATGAAGAAGAAGAAAGAGCTGAGAGAGAACATTGAGGGGGAAGAGATGCTCTGTTCCTCGTGCTTGGCATATGGCGTATACCAATATAGAGGGTAACCAATTTAGGGCTTCACCGCCCTCGTGAGATCACCAGTGTTTTAAATTTATATTTTGTACTTAAAATTCATTCAATGTCCACACTAACAAATTTTAAAAATCCCGGTTCACATACAAATAAAATTACGTTGAAAACCCACACAATCCGTAGGTTCACACTGAAATCGGGTATTTAAATAACACCTCAAAAATAAACAAAATCTTAATTTACCCAATTTAGCACATCAACGAATTAAAATTTAAAAAAAAAAAAGGATAAAATCCACTAAATTAAATAAATGATAGCTGAAAATTACTGAATAAAAATTAAAAATTTTGAGTCATTACACCACTATATGCGCCGAGGTTAGGAAAAAGATACCCAGTATCATTAGGGAGTTTTGACTTTCCATAAGAGAAGAAACAGGGTGACAACCAAGAATACTAGAATTAGTCAAGAATATCCACGGTTTATTTCTACTTATTTATAAATAAGCAAGAGGGAGATCGGACAACTTTAATACTGAGAAACTATTTAAGCTGGCCTAGATCCTTGAATTTATCGATGAAAACACACTTAAGAGAACCAATGGCTTATTGAGTGCCCACGATCAAAAGATTATAAGCGTGAATAATAACTATAATGAAAAGGAAACCTCAAATACAATAAATGTAACAACCTATATTTGTTAGAATAAATTTTGTATAATTATATGTAAAGATTGAAATATTAATTACATAAGAATAAAATATGCGGAAGTGTACTAGATTATAATTGTTCCATCTTCAACTCTGAAAGATTAAAATATTAGAGCTTGGTCTTCTGCTCTATCACAATCAATATGACGGCTATCAATGAGAATAATTGTCTGTATATTATGAAGAAAGGGAACCTAACCAATATATAGAGGGTGAACCCTAACCTCACTGAATCCTCCCATTAAAGGCCTATAGTGGGCTTAACAACTAGCCAACGCTAACCGTCAATCCTCATTATCCTTATTAAGTGTACATAAGCCCAACAAATTAGATCACAACAAAATTGGTCTTATCATGTACATTCTTATCTTTAGCTTGGTTTTAACCCGTTTTTTGAAAAAATAAAAGAATTAATTAATGTATGATCAACATATGAAAAATTTCAACATTCTCCCACTTGAGTAAACATTAATTATTTCTTTTGATTTTAAAAAGATTTTTTAAAAATAGCTCTCAGATTAGATACTATATGTGGCCACATTTCAAAGTCAAGTAAAGATGAGAAACAATACCTAAAACAATCATGTCTAATATGATAATCAATATCGAACCAAGGCAGACATTACACTTATAACACATGTAATACTACTCATGATTGCAAATATCAACAAACTTATCAACATGGATCAAATGAGGTAGTGTGGTGGAAATTAGCACTCAATAGGTGATCTCATAAATGTACTAATCCCTTATCAGTCCAATTCTCTTTAGATATGCTCATCAAACAAGCAAACTCTTACAGTGTCTTCCACTATGCATGCTGAGTTTGTAGCCTATTTTAGCACTACAACTCATGCTGTTTGGTTACGAAATTTCATTTCAGAACTTAAGGTGATTGCAAAATTTCAATCTTTACATACAATTGTACAAAATTTATTCTAACAATTGGTATCAGAGCCATTAAGCAAGACAACAATAGTATTGTTATTGTTGACTGCAAAAGTAACTAAAAAATAATAATAAATAAAATAATGATTAGCAATTAGAGGTAAAAAAATATGCTTTTAAACTTAATCAAGCATAATTCATAAGGGATGGCTCGGTGCATCATTGCCGTCTCCCCTTTGGGCAGAGAGTGCAACATGCTATGAGGTCCCTTCAGTAAACTACCAATGAGAATACCCAGATTAGAAAGGTTAACCCCCTTTGGGCAGAAAGAACCTTCTTACCCAAATATTTTCTGATCAGTCATTGATTTTAACCCTGTCATTAGTACATACAATAACCTCCTTCGTGCAAGTTATTATATGTAATAATACAATGGCTCATCATGTATAAATATGCAAGAAATATCAAGAATCAACAGACATACCCCTTAGGGCAACAACGCCAGTATCAACCAAATATTTCTTGCCATGACATAACTATACATAAATTACCCATGATTGTAATTATTATTTTATGCCCTAAAAAATGTGCCAAAAAATAAATACATAAATAAGCACTTTTAAGGCCATCAAATAGCCAAAAAAAAAAAGTTTAATATTATGCAATTAAAACCAGTGAGAGTATGTATTACCATTAAAACCAGAATATTAAAATTAAATAACTAGTAAAATTTCATCAAAAAATACTTCACGATTTTCAAGATATTGCAATATATATATATATATATATATAATAAGGCCCTAAAAATACCAAACATATTCCCAAAAACAAAATTTCCAAATTTTTTTTAATATAAATAAAAGTCCTTGAATCTTTAGGAGACTTGGAAACGTCTTACAAAGCATATATATATATATACATATATATATATTTTTTAATGTAATAAAGCATATGTACATACATATATATATATATATATATACATGTTAAGTGGAAGTCCCAGGCCTTTCTTTTATTTTAATTTGGAAAGGAAAGGTCCCAGGCCTTTTTCAATTTGGAAAAGAAGACCCGAGGTCTTTTAAATGTAAAAGTTTTAGGGAGCCTCAGGGATTCCAACCCAAATGGATTAAGAGAGGCGTGAGTGGATTGGTATTCATCCGCGGGTAAGTCAGCCGAAAACCCCTTTTTTTTTAAATAAAAATGGCTTTACATCCCTTTACACACTGCCACACGTTAACGGATTGTGATTGATTCAAACAATTAAAGAAGACATGCAAGGTGTTGCGCATCAAATTGTGCCGCATCACCACCGGCTCGCCTGTCCGATATTATCCCCCTCTTGCGGCCTGGTTCCAAGAGCGTTGGGGGTTTTGTTTCCCGCTGTGGGGAAAATGCCTCGATATCAGTGGGAGGAGATGAAACCTCCCCCTCTTGCGGCCTGGTTCCAAGAGCGTTGGGGGTTTTGTTTCCCGCTGTGGGGAAAATGCCTCGATATCAGTGGGAGGAGATGAAACCTCTTGCGGCCTGGTTCCAAGAGCGTTGGGGGTTTTGTTTCCCGCTGTGGGGAAAATGTCTCGATATCAGTGGGAGGAGATGAAACCCCTTATAAGGTGACCTCAGTCCCCGACTCCAGTCAATGTGGGACAAATCTGGACGCAACATAGCCCTCCAGTCGGGGACTGGGGGACCACAGGCCACGTCGGACCTGCATGGGCCACCAAATGTTGCGCACCAAATTGTGCCGCGCCACCGTCGGCTCGCCTGGCCGATATTGTCCCCCTCTTGCGGCCCGGCTCCAAGGATGTCGGGGTTTTGTTTCCCGCTATGGGGAAAAGGCCTCGACACCAATGGGAGGAGATGAAGTCCCTTATAAGGTGACCTCAGTCCCCAACTCCAGTCGATGTGGGACAAATCTGGACGCAACACAAGGTAATTAAAATATCAAGGATCAATAATATATATAATTTTCAAACCAAAAGCTGGCAACAAATTAAACCTTGAAGATGCCTAGATTCAGCCACAATATATTACCACAAAACTTGAACTTTAATGCATAAAAATTATATGGTTGAGTTTGAAATAATCCCAAAAATGCAAATATATAATTTAATTAAATTTTTATGTACAAAATAATAAGTTTTAATAAACTAAATACAAATCTAAGTTATTATCAGGACAAACTTTGTACAGACTTTTCTACCAATATCGTATGAGTTAAATTGCAAACTTTATATCAAAATTTTTCTTATTATGAGAGGAACAAAATCCCGTTATTAGATTCCAAAAACAGTAGATGAATTATTCGTATTAATCAACAGAAGATTCGGTTCAAAACTTTGAAATCAAAGTTTAATATAAAAAATAAAAAATTCTAAATTTACATACAATTGGTATCAAATTGGCTCTGATACCAATTGTTGAAATAAATTTTGTACAATTGTTTGTAAAGATTGGAATATTAATTACATAGGAATAAAATATGTGGAAGCGTACAAGATTATGATTGTTCCAGATTATGATTATTCCATCTTCAACTCTGAAAGATCAAAATATTAGGACTTGGTCTTCCTCTCTATCACAATCAATATGACGGCTATCAATTAGAATAACTGTCTGTATATTGTGAAGAGAATGACCTAGCCAATATATAGAGGGTGAATCTTAACTTCATTGGGTCCTCTCATTAAAGGCCTACAGTGGACTTAACAATTGACCCACACTAACCGTCTATTCTTATTATCCCTATTAGGTGCACATAAACTCAATAAAATATATCACAACAAAATAAGCCTTATCATATATGTTCTCATCTTTAACTTGGTTTTAACCCCTTTTTTGAAAAAATAAAAAATATTAATTAATGTATGCTCAACATATGGAAAATTCTAATAATATCCTAACGTTACAATATTGTTCGTTTTAGGCTAGACAATCTACAATGCGAGGACTCTTTAGAGAGTCACCAATCTTGATACTACCCTCACCAAAGCATAATTAACCATGTAGTTCAAATGTAATTTAGTGCCCTTACGACTTTAAAACGCATTATTGTTTAGGGGAGGTTGAGTTTAATATATGTGGCATTTCTTCCACCCAGGTAATGTGGGGTCGGAGTACCTTACTACGTTTAAGTGATAACCTGCCTAACTTCTTGTCATCCCACCTACTTTACCACTAGTCTGTCACATCTTCCTCTCTCTTCAGCATGCGTGCTCTACATTTACGGTTGAGTATTAACTCTAATACTATTTATTATGACTTGCATCTGCATATGTATAGTCCAAGTTCGTCCACTAAGCTCAGTTAGGTGCGATGTGAGGGCTTCCTAGGGGGTCACCAATCCCGGTACTACTCGCGCTCAAGCAAACTTGATCCTGTAATTTCCAACAAATATATTACCTTCACAACTTTAAGGCGTATTATACTTGGGAGATATTGAATATTATATATATATATATATATATATGTCACTTCATCCCTCCAAGCGATGTGGGACAAGTGTATTTCATCGCGTGTCAGTGATAGTTTGCCCAATCTCTTGTCAATCCATCGACATCATTGCAGGTTCATCACAAGTAAATAAAGGATGATCCACTTGCAATTGAAGAAAATCAACAGTTGTAAAAAAAAAAAAAAAAAAGCATTATGAACATCCAATTGATGCAAATACCAGTTCCGAGTAGTGGCTGTGGCAAGAACGCAATGCACAGTAGCTGGTTTAGCAACAAGAGGAAAAGTATCATGGTAATCTAAGCCTTTAACTTGGATGAAACCCTTAGTGACAAGCCAGGCTTTGTGCATTCAACCGATCCATCTACGTTCGACTTGTCTTAAATATCCACTTGCAATTGATCAATTGTTTGCCAAGGGGGAAGAGAAAAAAGGCTCCAAGTCTGATTATCTTCGAGAGCCTAGAGTTCAACAAAGATGGCATCTTACCAATGGGAATGCTTAATAGGTTGAGAGTAAGAAGTGGGATCACTATGGTGTGAAAGAGCAAATAAAAAAACAAAATGCAGTCTAGAAAATATAGAATAAGAAAGGAAATTAGAAGGATGATGGACTGTACTTGAAGTCAGAGATAGAGTGGACGAAGGCTTTTGGTCAGGTAAAATGGGATAAAGGATTGTCTTTTATAATTGCAGTTGCAATAACTCCTAAGTGTAAGAGAGTACGATGTAATTTAACTCGGTCAGACTAAATTCAAATATACAAAAATCAGCAAATAAGTTTTTAAATTTACAATCTAATTTTAGATACTTTAATTTTTAACGAAATAAATTTTAACAAACTACTAACTGAATAAATGGATAAGTTATCCTGCAGAAATTAAGTTTTGGTTCAGTCCTAAATGAAAATTAAGTTTGACAAAAATAAAACCAGTAAAATATATGAAACAATAAATTAAATAAAAAAGCAGTAAATTGAACATATTAATAAAAATTAGACTTAATCTAGACTCACAAATCAGGATTGGTATTACAAATGTGATGAGTATAAAAACAAAATTGGATTTTAAGAAATAAATTAAATCAGATAAAATCACCAGTGATTACAAAGAACATTGTCAATTTCATTCTTTTTCGAAAATATGAAACTCAAAAATCAATTTCCTTTGTCCGTTAGAAACGTTAGTGATTTTAGAGAATTTAATCGATCTTAATGAATTCAAACAACTAAAAAACAGAATTCATGATGATAAATGTATAATTATTTAATTTGATTTTACGCAATTTTAACCCACTAAAAGCATGTGGGATCGATTTGGGTGAAATTTAATCAATTGAATAGTTTTCTAAAAATTAAAAATAATATTCATCAATTACATGCTCTGAAAATAGAAGTTAAAATATTAAGGATGAAACACTCACAGACCACCCATCATTGACGAGTTTGATTAAGTAAACAAGTTATCTAAGATGCAGGACAACAAAAATTAAATTAAGTAAATTAATGACAGAAAGAAGAAATGAAACCTATGTTAAAGAACTCTGTAAACTAAATTCAAGTCTAAAAGCAGGAATAATTAGAAAAGAAACGAACAAGGCTTCAATTGGTAAAATTTTGGAGTTATCCCTCAAAGATCACTAGTTCAAATCTTCTCAAAACTACTGAAGATTTTATCCGTCGTTAACTTCAGACCCCAGAAATTAGTAGAATTTAAGAATTTACAAAATATCTAAAGGCTAAGAAAAACCAAGCTTAATCATTCTACTCATACTACTCAATAAAAACCTTGTATCTATAAATATTGAGAGAGTTAGAGAATAAGAGTTTTCAGGTAAAAAGTATGGACATGGGATGCGTATACGGTACGGGTATAGACACGGATATGGTAATTTCAAAAATAATGATGATACAGACACGGTAACAACAATGATACGGTCAAAAAATATGAATTTTTTATATTTTTATTAGTTACATACATGAATATAACATTCACAACAAAATTAATTTAATATATAATTCTATATACAAAACATAACAAAATATGAGTCATAAGATTTTATAATTTAAGGAGTTTCAACTATCCAAATCTAAATTTGTCTTAATCATATATTTGAAAAAAATGATAAAATAATATGACACGCCATGTAGCATGTCTAATACGTATCTTGGAATATCCGAATAATATGTGTGTCCGATATGTGTTGGATACAAATATGGCACCCATTTTGGAGTTACCATGCTTCCTAGCTCTTCAGTATCCAAAATTTTCTCAATAATTATCCCTAGAAAAAATGAAAAAAATATTATAATTATATATATGATAGATAAGCTGACATCGGATTTGAGTTGCTTCAAGACTCCATTTGACAAACTGGACGGAGACTCTGGTGTAATTAAGGAAATGAGGCGTAGGTATGCCAAATGGTATAAGGACGACAACTAGGGTGTCTTCTTGGCGTAGGTATGGCAAGGCTGGAATAAGTACTCCAGGTTGGGTGTAACTACTCCAGCTTTTGGTGTAAAGTGCTCTTGTGTTTCCTTAGGCATATGGACGCTACCTTCATGCTTAGTCTTCCTCCTGAACTAAGTACTCCCCGTTTGGGAGTAATTACTCTAGCCTTTGGCTGGCTTTATTCTTTCTTCATTTGCTCTTCGTCTTTCCTTATTTCATCATTTTAACTTCAAAATCTACAAAATTAATATAAAATATAAATGTTAATAATTATTAGTAAAACTACTGTTTTAACTAACAAATCTAATCACTAACAATAAAAATTAGAACATATAATTGTAATTTTCAAGTGTAATCAACAAACATAATTGCAAAAGTGAGAAGGTGGGCCAACTTCGATAAGATCATGTGGGTGGTGGCAGGGGTAGAGGGAAGATAGCTGCGACAAGTTCAACTGACGAGGGAATTGGAGTATTATTGGTTGTAGGTTGGGGTGGTGTAGAGGGAAAGAATGTGGGCATGGGAACTTCAAGTAGTGGTAACGGACGGTGATTCAGGTGGTCGGGAATGGTATGGAAAAATATCCTTTACAAGGGGATATCCCTAGATATTAAGGCTTTTTTTTTTTTTTTTTTGTGTTCAAGGTCATAGAGATGGTAGCCACTATAATTAGATGGGTGGCCCAAGAAAATGCACGGAGTATTGCAAGGATAAAATTTGTCACTATTGGACTTAATAGTTTGGGCGTAACAAAGGCAACCAAACACCCTAAGACTAGCATTAGTGGGAAGTGTGTGAAATAGATGTTCGTAAAATGTGACAAGTTGTAAGTTAAGAGAGGGTGTGCAGTGAGAATGCACTGGCCCCAAAAATGAAGTGATAAATTGGCTTGAAACCATAAACATTGAGCAACATTGAGAATGCGGCGATATTTTCATTCGAAAACACTATTTTGTTAAGGTATGTTAACACAAGTGCATCCATGAAGCGCTCCATGTTCATGTAGGAAAAATAGGGTTGCTCCCAAGGTAAATTCAGTGCAATTGTCAGTACAAAAATGTTTGATAGAGCCATTAAATTGAGTTTTAATTATATTAAATAATATGTGAAATTTAGAAACGACGATCAAATTTGTATCACAGTAAATAAACTCATGTGACTCGTGTGTTTGCATCAATAATGGTTAAAAACAGTAGCCAACACAAGTGGTCCGTGCATGATAACCACCTTAAATATCACAAAAGATGTGTTCAAAGGAAAAGCAACTTTTATTTAGAATCAACTGAAAAAGAAGCCTAGTACGCTTCCCATGATTACAACCATCACAATGATGTTTTTTAATTATTAGTCACTGAAGTAAACTTAGGCAAAACTAAAGGGGAAGAATGACCAAGACGGCAATACCATGTCTCGAAAGGAATGGTGCAACTGGTGGCAAGAGCATGAGGTGAGTTCGTTTGTAGGTAGTAAAGTCTGTTGCACGCTTTACCCATTCCAACTAGCCTCTTTGTGGTTAGGTCCTGGAAGACAGAAGGAAGGGGAAAACAAAACGGCACAATTTAAAGATTTTGCGAGTTTTTAAACAGATAAAAGATTGAATAGAAAAGTAGAAACACGTAAGACATCGTGTTAAATATGGTTGGGAGACAAGGAGATAACACTTATGTAACTAACCAGATGAGATGAACAAAATGGTAAGCAAACAAGTGAGCAACGATTTTTAGCAGAAAATGAAGAGGAAGTAGACAAATGAGGGGTCATATGATCAATTGCCCTACTATCAATAATCCAAATAGTAGATAAAGTTTGGGAAAAAGAAGGCGTGGATATAGTGTTACCGAGACAAGGAGATAATGAGCGCACTACTTGAAGTGGTCAGGTTAAAATATATGTCACAGCATTATGAGCATGAGAGGATAGCAACTTAGCGCGGCGGTGATTGTTCCACCATGGAAGATAGATATAAAGTTGGTAATAACCTTTTTTGGTGTGACCAGTATCGCCACATTGAGTACAAATGATCTGCCCTTTTTTAGAGCAGTGGGCTGAAGGGGCAGCAAGGGCAGTCATGGCGGAATTATCAACAGGAAGGGGCAGCAGGTGAAGCAATTGCTGACTCTCTTCTTGAAGAAGAACAGAGTGAACTTTGTTCAGGGGAGGTAGAGGATCTATAGCCAAGATTTGTTTCTGAATTTGCTGGTGTGAGTACTCATTCAACCCATAAGGAGTTGAAAACCTTGCTCAGTGGCCTCAAGATCATTTTCTTTAGGGCACCACAAGTAAAGCCATCCAAGGGTTGAATGGCATCAAGACCATCCCATAATTCCTTGATAAGGTTGTAATATTAGGTGATGAAGAGGGTGTCTCGGTGTAAAGTGGCGATGGAATGTTTGACACCGAATATGTCAAGATTATTACTATGCGAGAAATGGATTTCAAGCTTATACCATAAATCACAAGGGGTGCGGCAGTGGAGAATATTGTTTAAAAAAGGGGAATGGCTGGTGTAACGGTAATAGAAAATGACGGATGTACTAGAATTATATTGGGAAAAAAATGGAATGCAACAGGAACAGAGGGGTCCAAAAACATTTTATCGACAGTGTGCAAAAGCCAAGAAAGCACCCTGTCAGCACATCGTTCCTAAATGGAGTCAACCTTCAGGGTCAGCTATAGGTTTCTTAAGGGAGCCATTAACAAGAACCCAATTTATATTTGGCGTTCAGTGCCATGCTAGTAGCACGACGCCAAGAGGCACAGTTGTTACTGGTTAGAAGGGGTTCAACCAGAGGAGCTCAGCGATGATCTGCCGAGTGAATAAAGTAGGGGAAGAAGCATCTGTCGTGAGTTTTTAGGGGAGAGGACTCAGAAGATGTAGCTGTGGGTGCAGCCATGGCAGGAAATGAGATGGGTTTTACTATTTTATTGGTGATCTTGACAAATTTTGACCAAAAAAAGAATAGAAAAAAAATGGTAGAGAGGAAGTCTGATTCTGTTGCAATGAAATAGAGAGAGAAGAGTTTGACAAGGTCTAAAGAAGGAAAAATAAAAAACAAAAAAATGTGGGAAAGGAGAAATCTAAGTATTGCAGTACACGAGAGAGAGAGAGAGAGAGAGAAGGGGGGGGCCTCTGCTGCAGGGGGAAAAAATTAAATCAAATCGGCCGCTTTGATACCATGATAAGGTGAGAGAGCGTGGATAATTTTCATTGAGGGTTGGTGCAAGAGCATAATTATTTTATATATAGATACAATACCAAGCTAACTATGGAAAGAAGATAAAATAAATCTTTACAAGTCATGCTAATATATGCAGTATATATATAATTGCCTAATCGGATTTCAACACATTGTTACTGACTTGATGAAATGATCAATCATCCAATGTATTGTTCTGCATGCAGGTTATTTGAAAGCATCGATAGTGACAAAGACAATTACATATCACAATCAGAACTGAAGGAACTGGTTGTGGGTATCCAGTTTCGCAATTTACCTCTAGATGCAGATGAAGCAGTGGAAAAAATAATGGAAGAACTTGACTTGAGTGGAGATCAAATGCTCAACGAGGAAGAATTTGTTACTGGATTCTCAAGATGGCTCAAGCCGGTTAACGTTCAAACTCCTAGATCAGTGGAGTCCCCAGATGAAATACACCAAGTTAGTAGATTTCTCCTCTCTCTCTCTCTCTCTCTCTCTCTCTCTCTCTTTCTCTCTCTCTCTCTGTCTTGATGATAATCAATTTCTATAATCATTTCTAATCGGGAAGTATTTATTTATTTATTTCTTTACCATTTTTGGTTTTGCAGGAAAAATTGGAAGAAACTGACGCGCTGATAGAAAGTAGACCCAATCAAACTCCTAACTCAGCAGAGTCTCAAGATGAAACATACCAAGTTAGTAAATTAGTTTATGATCTCACAATTTCTTAGTCACGTTTATATATATATATATATATAAGAAAGCTAAAAGTTTCCTTAATAATCAGGATGATGCCAAAGAGTGCATTGTGGGACAAACGTTTAATAAGCAAGTACATGGATGCACTTTTATTCAATGCTACTTGAAAAGTATATTGTTTTGGCATATAAAATGAAAATGAAAATAGTAGTACACTTATATTCTGAAATGTGGTACAATGGATGAAAAATATGTTTTTCATAGAGAGCTCATATTATTAAAATATTTTATTACATAATAGCCATTTGTTTTAAAAAAATTAAAAAAAATAATATTATATATGTATATATATATTCATGAACCTAAGTTCCTTTCCTATGCATATGAATCATTACTCACTCTTCTTTCATAAAATCTTAGAACTTATCATTTATTGTTACACTATTTGTTATATATTTTAGAACTTTTCTAACAAAAATATAACATTGATATTATTAAGATTTATTTCACATCGAGGAAATTAAGTCTTCTAAACCCGTATAAGATCCTAATATGCCTCTCTACTCATTAGAGTTGAATGCTTTGACATGGTATCAAAACTAAGTTTCGGGAGGACTCTCATCCCGTTTTCATTTCTCAATCTCTTGTGTCGCATTTTAGGGGGGCCGGCATGGTGGGATTTATTCCACATTGAAGGTTAATACTTTAAAAGTTATAATCTTTTTAAATTGCAATATTCTAAAACATATGTACCAAAGAATAATTCATGCATTATTCTGTATGTTTATACATTATAATTTTTTTTTTAATAAGAAATTTTTGGACTGTGCAGAAAAAATGGGAAGAGGCTGACATGCTGGTAGAGCAAGGAAACGTTGATAAATCTCTGTGGGCATGGATGAAAGCTATAATGCTCTTGGTGTTAGGAATTGCAATGCTAGCAGTTCTAGCAGAACCACTCATAGAAAGTGTTCAAAACTTGTCTAAATCAGCTAGTATTCCATCCTTCTTCATCTCTTTTATCCTAGTCCCATTGGCAACCAATGCTAGAGGTGCAATCTCTGCAATTAAGGCCGCAAGCAAGAAAAAGCCAAGAACAACCTCCTTGACATTTTCTGAGGTTCGTTCATTCCTTCCTTTCTTGTCTCCATTTGAAGCAAAGGCAAGGCAATTAGAAACATCTATCCTAATATATAAGCAATTTGCTTTGTTAATTAATTTGAAGCTATTTCACATTTTTTAAGTCTTTAAATACCCTCTTAACTTTGAACTTTTTTGTGTAAAGCATAGTAAGGAAGGACAGATAAGGACAAAATGAAAACAAAAATTAAGGGAAAAAAATTAAGAAGAGAATGAATGAAAAGAATAATGGATGAAAAAAGTAAGAAAAGGGGAAGAAAACAAACATAGTGCGTGTCTTTTCGATTTAGTGAAAAAAAAAAGAATAGATCTAGAAAAGACTGAACCTAAGGCTCTGTTTGGAAACAATTAACATTGCCTAATGGCTAGTAGTTAACTAATATTGTGTTTGGAAAGGAAAAAAAAAAAGTGGCTAATGGCTAATAGCTAGCTAAAAAAAAAGTTAGCTAATTTTGTGTTTGGAAAGGAAAAAAAAAAAGTGAATTTTTTTTAGGTGGCTAACTTGTTTTTGTTAAATTGATATTTTTACTCTTGAAAGTCTAAAAAAAATATTAAAATATAAGAAGGTAAAAAAGTCTAACCACTGTTAAAATAACCATTAGTCTTGGCTAATGGCTACTCTTCCCAAACGGACCCTAAATATTAGGTTAAATTATATTTTATACCCATGATTTTTTTAATTCTACTACAAGACCTGACATTTTAATTGTTACAATTAATAATTTGAGATTTCAATTTGTTACAATTTTAAGCCCCGTTAACCCTCTATTAAAATTTTGCTCAGATGTGCATTTATTGTTTTTACCCCTTAATTGATGACAATATATGTATTTAATAATGACATTAATTGTAAACAGAGGATAACTTAAGGCTTCATATTCCTCTTAATTGTTACAATTGACCCAGAAGTAAAATTTGGCAAAAAGCTTAAGCTTGGAAAATGTAATTAACCATTAATTTATATATATGTGTGTGTAGCTTGTTATATATTTTCAAAGTTGCATTTCAATCGTACGTGTTTCTATGAGCACCCAAGTTTGAAAATTTAATGTAAATTGCGCTAAAAACCTATTTGGCATAACTTCTGAATATTAAAAGTCCTTTCATAAGAAGTGTTTTAAAGAATTTTTTTAATAAAAAATTATAAAAATAAACTATATTTGGTAAAAATAATTGAGTTATACTGAATAATAATAAGTAGTAAATAAAATAAATATATGTGATAAAAAAATTAATAAATTATGATTTGAAATTACATACATATATAAATATAAGATATGCAAAATATTATTTGAAAATGTTAAAATTGAATTTTGACAATTTTGGTTGATTTATTGAGAAATCTGTTCTAGAGAAATTACCCTAGGCAGCTTCTCTAGAATTAAATTTCAGGAAATGGACATCCCCTAAAATGTACTTTTATACGATCTTACCAAACGTCTAATAAATGTAGGAGGTAATTGGAAAAGACATTTTAGATTGAAAAGTACTTCTAAGAATTTATGCCAAGTAAGCATTTAGGAGTTGTTTGGAGTAAGAAAAAATGAGA
The DNA here is from genome assembly GCA_019916065.1 of Vitellaria paradoxa. Classification (NCBI taxonomy): domain Eukaryota; kingdom Viridiplantae; phylum Streptophyta; class Magnoliopsida; order Ericales; family Sapotaceae; genus Vitellaria; species Vitellaria paradoxa. The sequence goes on from CM034234.1 coordinate 36,827,373, forward strand.
TAAATTGAGATAAATTGTGGTTTGGAGAGAGTTCGTAATACGTGCAGTGAGAGAAAAAAGTTGATGTAATATAAAGTTAACAGAGATTTATAGAGATTTTTAGAATTTTTTCTCAAACCAAACAACCCCTTAGTATTCTTGTACTTTACCACAAATCTTATTTCAAAACCCTATTTCAAATCATTTCACTTTGTCTTAATTTGTCAAATTTATTAACAAATACATGATATTTTTTGTCATTATCATTTTTTTTCATACGATAACTAATGGAAGAAGAAAATAAGTAAAACTAGACTAAATGTACAGAAATAAAGTAGAACAACTTAAAGTATAAATATTAAAATAAGATTCGCGATAAAGCACAGAAGTGCTAAGTGCAACTTGTCCAAGTTTTAACATTATAAAAAGATGTAAAGTGATTGCTTGATTGTGTGGCTAAATACACATGAATAGTCTTTTGGAGGCAAGAACAAATCAAATCACTCTTTCCTGATTATATTTAAGTTTCTAATCCTTGTATTCCCTAACAAAGTAGTGAAATTCTGATTTCCACTTGTGCAGATATATGATTCAGTATTCATGAACAATATTCTTGGGTTTTCTGTTCTTCTGTCATTAATTTATTTCCGTGAACTATCATGGGATTTTGCTGCTGAAGTTTTTATCCTTTTGATCGTCTCTACTATAATGGGTGTCGCCACAAGTTTCAGTCGCAAATTCCCTATTTGGACATCTCTGCTAGCGTTCCTACTATACCCGTCATCTTTGATACTCGTTTTCTTGTTCGATGATTATTTTCGGCAGGCCTAAACCTAATGAAGTTCGATTTTGTTTATAATCACATTGAAAAGAACAAGAGAGATAGAGAGAAATGAACTAATTAAGATTTTTGCCTTTGTTATTGGATTGTTTAATGCAGAAATATTCTGCTAGAAGGGTGTATACTAGTTACTTGCATCAGTGTATGCATATGGTGGTGCTTTATATTATGAAAGAAAATAATATTATTCATCATCTTCTTCAATGTTAGTGCATTTGGAGTCCTATAAAATATCATAAAACTCCAAAAATTATAATTTTAAAATTGATGAAAGATAAAGTTTTAAAAAAGTTTGAGTTTTATAGACTTCTATAGAAAACAAATGGGACTCCAAAGGGGGTGAATCATTTAGTTTCTTGGTAATGAGTCGTGATCAATATGGTTGCTTCTTTGCCATTTGGTTTTCATGGGTTCATTACTTGATAGTCTCTCTAACTAATTTGAGTCAACTAGGTATATTGCCTCTCTACTTGTACTAATGTGACAATTTTTAGTTTCTTTGAAATAATATTTGATGGTAAATTATAACTTGCACCCAAGACTTTTGATCAAATTTTACATTAGTGGTTGACTTTTTAATTGTTGTAATGTTAACTCTCTATCATGCACTATATCAATATGTTCGCGACAGACGACATAAGAATATATGAACTAATCCAAAGCAAAATAAATATGTTTCAAAGTTCAACCAAATTATTAACAATGACCACCCATCACAATTCTAGTTAACCTATACAATATACAATAATAGTACATAGCTCTATCAACCATTCAACCATCATTACCATATAATAATACAATATTGAGTGGGTTACTATCCAAGCAACCACCAAATCATGCCTACTCGGTCACATTGCATGATAATTTCACATTGCATGTACACTCCTTTATTTCATCGTTATAGGGGTGTTTAAAGTAACAAAAAGTAAGATAAAGTTAGATAATTTGATAAAAATTGTAAGTTCATAATTTATGCACTAAAATAAAAAATGAGTAACTTCTAGAAGTTTTCAGATATTTTTAAAAATTTCAATGCGCCAAACATACCCTACATCTTAAAAAAAATATTAATACTATTTAATATGGATGAATTTTTAAACAATATTATCTTTGCAATTCCTTAATCAGTCACTTTTCCTCTCTATATGATTTTTTCGTAAAACACTGTTATAATCTATAATTTATTAAGTAATTACTATATTTGGGTCACGCCATAACCTTGTTTTTTGAGACAAACAACATGGGAATATGGAACTAATAAAATAACATAAAAACCTATATCTAAGGTCAAGTCAAATCAAATAATAACAATCAGAGTATATCTCAAATGTCCCTCATTTCCATATTAAAATAAAAATGATCTAACACAAATTAAATCAATGCCACACTTCGATCATGACTTCTAAAGGCCTATATTGTCACAATGTATATCATCAACATAATACAAATCTTAAATCAGATGGGACCCATATCCTGGGTCACATAAACATAAATACAATCATCTAAATACAACTTAGTGAATATGAGAACGCCTCTCAGTTAATTTAATATCACAATTAAACCACGCCTAATAGCACCCCATACTCATAGGTTAATTCAATATAACAAAATAACTATGAAAATAAATTAATATAATAAACACAAATATAACAATTCATAATTAAGACTGGAGTGAAAAAAAAATACTCATGCCCAAGCTGCCTATGTATCTTATAATCTCAGAAAATACATAATCATGATATATACCCATTATACATAACATATCATTCAAGTAGGTCAAACAAACACAAAATTGGAATTGGCTAAACCTTCCCATGAAAAGGGCGCTGAAAGCCTGTTGGATGCATGTGAGAATTGCACGAGAAAGGCGATAGAAGTTGCGAGAAAATATCAAGAGTTCACTAAGATAACTAAGCTGTGCAATAAACTCAAAGGAATCCCTCTCTAAGTCACACGAAGATACCAAGAGAACCATGGGCCTCACAGGAAGCTCGATCTCGCAACCTACAATCTGTAGTACAGATCTGAGCTATAACAAGCTCAGATCACCTTTTTAATCCCAAATTTGAACATTTTGAACCTAGAAATGCAACCCTAACCAATAACAAGACAATATATTTCAACATTATACTAGTGCTGGCACGTGCGATACACAGACTTCTATAGTAACTTTTTATTAACAGAAAAGAACTTCTTATAAAATATTTTAATAAAGTTGTACAATTTCAGATGATAGCTATTGAATTATTTTTTAAATTCATATTTTTTAATCGTGTTAGTTTTAGTAAATTGATAGAGTTGATTAAGGTCGGGTTTCTATTAGTTTTAGTAAGTTGATAGAACTAATTAATGTCAAGTTTTTATATGAGTATTAAAAATTTACATTTTATCAAATCTTGTTCCAACCTAATCTTAAAATTTAAGCTTGGCTCTTAATATATTCAAAGGTTGCTTGGCTACCACTAATTTTTACAAACTTTTCATCATTATTCAATCTTTACCAATTTTCTTCATTAAAATTTATCAAACATATTTTTAATTTTCGCCAATTTTCTCTAATTTTTACTAACTTTCTCTAACTTTTACTAACTTTCTCTAATATTCTCCAAATTTTACTAATTTCTCTAATTTTCACTAACTTTCTTTAATTTTTACAAATTGTTACTAAATACACAACTTTTTTCAAAAGTGACACACAGCAGTACCAGGACAAAACTTTCTAAAAATTTTACCTTTTTTTTTTATGCATCAAATGCACCTTAAATCTCAAACCTACTTAATCGACCTGATCTCTTTTTTATTTCAAAATATTTATTAATTTTAATATACGCTTTTATTTTTTTTTTAATTTTGACTTGTATCATAAAATTAACTAGAATTAGAAAAATGATTATTCTTAAATGTATTAATTGTACATTAGACTTTATCAAAATAACTCAAATACTGAGTATTATTAATGAAATTTTTAACCGGAGGAACACTTATAATTTTTTAAAGAAAAAATATTTCCAAGCCAAATTAATATTTAGGCCTTTTTTCAAAGCATAATGTGTTCAAAAATGTAAAACAATAGGCAAGGAGATCTATTTTAGGAATTCATGAGCTCACTTTGCATTATTTAAGATAGCATATTATAATGCTAGTGGCTATATATACAAAAGGAAAAAGTAAAGTTGTGGTCATATATATCAATGTGGGACAAAAATAGGTAAAATGAGAAAGGAGAATACTGAAAAAGTAGAAGAGATATAAGAAATTTAATTAAAAATTTTCTATAAAAAATAAAATGGTAAATAGCGAAAGTAGACCTATTTGGATTAAATGAGAAAAAAAAATTAAGAATTACCCAATTTTAGTATATGTATATAGATAATATGGATTATAAAGAAAATAACTCAAATATTGTGTATTAATCAATTTTTAACTGAATAGTCAATATGACCAATTTAAATTTAAAGAAAAAGTTTATCCACAAGTCTGGATAATATTTAGATATAAGAAAAGTTGTTATTGTGGGTGAAGTTAGGTTTTCTAAATTTAATTAATATTTAATAATTTTTAAACCCTTTTCTAAGTTTAATTAATATTTGAGTATTTTTTTTATATTTTTAAATATATAAATATATAAATTTTACATTTATAGCGAACACCAGCAAGTGAATTCATTTAAAAAATTATTGAGTCATTTTACATTTATTAAGATCATATCACAACTACAGTAGTTTTTATAGATAAAAGATAAAAGAAAACGTGGAGTTGTAGTCATATATGTAGGACAAAAGCAAATGAAGACTTTGTGAATAATAAAATAAATGAAGACTTTGTGAACAAGAAAATAAAGTATTGAAAAAATAAGAAGAGAGTATTTTATTCAAAGAATTGTAAAAAGAAAAAAGAATAGTGAATAAGGAGTGTAACGTAAGACTTGGTTTAATGAGAAAAAATGAATTAATTACACAATTTTAATATACATATATAGTAAAAAATGAACTAATTACACAATTTTATAAATAGAATAAAATAAATTTTTGATTAGTTTTATAAAACTAATTCAAATTAAAAATATTATTATTAATCATAGGGTCAGCTTGATTAATTTAAATTTAAAGTTGGAATTAAAAAAATTACTCCAAAACCTAATATAAATTAAAAAATATTATGGTTATTATAATGAGAGAATTTAAACTCTTTGACAAGCCTAATTATTATTTAAGTAATTTTTTTTTTTTTGCATTTTTAAATTTAATTCCTAATGTATTTGAAATATAAAAATTTTTCGACTATAACGAATTATTAAACTAGTGGTGTCCCTTCTAGGACTCAAAGAGTTCACTTCACATTTATTAAAATTGTATACCACAACTTTAGTGGTTTAATATGCAAAAGAAAAGGTAAAAACTATAGTCTTCTACCAATGTAGGATAAAAAGAAATAAAGATATAAGAATAATAAAAGAAAATAGAATAAGAGGGAATAAAAGAGAAGAATGCCATGTAGGACTAGAATGAAGATAAACACATCATGCCAATAATCTCAAGATAAACATGAGTTCGTCTCACCTGCCATGAATCTTAAGAAAAATGAAAGAAAATGTGAAGAAATCCTTGAAGTTTTTAAACTTCAATGACTCATATCTCACTCCTTCGACACAATCACCACAGATGGACACTACTATAATGATCACCACGTCGAGAGCATTCAAATCCAATTAGCCTCAGCCTCCAACCTTTGCACTCTCTCTCTCTCTCTCCCCCCCCTCTCTCTTTTCCTCTTCCCTATTCTCAACCATAATGGAGGGACAAAAAAGAAAAGAAAATAAAGGCCAGAAAGGAAAAAGAGAACAATCAATCTTAATAAATGGCCAGAATTAAATATGAGGTGTTACAATATATGTCTTATAATCAAAATTAGTTAGAAGAAAAAATATTTTTAATAAAAAATATAGATAAAAATATATTTGTATCCATTTTTAGATTAAAAAAAAAACATTATTCCATTTTTTAGATAAATAAATTTGTCTTAAATTTTCTCAATAATATTTTTTATATGAGGATGTTTGGTTGTTAAAAATTTGGTTAAAAAGTATAGTAGAAGTACAAAGATTTGATGTAAAAATGATATATAGTAAAATTTGGTTTGAAAAAAAATATAAAAGTTGATAAAAATTAGTGAATTTTGATTAATTTTGACTAATTAAACTCTCCAGGATCACATATCCAGCCTTCATAATACATGTGGTTCAAATTTAATTAAACTTTAGAAATTAGGATAATAATACCAAAACAAATAATGTTAATATGTTATGAGTCCAAAATACAGAAGAAAGAAGGAGAAACAGCCATGGTAACGTTACAGAGAAAATCAGAGAGAGAACCAAAACAAATGATGCTCAAAGGAGCGAAAGAGAGAGAACCAAAACAAATGATGCTCAAAGGAGCGAAAGAGAGAGAATCCTTACAAATCCTCAGCTCAGCCGCGATCAACGCAGGTGGACGGCCCCGATTTGGCTCCAGGACAATCTCAATCCCAGCCATACACGCCAACCTTAGCTACGGCCGACATCAAGTACAGTACAGAAGAAGGTTCGGAATCGGGGACAAACTACACTAACGACAAGGCACATCAAAAGGCTGAGGGAAGCTTCCGGTACAAGCTGAGGAGTAATAAAGGGCAAATCATTGAAAGCATCAGAGTAGATACGTGTATGAGAGTGAGCTGGAATTCAGTTCAAGTAAGCAGATATGGGTCGGGTCAAGTAGCGGGTTAAGGGAGTGACCCAAAGATACAAAACGGGCTCATCCACCGTCAGCTATAAAGGCCCATTCATCATTGGGTTGTTCGGAAAGCATGGAAGGGTAGTTAGCTACAGTGGGCCTGTCCAACTGTAGTAACAGCTGGGTCGTTAGCTTAGTTGGGAGCTAACTATAGCAGTTGCTGTTGGGTTAATTCCAGTTAGGAATTAACCAAGTCTAGTTACAAGTGGCTGAAATGCTATAAAAACATTGTAACAGATATAATAAAGCGTGAATGAAATTTCAGAGAAGTTTTCTCCTCTTGGAGGTTGTTTGGTGTCCTCGAAACACCATTTCCAAGCTTGAGCTTTGCTTTATCCACCAACAGGTCGATGGAGGAATAAGCTTCGGCTTCAAAGAAGCCCTTTACATAATGTTAAAGAGTACACGATGCAGCAATCAATTATACCACGCACACCAATGACGATATATTGTTGTATCATTATCATTTTTGCTTAAGAAATTATATAATAAGCTTTTAAATTAGTAGGACGTTCTTCTAATTATTAAGAAGATGGAGTCACGCCTGAATATCTCTTTGGGCATATAAAGAGGGTCGGGTCGATCTTGATTCTAACATTAACTTATATCTATACAAATACCACCTTGACCCATGCCTACACCTTAGAGGGCTTAGGGCATCCTGACCCGACCCAACTTTAATATTACAAGTTTAATTTTGTTTCTATTATTTTTTCAATTGTTTATTTAAATTACACTAAAATGAATAATAGGTATAAGTATATTTTTATAATTTTGAAAGTGACGACTCAATTAATTCTCTCATTTGTGATTGGAAAATTCCAACACTTAAAACATTATAATAATTAATAAACTTATTTATTTTTAAAATTAATTGATTAATTATTTATTTTAAGTTTAAGTTATAATTAATTTATTTTAAAAAATACAAAATTAATATGTCAGAATCGGATTTGACTAACCTAAATCTGACCCATTATTTCGCATAAGCAATTATGAGCCCGTTTGGTAGATAAAAAATAAAGAAAAAATACAATAAAAGTAGAAAGATGTAACGTAAAGGTAATATGAAAAAAATTTAATTAAAAAAATATAAAAATTAATTAAAATTAATAACTTTTAATGAATTTTGATGTGACCAAACAGGTCCTACATCAGGAGCAAATTAAAAACCAAAGTCGGCTTGATTTTTGTGTCAAACCGCTATTTTACGTGCTTACCCGCGCCTTGAAAGGTAGAGAAAAAGAAAAAGGCAAAAAAGTCATGCATTTAGATTAGAAAAAGTGGTCCTGAACCGTACAAACATACGCGTAGCAGGCGTGTTAGTTAGGGTTGGGCAATCTGATAGCGATTTTTTTTTTTTTTTTTTTTGTGGGTCTTATACTCTTTTTATTTAAAATTGAATTTTTTTATATTTTTTATTTTAAAATATTATTTTGTAATTTCTGTGATATATGTAACACGTCTAAAAATTATTAAAAATAAAAAACTAAATTTTAATAAAAATTATAAAAACATAAAAAATAATAAAAAAAGTAGATTTCTTTATTACAAAATTAGTTATACCTATTTGATTTATCAAAATCAACCAAAACTTATCAACTTTTATCAATTTTTTTAATTTCTTTCAATCAAATTTCATCACTTTTCACTTTTATATCAATTTTTTTTGTGCTTTTCATATACTTTTTTTTTTTTATCATCCAAAGTCTACCGCAATGAAATGGTTACTTTATTAGTATTTACCAAGTTAGATGATGTTGTATTGTGACCTACACTATAATTATAAATATTATTTTGTACCCATCGATATGTATCATTTCAATTGGAATTTATTATACTGTCAAAAAAAAAAAAAAAGGAATTCATTTGTGATTGAAAAATTCTAACACCTATAAAACTATATCAATTAATAGACTTATTTATTTTTTAAATTAAATGATTAATTATTTATTTTTAGTTTAAATTAAAATTAATTTATTTTAAAAAATACAAAATTAATATGCAAGAGTAGGATATGACTAACTTAAATCTGACCCAATCATTTCACATGGGTAATTAGAAGAGTGTTTGGGGTGAAAATGTTTGATCAAAAAATACAGTAAAAATATAAAAATTTGATGTAAAAGTGATATGCGGTAAAATTTAATTAGAAGAAAATACAAAAATTTAGTAAAATTTGATGAGTTTTGCTTAGTTTTGGCCAACCAAACCCCTAAACGAGGACCAAAACCAAAGTCCAGTAGTGTACACACGAATTTGGGTCAGCGTAGATTAAATCAAGTATAAAATTTTAAATTCTAAATAAATATATAAAATACAATAAAATACAAAATACTATACATTGTCACCAAATATATTGTCACTTTTCTACTCTGTTATAATAATTTGCTCTATTCAAAAGTTACTAAAATTTTTACCAAATACGTAAAAATGGTTAAAAATTACCAAAAATTACTAAAAATTGTCAAAAATCACTAAAATTGTTAAAAATTGTCAAAAATTTTACCAAATACTTAAAAATTGTTAAAAAAAGCTAAAAATTTTTTGGTAAAGAAAAAATCAAAAGTTACTAAAAGTTTGTCCTTAAATGCATCCAAAAATTTTTTATAAATATTTATTATTTTTTAATATCAAATAATTTAAAAAAATTAAACGTAGGCGGTCGCCGACACCACCATGTGGCTCCGCCACTGCCAAAGTCGGCTGGATTTTTGAGTCAAATCGCTATTTTACATGCTTACCCGCGCTTTGAAAGGCAGAGAAAAAGAAAAAAGAAAAAAGAAAAAAGAAAAAAAGTCATGCATTTAGATTAGAAAAATGGTCGTGAGCCTCACAACGATCCGCGTAGCAGGCGTGTTGGCTAGGGTTCGGCAATTTGGTGGCGATTGCTTGTTTGTTTGTGGTTTTTTTTTTTTTTTGTCTTAAATCCTTTTTATTGAAAATTGAATTTCTTATATTTTTTATTTTAAAATATTATTTTGTAATTTATATGGTATATGTAACACGTCTAAAAATTATTAAAAATAAAAAATTAAATTTTAATGAAAATTATAGAAACATAAAAAATCAATAAAAAAGCATATTTCTTTATCACAAAACTAATTTCATCTATTTGGTTTGTCAAAATCAATTAAAATTTATCAATTTTTCTTTAATTTCTTTCATTAAAATTTTACTACATATTTTATATCAAATTTTTTTATACTTTTTCACGAACTTTTTTTATCGTTCAAACTCCACCGCAATGAAATGGTTGCTTTATTAGTATTTACCAGGTTAAATGATATTACAGTCTGACCTATGCTATAATTATGAATATTATTTTGTATCCATCGATATCTATCATTTCTATTGGAATTTATTATACTATAAAAAAAAAAAAAGGAATTCTTTGTGTAAATTTATGAACTAAACAATCATCCACAGGATAAAAATAATAACACTAAAGAATAAGGAAAAAACTCTTTCACAAGAAAATAAACCTCAATTACAAATCTCACTATCAATGGATTACAAGATCCTACTTGAGTTCACTATAACTCACTTGTACAAATTTTTTGCAAATCTAGCTTGACTCACTCAACGAATCCTACAAGTAGGCTTTCTGCCTCACACATAATGTAAAAGAAAGATTATGGGCCCATTTGGTGTACAATAAATTACTGAAAATCTCCAAAAATCTCTATAAATCTCTGTTAATTTTATATCACATCAACTTTTTTCTCTCACTGCACGCATTACGAACTCTCCCAAACCATAATTTATTTCAATTTATCTCATTTTTCTTACTCCAAACAAACCCTATAAAGAAAAATAAGAGAAAGAAACTGTTAACCTCATTAAAGAAAAATTCTCTCTCAAAAGACTATATAATATGTCCCTTCAAATTGTTATTTATATATTAAGGTTGGGTGCATATATATATACTTACAAAATTCTATTCCAATTAGCATTCAAACATATAAACAGATTTCTTAAACAGAAACAGAATTTTCCATAAAATAATAAGTTTGAACTATCATGCTTTTATTGGCCAAGCTGTGAGATCCACTGAAATCCGTTCATTAGCATGGGCGAACTCCCACGCATCCTACGAGCTTCCAGGGCCAATATTGTGGATTACTGCGAGGTCTACTAAATTTTTTCCGCGTGTTTCCTAATCTGTACAGTCTTCTTCTTCGCTCCTGTATAGTCTTCTTCTTCGCTCCTAGTTGGACTTGGATTACAATATTGTGCTCATAATCTTTTGGAAACTTGCCAATTTGAAAATTCTTCAATTTAGAAAATATGCAAATCTTCTTCTCTCTTCAATTTAGGAAATATTCAAATCTGTCATATTTAATCTAAGATTTTGAATGAATTTGTCACTAAAAAACCTTACACATTATAAAATAACATGTTCTGTAGTAGTATGTGCGTAAGTTTACATACAAGTGATTTTCAGCTTATACCGAGATTTTTTAATTTATACCAACTTTTTTTGGATAATGTCCAAACTTTTTATTTTTATTTTATTTGGGAATTTTTTATTTTTATTTTTTTACTTTTTTTAAAACTTATAAAATAAAAAATAACAAATAAAATTCTTTGCTTTCTCTTGTCTCTTATATGTTCACTTTATCTAAAGAACTTTTTGTCTTTTTATTTTGTTATCATTCTATAAAATATGAAAATCCGTAAATTAAATGTCATCATCAATTTTAATATTTTATTAACTTGTATTTTGTAATTCAATTATATTTATAATTATTTTAATAACACTTTAAATTTTTTGATAAATTTTTGTAATTCTAGCAAATATATAATTTAGTAAACATTTTATAGTGTGCTTGAGAGTTTTAAAGTACTGGGTCCAAAGTGTTTAGATGGTATAGACTGATATAAGTTCTGATATGTTTAGGAATATAGTTTGAAAATAATGAACCCACACTTGAGAGTTTATTTTTAAATAGGCTCTAAGGTGTTTATTAATATATATACATATACTCTTATTTATTCATTAAGAATTAAATACTGTAAATATAAAATAATATACTATGATATATATTGAAGCAACATAAAAAAGAAGTTTTTGGAAAATGACATCAAAAAATACTAATTTAAATATGTTACAGATCATCTAAAAAATATATAACATTCAAAACACTTGTCTAAATAAATCAAATCTAAATTATAAATTAGCCAAAATATATAACATCGAGGTTGCAGTAATACGAAGTTAGAAATATGAGCCCTGCTTGGTAAAATTTATGATTATTATTTTTCTATTTATATTTACAGAATTCTGAAAGCAGATAACAAAAATGTGTTTATTAAACTTATTTTTATTTTTTATTTTTAAAAAATAAAACTTAAATAGAAAAAATAAAACAAAAAAGTAATTTCAATCCGGTTTTGTTGTATGATATTAAAACAAATTGTTTTATTCAAATATTTTATGAAGTAAAAAAATATTTTCATTAAATAATATAATTAAAATAATTTAATTTAATAATTAGTATTAAATTTATTTTATTTTATATATAAATTAAAATTAATTAATTTAAATTTAATTTAATATATTTATTAAATTAAATTAATATGAAATGTATTTTATTAATAGAGTTTTGTTAAAAAAAAGTTAAGTTTTAATTTTAATATTTTAATAAGAATATTATTGTCTAAAATTGTATAAAATTATAAGAACCCTCAAATGGATGTGTTAAAAAAATTATAACAAAACACCTAATCAAACACCTAATCAACAAATTCACAAAAACATCCTAAAGTTCATTGCTTATTGCTTAAAAAATCTAAAAGATAATTTATATAAACATCTTAAAATTTATATTTTAAAGATCCCTTAAAATTTGTAAAAATTTTACTGTCAAGCACACATTTAAACTTTATTTGGAGTGATAAAAAATTTTAAAAAAAATAAAAATTAATAAAAAATTTTTAAAATTATTTACTTTGTATCTTAATATACAAATTTATAATTTATTTTATTTTATCTTATTTTTGTATGTTCCTAAACGCACGCTTAACCATATCTTCTCGGGTGAAAAAATAAATAAATATCTTCTCGGGTACAAAATTTAACTTTGCTTGCTTCTCGTACACTGTTCCGATTGCGGCGGGTCTTTTCGTTTCAATATCATGGCGGTCTGTTTCAAAAAAAAAAAGAAAAAAGAAAAAAATGACTGTCACAGCGGTCGCTTTGCGACAAATGGAAGATCCCACCGAGCACTAAGAGAATTTGGACGCGGGGGGCGGCAGTAGGCGAGCTGCCAAAAACGGGAGCGTTTTATAAAAAATAGGGGCATTTTGATAAATTAGAAAATACAAAAAAAAGTCAAGGAAACGCAAAAAAAAAAAAAAAAAAAAAAAAAAGTTCTAAGACTGTAGAGCGCAAAAATAATAATAATAATAATAATAATGTGTTCGGTAATTAAAAATATTAATCTTTTTATAAAAAGTCACAAATTCAGTAAAAAGTTAATTTTTTATTTTGTATTTTATGTTTTAAAAATCTCAAAATATGAAAAACAGAAAACACATTTAGTATAATATTTTCTGTTTTTCGTATTTTGATATTTTCCTTATTTTGCGTTAAAAACGTTCAAAATAATTTTTTGTCATTTTTCATTTTATGTGTAAATTTATTTTTTATTTTCTAAAATAAATTTTGAAAACACGAATAACCAAACAGATAGTGTGTAGAGCACAAAAAAAAAAAATTCTAAGACAGTAGAGTACAAAAAAAAGAAAAAGAAAAAGAAAATAAAACGTATTTTGTATTTTTTTAAAAGAAGGGAAACAGTTCATTTTGTATTTCTTTAAAATAAGGAAAATAGTTCAAAACGTATTTGGTTACTTGTGTTTTCAAAATCTGTTTTAAAAAATAGAAAATGAATTTACACATAAAATGAAAAAAGACAAAAAGTTATTTTGAGCGTTTTTAATGTAAAATACAAAAAATCTCAAAAATACGAAAAATAAAAAAATGTTAAACTAAATCTGTTTTTGTTTTTCATGTTTTGAGATTTTCAAAACATAAAACACAAAAAGAGATTTGTATTTTAATTACCGAACACACTCTTTATTTATTTTTTTTGCTCTACGGTCTTAGAATTTTTTTTTTTTTTTTTTTTTACGTTACGTTGGCTTTTTTTTTTTTTTTTTTCTGAATTTTCAAACTCTCCCGTTTTGGACTACTGCTAAGTTAGCAGTAGCCCGCCTACTACTCCCTCCCCCCGTTAGAGAATTTGCCCTTGCTTTTGCTCGAAGCGAGGGGGCAGCAATAGCGTAAATACTGCTGCTATAGCAATAATTAAAAACAGTCGCGTTTTTGGCAAAATGATGCAGTTCAACATCAGAAAAAATTAAAGAAGTTGGGGCCAACGAAAAAAAAAGGAAGAAAAAAACTGAGACAGTAGAGTGCCAAAAAAAAAACCAAAGAGTGCGTTCGATGATTAAAAAATTAATTTTTTTATAAAAAGCCGCTAATTTAATAAATCACACTAATTTAGTAAATCGCACTCAAAATAGATATACCAAATCGCACTTAACTTTTTAGTAGTTAGTTTTTTATTTTTTGTTAATTTAATATTTTTACCCTTCAATGTTTAAATTTTTGAACTTAACTTTTTAGTTTTTTAAAAAGTTAACAAAAATTTTAACAAAAAATACATTTTTATTTATGAGATAAAATTAGATTTAGATTGAGTTTGAAAAGAAAAGAACTAACTTTTTCTTTTTGTAATTAGTTAATACCTAACTGTTAAAAAACTACTTTTATGTATTTAAAAAGGAAAAAAGCTAAGGTAATATTTGATTTACTTTTTTATTTTTTGTTTTCTTCTTTTATATTCTATTTTTTATTTTCTCTATTTTATATTTTGAAAATCCCAAAATATAGAAAACAAAAAACACATTTAGTTAAATATTTTTTATTTCTCGTATTTTGAGATTTTTCTTATTTTGCATTAAAAAGCTGAAAATGACTTTTTATCATTTTTTATTTTATGTGTAAATTTATTTTTTATTTTCTAAAATAAAATTTAAAAATATAAGTAACCAAATATGTTTTGAGCTGTTTTCCTTACTTTAAAAAAACACAAAATTAAAAATAAACTCAAAAATTAAAAATTTAAACATTGAAGAATAAAAATGTAAAATTAACAAAAAATAAAAACTAACTACTAAAAAGTTATGTTCAAAATTTTAAACATTGAAGAGTAAAAATGTTAAATTAATAAAAAATATAAAACTAACTTTTTAAGTATAATTTGATATACTTGTTTTGAGTTCATTTTTTATTTTGTGTTTTTTAAAATAAGGAAAACAATTCAAAACGTATTTAGTTATTTTCATTTTCAAAATTTATGTTAGAAAATAAAAAATAAATTTATACATAAAATAAAAAATAACAAAAAGTAATTTTGAGCGTTTTTAACGCAAAATAAAGAAAACCTCAAAATACGGAAAACAAAAAATGTTAAATTAAATTAACAAAAAATGTATTTTTTGTTAAAATTTTTGTTAACTTTTTAAAAAACTAAAAAGTTAAGTTCAAAAATTTAAATATTGAAGGGTAAAAATGTTAAATTAACAAAAAATAAAAAACTAATTACTAAAAAGTTAAGTGCGATTTGGTATATCTATTTTGAGTGCGATTTACTAAATTAGCGTGATTTATTAAATTAGTGAATTTTTATAAAAAAAAATTAATTTTTTAATCACCGAACGCACTCTTCGTTTTTTTTTTTTTTTTTTTTGGCGCTCTACTGTCTAAGTTTTTTTCTTCTTCTTCTTTTTTTTTTTTTTTTGCGTTGACCTCTATTTCTTTAATTTTTTTTTACGTTGAACTGCGTCGTTTCGCCCAAGACACGACCGTTTTTAACTACTGCTATGCGGTAGTATTTGCGCTAGTATTACCTCAACATTATTCTATAATTTCAATGCCACATGTATTGAAATACAAACATAACAAGACGAATGCTCGAGTTTTGTTGTTAATTTTTGTAACAAAGTTAAATTTATGATGGATAAAAAATAAATATAGGCAAAATGTAATAGAATATTTAATGTAAAAATATATAAAATTTAAACACTTAAAAAAATATAAATTCCTAATTAATAGTAAAATAATCTATTAAGACTTACAAAAACAAAAAATAAAAAACAACATTGACGCGTGCTAATATTTTAAACAAAAAATAAATAACGAATGTACGTAAAATGTAATACAACCTATAATGCAAAAATACGTAATATTTAAACACTAAAAAGAAGAAAAATTCAAATACTCAATTAATAACAAAATAATTTATAAACTTACAAAAATAAAGATATAAAAAAAAAAATTTGACACTTGTCGATATTCCCAAAAAAACACAAAAAATGAAGGGTTTTAAGGGTTGCAGTGAAAAAAGTCTACTACGTAGTAGAAAATGGAGGATCTAGATTTAATTGTATTTAATTCAATGACTCCAATTTAATTTAATTAAAATTATTTTAAAATAAAAATAAAAGTTAAAAAAATTATTAATATAGAATGTAAAAAGTCACATGTTATTAAAGTGTAAACAAATCTAGATTCTCTATTTTCTCATTGTAGCCTCTAGAACCAAAAAAAAAAACACGAAAAATAAAAACATGTGTCGAACAATAACAATTTGTTAAATTTAATGTAAAATTAACATTTAATGTTCAGGTACTAAATGTTTTTCAAATACCTCAACAATAATAAATTTATCTATTATAGACTTTGAAAAAAAAAAGTGTAACATGTTTCGATCTTTCAAACAAAAAGGTAAACGACGTTTACCTTCAATCAACATTTACATTACTATACTTATGTCTATTAATATTTAAAAATTATACTTACCTTATTTATTTTAAAATATTATTAATATTTATTTTTTCCGTTAAATCAATCATTAAAACTTAATATAAAATATCTAAGTAATTAATATTTTAAGTATTTTTCTTATTTTACCTATCATTCTTTTACATTTAAGTCATTTTTCTTCACAAAAATTTTTAAAATTAGTAAAAAATAAGTAAAATAATCTTTTTAAAAATTTTTATAAATAAAGTTGACAAAATGTGAGCAAGTAAGGAGTAAAATAGGAAAAAGAACTTAAAATTTTGATTACTTTGATATGTTCTATTAAGTTTTAATATTAATAAAATGTAATTTTTAAATGTTGAGGAGTGCAAGTATAAGCGTTCTAGGGGCTGCAGTGGATTTTTTCATTAGAACAATTGAAGTGTTCAAATTAAGAGTCAGAATGATCAAATAGCAAATCAATAAATTTTGATTATATCCTAACTCTTGATTTAAACATAATAGCACGTGAAAAATTCATTGCAGCCAGTTGAAACCTGTAAGTGTAATTATCTAATATTATGCGAAATTGGTATAATTTACCCCAAGCAAAACACGGAACAAAAAGTCGAGACACATGTTTAACTGTCAATAAGTTCTAAATTTTTTAATATAAAAATAATATTTTTTCCAAACAAAAAGGAAACAGATTCAAACACCTTTAACAACAAAATGGTGTACTACACAAATTTATAAAAAAAAATAATAATAATAATTATATTCCAAAAAAACTAACATAAAAAAAAATCAAAATGACAGGCGTCAGACTGCAATGAATTTCTCATATTTTAATATTGGTGTATAGATGATGATATGATGTAATGGAATTAAATTTAATATTTCATAATAAAATTACAAAATATAACTGTTCTAATATACCAATCACAAAAATCAGTTAATACTAATTTTTTTTATAATAATTTTCTGATAAAAAATAGTATACTTCGGGAAATAAGTTGTTACCATATTTTATTTATGGCGTGTTTGGAGTATTAAAAAATATTAAAAATCTCTACAAAATTTTACAAAAATTTTTCATCTAAAACTACGTAAATCTCTACAAAATATGAGTTTTAGGGTTTGCAGTACAAAATGCACTACACGAGCTGAAGTGTTGAAATGAAAAGTCATGATTTAATTAAGATTTATTGATTTTGCTAAATAGTATTTATTAATTCAGTCAACAGTATTTATTATGGTAGAATAAATAAATCTTAATTAAATTATGATTCTTCGTTTTAATACTTTAGCTCCTGATTTCATTTTTCACTGCAAACCTCTGCAACCCATAAACTATGTATAGATCTTTATAAATCTATACAAATCTCTACAATATCAACAAATTTTACTAAATTTTTACAAATCTCAATAAAATCTATCCATAGCTCCAAATAGTTATGCGGGCATTCAAATGGATTTCCCCTACCAAAATAAAAATAAAAATGCTGTGCTTACTCTCTTTCAGTTTACACCTTGCCCAAAACGATCCTTAGTTACACCATGGCCAAAATGACATCGTTTTAACCCTATCTTTGTACAAATAAAGAGACTATGCATACATATTCAAAAATATATATTTTTTTGGTAAGTTTAAAAAAAAATCACCTAATTAAGTCAAATTATGTGTTTTATCAATTTAAAAATACTAACGATACTTACATCTTATTATCAAATATATGTGTTTAAAAAAAATAAGTAATTATAATATTAAATCTTTAATGTTGTGATTGGAATAGTAAATTTGATGAAAATTAATTTTATTTAGTAAAAAGTCTCATCGATTCTTATGTTTAAAATTAAAATAAAATGTTATGAATTTGATTTGATTTCATTTTATAACTTAAAAATTTTTGAACTCCTAAATCACTTGAAATCTAATTCAAAATAATAGAATTTGATTATATTTTATTATTTTCTTAAAGTCATCTGAGTAAGTGACTAAAATTATTCTCATATGTCGTTTTTATCAAATTCACTCTTTTCCATTAATAGGGTCAAATTTAGTTTTTTTCTTAAATCAGTTCAACTCAATTCTTAAAGGGCCAAAACAATATTGTTTTGTTTAGGGTGTAAATTGAAGGGAGTAAGCGTAGCATATCTGAAAATAAGAAATGCATTTGAACGAATTTTTGTTATTCATTTCTATCTTTTTATACTTTGTTGATTATATCTTCTAAATACAAAAAAGTAACTCAAGCTATATTTTATATCAATTTTTATAATTCCAAACAGCCCCTTAAAATATAAAGTTACTGTTGATAATATTTTAAAATTATTCATCTTATCAAATTAATTAAATATTATTTTTTTCTCCTCTTATCAACAACAGAGGAGTGAATAGAAATTTTCTCCCCTTATATTTATTTGGTTTCTTAGGCTCGTATGAAGGAAAATAAATTAAAATAATAATGAATCAGCGACAATTCTCTTATTTTTTTAAATAGAAATCAGTCAAATAAGATGAAGATAACGTAAAAAGAAATTTATATTAAAATAAATATTCTATAATTTTTTTAAAATATTAAGTTCCTAATTTTAGCGAACCTCTTAGAATATTTTTATCAAATAAAATTTTATACTATGATCATTTGTTTACAAAAGTTTAAATATAAAACTATTATTTTAATTTCTACCATTTTCTTATTCATGTGCACATTATTGAGTAAATTTTGCAAAAATCATAAGTGTGAGGAATGGACATATAATTATAAACTAATAGTCTAAGGTATTATTGTGTAATATTTTTTAGTTAAAGCCATAATTCATGAAATGATACTATAAATAACCCTATTTTATTTAAATATCGAATAGATAGATGATTTTATTCTCATTTGATCCTTTTTTTCTTAATGCAGTTCGAAATGTTGACCTATTCAGGAATCTTCGGATCTATGCTTATTTTCAACTCTCCGAAACATTTCGTCGCTTACTACGTTCTTCATGTTCAAAAAAACAAAATTGTTTAGATCCAATTCGGGACTGCTATTCGAAATCTTAGTTAAACACTAGATTTATTATCTCATATCTGCTTTTCATGAAAAAATATCATTTTATTCTCATTTGATCTTTTTTTTCTTAATATAACAAAATGCATATTCTTATGAAAAAATTGCAAAAAATAAATTTTTAGTAAAAATATTTTATTTCTATGATCTCAATTTTTTAAATGCTAAAAGGTAAATATCAAAAATAAAATTCTAAAATCATGAATTTTTAGAAAAAATTTATAAAAAATAAAGTTTTTGATTAAAAATTATATTCCAATAAGTTATAAAGGTAAAATTCCGAATGTAGGAACTTTTATTGCAGCCTACTTGTCAGAATAAGTTGTACTTGGTGCGTAAAGTAGTTTTACCCAATTGCACGTTGAGTAGAAGTTAATGATTTGAAAATTTAAAAATTTTATTTTATCCAAATAGAATTCAGTAAAAAAACCTCATATTTAGAAATTTTTCATAAAAATTAATGGATTTAAATTTTTTTAGTTTTTTAATTTTTTTTAGAATTTCAAAAATTAAGTTCTTACAAATAAAATGTTCGTTAAAAATTCATTTTTATGTGATTTCTTCTTTTTTTTTTTAGTTTATAATTTCATTAATTTTCTTTTCACTTATTTTCTCTCTTGCCACGAATTCAATAATAATAATAATAATAATAATAATAATATATCATCCATTGGAGCAACTCAGAACCAGAAATTGAGGGACAATAAATTACATCGTCGTATAAAAAAAATTAATAGATATAGTATATGACGTCATTAATTTACATGATTAAAAGTAATATTACTGAAACTTACCATTACATGTGAAAAAAAATATTTACTTCTTTCATAGAGTTCACCCACACCTCCTATAACTTCAGTTTTATACATTTATACCTTACGGGTTTAATAAATATACACCTAAACCCCTAATGTTTATATTACGTTCATTTATATCCCCTTTATTTGATTTTTCATCTAAAATATAACTTTTGACCAATTTAATATTATAAAATTACCTTTATACTCTTAATATTAATAAAAAAATATTTATATTATAATATAGTTTATTTTTTTATATAAAAATTACATTATAATTAGTTTATTGATTTTTTGTAAACATTTTCTTTATTAATACTTTAAATTATTATATTTTACATTAATATTTTAAATTTATATTATATATAAATTAGTAATTATGCATATATATAAATTATCATTACTTTTTTGATTGATAATACACTAAACTAAACATGAAAATAAAAATTACATTATAATTAATTTATTAATTTGTTTTAACATTTCCACATTAGTACTTTCAATTATTATTCTTTACATTTATATTTTAAATTTATATTATATATATTTAGTAATTATACACATATATAAATTATCACTACTTTTTTTTATTAATAATCTAATAAATTAAACATGGAAGAGACGAAAATTTAATTTATTTTTTTCTTCTATTTGATTTCCATTAGTATTAAACAATAACGAAAAAATCTTATTCTTAATTTTCCTTTTTATACAATTTTTTTTATGTTAAGGGTATAAAAATAATTTTACAATATTGAATTGGTCAACAATTTTTTCTTAGATGAAAAATCTAATAGAAGGAATTTGAGTAAATGTACTATAAATATCAAAGGTTTAGGTGTACATTAATGAAACATGTGAAATTTAGGTGTACAAAACTAAAACTTTGGGAGTGTAGTTAAATATACCCTTCATTTTATTTATAATACTAAAATAATATATTTTCTATCTCTTTTTCTCCATTGCTCCAATCCTACATGGCATGCCTATTTGGTCTTCATTTCATTTTTTTCTTTTTTCTTTTTACAAAATTTTGAGTTATTTTTAAAATTCCTTCATTTATTTTATTCTTTTATCTTTTCTTATTCACAAAACTTTTTATTTCTTTGTGTCGCATCGCTAAAATATTGTAATTTTACTTTTTCTTTTGCATATAAAATCACTAAAGTTGTAGCATATGTAAATAAATTGACAGGTTCCAAAAAGAGACCTATTTTCGTTCTGAGAAGAAACCCACTTATATATAAATTCAATATGAATGAGCTCATGGATTAAAAAAAAAAGAGGCCCACTTACTTATAAATTTAATTGTAAAAATCTACATATTTAAATACATTAAGAATTAAATTAAAAACACAAATAAAAATAGAATTAAATTAAAAAATATAAATAAAAATACTTAAATAATAATTAGACAATCAATCTTATGTGACATTCTCTATATTCATCTTTTTATTTTTTTCTGTTTTTACAAATCTTTCAATAAAATTAGTTTTTGGAGTGATTTTTTTATTAAATTCTAATTTTAAAATTAAATTGGTCAGGTTGACTTACTAACATTGACACAAATAAAAAAATATAAAAATAAAAACTAACTCAATAACTATTTTATAAAATTACACAACTTTATTAAAATATTTTATAATATATTTAAAATTATATTTTATTTACAAAATATTATACAATTCTTAAAAATAGTATATATTGATCATCCAATGGAGTAAATATTTAAGATCTGTTTAAATTTATAAAAATTGAGATAAATTGTAATTTGAGTTATTTTTTGGTATTTTAAGTACATCCAACAAAAAGATATGAATAATAAAATTCCATTAGAACTTTCCATTTGAACAAACTCTATTGGGTGAAATTAGTTTAATGTAATTTTGGCAAAAACATTTTGTTAGATTTTTGCTAATCTATATAATAAAACACATTTTTTAATTTAACATTTGTCTCAGTCATCACTAGACCATCACCACGTCATCACTTATTATATATCTATTTAATAAAACACATATTTTGATTTGACATTTGTCCTGGTCATCACTAAACTATCACCACATCATCACTTATTATATATCTATAATAAAACACATCATTTGAATTTAAAATTTGAAATTCTAATAAATATATATATTATATTTTGTAAAATTATACATACATATATATATATATATATATTATTTTATAAAATTATACAAATTATATTTTACTTATATTATTTATTATTATTAAATAATGTACGGATATCTATTACACAAAATTAACTAAATTTTTTATTTAAAAACTATTTAAATTTTAAATTTTTAAAAATTTTGTTAAAAATTTAAATTTAAATTTCAATTTTAATGTGCTTAAAAATTAAATTTTAAATATATACACTTTTACACTATGTGTGTTATTTATATAATAAGAATATTTAAAAATTTGAATTTAAGATATTTTCAACTGCTAAATTTGTTAAATGGTCAGGATTATTTTTCTTTTTCTTTTAATCTTCCCACATTTTTTTAATACTTTTTATATAAAAAATGTCATTTATATAATAAGGAAATTCAAAATTTTGAATTTGAGATATTTTCAACTGTTGAATTTGCTAAATGATCAGAATTTTTTTTTTCTTTCACTATTCTCGTATGTATTTTTTGGAATACTTTTTTTTTTATAAAAAATTTTAAATTAATATTTTAAAAAATATGATAATATTTGTAATAAATAAAAAAATTTATACCTTAATCTCTTTTGATTACTGATTTTTATTTTTATTAATAATTTTCACACTTTTTTATGTAAATTTGTTTTATAAATTTTAATTTGAGTTATTTACATGTCAAATTATATTTTTGTACTTTCAGACACAGATAATTACTAGTTTATATAATAAGGGAGGATAATTTGATGTGACAGTTGTATACATGCAAGGAAAGATTTGGTTTGAAGGTTGGGGGGTAGGGAAGGGCCGAGTGCGTGCATGTGCGTGTGTGTTGGGGGGTGAGGTGTAATGATATTGAAATTTGAAATGATGTTAAAAAAATTAAAAATTAAGAAAAGTAAATTTGAAATGATGGTTGAATGTATGCATAAAAATGATATATGATAAAATTTTAGTCAAGAATCTTGAAAATTTTTAAAGTTTTTATGAATTTTTTTTTTTGGTGACCCAGAACTCGACCGGTTTATTACAGTCCTCAACGGACCGTGTAGCCGATCGATAAACTGGGGGCTGATGAACACCCCACCAGCCTGCCGAACCG
Source organism: Vitellaria paradoxa (assembly GCA_019916065.1). Classification (NCBI taxonomy): domain Eukaryota; kingdom Viridiplantae; phylum Streptophyta; class Magnoliopsida; order Ericales; family Sapotaceae; genus Vitellaria; species Vitellaria paradoxa. The sequence continues at coordinate 36,850,903 of CM034234.1, forward strand.
GTTAAGTCACACGCTTGCGCGTGTGGTGGGTGGCTCTTGAAATAACTCAACGAGACTAGATTTCAATAGCGGAGACTCGAACCCTTGCGGGTTGTTGCCTCAGCCCCCCACAATCAGGAGGTCACCCGCTGAGCAAGGCCCAAGGGTTTTTATGAAATTTTTTGGTACAAATATCAGTATAATTTTTTAAAAACTCTGTCAAAATTCATTAGAATAAATTTTGATAGATTTTTTAAAAATTTTAACTTTCTTGGAGTTTGAAAAAAATGGAAACTTTTGAATTTTTTTAAGAGTTTTTTGAGTTTTTTTAACTTCAAACACCCCCTCACACGCTAAATTATTTTTCTGTATATCTTTTTACTTATAATTTTAATTTAAATGTGTTTAATACTTAAAATTTAAATACATATACTTTTATAATCTTTGAATTTGATAAAATTTTAAATTTAAGATATTTTCAACCGTTAAATTTGCTCAATGATCAGAATTATTTTTATTTTTCTTTCTACTTTAGTTATCTTTTTTATTATTACTTTAATATATTTTAATTAGTGATTTATATTTTTATAAATTATTTTAAAAAATTTTATGTAAATTTATTTTATATATTTAAATTTAAATTATTTAAAAATTAAATTCTATTTCTCTACCTGTAAGCACGTGATTTTTAATAGTCCAAACGCGGCCTTACTCGAGATGATCCTTTTTTTTATTGGGTAATTACTCGAGATGGTCGTTTATCAGTTTTCCAAAAAAGAGATGGTCGTTTATAAAATTTGAATCTTCAATCTTTCGGGGGCCACTCTGCACGAGTCCTACACGGTGCCCACGCGAATCCTCACCTTAGATACAGAGACTACATTAATACTATACATCCACTGATAACACTAGGCTAGGAAGAAGCGGCAGCTGAGAAAATGGCTAACGGCCAACCCTTTTTCTCCTTTATCCTGTGTGTCCTCATCCTCTGCGGCACTGCCAACGGCCGGAGATTCATCACCGAACATTCATATTCTGATCTCGTTTCCGACGGAGTCAACGATGGTCTCCATGCGCCGCCGCTCCTTTGCCGCTTTTACCCGCTCAGCTCGTCGGACTCCTGCGACCAGACATACGGCTTCATGCCCTGCACCACCACCGCTCTCGGAAACCTCTTCCTTATCATCGTCTACGGCTACCTAATGTTTCTCGGCGCCAAATATCTCTCCAGCGGGAGCGAGCTCTTGCTGGAGATTCTGGGGCCCGGTATCGTCGGTGGCCTCTTCCTTCCTGTTCTCGGGGCTCTTCCCGATGCAATGATCATTCTCGGTATGAATTTCCATTTCTATTCCAGTTTGATCTGAATTCTACTTCTATTTGGTTATTGTTTGTTAGTAATTTCAATTTTGTTTTCGTTTGACCTTTTGCTCGAACCGCTTGTTAGTTTGCTTCATTTTAACCTTTTAGGTTAATGGAATGACGTTAAAATGATCTTAACTGAGTCACTTCAGCTTTTCCTAACTTATGTTAGTTGGAGGATTTTGGATATGCAAGACCCTTTACTTCTGAATTTAAAATTTTCCTCTCCGGTACTACTTTTCTGAGAGACCAAGCATAGCATTTGTTATTTTAATTCTCTGTCCTAATTTTCTGGTGAAAGTTAAACTTTGAGCTTTTTCAGATAAAAAAAAGTTAAAATTGAGCATTTATCTTCAGTTATTTACTTGAGTCGTATCCCGTGCCTTGAAAAGGGTAATGGCAGTATTCGGGTGCTCCTATAATTTGAGTATTTTGTATTTTTTAGCAAGTTGGGTTGGGCAATTAATGCTCTGCTGGTTTATATGAGGAAAAGAAAAGACAAAGAAAGCGACTTGATGCGTTGGGTTCTATTAACCAAAAAATAAAAAAAAAATAAAAAATAACCGTAAATTTTAATTTAATACCCTGATGTTGAAATCGATATGTTTAGTAGATGACAATTTATTTGAATTTTTTTTCTCCCCCCCCCTCTCTCTCTCTCTCTCTCTCTCTTCCTAACTTGTTTGTAGAAATTTTGAGTCTTTTGGATGTAAGAAGAGCTCATAATTTAAGTCTTTGGATTTATTATTTATTAGTGTAGCTGCAAAAAATTTCTTTAATTCTATTGTTAATAAGTGTTTAAGCTGTGGTACAGAGGATTTAGAAATCAACAATCTTAGTCATGCATTTCCATTTCAGTGGACATGCATCTATTTATTTAAGCTAAACTGATCTTGAATTTGTAGTTTATTGCTTTGAAATTGTTTGTCATGATATTATATGCCTTGGCGTGGATATTCTATTGGCAGACATTTGTCTTTGTATTTGTAGTGCATAGACATAGACAAATCATGTGATTTAGAGTTTATTGGTTTTTTGTGGATTCGTTGCGTAAATGTGGCAATAGGAACAAATACTTCCATTAAATCTTGTCTGGGTCTTGTCCAAAACTTTCACCGTGCTTCGCTTATATATTTGTATATAACTAGTTCATTTTTATTAAGTAATGTAAATTCAGCGGCTCAATTTAGTTGAGCATGTTACATGATTCTTTCAACTTTGGAAAGTTTATACCTCCTAGTAAACTTTGTGTAAGCAAGAGAGGTTCCATTTAGGCAATATATAGCTAGTTTGTGAACTGTAAATTAGTTATTTGGCTGGAATGAACAGTGGGAATGCAAATGCTAGCGGGGGATCCGGGGATATGGTATATTTTGGGGTGGAAGACATTAAATGTTGTTGATGATTGTGTTAGATATACAACTTCAGCATCTTTTTCAAGGTTGTTATATCCTTATGGTGGGCCTTGTATTGTTCCGCGGTATCAGTCACAGTATGCGGTTGTCATGCAAGAACGCGAGTAATTGATCTGTGAATAGCCTAGGAGGAATCCTTCTGAAGTATTAGTTCAATTTTTTATTTTTGTTTATTTTGTTTTGTTTTAATGGAAGATTTATTACTGTCTAGTATGTCCTCCAAGAGTTGATGCTCCTCTTAAGAGTTGATTATTTTATATGGTGTGTGTCCAGTTCTTACCATTGATAATCTCAACATTAGAAAGAGTAATAGGGAATTGGTGCTGCCTCTACAAAGGGCATGAGGAATCTATTAATTGTCTTTTTATTAATTACTCTTGGTCAAAACAGATGTGGTAATTAATTTTATCCTACTTTTTTTTTTGGTAACGGGGGAAATCATCCAGCGGTTTTACCCACTGAGCTACAAACCCTCAGGAGAACTAGTGCAGCAACCCACTGGCACGGCCAATTTTATCCTACTTTGATATGTCATGGGTATTTCCTAGAGAAGTAAAGAAGGTCCTAGAAAGCTGGTGGGTACTTCCATTGATAAAAGGAGTGGGAAGGCGTGGAGATTGGCACATTTTTGCTTACCGTGGTTTTTTTGTTTATTTCTTTTATTTTTTTATTTTTCGCCTGCGGGGGAGGGGGTGGGGTGGGTTGGAGGAGATCTACATTTACAATCTGTTTTGGCATTCATAAAGGAGCAGGTGAATTTTTGAGCTGTTAATTTTTGATTGCTTTTATCTCTTATAATTGAGTGGAATCCCCTGGATACCTTTTAATAAACTTTCTTTTTTTATCAAAATAAAAAAACATGTGTAGTGTGTCCTGACTTTGAGGACAATGAATAAGAAAGAAATACTAGTATGCGCATTCATCTCATCTTTCCTTGAGCTGATTCTGGACTGGAATGATCAGTTGGTTATGCTTTAGTGCTTCTAACATTACATATTTTTTTTCCTTTTTCTTTAAAGACTATTAATTGTATCTTTCTCATTCTACACAAGTTCAAGTAAAACTCCTCTCTTTTAACAATGCCATGCACTGAAGAGTTTCTTTTGTGATTCAAAGTTTCTTTTAATCAATCTAGAAGAGCTAATATGGATCATCATAAACTTGAAGACTGATCTCTGTATTGCTTCTGAGTTCTATGCAAATCCATTGTTTTGCTATAGTATCTGGACTCTCTGGAAGTACAGAAACGGCACAGAGTCAGGTCTCTGTTGGAATGGGCTTGCTAGCTGGATCTACAGTCATGCTCCTTACTGTAATATGGGGAACTTGTGTTGTTGTTGGCAAGTGTGACCTGCAGGATTCAACTGCAATAGATGGACAAGATACAAAGGAATTTAGCTTAACTGGTAGGTTCCTAGAATTTTGTAATGTTTTACTTTTCCTACTTGTGAAAATCACACATTGCTTGATGCATATCTGTAGATTACCTTGCCATTTGTGACTTAGCGAATGACTACTCTGCTTCTCTCAAGGTAGCCAAAAAACATGGGTGGTGTTGGCATGCTTAATATGAAACAGTGGCATGTGAATACACAAATTATGGTTTTGTGCCGTACTGGCATGTGAATACACATCTTGTGTTTGTTTTCTTCTTATTCTGATTTTATTCATGTGATGGTTGTTAGTTGAAAAAAAAAATGTGATGGGTTGGATGCCAAATCATAATACTTGATTAGTTAATATATTTATTTTAGCATATAATCAATGGTGGTCAATTTCATGTTTAGACATCCTACCACTCATGGGCTTGTTTATTTTCTTAGACTTCCGCTATATCTGTCAGAAATATAAGGAAGTATGGAATGTTTAACCAGTAATTGTTGATGGATTACATTCCTAAGTTGATCTCCATTTTTCAGGTTCTGGGGTGACTACTGACATCTACACCAGTAATGCTGCAAGAATCATGGCTGTATCTATAATCCCATTTCTTGTTGTCCAAATACCACAAGTTATGCGTTCAACTTCAGGAAGACACGTAGCAGTCTTGGTTGCACTTATTGTATCTGTGTCAATGCTGATTGCATATTGTCTTTATCAGGTAAATTTTATTTTCTCTGCAGCAATTATTTTCCTGCCCTATGTAGTATGCCTGATATTTTTCTTCAAGTTCACACACACAAACATGCACACACGCACATATTTTGGTTGTGAATAAATTGGAGCAGTAGAAGGATGTTAAAAAAATTGGTTCACCAACAACACTTGTTCAACTCGTGTCTTAGAAAGTTTCAAAACATTAGTATTTTGATATATTTTGAACTTCTTACTCTTATTATCTTTATTTTTCCAATATCATGAGAAAATTGGATTAATGCAAAAGATAATTTAAACATGTCACAGATATTCCATCTACTTGGTGACCAATAAAATCAAATGTTAAAATCATTTCCTGTTAGCCATGCAGTAAAGTGTCCCATTGATTTTTGTTTCTACTTCTACATATTGTTGGACGTGGATTTATTGCTTGGATACACTTGAGTTAGCATAAGTTGGAGGTCAAAGATTATATTAGAAAAAAAAAATGCGGATTTGATTCTATACATAATTACTCCTCTGCGCTTATTGATACGTGGAACTCTAAATTTTTGCAACTTCTTGTTTTTAGTTTTTGCATACTTGACACTTCGGAAAGTAAGAAATTAGGATTGCGTTTTTATTTCTTTTCCAACATATGAACATAGAAAGTAAATAATTTGTTGTGTAAAAGAATCAATAATTTATTTTTCTGTTGTCATATATATGCACACACACATATATATATATCACTGTTGCCCTTATCCTAATTTTTGAAAATTACTGCGTTGGTGCATTGGTATTGTGTTGCATGCACAATTCCACGTTCACATCCATTCCGTCTGAGATGATAACATCTTGTCCTATGCATATATATACTATTGTTGCATGCCCATATCCTAATTTTTGAAAATTTTTGTGTTGGTGCATTGATATCGTGTTGCATGCACAATCCCACGTTTGCATCCATACCCTCTAAGATGATAACATTTTGTCCTACAGTTTGATATGAGACAGACATTGAAGCATATGTAATGGGGCAGGCTTTTCACTAAAGTGTAAACTCATTTGCAACGTGTTGGAAAACATTCTGTACTTTAGGAAGAAAAATGTAATGTCGGGTATTAGTAAAGCCTTAGATTTGGCTGCTCCTTTATCTTGGTTGGGATCAAACCCTTTAACAGGTCACCAGAATGTATATACATTACATTTGGCTTTTCAATTTTCATACGGTTTGCTTAAGAAAGAGTTTTGTTGAGTAGCCATATTGAAGGTGTTTGGAGTGAAAAAAGTTGATATAGATTGGTAAAAGTTACAGCCTTGTAGTTTGTGCAATGTGTAAAACATTTAAATTTTATAGAGATTTATGGAGATTTGTTGTGGTTTTTAGAGCTCCAAACGGAGCTGTTAGCTAACCTGGAACCTGCAGTTTTTATCATGTTGAGTAGTGGGATCTGTCTCTTCTTGCAGTTATTCGGTAAATTTCTTCCTGGTTTTCAGATTTGTATCGTCATAATGTTTTCTCCATAAGTGCCGGTGCTTTATTTTACTTTCTCGGAATACAGGTTTTTCAGCCCTGGATCCAGAGGAGAAGACTCGCTTATGTAAAGCTTAAGCATATAATGTCAGGTATTCTACGCCATCCAAAGACTCATTCACTAGGAAAGCTTCTCAGGAATGATGGCAAACCTGATGTAGAAGCTATAAAGAGGTTAGTTTTCTCTCGATACATCCCACTGCCGATTTTGATTGCAGACTTTCATATTTTCTGACTGCAATGGATTTCTTACAGGTTATTTAAGGTGATTGATGGAGATGATAATGGATATATTTCAGCTCCTGAATTGAAAAGTTTCATGCTAGGAATCCAGTTTGATGATGTTAACTTGGACGAAAATGATGCTGCAGAAAGAGTGATAAAGGATTTTGACAAGTCTGGTGATTTTGAAATTGATTTGCCCGAGTTCATTGATGGAATGTCCAAATGGCTTGAAGTGGCAAGGCGCTATAGGGCTTCTTGTCCTGAGGCTGGTCCTGCCACAGTAGAAGGTCTGAATGATTTCTACCTGGTATGTTATGTTATGTTGAATTTCTCTAGAACTTGGGTACTACTGCGATGATAATCACTTCGGTTAATTTACAGCAAACAAAGAGAGAACGCGATAATCTGAGGAATCAAAGTGACGAAACTGTTGAGTGTGCTGAAAATCAAATTCCCAAGTCAAGCTCTTTCAAGGCAGTGTTTTTGTTGTTGCTGGGGACTCTCATTGCAGCTGCATTTTCTGATCCTTTGGTAGACGCTGTCGATAATTTCTCCGACGCGACAAGCATTCCTTCTTTCTTCATCTCATTTGTTGCGCTGCCTTTTTCCACCAACTCCAGTGAGGCTGTGTCGGCAGTTATCTTTGCAAGCCGGAAAAGGCAGAGATCAACCTCATTAACTTTTTCGGAGGTTTGTTTTTCCCATCAAGCACAATTTTTACGCTATATTTGGAACATGGATTTGAGGAAGGAAATGAAAATTGAAGGAAAATATCAAGAATGTAAAATGTAGTGAAAAAATCAAATTTATTTCTTTTTTTTTATTGAGTTATAAAAATAAGATTAAAATAAATATATATTTATTAGCAAAACTGCACTTGGTTAAGCGTATAAAAATTGCATGAATTATAAATTTTATTTTCCCTTCATTTTTTTTCCTCCACAAGTTCAAGTTCCAAATATAGCATTAATGTTTTTGGCGGGAAAATCTATTCTAAACTTAACTGACTTATATATCTCGAGTTTTGGATTGCAGTTATATGGATCAGCAACCATGAACAACGTCCTTTGCTTATCCGTCTTCTTAGCTCTGGTTTACATAAGGGGATTGACGTGGGACTTCACATCTGAAGTTCTAATTATTCTCATCGTCTGCCTCGTGATGGGTGCATTTGCTAGCTTCCGCACCACCTTCCCTCTCTGGACAGCCTTCGTGGCTATCCTCCTTTATCCCTTCTCCCTGGCGCTGGTTTATGTTCTTGACTATGTCTTTGGCTGGTCATAAATTCACAACTAATCATCCCAACTCTTATCTCAGATGTGTTTTCCGTTCGATGAATATATATATATACTTATATATATAATTTGTTGACACAGGAACACACAACCCCAAGCAACCCTTACTTTTAACAGTGGCTTCGTCGTTTTTCTTTATGTATATATAAAAAGCCACGACAGTGTTGCCTGGCATTTTGTTTTTATGTTTGCTGTCCAAGCAGCTTATCTTGTAGTCTTTTAGATGTTGATTTTGCAGTATGTTAATATAATTGGTGCCTGCTGCATCACATGACTTTTGTGCCATTCTATTCTGAGTTCACTGGAATGTAATGAAGGGATGTGCCTTTTGAGTTGCCATTTGGATTCAGAGATTTGGGAGATGTTTGGTTAGTCAAAAAATACAGTAAAAGTACAAAAATTTGATGTAAAAGTGATATGTAGTGAAATTTGATTAGAATAAAATACAAAAAATTAGTAAAAGATGGTGGATTTTGGTTGGTTTTGACTAACTAAACGTATAAATTGCTAACTTTTTGAGTGCAAAAGAACGAGTGCTCTGTTTAAAAACATTTATATTTTAAGTTAAGAAATTGAGTTGATTTGATTAATTTGATTTAATAAATGAAATTTTATGTTTGAAATATATGTTTAAATTTAAGAATTAGATTTAATTGATTTAAGAAAAATATTAAATTTGAACGTGTTAGTGGAAAAGAAAAAATAAAAAAAAATATTTTTTATGAAGGTAAATTTGTTCACTTATGTAAATGGCTTAAAAAAATAATGAATTTTTATCAAATTCTATTTTTTTGTTGGATTTTAAATAATGTAAAAATTTTTAAAATTTAAGTTATGAAATGAAATCAAATTTAATTAATAAAATCTTATTTTGATTTCAAACATACGAATAGTAAGAATTTTTACAAAATGAAATCAAATCTTATTAAACCCAACCTCAAGGGACGGAAGAGAATTCAACATATATTACTTCTCTTGCTTTGAGAGAGCCCGTAGGGAGTGAGAATTAAGAACGTATGGGAGTGGAGAAATGAAAAAAATTAATTAATTAAATCATTAATTTATTGAATTTTTATTTTTTTTAATCCAAATTCAAATAAGATCACTTGCCCTGAAGTGAGGAGATGAGGGAGAAAAAAAAAAAAAAGTATGGGAGTGGAGAAATGAAAAGAATAAATTGAAATTTTCAATTTTTTTTTTATATTTTCTAATCTAATATTCCAATCATATAAAATCTTGCGTTGGGATTTTAAATTTGTTCCTTATTTCTTTCTTCCCTATCATTAAATTCGTAATCTTGAAACACCATAAATAAGAGGATGCAGTATATTGCTGCAATTACTGAGCCTTTCCTTGAGAAGATTCTTATAATTGCATTAGATTTTTTCTTTTGGTTGGGGCCCGGGGGGAGGGGGAAGCAATTAGATTTTTGTGGTCAAAATAGAGAAAATATGATGAAGGGAATAATTTATACATTAGTGGGTAGATTTCATCAGATTTTCATAATATCTTGCAAGTTTACGGAGAAAAGGGTAATTTAATTCATTTTACTTTACAATCATTGGAAAAACCGGTACTTAAAAAATTCCCAAATGTTATTTAAATTCCAAAACTGCCCCACCTCATTATATAATTTCAGCTTCTAAGCCCTGCTTGCCCGTGTAACAAACCAACAAGAAATTTCAATCCATGAAACTCTCTCTCTCTCTCTCTCTCTCTCTCTCTCTGGCCCACAGCTCTCGTCACGCATATATGCTAACAGCAACTGAGGTCCGATTTCCGGGCCCCGCAGAAACAAAGACAATAGAAGCAAATTCAGATTCCCACAATCCATACAGAAAAGTTTGTAACAAAACAACTGAATCTGAAAATCCCCTTTAACCCAACACACTCACACACGCACACACAAAAGGGTCAAACAGTTACAAGTCTCTCAGTCATTTTCACCACTCCCCACTCCCACTGTCAAACAGCCAAAGATCTGAGGTGGTCTGTAGATGAAAGACAATGGAAAATTTATCAATAGCCTGCCAAGACAACACAAGAAAATCGGCTTAACCAGCCCCTTACTATAACTTGAGATTCAGGTCAAGTTTTTCCCCTACTTGACCACTGCAGCTGGTGGCAGTGGTGTTTGCCTTCGCCGAGGGGAAGAAGCTATAAAAAGGCGGTGGCGGAGGTGATGGGGGTGGTTGTTGTTGAATTGATCCTCCACTGGGTTCTGGTTGATGGTCTACTTCAGCACTTCCCTGAAAGTAGCAATACAATGAAAGAAGACTATTACATGATGAAAATTTGGATGAAATCAAGAACTAGAAAAATGGATGATGGGTTTTTGTTGTTTAATCTCACTTGATGTGGCGGGGGAGGTTCAAATTCTGATAGTTCACGGTTTTGTGTGGACACCGAAAGGTGCTTATACTTTGAACTAGGATGGGGCAGAGCTGTTGTAGGAGGAGCCAGTGAGAGGAAGTCTCCATTCAAATCCCTGTTTTCTTTTGTAAGTTTCTTTGAGTTCAGCTCATCAGACATGACAGTAGAGCTCAAAGGGCCTTCTCTGAAGAGGGTGCTGATAAAATTTCAGTATACAAGAATCACACAAACATGACCATTACACACACACACACACACACACACACACACACACACACGTATACGAGTCTAAATCTGACCTGAAAGCTGGGTTGTTGAGTTCACCATTAACTGCGACTCCATTACTACATGAAGCTGATTCATCTGTTCTCGTAATGGGAGGAACATAGGTAGGAGCAAATTTGCAAGGGAAAGGGGGGCCTGATGAGTTTTCTAGAGAAAATGGGCATGGCCTCTTCATGCCAACCATCTACATTTACATTATGAAGAAACAAATTGAATTAAAGAAAAGAAATATTACTGTGCCATGTAAGAATCCCATCATTAGCAAAAAAAAATTTTCCAGTTGCTTTCGTTCAAGAAGCAAGATAAAAAAAGACATACAGGAAGTCAAATATGTAAGATCCAATCATGAATTGCTTTTATTTATATCCATCAAACGACGGTCATAATGGCGAATAGAGATTGCAATTCTACAAATCTTTGTCCAAGAAAAAAATAAAATAACATTAAAATCCATGAACTACACAAATTAATCAAATGTTCAAAAACAAGTGCCCATCTTAATAAACAGAACTTGTTCAAGTGAGTCTCAACCACACTAAATCATAGAAGAGGAAAAGACAGGCTAGAAAATTAAAGCATGAACATTACCTTCTCTTCCTGCGGCCACATAGGCGTGTAATTTTTGCCACAAAAGCTTTGGTTTGAAGGGGGCTCCATCTGATGATAATTCATAACAGATGATGATGAAGTCCCTGAGGAGACATTCACCTACAATTTCCACAAATCACAAATTTTCCTCAATTCCAGACCCAAAAAAACCAATCAATACATTATATAATATGCACTCACTAACCATTGATGAAGAAGAAGGTTGCTGCTGAAATTGCTGTATCCTTTGTATAAGATTAGGGGGAGACCAAATGGGGCTAGATTCATAGGGCAATTTCATATTTGACCAAATCCCGAATCCGTACTGATCCAGCCTATGGTTCTCCCCTTCAAGATCATAGTCACCATTCCACAATTTAGGCCAATTACCCCGCCCTAGACCTGAACTTGCTGGCCAACCTATCTCACCTCCTCCCCCATTTGATGGTTTTGACAATGGAACGGGATTTGGATTCAAAACATCCATGTTGGGGATGGAGGTGGCTGATCTGAAAATGGTATTTGGGGATGAGAGATCTGTTGGGGAGGGGGTAGGCAAAGAGATTGAAGATGGTGAAGGGTTATGCCTGAAATTAGTAGCACATTGAAGAGCCAAGCATGAAGAATTACTGGGTGATACAAGTGGATTGGGTGACAACATAGCAGCTTGCATAGCAGCAGCAGCAGCATCTCTCTTTTGTTGTTCATCTATTCTGATCTTCTCAAGCTGAGCAACTCCCAATCCTCTTTGTGGGACTTTCTTTTGCTTCAACTTTTTTGAAGATCTATTGCCACCACCACCACAGCCGCCGCCACCACCACCACCGCTGCTGCTATTGCTACACCTCTGGCTATATTCTTCTTGAGCCATTCCTGGTCTCATCCATCTAATTACAAACAGGCAAAGGTAAATCTAAATCTTAAATAGGGAACCCAAATGGGTTTTGTTTGAAACTGATCCACCAAATCACAATAATCTTGAAATACCCAAAATCTAAAGAATCAAAATCTGAGGGTTTTGGGGAGAAGCCAAAGGCAAAATCTAGAGGAATCGTGAGAATCCAAGTCAAGGGGAAACCCAATCTCCATTATAGATTACAGAAAATCTCGCAGGTCATGGAGTCAAGATCGGAAACTTATATGGAAACAAGAACACCCCCATAATTCAGCAAAGATTTTACTCCATATGTGGAGAAAAGAGAGATTGAGAAACGAAGTGTGTGTGTGTGGAAAATAGATATAGAGAAAGTATCTGGGATCTTCGGATTTTTCTCAAACACAGTTGTTTGTTTGTCCGAGAGAGATCAGATGACTAAAAATATAACAAAAGAATTTCAAAAATTCAAACTTAAATGCCAAATCTAAAGCAACCATTTGAATACCTTCCTCTCACTGATTTCTAGCCCAAATCCTCGCTCCACTCCTTTCCTTCCTAGACCGACTCTCAAGAACTCTCTCTCTCTCCCTCCCCCCCCCCCATATGTGCTCTCTATATCTCTCTCTTTCCAAATGGAGCTAAGCGCCAGCATTTTCATGCAGTGTCACATTTGCTTGTTTGGTGCAAATCTGAGGCTATCAATGGCTGGTTTTTGCAGCTTTAGGACCAGTTTGTGGGGCCCGCTCATAGTACTATATGCCAATTGCATGTAATTCACCCCAAAATAATAGCCTCCCTCTCATAATCCATGCATATATAATAAAGAATATCAAAATTTTAAATTTCAAATATTTTTAATGATAAAATTTATTTAATAAAAAGGACTACTTCTTTTTCTAATAATAAAAATTTATACACTTATTAAACCAATTAAACAAAGCCAACTAAAATTTTTTATTTTTTAAAAGTAATATTTAGATTTTATTTTTTTAAAATTTTCTTAAAAATAAACATTTTGCAGCAGATGTTGGGGGTTCAAGTCTGCTTATCTCTAATTTGTGAACTTAATCGATACAAAATTATATGATAACACTTAAATTTTAAGATTTGGCATTATAAAAAATTCAATAAATATAAATAGAAAAAGTAATAAAAATAAAGTTATCAAACGAAACCAAGTAAATGAATTCTAGCCTTTAAACAAAACTTTTTAAATACAACATATGGGATAATAACTTAAAACAACTTATAAACTAATCTCTATTTTTAAAAGGAATATTAGAAAATGTTTTCTAATAAATAATATAATTTAAGTAATAACTAGTACGGACATAGAATTTCACATCTTAGTTCGTGTGATACTTAGACACTTAAACGGCTCATTGAAGTGTTAAGTCAGGCCGACTCTTACTAGAAACTTAATAACTTGGAAGATAATTAAACTAGAGAATTAAAACACTTTAAGAGAAGAATATGAAAGAGTAATAAGAGAACTTGGAAAAATATTTTTTTATTACTTTTTATGGATGATTTACAAACGAGGGGTCACCCTTATTTCTAATCCTTCACCTCCTAAATGGCAGTGAGGATTTAATCTAATCAATAATGAAGATTTAGTCTTTAAAATCTTTCACCAAAATATCTAAAATACTTATAAAACAAAACTTCTCAAGGAACTCTCCTGCATTTTCTAGAATCTATATAATAAGGAAACTAAAGAATTTAAATTTGGAATATTTTCAACTGTTGGATTTATTTAATGGCCAAAATTAATTCTTTTTCTATCCACTTTGGCTACTTTTTCGGTCACTTCATATGGCAACACATCCTCTCACTTTTTCCATTATTTTGACCACTTTATTATAAAAGCTTTTAAATTAATATTTTTAAAAATGTGATAATATTTGTAATAAATAATAAAATTGTATGCATTTATTAAATATTGTATGGATACCTTTAAACAAAGTCACTAAGAATGTTTTTTTAAAAAGTGATATTTAAACTTTAATTTTTTTTAAAAGTATTTAAAAAAGTAAATATTTAAATAAAAAATTCAATTTTAATGTATATAAAACTTAAAATTTTAAATAAATGCACTTTATATTTCCTATGTTGTCTATATCTAAGAAAGCTCAATAATTTAAATTTAGAATATTTTCAACTATTAAATTTGTTCAATGGTTAGGATTACTTAGTTTTCTCTTTACTTTGATTGTCTTTTATGTTATTTTGAATGGAAAAACACTCGCACACGCTTTTCATATTTTTTTATACCTTTTGTATAAAAGTTTTTAAATTAATATTTTTAAAAATATGATTATATTTGTAATAAATATTAAAATTTTACACATTTATTAAATAATGTATGGATACCTATTAGACAAAGTCAACTAAATTTTTTTTATTTTAAAAAAATTAATATTTAAACTTTAATTTTCTTTAAATTTTTTTAATTTTTTAATTAAAAATTTAATCCTAATATAAATAAAACTTAAAATTTTAAAATATACATTTTTTAAACACTGCATAGATACCTATTAATCAAAGTCAACAAAGTTTTTTTATTTTTTTTTTAAAAATTGATATTTATACTTTAAATTTTTAAAATTCTCTTAAAAATAAACATTTTAATTAACAATTCAATCTTACTATAGATAAAATTTAAAATTTTAAAATCCATATACTTTTATACTTTTTGTGCCATTTATCTAATGTTGAGGTTCAAAAATTTGAATTTAAGATTTTTTCAATCTTTAAATTTATTTACTTCATCATATACTTTTTGTTAATTCTATTTTTTTAAATTTAGAATAGTTTCAACTCTTAGATTTATTTTTTCTTTAATTTAATAGACATGATTTGATTTTGAAAAATATACGTAAAAATTCTATACTTGAGATTGTTCCTCTTGAAAAAGAATGTTCATATTTTAGTTCTACTCAATGAGAACTCTGTTCTCGTTATATTCAAGTTATACACAGAAACATAATTTAGTTTCCAAAGAGTTCAAATGTAAATTTATAAAACAAATCTATATGAAAAACTGCAATAATAACTTATAAAAATAAAAATCAATAACCAAAAGGAGATGAAAGGTAATATAATTATAATTCGGACATATTTTGATCGAAACCAAATTTAAATGAAATGTTGTAAAAATAACATGTAAAAATAAAACAACTAATTGAAAAAATTACAAGTTATACGCATTACTATAATTTAAACACTCTTTGACCCAACCTTGTTTCGTCTATGTCAAATAAAATGTTATCAAATATAATTAATAACTATAATTTTTTTACCTTGTGTCTTAAAAAAAAAAAGAAAAAGAAAAAATTAATTAAAAGAGTATTTAATAGCGTTTTTATTTTAAATGATAAATTCATTACTCTATTGAGGTGATGTTTGGCACGATGAAAATTACTGAAAATATTTAAAAATTTCTAAAAATTTTTAAAATTTTCTAACACATTTTGTACTCCTCGTACTTCGTGAAACAATTATAAATTTATATATATCTACATATTCCAATAACTTTTTACAAACCCCAATAAATGTTTTACAAACTTAAATAACATTTCATAAATCCTAATAACTTTTCTATAAATTTAAAAAATTTTTTACATCTTTCAATAAATTCCGACATAAAATCGTTCTAATGGATTAAAAAAAACTATTTGGACGATTTTTCTCTCAAAAAACTAATGTAAATTTCAAATAATTTTACTATTCATCTCTAAAAAATGTAGTTTGGTGACTGTGTACCAAACGCCAAAAAATTACTCAAATTACATTTTTCGTTGTTTTTTGTCGTACTAAATGCCCCCTTAATGTTTCTAGTAAAATTTTATGGTATAATAATATTATATGTTTTTTTTTTTTTTGTATCTAACTTTTGTTTAGTTACATTGGTTCATAAACCTAAACTTTTTAAGCAAAAATTATTTCAGTTTATTTTTATTTTTCTTAGTAATCCGGAACCTATACCGGTTTATTGCAGTCCTCAATGAACCACGTAGTAGATGGATAAACGGAGGTACTTGAACCCACCCGCAAGACCCAAGCACCGGGTAAGACAGGATAAGAGTCAGCGGGAATTGAACTCAAGAACTCCGAGTTTACTATTGGTCTCAAACACCGTTGGGCTATCCTAGTGAGTTTATTTGAGTTTATTTCATATTTAACTGATTTAAAAATTAGAGTTCTTTATGAAAACTTCTTTCAAACTATCTTTTTCTCTCTCTGTTTTTTTTTTATTTGGTTTTTAAAGTATCAAACGCACATATTACATTTTCAAACTATCCAATTCTGTTTTATTTGGTCCGAACACTAACTCCATTTATTGAAGTTAATAGATGAAATTAGTGTTTGGAATAAATAAAACGGAATTAGATAATTTGATAATGTAATAGGTACCTTTGATAGTTTGAAAACTAAATAAAAAAATAAGGATAGTTTGAGAGATATTTTCATAAAAACTCTTTCTTTTATAAATATTTTTCAATTTTAACACTTTATTCATTTTTTTGCATCATATTAAAATGAATTATTTTATTTGAATATCTTATTAAATAAAATTATTTTTAATAAATAACATATTATTATAAAGATTTATTTTATTAAAACTAAAATAACAATTCATGATTAAAATTATTTATTTTATTAAACTAAAATTATTATTTAAAAATAAAAATTACATATCAAAATATTTGTTTTTTATTGAAATTAAATTAATTTTAAATAAAATAATAATTTACTTTATTAGATTATAATTATGTTTTAATAAAATAATAATTGCATATTAAAATAACTTATTTTAGCAAAATTAAAATTAATGATAATTACATATTAAAACAATTTATTTATTAAATTAATATTACTGTTAAAGTAATAGTTTATTATTAAAATAATTTATTTTATTAAATTAAAATTTTCAATAAGTAATAATTACCTCTTAAAATTATTTATTTTATTAAAGTATTTTTATTACATCGAATTAATTTTAATAACTAAAA
Source organism: Vitellaria paradoxa (assembly GCA_019916065.1). NCBI lineage: Eukaryota > Viridiplantae > Streptophyta > Magnoliopsida > Ericales > Sapotaceae > Vitellaria > Vitellaria paradoxa. Next base: position 36,867,927 of record CM034234.1, read on the forward strand.
TATTAATTTAATAGTAAATTATGTTTTTTATTAATATAATTTATTAAAATTAATTATTATTAAAGTAATATATAATGATAAATTAACTAGTTTAAATATATTTTATTAAATTTAGTTAATTTTTATGGAAAATAATAAAATTAAAATATTTTGTTAAAATAAAATTAATTACTGTAAACAAAATTATATTACTAAACATGAATCTTTTATTATTTCAAAAAAATAAAAAATAAAAATTAAAAATTAAAAACAAAAACTATTGAAGATAAACGGAAAAAAATCGTAAATGTTACAAATGAGCCTTAATTTTGATGGGAGTTTTATGAAAATATTCCTCAAATTATCCCTCTTTTTTTAATTTCGTCCTCAAACTATTTAATGTATATATTACATTTTTGAACTATCTAATTCTATTAAAATTAACTGATAGAGCTACTATTCGAACTAAATAAAATAGAATTGGATAACTCGAGGATGTAATAGATGCATTTGATAATTTGAGAAACAAATAAAAAAAAAGGGATAGTTTGAGGGATATTTTCATAAAAAAGCTTTAAAAATTATTTATTGTACCATGATATGTAAATAAATTAAATTTGAAAATTTTCTTTTAATTGAAATTAGCTTCAATAAATTAATATGATAAATTAGAATAATTAAAAAAATCAAATTATTTGAGTTTAGGAGATTTCAATTGATATTTAATATCTATTTATAATATAATTAAGTTAAACACATTTTCTAATTCTTTTTTTTTTTTGAGAAATACCGATAGTTAAGTCGTTTTAGATTAGATAACGATTGACATATATCCTGAAATTAAAATTAAATTTTAAGAGTTGAAGTTACATTTTAAACCTTTGAATTTTATTAAAATTCATCCAATAAATAAAAATAAAAATATTTTAATCTTGACCATTAAATGAACTTCTATAAAAATTCAAAAATGAAAAATATAATCGTAATTTATAAAATTATATTTCAATTTCAAGAATTCCCCAATCCATTTAAATCATACCATGCAATAGAAATTTGAATACACAGCTGGATTCTGGGTTTATGTAGATCTCCCCTTTTTTTAATATTTTATTTTATTTTCTCAGGGATTACTTGCATAAATAAGAATGACTAGATGAATGGACTGTCCATCAAACCGAGTAATATATATTATTATTTACTTTCCAAAATTAGCAAGCTAAGTGGTCATGAAAGTTGGCTTAACTAGCCCAACACAGGTCTGGCCCACAATTCCTGATTAGTTGAGCTTTTTCCACTTTGGGCTTGAATCTGTTGGGTCCACAACATGGGTACGATCTTTAAAGTTCTTCTATGAAACTCAACACGAATTGATGATTCTGGTTAAACGGCCATTTGATAAAATTGTTAATTTTTAATTTTTATATCTAGTTTTTATATTCATTTAATTTTTTAACTTTATGTTTGGTTTTTTATTTTTTATTTTTATTTTGATAGTAGAAAAATAAAGTAGAAATTTAAAAACGTAATTGGTAGGGCCCGTTTAGTAATATCTATGTTTTTTTTTATATTTAAAAGTTTTATTTTTTACTCTCAGTTGTCTTTCTTCCTCCGAAATATAAATTAAAAAACACATTTGGTACTTTAATTTCGTCGATAATAGTTATATATATTTTTAATGATAATTAATATTAATAAATTATATTAATAAAGAACATAATTTAATAATGCATATTATTTTATTATTAAAATTTAAATATAATTAATAAAATATTTTAACAGAATAACTCATTTTAATACGTAATTATTATTATTAAAAATTAATTTAATAAAATAAATCATTTTAGTAACAATTAATTTTAATTTTGATAAAATTTAAATTATTTTAATATTTAGTTATTATTTATGAAAAGTAACTTTAATTTAATAAAATGAATAACATTAACTATATTGTTAATTATAATTAATTTTAATAAAAATATTTTAATATGTAATTATTATTTATTAAAATAGTTTTAATTTAGTGAAATATGTAATTTTAATTATTGTAATAGATTATTTTTGTAAGTACTTTTAATTCAATAAAATATTAGAATAAAATAAATCATTTTAATATGATGTAAAAAAAATTGATAAATTACGATGTTTAAAGCCTAAAGTTAACAAAATATTTATGAAAGAATAAAAATAGAGTGAAAACATGATTTTCTTATTTATGTTTTGGGCATTAATTTTTAAACAAATTTTTTTTTATTTTTGCAACAAAAAGCAAAATAGGTTTGCCAAACACTTTTTTATTATCAATTTTCAAAAAGTTATAAACATAAACAGAAAAATAGTAAATGAAAATGTTACCAAACGGAGTTAAAATAATAGTTATTGCTCGATAACTAGAATATTAGGAGGGTGGTCGATGATAGTTAAAGGTAGGTGGCGGCAATGACGACATTCGTGGTAGCTGGAGGCGGCAGTGACCAGAATTTGGTGGCAACAAATATTGGAGATGTTGATTGGTGATATAGGTGATGGCCTACTAGCGATGGTTAGGGGTGAGTGGCTACTAATAGTAGAGGTGGCGGTGAAAGGCAATGGCAGCTAGTAGTGGTTAGAGGTTAGTGGTAATTGGCGATGAAGATGGTGATTGGTGATAGAGGTGGTGGTGGCTAGAAGTGTGACAACTTGGAGGTGGAGATGGTGACTGGCGAGAGAGGTGGTGGTCAGCTAGCAATAATTGGAGGTGGCAATGGAACTGGTGGCTCGAGGCAACAGTGGTTAGTAATGGCTGGAGGTGGATGGGGGTCGATGACGAAGATAATAACTGGTGATAAAGGTGGTAGCCAGGGGTAAACGCAGTGGCTGACCAACGACAATTGACGGCAGTGGTTGGGAGGCAGTCGGTGGTGGGTGATGGTTGTCATTAGTAGTGATGGTCATGGTGGTTATAAAGAAAAATAAAAACTGAAAATGAAAATTTGAGAAAATATAATTTTTATGTTTCCATAATTTTTAAAAATTTTGAAAATTGTTTTCAATCTTTTGGATACTGAAACAGAACCAAATTTGTCAAACAACATTTCATGTTTAGATTTCAAAAAAATAAAAAGTAAAAATTGAAAATTTGAAACTTTGTTAGATGAGACCTAAATAATTGTATCTGTCGTTCAAAATTTTCTTTTATCCTTTTAAGTTTTATTTTTTATAATAATTAAGGGCCTAGTCTAAGCTTCTAATTAGTTACAATGTCCCCCTTGGTAAGTATTTTACTCTTGGAAATTAGACGAACAATTAGGAATATAGGAGTAAATAGTCACAGAGATTGCAGTTAATTATAGTTCAAGTCTTTAATTATTAAAATAAGAAAGTTAAGTCCTAAAATTAAATTTCAGATATAACTTGAAGGGACAAATTAAAATTTATCCTTTTATGTATGTGAATTCATGATTTTTTGTTAGACTATTTAATTAGAATATAATATTTTAGATTTATACATCATTTGAAAATACTAATGCATAAATATATTCACTTGGGACTCAATTTTATTGCATATTTCTCATTTACTAGTGTTTTGTATTGATTACTATTTTAAGGATTAAGTATATACTTGTTATTATTAATTAGCAATTAAGATAGGTAAATTTTAGTAATTTAGCATCATTTTTTTGGTAAGTATAATTTAGTATCATTAGAACTTAGGAGTTCGTATACCTAATTTTTTTAAATATTCAACCCCATTATTAACAATTATATTCCAATCATATATAATAATATTTTAATTACATATAAGATTACACGAATTTAATAATTAATATATTTAGTATCCTACATATTTATTTTTATTATATAATAAGTTTATAAAAGGAATAGTCGCACCTTTCTAGTTCTCGAAATTTAATTTAGATAATTATATATTAATGGATAAGTAGTATTTAATAATTAATTTAATTTAGATAGTTATATATTAATTGATAAGTATTTAATAATAATTAATTAATAGAATAAAATACTTTGAAAGATATATGACACAACTATAATCCCTAATTAAGTGCCACGTAGTACATTAGGAATGAGATTAACCTTTAAAAGGAAATCTAGATAAAAATTTCACCAATAGAATAACCTCATTTCTATTTCTTTTATCTTTCTCACTTCTTCTTCTCCTTTTTTTTTTTTATTTTATAAACTAGTAGTTGATATTAATAAAATTTCTAACAATCTAGGAAAGTAAATTCAAATGGATTTAAAATAATTTAGGTAAAAGTGAATTATGGACAAATTAGAATGAACTAAAATAATTTTTTGATATATATAAACTATATATTACTTACCCATGAGCATACAAACTCTAAACAATAATTAATTTTAGACTGTTAAAGTTTTGATAACACAAAAATTGTAATAACTTCAATTTTTATTCTCCTTAAATAGTTTAAATTAAATTGGTGATTATATTTATTATGGTGAAAATTGAGGATTTAAAAATTTTTACAATAATAAAATTTATTGGAAGTGTATCCGAACTTAAAATTCACTCTATGTGAGAGTTCAATGTGAAATTGGTAGACTTTTTATTCAAATAATCCCTAATCCATTTACCCATTTGGTTCAAACCAAATCCATTAATTTATGGATCAACCCATTATCCAATTCACCTCATCATTCATCGAGTTGACTCATGAATAGTGACATTCAATCAATCTATTGTACCATTGTCTTCTTCCTTTATGATCCTCCAAATTCTTCCAACTTCACCCAAATGATTTGCTTAATAGTAGTGGACGGCACGAAAATTGGATCTTGACACCTCCTTAACCCTCTTGATCCATTTTTGAAGCTTCGAAACATGAGGGAGGAGGGCTTTATCTTCCTCCACTGACACTTTCTCTTTACTTCCATATATCACTTATGTAATGGTTCCTTAATTGATTAAAATAATTCAAAGACTCGCAGAATTGTGAGGTCAAGTGTGCTTTCTAAACTTCTGAGTCTTGGCTTGAGATTGGTGGTATGTTTGGGCAAAGAAGAAAAGAAAGAAACGCTTGAAACTTTCTAGTTTTGGTGGTTTTTGGAATTCAATTTCTTCTTCTTCTTCTTGGATCGAGTTATCAAATTCTTCACTGAGATATGTTGACAAACCTCTTAGAATGTGTTCCATGGTTTCAATTTAATTTAGAACGATCATGTGTAGGATTAATTTGAATTTGAAGCATGTTCTAGGTTTGTATGTGAAAGCTTGATTAAGATTGAAATTAGGGTTAATTAGTTTTATAATTATGAAATTAAATTAATACATATTCTTTTAATATTGAATTTTTAGCTAATAAATGTTTACATGCATTTATATTGGTGACATTTGAGGCAAGCATGTCCCGCCGATCGAGGGTTATGTTTCGCTAGCTTGGCCAAGTGTCTTGGTCATTTGGAGGCTGCCTCGGCACCTGTGTGGGGCTGTAGCAGTGCTATGGCTGCCCCAAGGCCTAAGTTTAGGTTTTTGGGAATTTTGCGCATTTTTAGTCCTATTCTTAATGTTTTAAATTTATGATTATTCTGCAAGTAATTAAACACATATTTATTTGACTCGAATTAATTTACTTTAATTCCTAAGACCTAAATTTGTATCTTATGCCCACTATTCGATAAAATACTTGGGTGAAAAACTTTAAATCTATTTCACCTAATGAACTTCCCTTGAACTTAAGTACATTTTAAGGGGATCTTAGGTACTTCCTTGACACCCTAATGCTTATGGTCATTGACCACGTCACAATAGTGCAGTTGAATTACCCCTAAGTATATAGGCGTGCAGGATAGTTTTACTTGGTAAGATCAGAATCGAATCCATGGGGAACTATGAGAGTGAACACTATGGTTTTTTAAGTTCTTCTACCTACTAATTTCTTTTTTAAAAATAGAAAAAGTAAATTGGTTTTGAGTTTTGAAAGTGGTGAATACTAACTACTAAACAAATAAATTAAATTATGAAAATTAAATTAAACTAGAGTTCAAGAAATCAAATTACTTCTACCCTAAGCAATGAAATATCAAGATTCTAAATTAAACTAAACTAACACAATGAAAGCAATCAAACTAAGTATTCAAGATAATAAAAGAGCTTAATCCAACCTACAAATTTGGGTGGATCTCTTGCCCTTAAAATGGATGTGAAAAGCTACACAGTTTAGGATTCACATTTAGAAAAATAGACCGAAAAGATATTTCCATGAAAATCCAAAAGTCCAAAGTATAGTTTTAAAATCATGTTTAGGATAGAAAAACCGGAAAGATAATATTGTTATTTCATCTTTCGTCTAGATTTTTTTCTTATATTTTTAAAGAAGTTTGAAAGGTCTAATCATATGTAGTTATCAGTGATGTTAAGGAAATATAATCTACATACGTTTTCGAAAGTTTTGAAAGTATTAGAAAGTAGATTTAGAAACACTAGATACGTTGCATGCTGGGTTTAAACACATCCATGCAAGAACATGATCCCACCCATCATTGATGGGTTGAATTAAGAAAAGAGAATTATGCTAGCATTGCAAAGAAAAAATCAAAGTAAATAAAAGAAAAGGAAAGAAAGACAAACTCCACTAATGAAAGGAAAATTCTGCACTTTGTATTGAAAGTAAGCAAAAATCCAAACTCCAATCCAAATTTTAATACGAAAGTACTCAAAAACACTCTCTAAACTATGAAAAACTGAAAGAAAACTAAACTAGAATATCTAAGACGGCTTCTCCAAAACTAAATACAAGTTGTGTATTTATAGAAAAACTGAAAAAACCCTTAAAACTTTGCTAGTTGTGCGTGGCATTTGGATGACGTCCGGATGATAGGCATAAGAGGGACTTTTTTCGTTAAAGTCTTGGGGATTCGAGCCTACTGCCTTTTGATATCTGGATGGCATTCGAATTGTGATGACCCAAAAATTTTAAATTTCATAATTTGGTGATTTCAGAAATATGTAGGATGAAATAAAAAGTAAATAGAATTTATTTGGGCTAACTTTGAGAAAATTGGATTGGATTTATACAAAAAGGCATTTGGGTTGGAGAAGTTTAGGACCAAAATGAATAAAACACCAAAACGGGCCTAAGGAGGAGGGTCTCGGGCGCACGGGAGCACCTCGCCAGGCACACGCAAAGGCAAGCGCATGCCCAATGAGGGCTGGGTGCCTAGCTAAATGGCTGAGGTCAGCTTCTGAGGGGGTCAGTTTGATTTTACCCATGCGCCATACTCCAATCTCTTCTTTATTAGTTTTTCTAGGCCTATGGACAAGAAAGAGGAGTAGAGGGGGTGGAGCTACTTCCTCTTGAAGCATCTATATTGGTATATATATTTATATATGTATATTGAATATGATGTTGGTTATTCAGAGAAAGAAAAAAAGAGAGAGATTGAGGGGGCCAATGAGCCACGATAAACAGATTAATGGTTTAAGCGTGCTGCGTGTACAAAGTTTTACGGGTTTACCAGTGAAGTTTCATTTTTCCTTAGTTCACTATTCTCTTTGGTTCTTGACTTGTGGTAGGGACTTTATACCTCTTAGTTGCATATATGATATGTAGATTTAGTTTAAGTGTTGTTTGCATGATTATTGGGAAGTTTGAGAGTCATTAATGGTTGGAAATATAAACGATAGATGATTATATGTACATGTATACATTGAGGAGAAGGAGGATGAACAAAAGCTTGAAATTAGGTTCATGTTTAGAGAAAACTTAACTTGATTGGTTTAGTAGATTTTATCATATTTTAAGTAACTGTGGATTAAATGTACAAAATTTTCAGGCATAGGAGAAAAAAAGCAATAATCCCGAGCACACTGCTTAGACTCTGGGCACTCGAGAACTTTTCTGCGGGGTACCAACCATCCCAAGCACACGGGAAATAATCTTGCGAGGCGCTCGCCATGTTGAGTACACGGGCTTGAGGCCCCGGGCACCCGTCACCCTTGCCCAAAACTAGTTTTTCCCACTTTTTGTGTTATACATTAGTTCTTATGCCAAAATTTTTAGGGTGTAAGGATTTCAACATACCTATATGAGATTTAGAAGTGTTTTTGGAAATAATACAGGAGAATTCTCTAAATTAAAAAGCTTGGTTTAAGGGATAGGAATATAAATGATACTTTATTTGTTTATAAATAAAAGATTTAGAACTTAATATGGAAGTCATGAAACAGTGATTGCTTTGATTGTAATAGCATAAAAATCTTGGTGATAAATGATGAATATATGAATAAAATGTGAATAAGAAAAGTGGAAAGAGATGAAATGATGAACTGAGAATTTATTGATAAATAGTGATTATTGATTTTTTTGGTATGTTGTTATAAATTGTTCTTCGATTGAATGAGATGGTGAAATGATAATGATAATGGTTACAAGATTGGGAAGAGCTAAAGTAAGGGTGTGATTGATGTTATGAGATAGGGACAGAGGGTACTAGAAAATAGGAAGGATACAGAGATTACCTTAGGGTTGAAATATCTAAAACTTATGTAGGGATTGGTGTTCATATTGGTAGGTTAGTAGCCTACAACATAACGTATATTTTGGCTAATTGCGGCCCTAAATGAAGACAGATTCAGGTTTATTGTTCTGTTGGGTGTTGGCCTATAAATACAACATTGGTTGTACCCACCTCATAACGTAAATATGAATGTGATTGTGATATGATGGTGATAAGATTAAGAAAGATAATAATTAGATTTATTGTTGAGAATTATGGTGATGATCTTGATATTTGGTTTTAAAGATATTTTATGATTTTGTAGAGGATATTGATTTGATATATGATCATTTCGTTTTATGTTATTTCTTTACATATTATATACGTTGGTATTATGTATCGTGGGTACAAGTGGTTGGTGCTCATGTCCATATAGATTGTGCTGTAGATTTTGAACCCAAGTCTTAGGTGGCATTGATTGGACTAGAGGTTGATGTACTATTATAGACATTTGTATTTTGATTTGCTTAAGTTTTATTATTTGGGTTTGTAATATTATTTTAATTTGGAGATTTGTTTGATTGGGTTCTAAAGGTTATAAGGCCTATATTTATTTATTTTCATGGGATGTGTTGGAGCATGATAACCTAGCTTGGTCGAGACATAGCTTGCCTTTGATCTATTATTGTTAGGTATTATGTATGTTGCTCCAAGGTGGTTATATTACTCGGATCAGGGTAGTAGAGATATGTGCATGATATGTATGATATTTCATTCACCCCTTTGGTCATGATATTCGAGGCGAGACATGAACATCAGGTATAGATTGCCTTTTCTGCTTCTTTTCTCCTATTTTAGTCCTCCTTTGTTCTTTGTAAAGATTTCTAGCAAAGTCCTAGCATTTTTTTATCAATATCTGCACAAAAACAAACTTTTATAAATATCTCAAAATCAAAGTAAAACACATGAAATAATAAAGAAATTACAGTTAATAACAATAGAAATCAAGTTTTAGGATTATAATTTTTAAGTGTAATTAGTCACATTCCAACATATCTAATTATAATATCTATGGCTCAGGTAAATTATTGAAAATATCATGAACCAAGTGTTTGATAAAATATTAGAATGAAACATTCACCCTAAGATTCTTCTCATTGGACTTCTAAATTACTTTGGTTTATTCTAATGATAATTTTTTTGCATTGTTTTGTCACCTTGGACATTATAAGAAACTTGTATTTATTTAACCTATGCTTTCATGAATCGGTTAATTTAATGAAATTAAAATTTTATAACATACTTTCCTTGTCCGAAAAGATGCCTATTTCAATAATTTGAACATTTCTTTAAATGTTAATTGCCTAAATAATATTAGAATATTTTATGTGAATTTTATGGACATTTTGAAACCCGATAACCTATGCTAATATAATGTGGTGAATTAATGTAAAATAAGGGTTGATTATAAATGATATTGTGATAAGAAATAATCCAAATTATTATTCAAGTTAATATAAAAGGGTTTGATTATAAATGATGTTGTCATTAGAAATAATCCAAATTATTATTGAAGTTAATATTACTATTCCACCAAATTAAATTCTAATTTAGAATGTATTAGTTTTGTAATCTCAAAAAAATTTAATTATTTAATTTTATAGATTTTGCTACTTATAATGGAATAAAATAAAATTTAGAAGATTTTTTCAGATTAAAAAGAAGCCCAAGAATTTAATTATTATTTTATATTTCATTAAATATTTAAAGAAAAAGAAAAAGAGGGACTAATGAGGCTTGACCTCGCAACCTTGTAGTTAATTATTGGGTCGTCCTCCTACTGAGCCACCAAAATCAACTTGGCTATATTTCCTTAGAAATATTTCTATACTTATCAAATTAAGCCAGCAAACATGTTGAAAGACTTGGGTTGATTAAACCCTAATCTTAACTAATTCTAGCAAATTGATACTTTATCTATGTACGTGAAGTACTTATCTTTATGAATGCAATATTTTTGATAGCATAAAATTTAAATTCATTTAAGAAATTTATTATTAAAATATGGACTGAGATAAATGAAAAACTTGGAATTTTAAATAAATGTGACAGAATAATCCAATATGTGATTTATCACCTGTGAACATTGTCAATTTGAGTAAAATGTCTTGTTTTTACACAAGATATCCTTGGAAATGTTTGAGTGTGATAATAAATTTAAAGCATATGGTACTAAGGTTACCATTGGAAATGGTGTGATGGGTGGGTAGAACTTGCCTTTTTTGGCGGATATAGAAACTTATCTATTTGTTTGAGAGATGCTCAATTCTAACCTAACCAGTTAGGTAGCTCGTCGCCACAGCTAGGTTTTTGATGGGTGATGTTGTTGGAATGCATTGGATGTTAAGCCCATAAAATCACCAGTTCCCAAAGAGGGGGTAGAGGATGATATGATATGATTAACCTAAGAGGATTTAGATATAATCCCTCTATCAAATCTTACTATAACTGCAACTTTACTCATTTATGTATGAACTTACGTGTTTAGAATTATTTGATTATATTTAACTCATTTTGATGATTTTTTTTATGTTAAAGTGTAAAGATACATGAAATCAGCATTCTATAAGGTTTAATCTTGAGACCTTAAAGATTTAAATTTGATATTCCTGTCACTGTGGCACTAATTTCATTATAGTATAAAACAGCAACATTAAACTATTTAATTTGTAAGTGAGATAATGGTTATAGTGACGGACTATTTCAGATTGTTGTGAGGATGACTTACGCTGTCTAATTATGATTTTTTGAATTATTTGTTATATGAATGATATACCACCTAACCGCGTTCATTGTATTAGGTCACGCAATAAAATGTAGTATTATGATTACTGCATATAGGCACCTAAGAGGTTATGATTATTGGATTTTAGTAGCTCATCCTATTGTGGAAAAAATTTTTCAGGATACTGAAGATGAACTAGTGAGAAATTAGTCTCTCTTGAATTCCCCTCAAATAGCAATTTAATTTTTTTTTTTCGCACAGCACAGGAAGACACTATTGATAATTGTGGTGTGCAATAATATTAATTGGATGGTTGTAATAGTTAATTTTTAGACTTAATTTTTATTTTGTATATAATATTAATCGTGTAGTTGGGACGAATAGACGAATTCTATAATCCTAATTTTTTTTATATTTTTATACTCTATAGTTGAAATCATATTAGTGACCTAGTCTAATGTCTTATAATTTATTTAGAATAAATTAGGGATTTTGAAAAGCCCTAATTTATTATCATAGGTTAACCTTAAAATTTGAGAAAATTTAGGATGTGATTGTAATGACCCGGATTTAATTTAATTTAATTACTCAGTAAATTTAGTTGTTATTTAAATTTAATAATTTGAAATTTTTTCTATTAATTTTAGTTGCATTTAAAAAAGGTTAATTTTTGGTTACCTTTCAAAAAAATTTTAAAATTTTAAGGAAAAAAATATATTTTTCTTAAATCTATGGGGTGATGGGTAATTAATTAAATTAGTAAGGGGGTTGTTTGTTATTTCAGCTACTATATATAATGCTAAAAAAAAAAATTAGATAACCCTAATATTATTTGGGTGATTGCTCGGCATCTTTCATTGTAAATTGCTCGCTTGTTCTTCTTCAATCGTTGAATCAGTAGAGGTAAGGGGCGGAACCTGATATTATATATATATATATATATATATATATTTGTGTGCAAACGTTTATTAATTGATTGATTGACTTGTTGATTGCTGTGAATGACTTAGGAAAAGTCTTGGTTTGAAATCTTTATGATTTAAAATATATATATATGACATATATATACTCTTAAAGCAATCAATTCTCCAGGATACAGATTATTAGTTGATTTGATTTGTTTTTTTTTCAAATAAATACTTGGACATTGATGTTACAGGAACAATAAATTATATATATATATATATATTAAATTAAAATAAAGTAACTTTTATGATTGACCTTGATAGAGTGTAATGATTACACTATTCTTTCATGGCAATAAATTTTACAGAACTAGTTCTGGGTGAATTAATTGATAACTAAAGATCTAATAGATTCTCAGATTGTAAAAAAAATATATATATATATATATATATAAATTTTAAGAAAAAGTATTGAAGTTTAGTGTCTTACGTGATGACAAACGGAAAACGAAAATCTTCTCCTTTTACTTTAATCGTGCTGATATTGATTTGATGTGTTTTGTTTGGATTGAGGGTTACTGAAAATATGGGGTAAACGTATCCAAGGATTGAAAGTCCCGAAACCCGTGCAGAGGTGGTTATCGAGTCTAGTAGGCTAGTGACCTATGAACGAGCAGGTGCCTAAGGGTGGCATATTATATTCCTAAGGCTTCAACCTAGGAAGTAGACACCGAAGGATGGTGTATATTGGTTGGGTCCTGTTTCTACGAAACAACCAAGCAGACATTAACGAATGGTGTATATTGGTCGGGTCCTGTTTTTATGGGACAATCAAGCAGTAGTACCCTAAAATCAATTATTTTCTTTTGATGTGTTAGGTGGTGTTATTACACGCTTAAATTGTAAGGAATGTGAACGAATAATTTAATTTAATTTTTTTATTATTTGAGATTGTTATTTGTGCGAATATGTTTCGCTTAGTAGCATGTCAGGGCATTATTGCATTTATATTATTGCTAAGGTTCCGAGCACATGTGGTATTAGTACTCATTCCCTTACAGCTTGTGATGCAGGTAATGAATTTGAGTCATGTGCTGGACCTACTCAACATGGAAATTAGGAATTTATTTATTTGTTTTTATTTAATTACATTAGAATTTTCTTTAGAGAATTGTTTTTAGTAGATTGTAATAAGTCTTTGTTTGTGAGGTGATTATTAATTTTTTTTATCTAGTTTTGGGAGAATGTTTGGGCTTAGTTTTTGGATCTTTATTGCCTAGTTGGTTTTGACTAAGGCATTTATTTAAATTTAAAGTATAAATTGTATTTTTTTTCTTTTCCTTGCTCGATAGTGTGTGAGTATGACTCTGATGTGGGACAGGAAAAGTTGTTAAACAGTGTAATATGTGTTGTTTATTCACGTATTCTGGTTACGAAATTTGGGGCGTGACAACTTGGTATCAAAGCCTAGGTTTAGAATACCTAGGGATAGTGGGCCTTTTATTTTTCAAAGTGCTATGTGTTTACATGACAGTTTATTTAATTGTGATATGTGAATTTGATATTTTGTTGGACTTAAATTGTTAAAAAGGCGTTAACCTCAATATATTTTTGTGAATTTTAGAGAATGCCACCACGTGTATCTCCAGGTGTTAGAGGTAGAGGTAGAGGCAACGTTAGAGGCAAGGGTCAAGGTCATGGTCATTGTAGGGGCCAAGGAATTCAGGCTGGATAGGGCCACGAAGCTCCAATGTAGGAGGTTCCTGTTGTTGTAGGAGTGTTACAGGAGCAGGGGTCTCATGCTGGGATTGGAGCAGAGGTTCCATTAGGGGTACCTCACATAGCCGAGGTGCAATTCGAAGCACCAAGTGTGCCACAGCTAGGAATGGTAGACCCACAGATGTGGATGCAACAAATGGCTATAATATTTGCTGGAGGAATGTAAACAAGTCAGCCTACAGCTCCATATAAGAAATTTAGGAGGATGAAAACCTCCTACTTACTCTGGTGCAGCAGACATTGAAGAGGTTGAGAAGTTTTTGCATGAGAATGAGAAGATATTCGAAGTGATGCAATTAAATGAAGATAAGACTATGGTCTTACTTACTACTTTTCAGTTGGAGGGTGCTGTAGCGGATTGGTGGAGTACTATAAAGGAGTCTCGTGGGGCATCTACGCTTACTTGGGATGCTTTTAAGGAGTGTTTCAAAGACTACTTTTTTCCACAGTTATTGAGAGATGCCAAGCTTGACGAGATTCTGAATTTGACTCAAGGGCCGATGTCTGTATTGGATTATGGACGTAAGTTTACATCATTGTCCAAATATGCTAAGGAGTTGGTGTCCACTGAATGCAAGGTACTAACAATGGTTTGAGGTATCAGGGGAGACTCTATGTGCTAAACTATGCTATAGATATGGTTTTAAAGGAGTTCCACCACTTTAAATTTGCGGTACATCCTAGAGGTACCAAGATGTATCACGACCTACGCCGTCAGTTCTTTTGGGCAGGCATGAAGAAGGATGTGGCAGTATTTGTGAGTAGATGTCTTACTTGTCAGCAAGTTAAGGTTGGCGGGTCTCTTGTAGCCTTTACCAGTGTTAGAATGGAAGTGAGAGAATGTTACGATGGATTTTGTTTTTAGCTTGCCGAGGTCTTCTAAGGGTCATGATACTAGTTAGGTGATAGTGGATAGGCTGACGAAGTTAGCTCACTTTTTGCCAATTCAATTGAATGACTTTATGGATGCCTTAGCTAGGCTATAAGTCAAGGAAATTGTAAGACTTCACGGAGCTCTTGTATCCATTGTCTCAGACAGAGATCTGCGTTTTGCTTCTCAACTTTGGCAGAGTCTCTAAGTGGCCATGGGAATAGAGTTATTGTTTAGTACTGCTTTTCATCCTCAGACCGATAGGCAGTTAGAATGTACAATTCAGATTTTGGAAGGTATGCTCAGGGCGTGTGTGCTTGATTTTCGTGTTAGTTGGGAGAACCACCTTCATTTGATTGAATTTTCGTCTAACAATAGTTACCTGTCGAGTATCAAGATGGCTCCTTTTGAAGCTTTGTATGGTAGGCCATGTAGATGTCTTATCTATTGGGCTGAGGTTGGAGAAACTGCAATTGTTGGGCCTGAGTTTGTGTAGGAGACGACTGAGAAGGTCAATGTGATTCAACAGAGACTCGAAACAGCATAGAGTCGCCAAAAGAGTTATGTTAATAAGAGGCAAAGGCCTTTGGAGTTTGAATTAGGAGATCAAGTGTTCCTAAAAGTTTCACCACGGAAGGGTCAATTTCAGTTCGGGCGCAAGGGGAAGTTGTCCCCAAGATATATCGGGCCATTTGAAGTTTTGGCTAGGGTTGGAGAGGTGGCATACCGTCTTGCCTTGCCACCGCAGCTTTCAGGTGTGCATAAGGTGTTTCATGTCTCCATACTTAGGAAATATAACCCAGACCCTTCGCATGTGTTAGACTGGACCGAGCTTAAGGTTGACTCAGATGTGACTTATGAGGTGAAACCAATTGAAATTTTAGATTCTTAGGAACAAATGCTTCGAGGAAAGACTATTCCTTTAGTTAGGGTGTTGTAGAAGCATCATGGTGTTGAGGAGTTGACTTGGGAACGAGAGGCAGATATGCGGAGTAGGTATCCCGAGTTGTTTCCTTGATTTTTTCCCTATTTACCTTCTAAATTTTGAGGACGAAATTTTTGTAAGGGGGTAGGATGTAATGACCTGGATTTAATTTAATTTAATTACTTAGTAAATTTAGTTGTTATTTAAATTTAATTATTTGAAATTTTTGCTATTAATTTTAGTTGCATTTAAAAAAGGTTAATTTTTTGTTACCTTTGAAGAGATTTTAAAATTTTAAGGAAAAAATATATATTTTTCTTAAATCTATGGGGTGATGGGTAATTAATTAAATTAGTAAGGGGGTTTTTTGTTATTTCAGCTACTATATATATAATGCTGAAAAAATAATATATTAGAAAACCCTAATATTATTTGGGCGACTGCTCGGCGTCTTTCATTGCAAATTGCTGGCCTGTTCTTCTTCAGCTGTTGAATCAGTAGAGGTAAAGGGCAGAACTTGATATTATCTATATATATATATTTGTGTGCAAATGTTTATTAATTGATTGATTGACTTGTTGGTTGCCATGAATGACTTAGGAAAAGTCTTGGTTTGAAATCTTTATGATTTAAAATATATATATGTTATATATATACTTTTAAAGCAATCAATTCTCCAAGATACAGATTATTAGTTGATTTGATTTGTTTTTTTTTTTTTAACAAATACTTGGACATTGATGTTATAGGAACAATAAATTCGATTGTTCCACATTAAATTAATATTATATATATATATATTAAATTAAAATAAAGTAACCTTTATGATTGACCTTGATAGAGTGTAATGATTATACTATTCTTTCATGGCAATAAATGTTTACAAAACTAGTTCTAGGTGAATTAATTGAAAACTAATGATCTAATAGATTCTTGGATTGTAAAAGATATAAATATATAAATTTTAAGAAAAAGTATTGAAATTTAGTGTCTTACGTGATGACAAAAGAAAAACGAAAATCTTCTCTTTTTACTTTAATCGTGCTGATATTGATTTGATGTGTTTTGTTTGGATTGAGGGACACTGAAAATACCGAGTAAACGTACCCAACGGTTGAAAGTTCCGAAACCCACGCAGAGGTGGTTATCGAGTCCAGTAGGTTAGTAACCTACGAACGAGTAGGTGCCTAAGGGTGACATATTATATTCCTAAGGCTTCAGCCTAGGAAGTAGACACCGAAGGATGGCGTATATTGGTTGGGTCTTGTTTCTACGGGACAACCAAACAAACACCAATGAATGGTGTATATTGGTTGGGTATGGTGTATATTGGTTAGGTCCTATTTTTACGGGACAACCAAGCAGCAGTAGCCTAAAATCAATTATTTTCTTTTGATGTGTTGGGTGGTGTTATTACACGCTTAAATTGTAAGGAATGTGAACTAATAATTTAATTTAATTTTTTTATTATTTGAGATTGTTATTTGTGCGAATATGTTTCACTTAGTAGCACGCTAGGGCATTATTGCATTTATATTATTACTAAGGTTCCGAGCACATGTGGTGGTATTAGTGCTCATCCCCTTACAGCTTGTGATGCAGGTAATGAATTTGAGTCATGCGCTGGACCTAATCAACATGGAAATTAGGAATTTATTTATTTATTTTTATTTAATTACATTAGAATTTTCTTTAGAGAATTGTTTTTTGTGGATTGTAATAAGTCTCTGTTTGTGAGGTGATTATTAATTATTTTATCTAGTTTTGGGAGAATGTTTGGGCTTAGTTTTTGGATCTTTGTTGCCTAGTTGGTTTTGACTAAGGCATTTATTTAAATTTAAAGTATAAATTTTATTTTTTTTCATTGCTCCATAGTGTGTGTGTATAGCTCTGATGTGGGATAGGAAAAGTTGTTAAACGGTGTAATATGTGTTATTTGTTCACGTACTCTGGTTGCAAAATTTGGTGCGTGACAGTGATAGCTTGGTATTAGAGCCTTCATTATATTTATTAAAATTTTAAGTCACCCAGTGTACACACAAATTTCATATTTGGAAAATAAATATAGAAAGTTGTAAGAACAAATTGATTTTTATTGATTTGTGAAAATATGGATTACAATCTCTGAAACTTCTAATCAAACAAATGATCCTCTGATTCTTCTTTTCAAAATGTTAACGTGGGGCCTCGATACTTGATCTTGAATCAACACTTTAGTGTTCTTAATTCTTGAGAACCTTTGGGGCTTTGATAGCTTAAGTCAACAGAGTCTCTTTGTAAACGAAAAGAATATTTCTTTATCTTTAACAATGACCTTATTTATAGATGTGTAGGAAAGAGTTACAAATGAATTTAACTTCTCTAAAATAATTATCTCATTATTTTATTTATTAAAAAGAGTAAAATTAAGGGGTTATCTAATCAAGCATCATGAAGCTAAGCAGCTGATTATAAGCTCATCTCTTAGTTTAATTGGCCTTTTTTGGAAACTAAAGTTAGTGGCCATAATATTGAAAATGTCTGTAAAGCTATTAATCCTACCTTTTGTCATTTTAGCAACAATACACACGACTTGGCTACTAGAATCTTGCTTTTGTGGGATCCATCCTCAATTAATTTACATATCCTTTCTAGCACTAATCAATCTGTGTTTTGCCATATTACTCACCAATTATTATCTTTAGATTTCTTTGCCACTTTCATTTATACTTCCAGTGACAGGCAAGCTAGAATATCTCTATGGAAAGAGCTGCAAGCTAATTGTACTATGATAATTAACTTCTCTCCTTGGATTATTTTAGGAGATTTCAATGTGGTAAAAGATAAAAGGAAACGAAAGGGAGACAAATGAATTGATAAATCAGCAGTTCTTGAATTCAACGAATGTTTAGATGCCATTGAGGTGATAGATCTTTGATATTCGGGTTCCTTATACATATGGAGCAACAAGCAAGAGGATGGATATAAAATCTTCAACAAGCTTGACAGAGTATTGGTGAATGAAAAGTGGCTCTACTTATTCCCTAATTCAGAAGCTTTTTTTCCCTATAACAGGCATCTTAGACCATAGTCCTGCCATAACTAACATTCGTCCTAGCTTTAGAGTAGGAAGAAAGCCTTTCAAATTCTTCAACTTTGGACAAAGCACAAGGAATTTGCAAGAATTGTGGAGGAGACATAGTCCAAGCCCACTTTAGGCACCCTTATGTTCAAACTCCTTTCGAAGCTCAAGTCCCTCAAGCTAGCTCGTAAAGCATTCAATGATGAGCATTATGGTGGCCTTTCTAACAAGGTAGTAGCAACTAAAGAACTTCTTGATGCAATTCAACTTGAGGTCCAAAATGATCCTAGTCCGATCCTCCTTAACAAAGAGAAAAAGGCACTTGATGATTATATGCAACTTGCACTAGCTGAAGAAGCTTTTTACAAGCAAAAGGCAAGAGATAATTCAATCAAGGTTAGAGATCAAAACAATTACTATTTTCATAGGAAAGTCAAAGCCCATTGTTCAAGGAATAAAATTCTCTCAGTGTTGGATAATCAAGGAGAAAGACATGAAGATTATGAGGAAGTAATGACCATTTTTTATTGAGCACTACAAGAAACTATTGGGAACTCCTTTCAATTTTCCTCAGGACGTAAAACAATATGTCCCAGAAGTTATGTAACCTAGCCTACCCTTGGATCTGATTACTCCAATAGATAATGTGATCATTGATGATGAAATTAAGAGTTCTCTTTTTTCTTTAGCAGATCACAAAGCCTTGGGCCCAAGGAAACTTAGAGCATTGTAGGGGATGATTTTATTGAGGCCATCAAATCTTTCTTTAGCTCTGGGAAGTCATTGAAGGTGGTGAATCCCACTATAATTGCATTGGTGCCCAAAGTTCCTAATCCCAGCATGGTCACGAACTATAGACCTATCCTATCTTTGGCTGTTCTACCATCTATAAGTCTATTTCCAAGATTATTGCCAATAGACTTTGTTGGCTCAAGGTTTATAAAGTTAGTTTTATAATTGATTTTGATGATAACAAACATTGAATTAAATTTTCACAATTAATTTTCAAATAGACATTGTATGAAATGTTACAATTCATTTGATAGATTCAAGATAATAGAGTTGGAAGAGATTGATATTATTTTTTAGATATTTTCACATAATTTGGATGAAGGAATAAAGAAATTTCAAAGTTGGGAGTAATAGAAATCAAAGCAAGATAAAGATTTGAACTAGAGGTTAACTCGGATAAACAGAGAAATCAGACACATGTTAGTATATAGATGATATCTTAAGATACAATGGTTCGATGTTCATGAAATTTTGATATAGTTAACTAGACTTCCATATCTACAACTTTAATGAGGAAAATTTTTGTGGATCTGAAGTTAAGATATCAAAAAATGAGTTAGAATATTAGTCATTGCAGAAAAGATTTTAATTCTGGATTCTGGAGCTAGTCTTAGTGTTTGAGACATAACTCATACTATACAGCTTTAAAAATTCTGATATTTGGTGTGTGAAAAGAAGACTCAAAAAGATACAACTTTTGTAGTTTAAGTTTCTTCTAATTCTAAAAGCATCATGGTGAAACAGAAGCTTAAACTGGAAACACAAATTCAGAATGTCAGAAAAAGCTATCAGAAGGTAGTCTCAGTTCAGAAGCCATATCTGACTATTTAACCGTTGGATGAAGCCCAAAATTTGACATGTGATAGCTGACTTATATATCTATAAAGTATTTATTCTGAGGCAATGTCATATTTCAACGTTATGATGGTAAAAAAATGGTCACAAATGTATCTCAGAAAATCTAAATCTGAAAGACAGCATTGGATGCAAGGAAATTCAATTTCTTTCAAGGGAAAATGTGTCTTTTCACTTGGTAACGGCCATTTGGAGATTTTCATCTTTAAATAGAGCCTCAAACGCAGATTCAAGAGGATAAAGAAGGCAAGAAAGAAGTGCTTACAAAGAGATACAAGAAATTCCATAACTTTGCAAACACAGAGTGATTTCTTCCCACACTTGTGCTTCATCTTTCATATTCAACTTGTGAGAGTTTCTTTTTGATTTGATTGAGTTTTAAACTCATCATTGTTGTTGTAAGAAAGGGAAATCTAAAGCCTTTTAATTTGTGAGAGTTGGGTGAGCTCTTATTGGTTTTGGTTCAAGTGTTAGAACTAAAACAAGAGACTTTCTTTGAGAGAGACTTGTGTGAGTGATTTGGGGATAAAATCACCTGGAAAAGGTTTCTAGCACCTTTGAAAGCTAGTGTGTAATAAGCTCTTCAAAGAATAATGGAGAAATCTCAAGGACGGCATTGGGGAGTGGACGTAGGCAACATTGAAGCTGAATCACTATAAATTGATTGTGTTTGCTTCTCTTCCCTTCTTTTTATATTTATTGCAAACACTAGCACTCATTCTTCATTCACAAATATTGAATAATTTTTTTTGGTGCATTTCGTATTTAACTATCCTTTTCATCTTGAGATATTTGTTTTAGGGTTGAAATTTTTATTTGCAACATTTTTAAGCAAACCTATTCACCCCCCTCCAGTGTTGCTATTCGGGACAACAAACTTAAAAAAATCATGCCTTACATAATCAGCCCTTCACAAGTTGCCTTTGTTAAAGAAATATCTATCTCAGACCAAATCCTCCTCATGCAAGAATTGGTAAGGAACTATCATAGACACAACTTATCCCCTAGAAGTGCCATGAAGATAGACTTGATGAAAGCATTTGATTCAGTTTCATCGAACCTCTTGCTTGATATACTACATGCTCTTAATCTACTAGCAAAGTTTAGAGACTAGATTGAAGCTTGCATCACTTCTTCCCAATTCTCCATCTCTCTAAATAGAGCTCTTGAAGGTTATTTTCCAGGTGCTAGAGGACTTTGACAAGGGGATCCACTATCACCTTATCTATTTCTTATTACTATGGAGTTCTTCTCAAGACTCTTTAATAAACTAGTTAAAGAAGGTGAATTTACTTTCCATCCTAAATGCATTGAGCCATCTATAAATCATATTTGCTTTGTAGATGATTTGTTCATTCTATGTGCCCTAAATGAACCCACCTTCCAGCTTATACACAAGGCACTTTATGAATTCCATAAATACTCAGGCCTCTAGCAAAATGGGCAAAAAAGCAAAGTCTAAATCTCAGGAATCAGTTAATAAGATAAGCAGCACTTATGCTCATTGCTTGGATTGCAATTGGGAGAACTTCTAGTCAAATACTTGGTAGCACTACTAATCTTTTCAAAGCTCAACTTTGAAGATTGCAAAGAGCTAAGATTAGCCAAAAAAGTCAAGAGTTGGATCTCTAAGTGCCTTTCTTATGCTGGTAGATTGGTCCTTGTCAAATCCATACTATTCAGCATCCAAATCTATTAGAGCATTCATTTCATCCTACCCAAGAGGGTAAGTAATTCTATTGAAGAGATCTTAAGGAGGTTCTTGTGGTCAGGAGTTGAGCTAAAAAAATGGGGTAGCAAAGTTGCATGGAATGAAAGTTTGTCAACCAAAGAATAAGGGAAGCCTTGGCATTCAGAAACTTCATGAATAGAAAATGGCCACCATGATGGGGCACTTATGGGCACTTTGCTCCAAAAGCCTACCCCTTTGGATTAAGTGGTGCCATGCCAATCTTCTTAAAGACAATTACTTTTGGGAAATAAAACCTCCCTCAGACTGCTCTTGGAGGAAGCTGCTTAATCTCCGGGAGGAAGCTGCTTAATCTCCGGGAGGAAGCAAAAGGAATCTCCAAGTATATTTTGGGTAATGGTGAAGCCATCTCTCTTTGGTACTCTAATTGGCACCCCATTGGCTCTCTAATTCCTAAATATGGTTCCAGAATTGCTTATGATACTGGCTTGACTAAGGATGCTAAAGTCTTGAGGGTTATTAGCAATGGAAAATGGAGATGGCCTTATTCAAAAACAAGGGAGCTTAGGGAAATTATTCTTGAAATGCCTCCAAACTATGAACCAAATCCCCAACTACCAGATAAGTTCATTTGGACAGCATCTAAGAATGAAGCCTATAATAACACAGCCATTTGGGATTGACCGACCCTAAAATATGTGTGGGTTCCACCTCTCAAGTGTAAAAGGGTAGTCGTAGTTTTAACTTAGTGAGTTCGAGGTCGAATTCACATGGAGCCTATGTTATTCAGTTTCTAGGTTATAAAGGAAATTCAAAATTTAATTGCAAACAAGCTCTAAAATTCAGTTTAAACTAAATCCTAGGGTTTTGCGAAATTAAAATTCAAATTAAAACAATTAAACTAACACTACTTAAGGGATTCAGCAATTTAAAGTTCTGTTTTAAGTTCTAAATGAATTAAATGTCAATTCAAGAAATTTGATGAACTTTTAATATTCAACAATTGAACTAATCTAAATTTCAAAGCAAATTAAATATTATGGAAATCTAAATTGAATGAAAAATTCAAAATTAAAGAGGTTCTTGATTCAACTTTCAAGTCCAGGTAGTTCACTACTTCACTATAGGATATTTAGGTTCAAATCTGAATTAGGGTTTTGTTCGAAAAGTATTGAGAACATTTAAAATCCAAAAGTTAGTGCCAGTGATTTCAAACGAATATGGTTAAAAACTTTTGTTTTCGAAAGTCTTTTCAAACAAACAAAATCAGAATTAAACTTGAATCCTACTTTTAATTTGTTCAAAAGTATTAATCAATGATAATAAAAAACCAATAGCAGTGATTTCAGCGAATATGGTTAGAGGTTTTCATTTTTGAATGTTTTTGAAACAAGTTAAAAGAGGTTTGAAAATAGTAGATCCTTATGCATAGGGCTTCGCAACTTATGCGAAGGGTCTACACATATCCCATAGTGTTTCATGAACTACCCTTCCTTGATTCGTTGAATCAAGAACTAGGGTTTTTACGCTAGCATCATTTTAAATGAATCAAAAATAATAAACATGAGCGTAATCAATCGATCTATTAATTAAAACAAACAAAACATATTATTAAGGAACGAAATGAAATCAAACTTACACGAAAAATTGTTCTGAAAGAAAGTAATTAACTACCACTGCGACAATGAATAATCCTACTCCAAAAATCTCCAAAAACAATGCAAGGTATTGAAAGAACTCTCAAAAACTATTCTAAAATTCTGAAAGTATCTGAAGAATATGAAAAAGAGAAGTCCTTCTAGTTCGGCCGTGTACAGCGGTTTATATAAGGGTTACACAGAAACCCTAAAAAGTGAAAATTAAACTCTCGCAGGTTTGGCTACTATGGTTCAGACCGTCTGGTAGGGAGTTCGGACCACAGAATGGTGGTTACTCCATTTTCTGCTTCTTCTTGAAGTCGTCTCTTTCTTCTGACAGCTTTCTGTTTTCAACTTCCAACGTGATTTTGACTCAAAAACGATTGATTCAGGCTTGGCTAAAACATGAAAGTTGTAACCCTTTGAGTCTTCTTTTCAACCCAAAAAGAATCAGGTCAATCTGAGTTGTGAGTGAAAAGATATGATCAAAATACTGACAAGGTGTCAAGCTAAAACTTCAGCTGCACACCACTTCAACTATCTTGAACTTTGGACCATTTTTTCCTCTTCAGTAGCCACTTTCATCGCTGCTAATCTCAATTATTTCATCATTTTCCCTGCAATTAAGAAGATAGAAGCTATAAGCAATAAAATAATGATAAAACTCTAAAGTTAATACTTAAATGTATTAATGAATGTAAAAATGTGGAGTTTATAATTACACTTTTCAAGTGTAATCAGGGATGCTATAAGGGAATGTGCTCAAAAGGTAAAATAGCATAGCCTTCTTTGGTTCCCTAATCACTTTCCTAGATATAGTTTCATCTTATGACTTGCAATTAAAAAGAGGCCTAACACCAAGGACAAATTGCTAGCATGGGGGATGAATGTTGATCCCACTTATGTTTTATGTAGGAATGCCTTGGAAAACATGGAGCATTTATTCTTTTTATGCCCCTTCTTAGCCAAGTTAAGCGAGGTTATATTGCAAAAGTGCTTCATCACAAAGGCTAAACAACCTTGGAAGGAAAAAGTTATATTGGCTTTAGGAAAATTCAATGGGAAAAGTCTTGGTAGCACTATTTGCAAACTAGCTTGTGTAGCTAGGGTCTATCACCTTTGGAATGAACGAAATGCAAGAATATTTAAGGGGTTGTCTTCCTCAATTGCTTCCATTCTCAAGAACATCATGCATGAGATTTGAATTAAGATTACTCAGATGCATGCCATTGCAAATTCTAATGTAGTTACTAGATTTTGTGATAGTTGGGGGATCCCATTTTGTAACTAATACTAAGATTGAACTAGTTGGGAGATCTTCTTTTGTAACTAATTTCTTGGGTATACGGGAGAATGCCCTTAAGATGATGTAATACTCTCCCATTAATCTAAATTACACTTAATTACCAAAAAAAGAAAAAAAAAATCTTAGGGAGTTAAGATATAATATTATACTTCTTTAATAATTATCCCTTATTTGTTTATTTTCTAAGAGATAAAAATTAAGATGTATTAATTATCTTTGGTGGTAGGCCCTACTAACAAGTGGCTTAATTTAATTGGTCAAGTCTTGTCACCTTCAGACTGCATCACTTTTATATGTGGCAGCATGCCATTTGTCCACTTGTGTAATTTTCTTCAAATTAATTCTTACAAGATATATGAAAAGATTTAATTTGTTAATTTAATTGAACTTTTATTTGACATGTGGCAAGGGGCAAGAGTTAAATATAATATTGCAGTAGACAAAAGTTAAATATAAGGAAATCAATAAAATAAATAAATAAAAAGTTTTGAATCATTAACACTTCGTTTGAAAACATTCATTTTTAAGGATTAATTTGATTTTAAAAATAATTAATTTCATTTGATTTAATTTGGTTAATTAAATTTTGTGTTTGGAACACATTTTGAATTTAAGAATTGAGTTGATTTGATTTAAAAGAAATACCAAATATGACCATGTTAATAAGAAATGGAAAATATGGTATATATGATATATGAGGATAAATTTGTCTACTTACTTAGATGGTTCAAAAAATAATGAATTCTTATCAAATTTCATTATTTTGGATTGGATTTCAATTGACTTAGAAATTTTAAAATTTAAGTTATGAAATGAAATCAAATCCAACTTATAAAATTTCATTTTAGATCCAAACAAAAAAAAATTAATGAGAATTTTTATCGAATAAAATGAAATTTTATCAAATCTACTATTTCAAACGGAGTGTAAAGGAGTTATATTTGAAACACACAAAATATTTTCAACCATGGTTTTAAAAAATGCTGTTATGTAACAGTAACACCAGTTATGTAACGGAATCGGTCTCTGCCGAACCCGTTAAGGCCACATTACAATGAGTGGAGTGGCCATTACACCGTAATGTGCCATTACGGCACCATAACACCCGTTACAAAGGTATTATACTCCCGTTATAGCTCAGTTAGGCAAAGAAATTGACAAGAAAAGAAAAATCGATAAAGAACTGAAAAATAAATGTATCAATAAATAGAGATTTAAATAAAATTAACAAAACTCCCATTTCAAGTCTGAAAATAACAAAGTACCTACTTTGGGTCTTCTGAAAAATAAAAAATAGTAAAGAAAGAGAAGTAATTGAATCATTGAAGATTTCATGTTCCAGATTGAGATTTAACAAACAACATCACTGATTTGACTTCTTTTGACTCCAATTTCAACTTTTGTTTTCTTTCGATTAGGCTCTAGTTTCAGCTTTTAGGTAACGGATTAGATCTCAATCTCTTTTTCTTCTTCAAAACTTTCTCCTATCCTTTTCTAATTGGTAGATTATTGTTATAAAAACCATTATAAACAAATTTTGAAGATAAATTGAAGTAGCAGTGAGGAAGGGAACATTGAACAAACAGTGAAAGAACGAAGCTTTGTACTTTGGAAGACGCAGAAAGAATAAACTGAAGGAAGCATTGATTGGTTTGGCATGGTGGGTGTGCATTGATTGATTTGGCATGGTGGGTGTGCAACACGTGGGGTTCTTTTGGAGTTGTGAGAAACATATTAGGTAAGTATATTAAGTAAATAATATATAAATATAGTTATTATAATATATAATGTTAACACATAAATATAATATATTATATTTTATATATTAAGATGTTTTTCGATTTGTTTAAAAAATTAAAAAAATTAAAAACTATTGTAATAGTGACACTTGCCAAAATTTAATTAAAAATTTTAAAATAATTGATAAAAATTAAATTTTTTTACTATTTTGAAGGATTCAACATTCCTTAAATTATATTACTTATGTTAACAATTATTAAATAAATGTTACTATCATTCCATAATATATAAACAAAAATATTAGTGGTACTAAAAATTATATCAAATTATATTATAATAGATTTAGCATTATACAATTAAAAATATCATATTCATATTTTATATAATTTACATTAACAATATTAAATAATATTAATAAGCATTTTTTATTTTGGTAGTGGGTGGATGGGTTCATTTGGGGACAGTTCATTAGCACTATGCTGGTATTGGGTAATTAATAAATAATATATAAATATAATTATGACATAGAATATTAATATATTAGTGTAATATATTTTATTTTATCATAAATATATTAAGATAGTGTTTGGCTTGTTAAAATAAATTAAAAATTCACATAAAAGTGACACTTAGCAAAATTTGATTGGAAAAAATTAGAAAATTTGAAACAAATTAGAGATTTTTAGTGTTTTTAAGTAGTCCAAACACTCCTAAAATTATATTTCAATATAATTGAACATTATAATAAATTTTACTTATTAAGATGTTATATAATTTATGTTACATAATTTATATTACTTATGCTAAAAATTATTAATTAAGCATCACTATTATACCATAACATATGAACAAAAATATTAATTGTAGTAAAACTCGTATTAAATTAAATTATAATAAATTTATCTTAATAAAATTAATAATATTATTTTATTAATACAATATATAATTTATATTAACAATATTAAATAATATTAGTTAAGCATTTGAAATTAAAAATTATTAATTAAGTGTAACTGTTATATTATAACATAATAATAAAAATGTTAAATTAGAGTTATAATAAATTTTTATACCATAACATATTAACAATAATATTAGCTATACTAAAATTTGTATTAAATTACATGCCATAAAAAAAGTTATATTAAATTAGAGGTACAATAAATTTAATTTAATATAATTTATAATATTATATTACTTAATTTATTTTAGTTATATTAAACATTATTAACATATTAACAAAAATATTAATTAAATACTATTATATTAATATATTATATAATTTATATTTATCATGTTAAACATTATTAATTAAGCATTTTCTATTAAAAATTATTAACTAAGCATAATTGTTATACCATAATGTATTAACAAAAATATTAGCTACACTTAAAATTATACTAAATTAAATTTATTGCAACTAATTAAATTTAATTTAAGATTTTAGCAATAAAAAAGATATAACACCAAACATTTATATTTTATATTTTGATGATGGATAACAATGTTATGTCAATCAAATATTAGAGGTGATTGTAATGGTACTGCTCCTAATGGCGGTGGTGATGACACTTGTAGAATTAATTCTACTGATGATATTGGTTGGAGATTTGTAACACCCATTGGCATTAGATATGACACAAAATGCAAATTTTGTAGAAAAATTATTAAAGGGGGAATAGCATGTGTGAAAGAACATTTGGCAGTAAAAAAAGGAAATGTGGCACTATGTGGGAGTGTATCTAAAGAAGTAAGAGAGGAGATGATGAAACATCTGAAAGATATCGCACAAAAAAAGAATGATAAGCAAGAAAAAAAAAGGAGCTAGAAACAATTGAGGGATGAAAGTCGTGGTGTTAATTTGAGAGATGATGAGGATTTTGATGCTAATTCTAACTTAGAAGTAGTAGATGTAAAATATAAAAGTAGACAAGAATAGGAGAATTGGATAGAAAGAATGAGAGGCATGGGGAGTAGCGGTACTGGGGTCGAAGATGTGGATTGACTCGGGGAAGAAGTATACATGATGTTAGTGGCAAGCAGAAAAACTGGATTGATCATGAGTCATCTGAAGCCAAGTTGAGTGAAATGGATATTTTACTCCAGGAAAGTAAAAGTTCAAAACAACCTAAGCTGAATTTTAAGGGGTTAAAAAAAGCAAGAGAAGAGTTGGTAGAGCCATATCAAAATTTATGTTATTTAATAACATTCCTTTTCGGGCTATTGAATTATAATATACCTTGCCTATGTTTGATATAGCAGTAGAGTTAAGGAAAGGGGTGAATTTTCCTATTGCATATGAGATTTTAGAGGTATACCTACCTATGGAGTACGAGGAGATCAAACAATGGATACACTCATTTGAAGGGATTTGGAAGGAGAGAAAAGTTACAATCATGTATGATGGGTGGACTGGACCAACCGATGATCACATAATTGATTTTGTGGTATATTGTAATAAAGAAACAATGTTTCACAAGTCTATTGATGCATCACATGTGAGTAGTGGGATGGCAGAGTACTACTTTGGGTTGTTAGGTTCTATGGTAGAGGAAATTGGTGAGTCTAATATGGTCCAGGTTGTGATTGATATGTTGAAAATTTTCATCTATTACATTAATTAATTTTTATTTTACCAAGAACGGGTTAGAACTAAGTTAAAGATGTGGATGTACATGATAATGCCCATTTTGTTGTGATTTGTATTGTTAAGTCTATATGCACCTAATAGGGATAATGAGGTTAGACGGCTGATGTGGGCCAATTATTAAACCCATTGTAGGTCTTTTATAGGAGGGCCCAATGAGGTTAAGGTTTACCTTATATATATATATATGGTTAGGTCTCATCTTTTTACAATATACAGACAGTTTTTTTCATTAATAACCATCATATTGATTGTGATAGAGAGGAAGATCAAGCTCTAGTAATCCAACCATAGTTTTCTAGTTTTAGAATTGACGTAATTACAAACGAAGTAAGATCATGAAGTAAATAGGTATGTGTCTTCTGCATTAATTTATTTCGATATTCTTATATTCACATACACATAATATTTATTTTGCTTACATGTGGTATTAAAGCCTAATGTATGTGGATTAGGAATTCAATTTGTAACTTTTTTTTTTTTAAATTGTCTGCGCATATAAAAAAGTCGTATAGATTTATCTAAAAGCTTAATTTCCGTTTGGTCCGATTTCGTTACCTTTTGGTCTTATTTCGCTTCAGATCTAATTTTCTATTTCAAATATTATTTTTATTGAATTTAATTTCTAAAATTTCTGAAATTTTTAGATTTGATCTAAAATATTTTTTGAAATTATTTTTAGTAATTTTTTTTGACAAAAATTACATAGAATAATTAATTCTATCTAATTTTTTCAGATATTCGTCACGGGTGTGACGGCTACTTCAAATTTATTTTTTCCCTTATTTGTGGGTTAAGTTGAAGCAATATTTGTTATTAGCTGTGAAAGGAAACTTAATGGTGTGAACCAAACCAGTCTTATATAAACTGGTATACATGTGCGTGGGTTTATATATATATATATATATATTTTTTTTGCTAGTTCGTTTTGTTTTGCAAATTGGAAACAATTTGTTGTCTAAGCCAAACAACACTTTGGATTGTGTAATTAGTTGATCAACACGTTCCTAAATCCATATACTTTCAGGATTTTGTTTCCTAAGCCTTGGTTGCATAATAAGGCTAATTTCAAAAGGAAACCTCATTAAAAAAAAAAGGCATCACCATTAATCCTTCAGGTTTGATTTTTTGAATGACCTGGATAGGCGTGTGAGGGTTTGTGGGAGACTTTTTTTTTGTATTTCAAAAAGTTTTATTTATTTTTTGATATTTCTTGACTTCCAACTTATTTTATATAATTTTTGTACATTGTCTAATATTTATTTAAGCCTATTTTGTGCATAATTTTAAAAGTTTTTAAAAACTGTGCATCCGCTTTGGGTGAAATTTTACGGGTAATTAATTTTTGACCCTTTGGATCCATTGGTGATGTGTATTCTCCCTAATTACACTCCTAACAAAAATTATACTCTCATTTACTGGTTGTTTTAGGAGCCTAAAATTATTATTTTATGTTGTACACTACAATTTTTTTGGCATAATTTTGACAATATATTTGAGATCACAGGGTATATTTTGTTACACGCTTATAAAGATGTGGCTAATAGCATATTAGTATGCTAGATATAACATAGGACAATTTTATTTAAAATAATGTCATGACAAGGTTTTGGATTGAAATGGGTGTTGCTGCCCAAAGGACTACATTTGTTGAGATTTAATTTTCTTGTATATGATACATGACTATGTCCATTGTGTTATTGCATGTAAATACTTGCCCAAAGGGGGTATTGTTTGTAGTAATGACAAGGATGTTATTTGGCAACTAATTAGAGAGTGCTTAAATTTGTTTCTTTTTTTTTTGAAATGTTAGTCTGCCCGAAGGGGGCTAATTTTCAAACACTTGGGTATTCTCATATAATGGTAGCTAAAGGGAGTTCTTAGCATGTTATACTCTGCTCAAAGAGGAGACGGTAATGATGCACCAAGAAACCCCTATTATTTATAATTATAGTAAACTATTGTCTTTTATTTTTGCTTATATATTTTCCTTTTGTCACCAAATAGTTTCTTTTTTAGTTGTTAATAGCAATACAACTATTATGTTGTTGAATGGTTCCAATTTTAAGTGGGAGCAATTTTTTTTTTTTGGTAACTTATTTTTGATATTTTGGATCCAATGGTGATGCATACTCTCACTGACTTGATTACATAATATTGAATTCTCCTAATAAAGCAATTTAATGACCCTAAAGTGCTTATTTATGTATTTTTCTCACATTTTTGAAGTACATAATTTTTTTAAGGGCATAAAGTAATAATGACAATCATGGGCAACTTACATATGATTGTTATGGTGAGAGATATTTAGTTGATATTGGCGTTACTACTCGAAGGGGTACACTCGTTGATTTTTTATATTTCTTGCATATTTGAACATGATGAACCATTGTATTATTACATATAATAATTTACCCAAAGGGAATTGTTGTATGTATTAGTGACATGGTTAAAATTCAATGACTGATCAGAGAATATTTGGTTAAAAGGGTCTTTTTGCCTAAAGGGGATTGACTTTTCAAATCTAGCTATTCTCATTGGTGGTTTACTGAAGAGAATTCATAGCATGTTGCACTCTTTATCCAAAAAAGAGACGGCAATGATGCACTGACCCATCCCTTATTATCTATGATTGATTAAGTTTAAATTATATTTTTGTCTCTGACTGCTAATTATTATTTTAAAATTCTTAAATTATTGGGCATGGTATTTTACATAATGGTTTATTTTAGATAAATCTAGTGCAAATTTTGAGTATCTCTCTTTTTCACGATGATAATAGTATGTCCAAAAGACCTAAAGTTTAAAATAATTTTTTTTCTTATGGCATAAGAGATAGGTCATATTTCTAAAGAGAAAATTCAAAGGCTTATAAATGATGATATTTTAATATCTTTTGATTTTGAAAAATCAGACACTTGTATTGCCAGTATCTATGATAAATTAACCAAAATGATCACATTTTTGAGGTCTGACTGTGGGATGATTATTATGATAGACATGATGTTATAGGATAGCATATGGGACCATTTGTCAAATACTTACAAGAATGTGGGACTGTTGCCCAATATACCATGCTTGGTAGTCTTAAATAGAATGGTGTAACTGAAAGGTGTAACTGCACTCTTAAAGACATAGAGTATAATATGTGAAACTTGCCTTTTTATATTTGGGACTATGTCATGAAATCTACTTTATATATATAACTTTTTTTAATAGTTTCTAGCAAGTTTGTACCTAAAACATCTTTTGATTTGTGGACTAGTAGAAAGTCGAGCCTTAACCATCTTTATGTTTGAGTTGTCTTGCACAGGTTAGGGTATACATCCCTTCTGAAGGAAAACCGACCCTAGAACTTCTTGTTGTTTTTCATTGGGTATCTAGATCATTCTAAAGGATACCTGTTCTATTGTCCTACACTGGGTTTGAGAATTATTGAGTCTCAGACACTTAAATTTTGGAGCTTGATATAGTTGATTTACACATTTCACAGCAGATTGATAAGGATAAGAGTTATGAGGTGATGCTTATTCTATTATCAAAATTACAGACCATTAGTTTATCTACATCTGTAGTGGGAAATGACTATGAGTAGCTGAGGATTAATGATTTCCTTTTTGTTGATGCTCATGGTCCTATTGTACTTGCTTCTAATCCTGTTAATACTCTGTAGTTGATGCAATAACTTTATGTTGGTGCTATTTTAAGTCTTAGTCTAGTATGTAGGTAGATGCTATGTGATTACACTCGAAAAGTGTAATTACAAACGACACTTTTGCACACTCATTTACATGTTTTACTATGTTTTCCTCATGATTTATCACTATTTTATCACTTACGTAAACCATTTTGTCAATCGCAGGAAAAATGGTGAATTCAACGAAGAAAACAGTGATTTTGACAACTCCAAGGAGGAAGGAAACAAAGGAGAACAAAGCGTGTCAACAACGGTTCAAACTTCCCCAAGAGTTGGCTTAAATGGAGGAGCAAACATTGAAGAAACCTATACACTGTGGTCCGGACCCCCTTGCTTGACGGTCCCGACCACAGAAAGCTGGAGCTGTTGAAGAGAATTTCATGTACACTGTGGTCCGAACCCCCTTGCTTGACGGTCCCGACCACAGAAAGCTCGCCTTCCAGCCGATTGAAGAAACCACACACTGTGGTCCGGACCCCCTGAGGGACGGTCCGGACCCCCCTATACGGGATTGTTGCTCCGCGTGTTCACTAATTAGGGTTTTGTGTTTGCTTATATATATGATACTTTGTAGCCGAATGGGGGGGCTGCTACATATTGTTTTTCTTCCTCTCCTCCTACTTCTCTTAGGTTTAAGTTTAGTTTTAGGTATTTCTTTATTGGAAGACTTTGAAGATTTTTTTTATTCGTGAATGTTACTACTTTACGTACTCCAAGTTTTTAAGACGATTGTCATTGTGATCGCTACTCAAGTTCTTAATTCAAAGTTCGTTTTCAAGTAAGTTAATATTTCATTCTTGCTCTTCATTAGTTTTTGAATGTTCATGGATGATTTTTATGATTAATGCCGTTAGTTTGTTTAATCTTTGGATGCTTTAAAATATTAGGGTTTCGTTTAGAGTTTGATATGAATGCTGCATGTTTTGATCTTAAGGTTTAATTTTAATTAATCTAGTATTTCGTTTTGGTTCATTATTATTAATTGAATGTTCGTAGGTAGGTTTTACATTCATTAGGACTGTTTTAATTGCGTTCTTGAAGCTTTAACAGTTATGTCTTCATCTAAGCCTGTTAAGTTGTTTCAAAGCATGCTAGGGTAAAAACCTTTGTTTTTGATTCACTGAATCAATGAAGGGTAATTTGTTATGAACTGAGGGATGTGTGTAGATCCTTCACATGTGTTTCAAAAGCCTATGTGAAGTGATCTACTATTTTCAAACTTGATTTGTTGTTTGGAAAACCTTTGAAAACAAGAGTGTTTGTTCATATTCTCTGTAATCACTGATAAACACTCTTGATTATAATTTTCTTGATAATTTTTAAACAATTTAAATCTAGATTTGAACTCGAGTATTTTTATCAGAAAATCTTTCCAGTTTTATCTTCCATAATAAGACGTGAGTTTAAAACTGTGTATCGAGGAATTTTGGAATGTATTGAAAATCTTTCCCAATCCATAGATCCTTTGACGTGAACTATGGATTGTATTTAAAGTCATCCCTTGGTGAAATAACAGATTACTTGGAATTGTGAAGGTTGAATCAAGAACCCCTTTTTATTAGAATTTCAATTTGATAAAATCACTGCTTTAAATTTCTTATAAATCTTGTTTGCAATTAGATTAGATTATTCTTTAAATTTAAGTTTAGTAATTTTAATTTGCTGAGTTATTTAAATTAGTTCGAATTTTATTTAAGTTGAAATATTCCTTTAATTAGTAATTACTTTGTTTTTAGTTTAATTTCTCAAATTTCAACTCTATCAAATCTAATTTAAGTTAATTGCAACTTTAATTCTAATTCAATCCTACAATTCATATTTGAACTTAGAAACTGAAACACATAGGCTTCCCTGTGGATTCGACCTCGGACTCACCGAGAGTAAAACTACACCGCACACCCTTGCACTTGGGGGTTAATTAGCACTGCACTTTTCATAAGCGGTCAAGTTTTTGGCGCCGTTGCCGGGGAACGCCAATTTTAGTCTTTAGGTTCTTAGAATCTTCAGGATAAAAAAAAAAAAAAAAATTAAAAATTTAAAACTTAAAAATTTGAAAGTTGATCTCTCTTAGTTAAATTTTTCTTAGAAAGATTCGCTTGGCTTATGCACGGTTGGATTAGAGGGGAAGACGGTAGATTGTTACGCCCCGAGTCATTAGCTGTTCCTTTAGAATTAGAGTCCTCTTTAGGAGAAACTCAAACTCCTAGAATTCCTACTCCACCATTAGAAATGGCTGCTGAAGATCAAGCTGTCGCAGCAAGACAATCCTTGAGAGATATCTTGCAGCAGAATAGGCATACTCCTGAATCCTGCATAGTTTGGCCTGTAAACCAAACTTTTCACTTTAAACCAGGGATGATCCAATTGTTACCTACTTTCCATGGGATGGATTCTGAGAATCCATATGACCACTTAACTCGCTTTAGGAACATTTGTGTCACTATAAAGGATCAAGGATGCCAAATAGAGCTGGTATTTCTTAAGTTATTCCCATTTTCATTGCAAGATAAGGCTGCTAGATGGTTTGAATTCCTACCATCTAATTCCATTCGCACCTGGGATGAAATGCAAGCCAAATTCTTAAAGAAATTTTTCCCACCTAATAGAACTGACGCAATTCAGCATCAGATTCTGAACTTCGCTTCACAACATGGTGAGACATTCTACCAAAGTTGGGAGAGGTTTAAAACTCTCTTACATTCCTGTCCCCACCATGGGTTTGAAGTCTGGCGTCTAGCGAGCATCTTCTACGGAGCCCTGACACCACAATTGAAACAATTTGTGGAAACAATGTGCAATGGGCAGTTTTACGATAAAACCCCTGAAGAAGCTTATGAATATTTTGAATTCTTAGCTGAAAATGCACAAACTTGGGATACCACGGGACCTCAGAATACTCAGAATATTAATGGTACTCCTATTCGAGGTTTGCATCACTTAAGTGAAACCGATGATCTTAAGGCAAAACTAGCAACTCTGACCCGAGAAATAGAGGCCCTTAAGAGTAAAAAGGACACACCTATAGTTAAAGAACCCATAGCAAATGTCTATTGCGTAGCTTGTGATAGCCAATCTCATAGAACGGATGATTGTCCTAGTATGCCCCTGTGTAGAGAAGTCGTGCAAAATCAGCTATCTAGTGA
The DNA here is from genome assembly GCA_019916065.1 of Vitellaria paradoxa. NCBI lineage: Eukaryota > Viridiplantae > Streptophyta > Magnoliopsida > Ericales > Sapotaceae > Vitellaria > Vitellaria paradoxa. The sequence continues at coordinate 36,904,190 of CM034234.1, forward strand.
ACTTCCTATCCATGCAATAAACCAATACCGACCCCCATATTGTGGACAGAATTTGGGAGGAAATCCCTATTCTGAAACATATAATCCGGGTGTGAGGAACCATCCAAATTTTAGTTGGAGAAATGATGGAGCAGCTCAAATGCCACAATCTTATCACCCTCCACCTCCTCCAAATCCTCAGGTTTCAGTCACTAATCCAGGATTGCCTCAGAATGTGGGACCTTCTCATACTCCATATATTCCCCCAAATAAGAGGTCCACAGAAGAAACACTTCAACAGTACATGAACACACAATCCACACTTTGGGCTCAAAATAATAGAACTTTGGACGACATTAGGGGACAGTTGACTCTTTTAACCCAAACGTTGACTACACAACCTAAAGGTCAATTCCCTGCTCAACCACGTCCAAATCCAATTGCCCAAGTGAAAAATGTTGAAGGGTCTTCCAATATGCCTGGCAATATTGAGCAGGTACAAAACATCACGACGCTTAGGAGTGGTAAAACTATAGATAAAACCATTCACCCTAAGATGGTTGAGGTTAGGGAAGAGTTAGAACCTAAGTGGATGTCGGAAGATAATAGGAGGGAAGGAAAACAACCCATAGGCATGGAAGAAGAAAAATCTAAGAGGGAAGAGGAATCTAAGAAAGAGAAGAGTGAGGATGAAAAAGGGGAGAATCAAAAGGAAAAAGAATCTATCTTAGTGCCTAGGGAGTATATCCCTAAAGCACCATTCCCCCAAAGGTTCTTGAAAGCTAAGAGAGAAGCTCAAGCAGCTGAATTGCTAGAGGTTTTTAAACAAGTGAAAATCAATATACCTCTTTTAGATGCAATTAAACAAATCCCAGTGTATGCAAAATTCTTGAAAGAGCTATGCACTGTGAAGAGGGGACTGAATGTTAAGGAAAAAGCTTTCCTAACAGAACAAGCAAGTGCTATTCTTCAATGTCGCACACCCCCAAAATATAAGGACCCTGGGTGTCCTACTATCTCTTGTTATATAGGGAAATTCTTTGTTAGTCGAGCACTTCTTGATTTAGGAGCTAGTGTGAACTTACTTCCCTATTCAGTGTACGAGCAACTAGGATTAGGAGAGATTAAACCTACCCGTGTGACTCTACAACTTGCAGATAGATCTATAAAAGTCCCACGAGGTATAGTTGAAGATGTACTGGTGCAAGTGGAAAATTTTATTTTCCGGTGGATTTTATAATCCTTGATACACAACCACTAACCAGTTTGTCAGCACCTGATCAGACACCTGTGATTCTTGGACGTCCATTTTTAGCAACGTCGAATGCTTTGATTAATTGTAGGAATGGATCCATGAAGATGTCCTTTGGTAATATAGAGTTTGAAACAAATATCTTTCATGTTACCAAACAACCAAAAGAGGTGGCTGAAATACAAGAGGTAGACGTAGTCGAAACCATTGTCCAGAATTACGTTGATATGGAATTCATAGAAGACCCTCTAGAAAGAATACTATGCAGTGATATAGAAAAAGGGGATTTTATGATACCTAGTGAACTTAGCAACATGCTATATGAATGGTTAGACGTTTGCCCATTAATGTCGATAGGTAATTGGAAACCGATGTTTGAAAATCTAGGGCCACTATTGAACAAAGCTCAATCTTCGAATGTGAAAGCCCCAAGTCCCGATAGGAAACCATTACCTTCGAATTTGAAGTATGCTTTTCTAGGTGAAGGAGAAACATACCCTGTAGTAATATTTCTGAATTGGCTACTGACCAAGAACATATTTTGATAGAGCTGTTAAAATCCCATAAGAAAGCATTAGGGTGGTCAGTGGCAGATTTAACAGGTATAAGTCCACTCCTTTGCACACATTGCATTTATTTAGAAGTGGGCGCCAAGCCGGTACGACAAATGCAAAGAAGGCTCAATCCAAATATGAAAGAGGTAGTACGGGCTGAGGTACTAAAGTTGCTTGATGTAGGGATAATTTACCCAATTTCTGATTCCCAATGGGTAAGTCCTACGCAAGTGGTACCTAAGAAGTCAGGTATTACCGTAGTTCGGAATGAAAATAACGAGCTAGTCCCAACGAGAGTGCAAACTGGCTGGCGAGTATGCATTGATTATAGGAAACTCAATGCAAGTACTAGAAAAGACCACTTTCCTCTTCCATTCTTAGATCAAGTTTTAGAAAGAGTGGCTGGGCATGCTTATTACTGCTTTTTAGATGGCTATTCGGGCTATAACCAAATAGAGGTAGCTTTAGAGGATCAATCCAAAACTACATTCACCTGTCCCTTTGGCACCTTTGCATACAAACGAATGCCGTTTGGCCTATGTAACGCACCTGCCACTTTTCAGCGTTGCATGATTAGCATATTTAGTGAGATGGTAGAAGAGATCGTCGAAGTATTTATGGACGATTTTTCTGTCTATGGTGACTCATTCGAGCAATGCTTGCACCACCTTGATCTAGTATTAACTCGATGCGAGGAAAAGAACCTTGTCCTTAACTGGGAAAAGTGTCATTTTATGGTGACACAAGGCATTGTTCTGGGGCACATAGTTTCAAGAGAAGGTATTCAGGTAGATCAGGCGAAAGTAGAGCTGATTCAAAAGCTTCCCAAACCCCAATCAGTAAAAGATATTAGATCTTTCTTGGGACATGCTGGATTCTATCGAAGGTTCATTCAATCATTTAGTGAAATTTCCAGGCCTTTGTGTAAATTACTAACACAAGATACACCCTTTGAATGGACTGATCAATGCCAGCAAGCTTTTGAAAAACTCAAGGGATGTCTAACTACAGCTCCTATTTTACAAACTCCTGATTGGTCACTGCCATTCGAATTGATGTGCGATGCTAGTGACCATGCTATTGGAGCTGTACTAGGACAGAGAAGAGATAAAAAAGCACATGTGATTTATTATGCTAGTAAGACCCTTAATGACACTCAAAAGAATTACACAACAACTGAAAAAGAATTACTAGCAGTTGTTTTCGCTCTTGAGAAATTCCGATCTTATCTCATTGGTTCAACAGTCATCATCTTCATTGACCATTCTGCACTTAAGTACCTGTTGACCAAGAAAGAGGCCAAACCACGATTACTCCGATGGATATTACTACTACAAGAGTTTGACCTCGAAATAAGAGATAAGAAGGGTGTAGAGAACGTGGTGGCGGATCATTTGTCACGTTTACCGGTTGAAGTCTATCCTAAAGATGATACTCAAATCAATGATAGCTTCCCTGATGATCAGCTATTTCATGTGCAAGCAATAACAGCCTCTACCCCTCCTTGGTATGCTGATATTGCTAACTACTTAGTGACAAGACAAATCCCGGCTGAATGGACTTCTAAAGATAGGAAGAAATTCCTTAGGAATGTAAGAGTTTTCTTTTGGGATGATCCGTATTTATTCAAATACTGCCCTGACCAAGTTATCCGTAGGTGTATTCCTGACTGGGAAGTCCAAGGAATAATTGAGTTCTGCCATTCTCAAGCGTGTGGTGGCCATTTTTCCACGAACAAAACAGCTGCAAAGATATTACAATGTGGATTCTATTGGCCTACGTTATTTAAGGATGTTCATCAATTCTGTACCACCTGTGACAGATGTCAACGGCTAGGTAGCTTGACTCGTAGGAACATGATGCCTCTATCTCCTATTCTTGTTTTGGAAATATTTGATTGTTGGGGAATAGACTTCATGGGTCCTTTTCCAAGCTCCTTTGGGTATGAATTCATATTAGTAGGAGTTGATTACGTTTCTAAATGGGTAGAAGCAGTAGCTGCTAAGACAAACGACCATAAAGTAGTTCTTAAATTCCTCAATGAAAACATATTTTCACGCTTCGGGGTACCTCGAGCGATAATTAGTGATGGGGGGAAACATTTCTGTAACCGACCTGTAGGCACTCTATTTCTTAAATATGGGGTGGCACATAAAGTAGGAACTCCATATCACCCCCAGACAAGTGGCCAGGTAGAGCTTGCAAACAGGGAAATTAAGACAATCCTAGAAAAGACGGTTAATCCTAACCGCAAGGATTGGTCACTACGATTGACAGATTCCCTATGGGCATATCGCACTGCATATAAAACTACCTTAGGAATGTCTCCCTACAGGTTGGTTTACGGTAAACCATGCCATTTGCCCGTTGAATTAGAACATAAAGCTTATTGGGCAATTAAGAACTTCAACTTTAATCTTGATGAGGCGGGGTTACACCGTAAACTACAAATTGCAGAAATGGAAGAGTTACGGAATGACGCTTATGAGAATGCCTTACTATCTAAAGAGAGGATAAAGAAAATACATGATCGGCATATTGCTCGACGATCATTTCATGAAGGCCAAAAAGTATTACTTTATCGCTCACGACTTCATCTATTCCCAGGGAAACTACAATCTAGGTGGTCAGGTCCTTTCATAGTAACGCATGTGTCAGATCATGGAGCCATTGAGATTGAAAATCCAAAGAATAAACATCGTTTTAAGGTGAATGGGCATAAGTTGAAACCTTACTTACAAAACTTTGCGGCTTGCATCGAAACATGGGATCTTTTAGATCCCCCTCCTTATGAATAGTCCGCATTCAAGTATTTGTAGTGTATATTAGTAGATCTAGGTTAGCTTGCCGTTTATTTATTTTAGTTTTTTTTCCTTTTTAGTTAGTATTACTAGGAAAATTGAGAGAATTAGAGCAACAAGCAAGACTTAGAGCCATTACTGTGGTCCGGACCCCCTAGGGAATGGTCCGGACCCTGCAAGGAGGGAGGTAGGCCGAGCATACTGTGGTCCGGACCCCCTGAGGGACGATCCGGACCCTGCGGGTGTCTTTAAGGCAGATCGGGTCCTTTTTCAGCTCAATTCGGCAGCCCTATCTTCACTCCTCTTGTCAATATTCCCTCTCTCTAGCAAAATATAACCTAGAAATCTTCTACCCGTGCAAGATTCTTCAAAAAAGAAGTTGATTCAACTCCTATTTCAGCCGAAATCAACAATTTTTTGCACTTTCACATCATCTATAAGGTATGTCTTCTCCATTCTTCAAGCCCTAGTTCGGTTCTTCCATATTTGTTCACCCCAAGCTTCAAAGCTTCAATAGTTATGTTCTATCTCACCAAAACACTTTCTTTGGACATTAATATTCAAGGGTAGTATTAGTTTGAATTAGTTTCCAAAGTTTGCAATTTTCTACCGTGGGTTTGATTTGGATCCATAAGAACATTGTTTGGTGATTTGGTACTATTTCTTAAGTATTTTGTTTAATTGTCATTAGAATGGGGCCACCACATTTGGGTGGACATAGGATTGATTAGAATGATTCATTATTTCTCCTTGTTGGGTTGTAGTTCCCATGCCCCCACGGACTAAGCATGCGACCAATCGACGACTTGAGCCTGTCTTTGATAGAAATCGATTTTGGAGGGCAGAAGCTGAACTTAGTTACGATGACAATTGGGTAAACAAACCAGTAGTGGTTGAACGGTATTGGAATATTGAACATTTCAAAAGTGAAGACTTTCTATTAGAACAAAACTTTGAGGGGCGACAATGGCTCGGTATAGCTAAGTTCAATGCCTACTGTGTGGTTGACTTGGTTCGAGAATTCTTTGCTAATTTCAAAGAAGGATCCATTAGTAAGAGACGAGGAAGAGAACGCCTTGTCAGTTGGGTTAGGGGAGTTGAAATCATTCTTACACCAGATGATTTAGCCCAAGTTTTTCAATTACCCCGGGTTCAAAGGCCCGAATTTTCTTATCCAGATGAAGGGACACCACATTTCCTGAATTTAGTGTCAGAAATCGTCTCAGAAGGACAAGAATGGGAGGCAGAATATAGAAAGCCAGCCTTAATACTTGCTGATAAATACTGGGCTCTGCACATGTTTTCTTGCACCAATTTACTTCCTCAAAATCGAAATTCAGACTGCACACCTCTTAGGGCCAGATTGATCTATGCAATTGGTACTGGAATGACTATTGATTTACCCTCCTACCTATGGAACCATATTGCTTATGTTTGCGAGCAACCTAACTCGTTGACAGCTTTGCCCTTTGGAGGTGCCCTCACAGAGATCTTTCGGAGGAAGGGGGCCCAGGTTACGGATGATATGCCTATAGCCTTGGGATTGCAACCATTTACCATAACTTCTTATTCCAAATCCCGTGGCAACATGGCTACTAAAAAGAGGAAAGCCACAACGGTTCATGAACATACGTCAGCACCTATATTGGAGGAAACCGAGGAGGGACAGGAAGTCACCAATACTGAGTTGGCTGATCGGCTTGATGTTTTAGAAGGGCGCATGGACCACATAGAGAAAAATCAAGAAGAAGATCATCAGTTGCTCCTACGCATCCAGCAGTCTCAGCAGACCCAGGAACATTTGCTACAAAGTGTCCTGGATCACCTTCGTGACTCTTTTCCACCTCCACAGTGAGAGGACCTTGTTATCTTTGGGTTCTGAGAGTTTAGGATTTTGATCACTCATTGTGTAACTTGTTACTCCTACAACTCTTTAGGGTGCATTTATTTTCTGGGATGTAATTACTGGATACTTATGCTACTTTTGATTCTATGGTGGTGTATTATGCCTTATTTGCTTTATGTTAATTTCCTTGTGCTTGGATGAACTATCACCATTGAGTTTTTTTCTGAGAAGGGGAGTGCTAACAGTAAGGTTGAAAATGGAATTGACAATAATTTAAATAAATCGAATGTGGATGATTATGGAATTCCTTTACAGTTTTTATTTGAACTTCGTCAACATTTAGACCTGAAGGATGCTATCAGAAGGTATGTTCCTTTCCGTTTTTATTTTATTGCTTTTCTTTTCTTTTTGTCTCGTTTTTTTTTTTATTTTATTTTAGTTTATTCTTATGTTACTATTATTAACCACTTGCATTGCCATGATTATTTCCATTCTTAGTGGTTAATCTGATAGATGCATGTTCAGTCTTAGTTATGCTTTACTGTTATTTTACATCATCATGCTCACTTTGCACACTACATCCTCACATATACTTTATAGTTTTCACATTGAGGACAATGTGACATTTAAGTTGGGGGGTAGGGTCGCATGATGAAAAGATTTTACATGAATGAGAAAATTTTTTTTGAAATTTTGAAAATCATTGTTATTTATGACTTTCTTGAATTTGCATGACTAGACTGTATATGTGTTCTCTTAACTAGTTTAATGTTAGTATCAGTCATGAAAATAATGAATGGTTTGGTTTCAATCTTGAAGAAGGCACTTTAATTCAAATTGAGTATAAAATTGCCTATTGCATTGATAACTTGTCATTTTGAAACCATTATATGAAAATGTATTAAGGATTTGAATTCACGAGAATTAGTCATTCAAGTATGCCAAGATATAGGTGGAGACTTAAAACCCCATACTTTTGTGAGCTTTAGAGCCTACTCTTTTATTCTCGAGGGTTTTATACTTCAATTCTTTATGACTTCTTTCATCTCACTTTTCTTGAATAGCTTCATTACATTACTTTGTTTTGGTATTAAATGCACAAGATGCTATTTTTGATTTACATGTCTGGGTCAATGCCTCTGAAAAAGTGTTAGAAACCTAGAGAGTGATGTTAGGCCATCTTTCATACATTTGGAAGCTTATAACTTTTCTTTTATTACATTACCCTTGGAGCCACTTTGAAGCCTATGAAAAATATATATATATATATATATGAAATTTCTTGTTTAGCCACATTGATGTCCTTTTAGCCTTAGATATATAGGTGAGCCCACCCTTGCATGTCTTGGGATGTTTGTGCAAGAATTGAAACAAGGTGTATAAGGGAGGAGCTTATATTAGAAAATATGTAAAAAAAAAAAAAAAAAAAAAAAAAGGGGACATAGCAATTCATAAGTTCATTATTATTAGTCCTATAAAAAAAAAATAAAAAAAAATATATTAATAATAAGAACAGCTTCAATGCTTAGTATTCAAGGAGTTGAAAAGAAAGAAGTTGGGGGGTTTGTCATTGCACTATCATTGTAATCCTTAGACATGCACTTTGATCTTCCTATCCTTTGTTTGTCTAACCAATACCCCATGGCCAAGCTACAACCTAGTAAAGACCTAATGGACTTTAGGTGAACAACACTTATAAGAGCATTGATCTATTTCATGTGGTTGATAATAGTTCTCTTGTAATGCATTAATACATTCCATTCATGAAGCTATGCAACACTCCATATCTTAATTCTTTCAGTCACTTCGTGAATTGGGTTCATTGCACTTATTTGACATTGCATTCTAGCATGAACCATGAGAGTAACCTTGTTCGAGTGATTTTATTTGTGAGTGGGCATCCTGGTGAGAATTGAAGTCAAAGCCACAATCTTAGAGTATATTTGATGACTATTTTGAATGAATGATATGAATTGATACATTCGAATTAATGGGTTGAGAATTAGGTAAGTTTGACATGCATTGGGAGGTTTTGTGCAATTTTTGGGTGTAGTGACTAATTCGTTATTGAGATTGAACCAGAAATTGTTTGAAAGACTTTTACTGCACATTGAACTAGTTTATTGAATTTTGTGGGTAGATTCACTGCAAACCTTCACGAGACCTTACTCGTCTACTAGGGGGAACCTAGGGGTTTAAAGGGCTTGCTACACGTAGCTAAGTGTAGCCGTGTTTCCAACGAAAAGAGAATATTTGCTTCACATTCCAACGAACTGCATTGCTAGGGACTAGCAAGACTCAAGTTGGGGGGTGTGATTACACTCGAAAAGTGTAATTACAAACGACACTTTTGCACACTCATTTACATGTTTTACTATGTTTTCCTCATGATTTATCACTATTTTATCACTTACGTAAACCATTTTGTCAATCGCAGGAAAAATGGTGAATTCAACGAAGAAAACAGTGATTTTGACAACTCCAAGGAGGAAGGAAACAAAGGAGAACAAAGCGTGTCAACAACGGTTCAAACTTCCCCAAGAGTTGGCTTAAATGGAGGAGCAAACATTGAAGAAACCTATACACTGTGGTCCGGACCCCCTTGCTTGACGGTCCCGACCACAGAAAGCTGGAGCTGTTGAAGAGAATTTCATGTACACTGTGGTCCGGACCCCCTTGCTTGACGGTCCCGACCACAGAAAGCTCGCCTTCCAGCCGATTGAAGAAACCACACACTGTGGTCCGGACCCCCTGAGGGACGGTCCGGACCCCCCTATACGGGATTGTTGCTCCGCGTGTTCACTAATTAGGGTTTTGTGTTTGCTTATATATATGATACTTTGTAGCCGAATGGGGGGGGGGGCTGCTACATATTGTTTTTCTTCCTCTCCTCCTACTTCTCTTAGGTTTAAGTTTAGTTTTAGGTATTTCTTTATTGGAAGACTTTGAAGATTTTTTTTATTCGTGAATGTTACTACTTTACGTACTCCAAGTTTTTAAGACGATTGTCATTGTGATCGCTACTCAAGTTCTTAATTCAAAGTTCGTTTTCAAGTAAGTTAATATTTCATTCTTACTCTTCATTAGTTTTTGAATGTTCATGGATGATTTTTATGATTAATGCCGTTAGTTTGTTTAATCTTTGGATGCTTTAAAATATTAGGGTTTCGTTTAGAGTTTGATATGAATGCTGCATGTTTTGATCTTAAGGTTTAATTTTAATTAATCTAGTATTTCGTTTTGGTTCATTATTATTAATTGAATGTTCGTAGGTAGGTTTTACATTCATTAGGACTGTTTTAATTGCGTTCTTGAAGCTTTAACAGTTATGTCTTCATCTAAGCCTGTTAAGTTGTTTCAAAGCATGCTAGGGTAAAAACCTTTGTTCTTGATTCACTGAATCAATGAAGGGTAATTTGTTATGAACTGAGGGATGTGTGTAGATCCTTCACATGGGTTTCAAAAGCCTATGTGAAGTGATCTACTATTTTCAAACTTGATTTGTTGTTTGGAAAACCTTTGAAAACAAGAGTGTTTGTTCATATTCTCTGTAATCACTGATAAACACTCTTGATTATAATTTTCTTGATAATTTTTAAACAGTTTAAATCTAGATTTGAACTCGAGTATTTTTATCAGAAAATCTTTCCAGTTTTATCTTCCATAATAAGACGTGAGTTTAAAACTGTGTATCGAGGAATTTTTGAATGTATTGAAAATCTTTCCCAATCCATAGATCCTTTGACGTGAACTATGGATTGTATTTAAAGTCATCCCTTGGTGAAATAACAGATTACTTGGAATTGTGAAGGTTGAATCAAGAACCCCTTTTTATTAGAATTTCAATTTGATAAAATCACTGCTTTAAATTTCTTATAAATCTTGTTTGCAATTAGATTAGATTATTCTTTAAATTTAAGTTTAGTAATTTTAATTTGCTGAGTTATTTAAATTAGTTCGAATTTTATTTAAGTTGAAATATTCCTTTAATTAGTAATTACTTTGTTTTTAGTTTAATTTCTCAAATTTCAACTCTATCAAATCTAATTTAAGTTAATTGCAACTTTAATTCTAATTCAATCCTACAATTCATATTTGAACTTAGAAACTGAAACACATAGGCTTCCCTGTGGATTCGACCTCGGACTCACCGAGAGTAAAATTACACCGTACACCCTTGCACTTGGGGGTTAATTAGCACTGCACTTTTCATAAGCGGTCACTATGACAGATAAGATTCCTTTTGTGGCACACAATGGTGTGTGGTAGCTGGTTGACCTTTTAGTTGGCTATAAGCCTATTGACTACAAATAGGCATTGACTTTAATGATACCTCTTTGTTTTTTTTTTTTCCCCAATTTTATCTAAGGATTCATTTAGAATCATCATGGTTTAGCAGCTTATTATGATTTAGAGCTACATTAGATGGGTGTCAACAATTTTTTCCTTTTTTTTTTTCTTATTTCTTATTTTTTTGATAACATTGATGCATGAATATATTTATGATTTGTATATTTTGGAAGTCTTAAGTTTGTTGTTACTTAAGCAATTTTTGGGACATGTCTTGCCTTACTTTTGTGATATTTGTGCAAGACACATTGGCTTGCATTTGAAACCTTAGAATTCTCTTACTTATTTGATGAGCATATTGAAAGAGAATTTGAAGAATTTTCTTGCTTGTTTAATGAGCATATTGAAAGAAAATTGTTTGATAAATATTTTTGAGATATGTCTTGCCTTACTTTTGTGATATTTGTGCAAGACATATTTGTTTCTATTTGAGACCGTAGGATTCTATTGCTTGTTTGATAAACATATCTAAATAGAATTGGAAAGATTCTCTTACTTGTTTGATGAGCATATGTAAAGAAAATTGGACTAAAGAGGGATTAACACATTTATAAGATCACCTATTGAGTGCTAATTTCCACCACACCACCTCACTTGATTCATGTAGAAAATATCGTTGATATTTGTAATAATGAGTAGTATTACATGAATTATAAGTGTAATGTCTACCTTGGTTCGATATTGATTATCTTGTTGGACAGGATTGTTTTAGGTGTTATTTCTCATCTTTACTTGGCTTTAAAATATGCCCAAATATAGTCTATAACTGGAGAGTCATTTTATTAAAATCTTTTCTAAAATTAAAAAAAATAATTAATGTTTGCTCAAGTGGAAGAATGTTGAAATTTTTCATATATTGAGCATACATTAATTAATTTTTATTTTGCCAAAACCAGGCTAAAACCAAGTTGAAGATGGGGATATACATGATAAGATCCATTTTGTTATGATTTATATTGTTGGGTCTAGGTGCACCAAATAGTGATAATGATATTAGATGGTTAGTGTGGGCCAATTATTAAACCCACTGTAGGTCTTTTATGGGAGAGCCCAGTGAGGTGAGGGTTTACCCTATATACATATATATTGCTAGGTCTCATTTTTCACAATATATAGACAGTTTTTCCTATTAATAACCGTCATATTTATTATGATAGGGAGAAAGATTAAATCTTAATAATCTAACCCTAGTTTTCTAGTTTCAGAATAGACGTAATCACAATTGAAGCAAGATCATAAAGCAAACAGGTATGTGTCTTCCGCATTAATTTATTTCGATATTCTTATATTCACATACACATAATATTTATTTGCTTACATGATAATAAGGCAGCTTTGAAAGCTGTGGGTAAGGCAGCTTTGAAAGCTGTGGGCCATAACTTGACACAAAGAAGGCGTCACTTGCATTGGATTGCATGTGCTGTACATTGTATTGATTTGATGCTACATGATACTTCAAAAAAGAAAAGTGTAGCAAAAGTCTTAGATACATCAAAATCTTTCAAAAATTTTATTTATAATTATCCAACTATATATCTACCACATCATGAAGAAATTCACTAGCAGAAGAGAATTGCTTCATCCTGCTATCACAAGATTTGTAACAAATTTCATTGCACTTGAAAGTATAGTGAGATATAAGTAATAGTTAAGAAATATGTTTACATTAGAGGAGTAGAGAAGATCAAAATGGGAGAGGTCCAGAAGTGGTCCAAAGGTTGAAGTGAAACAAGTAATTTTAGATTTTGAGTTTTAGAAGAAGTCCAATGATATAATTAAAGTATATGAACCCCTTGTTAAGGTACTAAGGTTAGTGGACAGTGATGATAAACCCACCATGGGTTTCATATATGAGATAATGGATAGAGCAAAATTGGCAATTAAAAATAATTGTTGCTACTATCAAAAGTATTGGAAGATAATTGATAATCGTTGGGTTTCGCAGTTATATCATGGTTTACATGCAGCTGGTATATTTTTTTTATGAGTGTCTTTTTTGTTTTTTTTTTTTCTCAAATCATATGTTTTTCATTTATTTTCTTATAGCAACATTTTTTTTTTTTTACATTTATATCCAAGACAAGATATTTCTTGAATCCCCAATTTCAATATGGGACTTAAGCTCTTCTTGATGTTTTAATAGAAGTGTTGTATGAAACAAAAAATGTGATCACAAAGTTGGAATCAAATGTAGATAATCAAATTTTGGCTATGAATCAAATGAGTAACAATTATTCTTATTCATTTATACAAAAATTTTAATTAGTTTATATTTATGATTGAAAATCACTTATTAAACTTATGATAATTTAGGGTCACTTATCTTTAGAGATAAAAAAGATTTGTTTGGCCAATTTGTGGCCTAAAAATCTGTAATGAGAACTAACCCGGGTAAACACATTTTAAATTTTACTTGCTATTATTTTAATATATTTGTTGTTATACTTTTATCTCATACTAATTTAGACATATTTATATATTACATACGAGTGGTGGATTCTTCACAGTTCTAGTGCTCCTGAGTTTTTGAGCCAAAAAATGTCTTTCTCAAATTGTGAAAGAAATTAGAGTACATTTATCCTAATCCACAGCAAAACAAGGAATATGTTAAAGTACATCAAACTTCTTAAATTCGTTTTTGTTCACAACAATATGAGGTTGAGAATAAGGCACACAATGAGAGAAGCCAACCAAAAATTGAGAACAACTTCAACCTAATCAACTTAGACTATATTTTTACGAAGATGACCTACTAAATCAATGGTTAGAAGAGAAACAGGATCGTTTGTTAGATACTGATGAAAATTTTAATTCAAGAATACATCAGCTTATCGATAGTAGTGATCTTGATCCCCTATCACATGATGTTCATGGTGCAAACTCTAGTCCAAGTCCTAGTGATGAAGGCGATGGCTTGAGCCTTCCTAATGGTGATGATGGTGGTGGTGATGTTGTTAGTAATCATGAGATCCCAAAACATTATAGAGGAGAAACAGGAATGAATGGTTTTACGGATGATGAAGAAGTACGAGAATCTGTACTAATACATCCATAGCATTCATTTCATACAGATAAGTCTCTGGAAAGGAGAGAACAATCAAGGCGAAGTAGGGGAATACAACAGTATGAGTTAGAAGGTTCTTCTAATGATAAGTTTTTAAGTAATAATTTAATATTAATATATATGTGCGGGTGAGCTTATTTTCATGTACGTGTCTAAAAAAAAGTAATATTTATATATGACATTGTAGATTAATATAAAACCATTAAACAACACTTATACTCTATATTTATACATTTTAATTGTTAAAACATCAAAAATTTCCTAATTTACGTAAGTTGTGAATTTGAAAAAAAAAATCACACTTTTAATTTCTGTTTTTGTTACATAAATCCGTTACATCTCGCATTTACGTCATCGCGACCGTTATCATTATTGCTTTCTAAAACGATGTCTACAACATAATTATTGGAGTAGGGATAGACCAATAGTAAGAGTGGGCAACTGCCCCCTCAAGTTCTTAAAATCCTTAAATTTTACCTTTAAACTTATGAAATTATTTGTAGCATATATACTTTTTCTCCTAATATTTTAACACCCAGTTACTCAAAATATTTTGAACATTTTAAAATTTTGCTATTAAATTATAAAACAACTTTTTGTTGCCTCCAAAATTTTAACGAAAGGTAAAATATCAAAAGCTACTAGCTGAGGTTAGAGTGAACTAATTGATTTAATCATTCACAAACGATTTTCTATCCTATCATTGTTAGTAACATTAGTTTGGTAATTTTGAGTTTCAATTTTACATAAACTTTTTCAAGGAAGTGCTGATTATTTTAAGATTTGATCTAATATAGATCTTTATATTCAGGGAATTTACATGTGTATAAATGTTATTTTTTTTCTCAATTGTATTCAAAGTTATATTGTGCATGATACATAGATAATTTCATTATTTTAGTTTCATTTTTTTTTTTGGCAAGTAAGAGAATTTGGATTAATGGGAGAATGAATTACATGATCTAGGGGTATACCCTCGATATACAAAAGAATTTTAGTTTCAATTTCAGTTTCAATTTCAATTTTGTAGAAAACAGAGTATATATATTTAAATGCGGAAACGGTTTTTGGGTTACCACTTGTTCGAAATAAAGTACCCGAAGTTTCTGCAGATACTTGCCGAACTGTCTACGTCTTCAAATCTTGGCCTTGTACTCGCAGTGAGTGTGATTCAGTCAAATAGAGTAATCACACTGTTCTATTCACCACTCAAGAACCCTCTCACACTCTAGTATTTTTGGAGGAAAAAAAAAAAAACTGACGTGTTTTTTAAGATGCTGATCATGCCTTTATATAGCCAACCTTAAGTGATTATAGATAACCACGACACCCATGTCAAGTGATCCACCTGTATCACCTTACATTTGAAAAACAAACTGAATAGGTGTGTTTGATATTCAAATCCCTTATCTAATTCTATTCTGATAAGGATCATATGCAAACTATCAGGGAATTTAAATATTCAAAATTTTTATCTAACTCCATTAGATAAAGGCTCTATTAGATAAGGGTCATGGGTATAGTTCTTGAATATATTTATGGGCAACCTGAACCCGATGTCCCTATCTATACCCAAATGCCAACAAACTTAATATAAATTCTTCCAATAGGATATTAAGTGTAAATTGAATTTTTTTTAATGACATACTAATAAGAGCAAATAAGAGAGAAAATGGTTTTAGATGCCTGATAATGAAATTTGTGAAAAGATGGTAACTCGATTTTGGTTCAAAAACTTTGATTTTATTTTCAAACTTGATGTATTTATTTATTTATTTTAATTTATTTTTATTTTATAGTCTTGCAATATAGATTTATTGCATTAGCATTTATATATGTAGACTTATTAACTTTGGAAAGACATAATTAGAGAAAAAAAATTAATAGAAGAATAGGAAAATTAATTGATTATATATATTGATAAAAAAAAAAAATACTCGAGATTCTAACAACGATTTGATTATAAATGAGTTTTATGTAATAGAATAACGTCAAACATAAACTTAAGATGCACAAATTAATTTAATAGATGAATAAAAATATTTTTTCCTAAGAGGACATACTCATAAAATTGTATTTCGATCACTTTTGTTTTCTAATTATTTATTTCAAGGTTACCTAGATATATTTATTAATATTTTAGTGATGCTCTTTAAATTTTTTATACAAGTAAAACTTAGTATTTTGTTCTACTTATTTTTTCATAGTTGTATTCTTCTCATTTTTACCTAAAATTCCATATCTCTATATTTTGAACACGACAAAGTACTAACATAAATCACAAACACAAACACGACACCCCAACGGAATTATTATCAAATAAACACCTCAACGCGAATTGTCACCCCTATGGATTCACCTAAAATATCCCAAGGGCAGCCCAAATGCACAATTTGGGCACTTGTCTTCAATCATAGAGTTTCCAGATTGGAAAGGTTGGATCCAATGACAAAGGCAAATTGTGAAACCAAGTTGAGAGGGGTCAAAGTGACTGCAACCTCATATATTATATATATATATAATCTTCCCATTATGCTATGCAAATGGATTTGCCTTTCGAAATGGACCCACCCACCCACAACGAAGGCTTCTCTTTGAGCTGCTTTGGAAAAATAATAATAAATAAATAAGATAAGATAAGATAAAAAAGCTGAGCTTGTCTTGAAGAGAGAAGAAAGGGCAGAGTGGAGCCTCCCAATGAGGCCATCAGTTTTGTCATTGCAATGTGGTAAGATCTTCTTATATATAACGCAAGATTTGAAGCCACCATCCAAGCATATCTACACATAAGATTTATTTACATGAAATACTCTATCCCTTTCTGATTTGCGTAGGCGTGGTGGGACGATTTATTTAAAAAATGAAATATATAATTTGAATATTCAAACATTGACGGTCCCGTAGCTCAGTTGGTTAGAGCGTTGGTCTTATGAGCCGAAGGTCGCGGGTTCGAGCCCCGCCGGGACCATTGCAATCCTCCTTATATTTTTTTTAATCATTTTCCCCCTAATAGATATAAGTTGCAATTCTTTTCCTTTTTTGTTTTTCCCTAATAGATATAAGGTAAGGCTATTCACACCCAACAAATAACCTTTTATACTCTATTTTAGTATTTTCATTGAATGGAATTATAAAATCGTCATTTTTTAATTAATTATTCTTATATCTAATTTGGAATGACATAATTGCCTTTCATAAAGAAAATATTTATAAATTTGAACAAACACCAATAAGCTCACAAGAGAATAGAAAAAATTATTTTTAATGACTAAAATATTTTATTTATATTTATACTTTTAACAATCATAAAAATAAATTTTACTTTATTTTATTTTATTTCATAATTTAATCAAATAAAAAAATTAACTTCTTTCATTCATTTTGTTTATAAATTTTGTTATTCTAACTCTTGTTATCATTCTCAAATCATTTAGTAAAATTCTATATGATCCTTTCAAGTCTCATAATCTAGTGATATATTTTAAAAATAATAATGAAGTAAAATGTAAATGTATTAAATGTTAAAATAAATAATTTATGAAAATTATAAAAATAAATATCAAGATGACAGAGAAAATGAAAAAAATTGTAAATAAATTGAAATGAAATGACTTATTTTTTATTTAATTAGATTATAAAATAAATTAATATTTAGTTTTATATAATTGATAAAAATATAAATGAAAATAAATATTTACATTTTAGTCGTTTAAAATATTTTTCCTTACATAAAACTTATAAAAATGAAATTAAATAAGACCACTTATAAATTTCAATTTGTAACTATCCTTTACACCTACCTAGTTTTCTCATACTCCTTAATTTAAAATAGAATCTCTATTTTGTTTCTCATGATTTATGTATATAAAAATTAAAAATATGTAACTAAGGAAATCATTAAATTTATAAAATTAACTTTTAAATAAACAGACAGATTTATTAGATAAACCATAACTATTTCTTTTGAAAACTTAATTTTAATTTTTTTATAGTAACAAAAATTTTTATCATAATAATATAATTCATATGCATAAGTAAATTTTTTCAAAAAATTATATTGTAATTATCCGTCCACTTATTGAAATATCGAAGAAAAAATTGGTAAGTTGGATTTTGTATATATTTAAAAACTAATAATTTCTATTGTAAAAAAAAATATTTATAATATTATAATTATATCTCAGATTGAGTTTTTTATATAAGGGCTTTTATGGTATTATAAGTATGCAAGACATAGTTGTAAAGTGGGATGTGAGAAACTATTGTGAAGTGCAAATAGACTCACCCATAGATATAAGTTACCATTTTTTCTCCATTAAATATAAGTTATATTGATATATGTAATATATATGCATTTTAGTCTCATTAATTATTTTTAAACATTTTTTCCCCAATAGATATAAGTTAGAATTTTTTTCCCTTTTTTTTTTTTCCTAATAGACATAAGTTACCATTTTTTTCCTAATAAATATAAGTCATATTGATATATCTAATATATATATCTTAACCACAAAAGGTTTAATTTTATTTGAGGCTGTAAGTTATATATATGCTAGCAATAACTTGTACTCATAGTATACTGATAAAAATTAGTATTAAATTTCTTACTTTTTTTCCTAATAAATATAAATTATATGATATATCTAATTTTAATTTATGAGAGAGATATTTTAAAAAATTATCTTACTTTATTATATAGTTAATATATACGATTGATGTTGGTTCAATTTTATCCAGCAAGTAAGAGGCCCAACCAATATGGCAATGGCGGATTGATTATCCGAGGTTTGTTCTTACGGTGCTGTGCGTGAGTGAGCCCAATCAAGTTCTTTACAGAAACACACACAACACACCAAAAAAAAAAAAAAAAAAAATGACTCCTGATTTTGGCTATTTGACAAATGCATTTAACTGGTTAACTGGTTCTAACAAACCATCTTTCGGATAAGAGCAGCTAGTTTAATTAGTTAGAACAAAGTACTCTCATTTATCTTTTTTTATTATTTTTTAACCCTAACATCATGAATAAGTTGGAATTAACGCTATTCATATTCTTTTTATGAAAAAAAGGATAATTATTAAGACCCCATTTGGTAATATTTATCTTTACTATTTTTTTATATTTACGAGTTTTTAAAAATTGACAAGAAAAATATATTTGTTAAGGGCCCGTTCGATAAAACTGTAAGTTTTTTATTTTTATGTTCAGTTTTTATATTCAGTTTTTTAGTCTTTGTGTTCAGTTTTTAATTTTTTTGTTTTCATTTACATAGTAAGAAAAGAAAACAAAAACTTGAAAACACGGTTGATAACGATAATTGTTAATTAATAGTTACAGTTGTTAATTAATTAAATTCAATAAATTTAATTATTTTAATTATTAAAAATAATTTAATTCTATAAAAATAAAAATATAAACATAATTTATTATAATTATTTCGAAAAACAATTTAATTGAATATATTCATGTTAATTAAATTAGTTAAAGTAATTAATTTAATTAACTTAATTTCATTTAATTTAATTACTTAAATTTAATTGATTTAATTAATAAATTATATTAATTAGATTTAATTTTTTAATTATATTATTTTTCAAAATAATTTGATTCAATAAAAATAAAATAAAATATGTGCAATATAATTTAATTATATTATCTATTAAAAACAATTTATATTAAATTATTTTTATATTAATTAAATTTAATTATATGGTTAATTTAATTTAAATTAATTAAACGTATTTATTTTAATTATATCTTTATTAAAATAATTTAATTCAATAAAAATAAAATATATTAAATATAATTATTATATTATTAATTAAATATAATTTAATAAAATAATTTTAAATTAATTTAACAAATTAAATTCAATTATAATTAATATAATTTGGTTAAATAATATATTTAATATAATTTACATAATTAAATATTTAATATTAATTTAATATATCAAATTAATTATTGATAAAAGTAATTATTAATTAAATTATTTAATATATTTTTACATAAATAAAAATAATATATTTTATATTAATATAAATTAATATATTAATTTTATATAAATATTATTTTAATTTAATATTTTTATATTAAATAATAATATATTTGGTGGTGACCGGAGATGAATGGAAGGTAGTGACGGCGATAGCCGGATATTGGTAACAATTAGTGGATGATCATAATTGATGGTTGTAACTAGTAGTAGTTGCATAAGAAATTGAAAACTAAAAATGAAAACTTGAAAAAACACATTTTCTATGTTTTCATAATTTTTAAAAATTTTGAAAACAATTTTCATTTTTTTGAAAACTGAAAATTGAAAATAAATTTACCAAACGCGTATTTGTGTTCAGTTTTCAAAAAAAATGAAAACAAAATAGAAAACTGAAAATGAAATGGTTGCCAAACAGGGCCTAAACTTTTTTTTTTTTATTTTGCCATGTTTGAAAGTAAGGAGATTTTTCTAAAAATCTTATATGACATAATCATCTATGTGTATAGAGCTTGGAGATCAAATAACGGAAAAGTAGTATCAGCAAGGGTTGTCAAAAATGACAGAGGTATAATATTACTAGGAAAAGCCGCGACAACTGAAGCATTTTCAACTTTTATGGCATAAACTTAAGCACATCTTAAAGCTCTGGATTAGGTGAAACATATGAAAGTTACTATTTTGACTAATTCCCTTTTTTCTTTTTTTTTGATTCGTAAGCGGGGTTATTGGGGGAGAGTTCGGGGTCGAACCCAGGTGGATAAGTTGCCAACGAGATAACTCACCAACTGAGCTAAAGCCGCACTTAGACTAATTCCCTTTTAGTTGTTAAGTATTTTCAGAATTTTAAGTTTTGTAATTATGATGTTAAGAACATATTTTGTGATTTGTATCATAGTTGACAAATATTTGGCTACTATTATGTTAGGAAAGTATCAAGAGACTTGGTGAAAGATGCTCATGAGAGAGCTAAACTTGTATTAGATTCTGGTTAAAATTACTAATGATATGTGTTTTTTTTTTTCCAAAAAAAAAAAAAAAAACAGCATCCTATTGATTGAACAAAACAATGCCATTTTGAATGAATTAAATTGTTTACTTTGATTTTATAATATAATATAGTATGTTCTTGGCAGCAAAATTTATGCTAGAACTGCTGATCACGCTAACTGGAAATATGCCCGTAAACTTGTCAAACACAAAGGAAAAAAAGATTACGGCCGGAGTGGAGGTTGTTGGAAAATTTGGAATTAAATAGGAAATGGTGAATGAGAAATTGCATTTCCATAGAGCACTCTTGAATTGGAAAGTGTGAAAGGCTAAGTGGAAAGTGTGAAAACACTTGTCCCACATTGGAAAAGAGGTAAGAGGTTAAGTGCTTCATATAGGGTTACACTTTTTATGAGTGATAACCAATGTTAAGTATACTATACCTCGCGCGCACGCACAGGGGGTGCAAATCCTACGCCCCGACGGAGGCTCGATAAACTTCTGTCGTGTGCAAGCGCGCGACTTGCGGACATGAATGCCGGTCGAAGTCCAGTTTTAGCCTTTTAATTATGTAACAGGTTTAATTCTGCTGTTACAAACTTTTCAAATTCGAATTTGAATTCTGAGTTTATTACAGAATTGATAACTGCAGCAGGTTAATTCTAGTTTGCCCCTCTTATACAGCCAAAAAACTCTCTCTTCATCTTATTTCTTCTCTGCGTATTTCCTCTTCCAGTGATAGTGTTCTGCGTTTGTTCATTATTCGCCGAGAGTATCGAAGTCTGTGTTATCTTCGGTGCTGTTAACCGTTGTATCCTGGGAAACAGACGTCCATATAACCTCACGCACAGGTAGAGGGGACGAATCTGTTTTAAGGAAACTGTGTACATCACAGTTCTCGGTCTTCCTGTATTTTCTGTTTTGTTCTGATAATATATATATATATATTATTGCAACTGTTATTCGGAAAAAAAATAATAATAAAATAAAAATATATATATTTTATTTCTGCCTCTCAGTTCATTGTTTCGTGGAAGTCATCTTTCTTTTAA
Source organism: Vitellaria paradoxa (assembly GCA_019916065.1). NCBI lineage: Eukaryota > Viridiplantae > Streptophyta > Magnoliopsida > Ericales > Sapotaceae > Vitellaria > Vitellaria paradoxa. The sequence continues at coordinate 36,926,074 of CM034234.1, forward strand.
TTTAATTTTAATTTAATTTCCTCCTTCTTCTTTTTACTTTCAACAGAGGTTTCTGACCGGAAAACCCTCCGATACTTAAGTTAGCAAGTAGCTTTTGTAAGGCTTTAAACTTTAATAAAAATGTCGCAAGTTGGCAATACAAAATTTATCGCCAAAACTGCTGACCACGCCAACTGAAAATATCTCCGTAAACTTGTTGAACAGTATAATACATTATCATTTTAATTAATTGAACTATTTACACATCTCATATTATTTATTTAGACTAAACTCGAGTGAGTGAGTTAAAATTTAGCTCAATTGCAGTTGAAAAAAGAAGTTTTGCTAGTTTTGATTGGCTTGATAATATCAAATTACAATTGGCCTAGTAATCGCGACAAGTAATGAATGTCAATCGAGTAATGAGCCTTCATCATCGTGGCCTAGCAGCTTGATAATAGGACTATAAAATAAATTAAAAAATTCGAGCTCAATTTTCATTTGATATAGACCAACTCGTTATGAGCTAAACAAAATTTAAGTAAAATCTGTAGTTACTTTAGTTTAAAATTCATCTCAAGCACAACTCAATAAATTTTAATGTATATGAAATCATCAAACTATTCAAATTCAACTTAAAAGCGTAACTGATAAATTTAAAAATATTTTCGAATAATATACTCCTCGACTTACTTACTGATCTAATTTATTATAATATATTATATATATATATAAAGTAAGAATTTGAAAACTGTAATTGCATCACGCCATACACACTTAATTGGGTTATATTTGTTATACGTATCTTTTAAATTATTTATTTTTAATTAATAATTTTTAAATACTATTTATCAATTAATATTATAATTATTTAAGTTAAATTATTCTTATTGGAGGGTCAGAAAAATATACGTGTGGAACACAATGACATGTGCCACACTCCCTTATCCTATGATTTCCCAAACATGAGGAGGAAAAGGCATCCCAATCTCCCATTTTCTCCATCACATGACATGGAGAATATGGATGGAAGACATCCGCTATATAAAAGAGGCAAAAGAGGTATGTTTGAACATTCAGGGACTCTTTCCTCTTATTCTCTAAAAAATAAGGAAGACAGTAGTTACTGATTTAGGCGTCGAAAAGCTTCTAGTTCATTATCCCCTGCGAACTAGATTTTTTACGTCATTAGTTTTGTAAGTTACCATCAAAAAACAAGAGAAGGAGACTGACAGAAAAGGGTGTGTGTATATATATATATATATATTTTCTCTTTGACTTATCATTTAATATTTAAATACTACATTGATTAAATTTTTTTATAACTCAATTCTTATCACTTAATATTTTAGTTCTAAATATATAATTATCTAAATTAAATTCTACTTATTAATTAATATTATAATTTAAAAATAAGATTTTTGAATATTATATAGATTAAAATTTTATTGAAGTTGAACACATTACAAATAATAATATTTAGTAGGATTCTGAGAATACAAAACTGCACTACGTGGTGTTAATGGGTATTTACAATTGTGACATGTGCTTATAAATATTTTATTTTATTAATTAATAGTTATTAAATACTACTTATGTAATGGTCTAATGTTTATTTTATATTTAAGTCTTGGTCAAAACCTTAAAAAAAAAAAATCAAAACTCCATCTCCATCGTGCGCATTCCAATTTGCTCCTTGGCGTGCGTAAGACACTGTACCTCAGTGCGAACGACCTTCCTCCCTTTTAAATTCTGTTAGTTAATCTGTTTTTTATATGATTTCCTGGCATGTTGTTGATGCAACAGATGTATACTTGATCCTAGTTTTTCTATAATAGTTGATGAGGGATATCTCCATCAACAGAGGTAACTGGCTAATTACATGATAGTCAGGTCTTCCCAAGTTGACACTGAGCACTGTAGGCCGAGCAATTTCAATGGAACTGACCTGGAGAGGGCTGAGTATTAGCCAGACTAGGCGACGAGCTAAACATAAGGTGTGCTCACTACGGTCCCGAAATTCTCGCTTGAATTGTGGCAATGGATCATCACAAATCAGCATGGCCATCGCCAGGGTATATTTTGAATTTAATACTTTCCTTATCCAAATAAGGAAATCACGACAAATCAGGAAGAATACAAATTTGATTCTAATTGCAACTCTACCATGAATCAATATAATTAAGGAATAAATTAACCTTAACAGGTCGTAGACTTGAGCCTTACCATTACTCTGCCAAATTGAGTTCCTGTAATTCTTTACTAACTTAAGCATCATTGAGTTTTTGACAGGAATCATCATCATCTATGTAGGTTTTGGATTGGAGTTTGGATCAAGGTTACAAGATTTCACCATCATCATTTGGTGCCATTTATGGCAGCGACATTTCTATCAACCTTATATGGTTCAAACTAGATCAGAATACAAACTCAACCAACCCCTATGATAGAGGATAGAATCAAAATGTCAAAAGAATTATGATAATGGAGAGGCAATTTATGAAAATGGCTGCAACAATGCAAGCCCTGATAGCCCAAAACCAAGCGTTCTTATAGTGTATAGATCATGTAGCTGTAGCTCCACCACCAACTCCAATCTTGCTACCATAAGATTCGCTGGTCGATGTTGCAAGAAATGGAGATGGCCAAACCTAAAACGATGTTAATGGAGGTGGGGTTGTCAGAGAAGACAATGGCTTGAGGCAACACATGCCAACCCCTCAGTAGAGGAATAGCATAGTCGTAGAAAATAGAGTGAATAGCTATACTATTCCTTGATGCATAGAGGCAAAAGTTGAGAAAACTGAGAACACGACTGCGGTCAACTAGCGAATCAGGGCCAAGCAAGTCTAGGTAGATGGGGTTTTGGTAGTAGTACGGGTCCCTAATGTCATAGATGATTTGGTCAACAAAATAGGCACTCCTTTCACCCCTTTGGTAATGGAATGCCTCTTGCCACCAAAGTTTAGAATTTCAATCGTAGAATTTTATGATGGCACAAAGGATCCTGTCGATCATCTAGACGCGTACAATTTGATGATGGATCTACAAGTGGTTCCAGAAGGTTAAATGCCAAGCTTATTTATCATTCTAAATGGCCTTGCTTGTGACCATGGTTACATAAGATCAAGCTTGGAATGGTTGAGAACTTTAGACGAGCTCAGCAAATAATTATCTTACACTTTATTGCTGGTTAAAGATAGAGGAAAACCTACCGCCCACTGTTGACTGTAGACAGGAGAAGGACGAGTCCCTCAGGAAGTATGGTAATAAGCTTAATTGTGAGATGATGGAAATCGACGAGGCCCATGAAAAAGCGGCGCTTCTAGCCTTTATAAGTGGTTTGAAGTTCGATAGATTTTGCTTTTTCCTTAGCAAAGAGATTACCAGTGACTATGGTCAATCCAATATCACGAGCCTCAGAAACATCTAAACGCTGAGGCCGCCATGAAGGCTCGGCAAGATTCTGAGGTAATGGCCCCTCACCCTAGAAAAGAAAAAACAGAATGATTCCAGAGATACTGAGGAGGTCAAAACCACCAAGAACTTTCAAGTTGACTAACCAGACAAATGAAAAGAGAAACAAGTTGGTAGCCTTAGTGAAAGACTTTACCCATCCAAACATTAGACTGGAACGGATATTTTATGCGATCAAGAATGATTCGATTTAGCATGGCCTAGACAGTTGAGGGCCCCACTGGAGTTAAGAAACAATCGAAATTGCCAGTTCCACAAGGACCATGTCACGACACAGAAGAGTTGCTCGATTGAAGAGGCAGATGAAATAGCTCATCAAGAGGGCAAGTATAACAGTTTATTGCCCATTAGGGGCAAAATAGAAGAGAAGACCGTAAGAGTTTGGTTCGGGAGAGCCCACCTAGAAGAAGTCCAAATAAGAATAGTAAAACCACACCCCCGATCAGGACTATCAAGGTAATCTTGGCATTCTTGATCCACCCCCCCCCCGAGATTTGCGGATGGAGGCAGTCTTTCTCGATGCAAAAGAAAGCATGCTCACGGAATTGAAAAGAGATCAGGATGGTAATGCTCAATCACGCAACCAACCAAGAAGCCCAAGGTGGAGTTAGTCTTGATCACCTTCACAGCATATGAAGTAGCTGAGCTAAGTCACCCATACTTAGGACCTTTTGTCATATCGACCATTGTAGCTAATTCCAAACATGGAGAATTTAAGTAGATAGAGGGAAACTCCGCTAACATTTTGTACTGGAAAGCATTTGAAAAGATGAAAATCAGAAACGAAAAATACAGCCGATCTATTCACCCCTAGTTGGTTTGAAGAGATGTGTAGTACTGCTCGACTCTATTACTCTCCTAGTCACCTTGGGAACAGAGAGCCCGAGCAAGCGACCAAGATGGCCATTTTTGGTAGTGGATTTTCCCTCTGCTACAATGCCATTCTCGGAAGGGGAGCTTTGAACCAATTTAAGTAGTCACTTCCACATTATCTCTGAGTCAAGTTCCGATCGAGCACGAAGTAGGATGCGCGGAAAGAAAACCAAAAAAAAGTGGCCCCTGTTACGTGTCTTCCCTAAGAGGGAGGAGACCAACTGAGAGGCTTTGATGTGAAAGAGCTAGAGGCCCGAGACGGAGAGGAAGTAAAGAGAGGAGACCTAAGTGAGACCTGAAGGAGGTTGTAGTAAGAGAGCCCAAGCTCGGAAAATCGTAAGATTGGGGCCAATACTCTTAAAGCAGCAAAGTAGGAGCTCAAAGAATTTTAAGAAGAATGTCGACATTTTTGCTTGGTCTTATGATGATCTACCCAGCATCAGCACAAAGTGATGGCCCATTATTTGAACACTCTATTAGAAGCTCAGTTGATAAAGTAGAAGAGGAGAGTGTTTGCTCTTGAGCGAACGAGATAGTTGCACACGAAGTAGAGAAGTTGCTGGAAGGCCAAGTTATCAGGAAAGCATTACCCTGCATGGCTGTCCAATATAGAATGGTTAAGAAGTTAAATGGTAAATGGCAGGTGGTGTGTAGATTTCATAGACTTGAACAAAGCATTCCCCAAAGACAGCTTCCCCTTGCCTGCCATCGATTTGCTTATAAACACTATTGCCGGTCACCAGGTACTTTCTTTTGTGACTCCTTTTCAAGTTACAATTAAATAAAGATGGCTGAGTAAGAGTAGAAGCACACAGCTTCATCACCGATCAGGCCTCTACTGCTATGAGGTCATACCCTTTAATATAAAAATGTAGGGGCAACATACCAACGGCTACTGAACCAGTGTTTACGTCTCAGATCGGGCAGAATATGGAAGTCTATGTCGACTGAAATGTTGGTGAAAAGCAAGTAGGTCATTGATCATGTAGCTGATCAGGAGGAAACCTTCAACACTCTCAAGGAATTTAGGATGAAGCTAAATCTGGTGAAGTGCAACTTTGGAGTGGCGTCCGGTAAGTTCTTTGGTTTCATGGTGTCTAGTCGAGGTATTGAAACCAATACAAAAAACGTTCAGGCCATTCTGGGCATGCAGTCACCAAGGACAACCAAAAGAGGTACAGAGGTTAGCAGGCAGAGCTGCTACACTAACAGGTTCATATCCAAATCAACAGATAAGTGTCTTTCATTTTTCAAGGTTTTAGGAAAGTATTTGAATGGATGGAAGAATGTGATGGATCTTTCAATAGTTGAATTGATACATAGGGGTAGTACCCCTACTTAGCAAAACTACTCCTGGAGAAGAACTCTACCATTACCTAGCAGTCTCTACCACTGCAGGGAGTTCAGTGCTAGTAAAAGAAAAAGGTGGGGTACAAAAGCCAGTCTATTGCACAAGCAAGGTGTTTAGGGGAAGCAGAAGAGCAACACCTTAAGATAAAACTATTAGCCTTTACCCTTATAATAGCAGCTCGGGAACTTAGGGCCTATTTCCAAACACACACCATAGTGGACCTAAATGATTAACCATTAAAGAGTGTCATCCATAAACTAGAAACCTCGGGAAGGTTGGTCAAGTGGTTAGTTGAGCTTACCAGTTCCAATATCCAATATCGACCTCGGCTAGCCATTAAATGATAGACAGCTGTGATTTTATCGTAAAATTTACAGGTCAGCCCAACACCCAACAGGAGGGAAGAAGACAATGAGCAAACTTGGGTTCTAAATATTGATGGCTCCTCAACTTGGGATGTAAATGGAGTAGGCATTGTGTAAATAACCCTAGAGGGGCCTAAAATTGAATATGCCTTACATTTCAATTTTTCAGCTTCTAATAATGAGGCTAAGTACAAGGCCCTTATAGCCAGGTCTTCGAATAGCTCAAAGAATAGGACAGACCAGATAATCATAAGAAGCGACTCCCAACTGGTAGTAGAACAGATTTATGGGGGATACGAAACCAGAGAGGAGAATATAGTGGAGTACTACCAGGTGGCCAAAGACTTGGCCAGCAAGTTTTCCAAAATGACATGGAAAGGATCCCTAAGACAGATATGAGGAAGGCCAACCATTTGGCCAGAATAGCTTCTTATGAAAGAGGCAGACCCAGATGTACCGATGGAATTACTTAATTCTCCAAGCATCCAAACAACAGAAGTTAAGCAGATCGAAAATAAAGCAGATCGAAATAAAGCCTCTTGGGCCAAGCCGATTAGGCATTCTTGGCGACTGGACTCCTTCTTAAAGACCAGAATGAGTGGAGGAAATACAATATCGAGCTGTGAAATATTTGTTAGTTAATGAAATTCTCTGCTGAAGGGGCCACACCTCTTGCCACTACTTAGACATGCAACGAGAAAGAGGCAAATTGCATCCTAAAGGAGATTCACGAAGGGATTTGTTGGGAACCACCGGGATGGAAGTCACTGGCACAAAAAGGCTTACGAGCTGTATATTACTGGCTGACCGGAGAGAAAGATGCCCAAAATTTGGTGAGAAGTGCGACAACTGTCAAAGATTCACTAATGTTCCAAGGCTGCTAGCTCAAGAACTGATCCCTATCCGGAGCCCTTGGCCTTTTACCTAATGGAGAATTGACATCGTCAGGCCATTCTTTTTAAGAAAAGGTCAGTGAAATTTTACTGTGGTGGCAATCAATTACTTTACTAAGTAGCTTGAAACTGAAGCTCTGCTGAGCATAACAGAGCAAAACATGAAGAAATTTCTGTGGCAAAGAATAGTTTACAGGTTTGGAATTCCTAAAGTGGTGGTCATTAAGAATGGAAAGTAGTTTAAAGGACAGTTTTTCAATGAACTTTGTGAGTAGCTCAACATCAACCACCACAATTCCTTTCCTAAGCACCTTCAAGCCAATGGCTAAGTGAAAGTGACCAATAGATCCCTTGTAAAGATCATCAAGACAAAGCTGGAAAAGTCAAAATGATTATGGGTAGATGAATTACCAAGCATACTATGGGCCTATTGAATGACCTGAACAGACCCCAATAAGGCATACCTCATTCTATCTCACCTTGGAATAAAAGTAGTGATTCTAGTAGAGATGGTCTACTTAGCCTAAGGGTTGAGCTCTATAATCCAGAAGCAAATAATGAAGCCATGGAAGTCAACCTGGATCAATTGGAGGAGAATAGGCTACAAACAGTCGACAGTGGTAGTAGCTTTCTAACAAAAAATGAGGCAATACTTCAGCAAAAAGGTAAGATCAAAGGAATTCAAGGTCGAGGACTTGGTCCTAAAAAGGGTCAATCAGTTGACAAGGGATGCTCGAGAAGGAAGGTTAGGATCGAACTGGGAAGGGTCATACATTATGGCTGTTTATTCAAGAAAATAAACCTATTGGCTGAAGGACCTCAACAGAAAAGCTTTACCTCACCCTTAGCTTGTAGAGCACTTAAAAATTTATTATGTTTAAAATAAATGTACTTTATTTTTTCGTTGATTTTTAATAAATTGTTCAGAAAATGTTAAAAAATTCTTTTAAGTGTTTTAGAAATTATTTCCTGACACTCGTTTGACCTATTGGCCATAGAAACCAGATCACCCTTTTGGCGTAAGAAGCTAAGGGGTTAAAAGATATTCGGTCAGCCCTAAAAGGCCGATCGACCAGAATGCCCATTTGGCGTAAGAAGTTAAAGGTCTTGACAACGCTCAATTAGCCTAAAAAGGTCGACTATCCAAAATGCTCACTTGGCAAAAGAAGCTAAAAAGATCAGATGATCTTTGATTGGCCCTTAGAGGTCGGTCAGCTAGAAGACCAATTTGGCATGAGAAGCCAGAGGACCAGACGATGCTTGAGTGGCCAAAGGGGTCGGCTAGCTAGGCTATTAACTCAACCTACCTAGCTAAGCAGGTCGAATTCCCTTTAACTTGAAACTGAATAGGATAGTAGGAAACCCACCCAATCTACACGTACACAAGACTAAGTAATAAAGTGCAAGTGCTGTAAAGAGTAAGACACAAATTTAAGAGAGAAAACTATCATAGAAGAAATGCCCAAAGACTAGTAAATGCATGAAAGGTTTATAAGTATAGATCAAAAACAAATAAAAAGAGGAAGGTCACTCCTAAGCCCCTCACCATAGCTTCCTTAGGTCTGGGCTTGTTTCTCACGGCCTTTTTCACTATGGTCAGAAGCCAGAGAAGTGATTGTTCCACCCAAAGTAGAGATTGAAGAGAGATCCATACCTAGGTAGGGCTTAAGAACTTCTTTTTTTACGTCTTCGAAAACCATCCTTATATCCCTCAACAAGCCAGTCCTGGCTCTTATCACCCTCCTTAAATTCTTCAACAGTTTTTGCCTTGAGCTCAAGTAATTGTCTTGAAAGATTGACTATTTGTTGAGCAATATCCTCGGTTATTTTTAAGGCTTGCTCCTTCAAGTCAGTTTCAATAGCTAAAACCATTGACAAATTCTCTATATTGGTTATTGCTTGATCCTTGGCAAGTGTGGCCTCCTCCTGCTTAGCCATAGCAAGATGGGCGTTAGCTCGGGCCTTTTCCAGCTCCTCTTCCAATGGAAACACCTTGGCAGAAAGATGTGTACTCTTCTCACACTTTAAGATATAGTCTCGGTTTAGCTCAACATATCGGTTAGACAGATCAGTGGTCCAAACTATGATCTGTAGGCAAGAATAGAAAGTCAACATAGAAGAAGATCAATGAAGTAATACAAATTCAAAAGTCACTACCTTAGATAGATCATGAGCAACATTTTTTATGAGCCTAGTCGAGGATATCTCCCTTGATCTGGCCAGATCGTCTTATGTGACCACACTTTCTATCCTTTTATAGCCAAGCTAAAATCATCCACAATGTTTGACTGTTTAGCTAGCTCGAAGGAGGAAGATGGAATTACCTTGGCCAAGAGTTGGATGGCTAGACAAGCAAGAAGAGAAGAAGGCACATCCTCACCTGAAATGCCTGAGCTAAAAGAAAGATTAGCCTAAGTGATCTCTTGACGTAGAATAGAAATTGGATCTGTATCTGAAGGATCAATGTCCAAGGCTTTCTCTTTGGAGGAGCTCGTTTGAATTATGCTTAGCTTTTTAGGGGGCCTCGGTTTAGACCCCGAATGCTTCTAGCCAGAGCCCTTGTACCTATCCTTATTGAACTTCATTTCATTAGCAAGGTCAAAAGTTAGAAACAGCCACGTCGTTATTTGCATTGACAAAATAAGATAAGATCAGTAAGCCTACAAAACTTGGTACCAAAATCAACAAAGAAATCACTTCTCTCACGTTCTGATCTAAGGCCTCTAGGAATAGCTCAGGGCTGAGTATTTAGTAGTCACCAAAATACTGAAATGATACTCTGTTTTATTCTATTCTTTTACCCATCGATCACTTCAAGTTGAGCCTTAGCTAAATAAAACAGCAATGTAAGATCAGGACCTTATTAGCTAGACTGAAAGAGATAAAAAAAAAAAAAAAAGAGAAATGACCGAGCTGGACATTAGCTTGGAAGGAGTTGACATACCCTCATCGATCAGTCAGCCCTACGCCAGGGAGCATCAGATTTACTTATTGTCGTCGGTTTCCCATTGGCAGAACTCCCAGCCATTACCATACATAAAAAAAAATGGTCCTTCCAGTGTTTAACTAATGAAAGGTAGTTTATCACCAAGTTAAAGTCCTTTGCTCAAGCAGAAAAATAATACCAACCCTTACCTGCCTCCGTTATCTTGTAGCAGTGAAGAAACTCATCTGTTGTGATATACTCCCTAGCAGCTGCCTTCTATATCACCACACAACCAATTAGGATTTTTCAACTGTTTGGCGTGAGCAAAGCAAGGTTCAAATGCAACTTGGCCAGGATCTCTCTGATCAGCCTGACCAGAGGAAACTAAATGCTGCTTGCCAAGATAGTCTCGTAGACAGTAACCAGCCTGAGTATCCAACGAGAACAGGGCTAAGCACTAGGCGCAGGCCAGCAGTAAGAGAGATTTTATGGGGTTGATAGTCCCTCAACACTTGTTTGAGCTTTATTCCATTGAGCACGAAGCCAATAACAATGCAATCTAAGACAAGGTCATTTTCTCCAAACACAGACATTTCTTTGTGGAAAGGACTAGTGTTAAATGAGGCAACCTCAGTTGGTGGTTCAGAAGTAGTAATAGAGGCTTGACTGGAGGCATCTAGTCTCACCTAGAAAGGGCTGTTCAATTCTTCACTCTCGTCGAAAAAAAATTAGTCTCCAACGATGAGGTATGATCTTTGAAGTTACCAAAGTTTGTAATTGACAAAAATAATATTCCAAGATTAAGAAGGCACACACAGCCCTATGGAACCTAAGGTTCGCTAAAAATCCTACAGGGAACGGAAGCCTCTTTTCTCTCCAAAATATCAAAAACAACGAATAGTATGCCAGTGCATACAAAGAGAAAGAAAATGAATAATAGAAAAGAAAGAGGCTTACCAGAAAAAAAAGGAAAGCAGTTTTATGAACTTTGTAGCACAGCAATAGCAGTAGTGATTTAGGTGGGAAGTGAAATGTGAAGAAGGAGCTATGGGGTGTAAATATATAAAAGCCCATTTTTGAAATCCACAAACAATATGAAGCCATATGGTAAGCACTAAGTAGGCCGAATAGTCACGTACCCGACAAATCAACCCCACGTCAACACGTGGCGAGGATGTGAAAGGACCCATCCTTTCAAATGTCAATACCATAATGATATTTGGGGCGCATTAAATGCTCACATGGTTTATAGGCCTTAACTGTTAGATTTTCCTAGGCCTGCTCTAAGACTTGGGAATCAGGTGCAACTGATGAATGGCATTTCCTAATTAACCTAGGTAACTGATAGATCATATGATAGTCAGGTCTTCCCAGGATGACACTGAGCATTATAGGTCGAGCATCGTTGACCAAGTTGACCTAGAGAGGTTGAGCATCAACCAGACTAGGTGACAAGCTAAACATAAGACATGCTTGCTACGGTCCCAAAATTCACGCCTGAATTATGGTAATGGATCATTATAAATTGGTAAGGCAATTGCTAGGGTATATTTTGAATTTGATACTTTCTTTATCCAAATAAGGAAATCACGGCAAATCAGGAAGATTACAAGTTTGATTCCGATTGCAACTCTGTCACACCCCTAACATAATAGTCTAGGACAGATGGCATGAGAATATAAGAACTAATTAAATCGAATAAAAACATATACTAAGGTAAGTCATAATATAATAACAATCGTCAGAACTACTAAACACGTCCCCCATTCCTATATTAAATAAATAAAAATGACATCAATCACAATAAATCCAATGTCACACTCTAGTCACTCAATCTAAGGCTTATACAGCCGAATAAACATCACCAATAACAAGATAATCTCATATATAATGAATTTGGGACCCACACTTTGGGTCGCACTAATAAAGATGCAGTCATCCAAATATATATAAACTCGCACAAGGTCAATCTACCAGTCTCAACTCAGCTCCGGGTGACTACTATCTGCCCTCACTGGATTACCTGTATTATGGGTGGGATGAGCAAACTTGCCCAGTAGGTAGGATTCTGCAAGTGTGCACAGGTGAACATAATGAAACATATATCATAACTCACAACAATATCAACCAAAACATAATATAACAATGCATATGTGATGCAATGCAATCGCTAATGCAATTCTCTAATTTCCATCTACCTCTTACCTTATCTTGGGATGGGTGACGCTTAGCACTACACGCGGGGTCACCAACCGCACCGTTTATGCTCACGGTAAACGTATATCTCAGTGCATATATATAAACTGAATGGGGAATTTTGTTACACTCCTGCCTCTTCGTTAGGGAACCATGTTATACCCCTAGTCAGGCATCTGCTTAGTTCAAGTAAGGTCCAGTTGCAGTCTGAAGAAAATCTCATAATCACATCTCAAAATTAATGTCCCAACTCCATATGACTAAACTCTAGTCATATATATCGAGTGGGATCATCTAGTATTTTCAAAATCTCATTTTCTCATTTTTCTCAAATCATGAATCCCGTCCATAGATGTAACTAGTGCCTTGGCACGTAATAATATAAATATGGCACGTTTAACCAATCAACAATCATAACATAGATCAGATGATACCACCCCAACCCCATGCATATGATATGCTCAATCATGTAAATAAATATCATCTCAATATTAAAATACATTCTCATTAAACTTGGTGATGATTTGGGGTCCATTTAATCATTTAAAATCAATACTTAAGGGGTCTTGGGCAAATATCCATGATTCAAAACTCAAAATATAAAAGATTAAATAGCCTCAACATTTTGTCGTCTGGACCCCCGTCTGAACAAAGGGTTGTCCGGACCCTCGTCTGAACAATAGTGCCTAGAAACTCACTTCTCTAATTCGTCTCCAACGGACTCCGAACCTAAACATCCCCAAATCATTTGTTCAAACCATAATATCAACAATCAATCATATATAAACATGTAAACATCTCAAAAACTTGTTTATCTAGCATTTATCTCAACAATAACTCAAAACAACGTAAGATTTCAACATTGATATGCATGTATATACCCTCATTCACATATATATATATACACCAATCATAGGATACTCAACCCAATCAAGCATATATATATATATATATATCAAAATCATCCTAACAACATCTAGAGCATTAATATAACTCCCACTTACCTCAAATCTGAATAGAAATAAAGAAAAACCAAGAAAATTGATTGAGCTTCTAACCTTCAAAAGCCAATTTCTTCCACTTCAGGCCAAATCACTAGAAATGGATGTCACCATGATGTTCATGATGTCAAATACTGTCTCGATCCGCTAACCTTCTACTTCGAATTGCACTTTCTCTCTCTACCCTCTCTCTCTTTTCTCTCTTCTTTTTTTCTTCTTCCCCTTCTTTATGTCCCGAGCTAAAAGAAAAAAAAGGAAAGAAAAAGAAAGGAAAGAAAGAAAATGAGCTGAGCTCTTGGCCTAATTATCCAACCAAATATCAATTTGGAATCAATAAAATAAATAAATAAATAAATAAAATCTCAAAATAATTATTTATTGGCCCAAAATAACACATAAATAGCCAAAAACAAATACCATATATTACAAACTCTACCAAGAATCAATATAAATAAGGAATAAATTAACTCTAAGAGGTAGTAGACTTGAGCCTTACCGTTACTTTGTCAAATTAAATTCCTATAATTCTTTGCTAACTTAAGTATTGGAGGATTTTTGGAAGACACCACACTAGTGTTCACAAATTACAATTTTCAAATAGGAGTTTGGATCAAGGTTACGAGATTTTACCATCATCAATAGCTATACTTAGTATACCCTACTCGATTATGATTATCCTTCTTTCTTCTCCTTTTGTTTTAAACATTTAGGTCTCTCAAAACTAATTCTAAGTGTGATTAATTAAAAGCTGTGTTTGGACATAGTTTGAGTTAAGTTTGTGTTGTGTTTGGTACTATGGTGTTTCTCCAGAGGAAAGCTTGAGTGTTGGTTCAACCCTTGGTGCCATCACCATTTTTCCCCACCTATTATTATCATCGTTCTCTTCTTTTTTCATTTTCATCTTCTTTTGAGGTAGGGGTTTCCTTATTATTTACAGCTTAGATGGCGTAGGAATTACATGCTAGAAGTTATATTAAGGTGTATGGCAATGTATGTGGGGGTATGATGGTTAAATTAACAACGGGTATGTGAATTGTAAAATGGAAAGGTCACGAACTTGAACCACTTGATATTAATTGATTCCATTGGTATGAAATTAATGCACAGTTCTTGTATAGGCTTCATTTTAGCATGTTTATGAACCCTTTGGCTTAGACTTGATGATTTATTATTAGTTAAATTGGTTAAAATTGGTTTTAGAACCTAAAATACGAGTTGTCGAACCTATGCAGCAAAGGTCCCATCGTATGCACGCAAGCTTTATTCTCATATGCATGACTGTTGTTAATCTCCTCCTATATGCATGCTAAGTTAGTTCTCATGCGCATACCTAGAGGATGAACTATTTCGAGCGCATGTGAGCCCTCTTCTTATATGCACACCATTTAGCCTAGCTATCTCGTGTGCACAGGATCTCGCAAATAATTTTCTTGTGGACTCATACACATAAGATCTTCTTTCCCGTGCATATGATTGACACTAAAATTGTCCTATTTTTTTTTCTTTTTTGACACGATGCAAATCTATCGAATTAAATTGATTTACTAAATGAATTTAATTATAAAGTTACTCTATCATTGGTTGATGAGCATAAATTGAGATGACTATTTTGTTACATATGTCATAGTATTAATATATTTTAGGATTTGATTTTTGGTTTAGAGTTTTAAAGAAACTATAAATAGTAGATATATGTACATAATAGTTGAAACTTCCAAGACCTGTACAGAAGGTGGTTACTTGCAATCTAATAGGCTATTAACATACAAAGTTGATTGAGATGCCAATTGAAAAATTTTTCACTACTGAGGCTTAAGTCAGGTGGTAAAAGAGAATCGTGTGTTTTCACCCTATAGCTTAACTAATATAAGTCAGATATTACCATGGAATAGTATGTACAGGTTGGGACTTTGTGACCATAAATCCACCTAGTAGAGTACTTAACTTATGCTATATTATGATTGTGGATATTAGATGTTGGATATTCTTCTATGATTGTTTATATTGGGTTAATGCTATATAATTTGCATTTGATTTGTGCTCAGTTAATAGTATGATATAGCATGTTATTTCTAGGTTTATTTGCTGGGTAATCATGGATTAGTGCTCAGTCTCCTATAGACTTTGTTGAAAATTCTATTGTTGATTCTCAAGTCGGGACATCCAGTCGAGGACTATGATCATATATCATTTCATTCGAGTAATATACTTTTGAGACTAGCATATTTATTTTGCACCTCCAGTAAAAGGTTTATGTATTCTATTTTGAGGCCACCTGACTGGATTGTATGGGTTGGTTAGATCCAATATATTATTCTTTTGAAGTACAATCGTTTGGCGAAGGTTTTATATATGTATTCTTTTGATTGATTCGATTTTGCTCTAGTTCAATTGTATAGCTCTGATTAGAACATGGTTATTGTGATATCATATGTTTTTATATATTTGGCTTCATGCCCGGGTCGTGGGGATTCAGGGCGTGGTAACTTATCAATTGATATTATAATTATTTAAATTAAATTATCCTTGTCATTTAACATTTGAATTCTACGTTGAGTAAATTTTTTTATAATGCGATACTTGTCACTTAATATTATAATTGAAAAATAATAGTATTTTTTAAATTTTTGATTAAAATTTTTATTTAAGTTTGATACTATTAAAAATAATAATATTTTTTGTGACTTTAATAACTTGGTTATAGTCCTACTTCAAATTATTAAATACTACTTATTAATATCTTATTAATATCATAATTATCTAAATTGAATTATACTTATTATTTGATATAATTATCTAAATCTCAAGAAATGTTGTAATTTTTTTAAATTGTATATAGGAGCTAGCATTGTTTTGTCACAAAATTGACAAAGGGGGAGATCATTAAGTTTATTTTTGTAATTGACAAATTAGTGAAAAAACAATGATTTCAAACTAATACATTTAGGCATTTGGGTAAAGTGTCAAAGGTATAAATTTGAACATTTTTTGGAAAGTTTCATAATATTTAAGGAGATTGGAAAGGTTTTCTAATATTCAATAAAGTTGAAAAATTTCCTAAAAGATTTTAGAAATAGAAAATTATATAATCATATAAAGGATTGAATTTCTTGAGTACATAATCCTACAAAAGATTAGACTAGCCGAGTACTTTGTAAATGGAAGCCTTCTCTTACAATTTCTACATAGAGAACAAGATATCAAAACTGTTTACATTGTTTCAAAAGTTCTCTTCTTCCCTTAGCCAAACAACTTCACTTATTAGTGTTCTGATTTTGCAAAATTTGAAAATTGATCTTTTGCTAGGGAAGGTGCATTATAGATTCGAGCAAAATTTCAACACAAGATTTTATATTCGATTGTTATTTTGTAATTGTAAACTTTGTAATCCGTTTTATATAGTGAAAAAAGTTTGTCTGATCCTTCATTTAGGACTTATGGTTTTTCTCAATTTGAATTTCCACGTTAAATTCTTGTCTTCTTACGATTTAGGTATTTTCAATACTAATAACAACAAAATCAACCCCCATAGAATTAAAAAAAAAAATGTGACATGAATCAATTCTAAGAAAATAATAATAAAAAAATGAAAATATATTAGACTATCAACAATTTTCTAGGTTTTTAATCTAAAAATAAATTTAATGCTCAAACACTTAAAAATGAAAAAAAGGGGGCTTTCAAATACCCTTAGCAACAACAGAATGATCCATTATTAGGGGTGTCCATGGGTCAATTTAGTTTAGGTTTATACTTACCCTAAATCGAATCAATTTTTCCAATTTAATTCAGGGATTGTTGGCAGTCAAAATGTGTCTCGTTTTTTTATTTATATTTTTTATTTTTTTACAAGTCTATAGTAGATACGGGGTGCACAAAAAATATAGTAAAAAAATATATCCCCCCCCCAAAAAAAAACTTAACAGAAAATAAAAAAATAAGAAACTACAATCACTGCAACACGTTTATTTAATATATATATATATATGTAGGAGGATAGATTTATAGGGATTTTGATTCCTTTGAGTAGAATCATCTCTTATCTGCCTCTCCCATCCAATATTATCCAACCACAACATACGGGGTTCAATTTCTAAAAGCTTTGCCAACCAAAAGTACTGTTTGGCAATGAGCAGGAAAACTGAATGGTGAATTAAATTGATCTGTGCTGTCCCTGCGCTAGTCACTTTCTTCATTGCAAAGATGGAGTAGGCGAGTTAGAACTAATTAATTCCCACAAGCTTTAAAAAGCTTCCTGAAAAAACTGACTCAAAGGTACGCAGTAAGGAGCCATTACTCCTTTTGCTTCTACAAGCAAAGTTCTCTTCTAGAGATTTTGCCTTTACAAGCAACAGATATGCACCCGCTTTCAAAATTTAAATAACAAAATTGACCCTCATTTATGGTAGGTGATGCATCGGACCAAGGCAGCATCTGTTACAGACAGATCCTCACCGTCTGTCTTGTGAATCCCACAGTGGGCCCATCGTAACATTGTTCAAACGAAAAAACTGTGTTTCTCAGTTAAAACCCAATTCATCAAACAGAAGGCAAAGAAACTGTCCAACCCAAGGCAAATGCTGAGCAAGAGAGAAGGACAATAGTTCAATGGAGGATCTCTCTCTCTCTCTCTCTCTCTCTCTCTCTCTCTCTCTCCCCCATTAGCAAAACGATTAAAAACTTCACCAGAAGACAGGCGTAAGACCGTGTACGCCTGCAGTCCCACCAAGCTCCCCTTTATCAATATATTGATTTTCATAACCAGCAATGGCAGCGGGCAACTAAATGCAGGGCCCTCTTGAATAGAAAGTCTCCCTTAGTTTTACTCACAAAATATAAAATTATTCAACCATAATCATAACTTAACCTTCCTTTTCGAGCAGTTCTAATAGACCATTCAGAAGTACACCGCCACCCATTAAACAATTATCAGTTTCTAATAGACCATTCGGAAGTACACCAACAACCATTAAACAATTATCGCAGGGTCTCAACATAAAAGCCAAGTGCTTTTAAGCTTTTTTATATCCTATTCTAATCATAAATTCCAGCTAGACCCAGATAGATTCACAGGCGTAGTGGAGGGGGGGGGGACCATAGATTGAAGGCAAGAGTACCACCTTTGGTCCTATCCTTGCTGTATTCATCTTCCATAACTCTGCCCTTTTGGTTCCTCAATTTCTCCTGAGGCTGAACTCAAACTTAGATCAAGTTCGGCTACCTTCCAATACTCATCTATCGTAATCCTAGATTCATCCCCAACCTGACCTCAATTGCTGACCAAAAGCCTCGGGGACCGAAGGTTCTTCGAGTCCAAAACCCTCTCACATCACAAGGTATGCCCACCCTTGATAGGAACTCATCTCCAACTCCAAGGATGAACCAGAGCATTCAGACAGCACCATTTCAGATAATTGAGTTCCCATAAGTTAGTTACTATGATTCTGCTTTAAGGTCTCGACAGCACGACTAACCATCCAGATTGAAGGAGTTCTCAGTAAATGTAAAAGGGTAGTAACCCATACCCATACAAGTTTTTGAAGAGAGGGAAAAATGGAGCCACAAGGGATAAATGAAAATTCTGAGTAATGGGTATGGGTTACTTTCCATTAAAATGGAAAAACATCTCCAACCCTTCCCTTTTACCACAGCCACTGTTCAAAGAAAATGACTCCACATAGGATGCTCCCGAAAATCGGAGCAGGGATAGAGACGTAAAACACCCTGTTATTTCTTTCAATTTCCTCTTGTGGGTTTAAGGAAGTAGTTGAGGGGCATGAACAACTACATCAGAAAACAGTAAAACCACAAAACAACAATCACAAAGATAGAGCTCTCTTTCACCCACATGAAATTGACCATATCCCATTTTGAATTGAGAAAGCAACAGGTAGAAGCTCGAATCAAATATCAATTCATCAATATAGGTGATATGGCAATGAAATGCCAAAAGCTTAGTGAAATTTCCTGTTTTTGTCCATCTGAGATTGCCTTGCTCCCAGAGGATTTTCTAACTGTTCCTCCTAAAACAGTGCTGGATTCACCTTCTCTGGACGGAGGGAGCAAAAATGTCCAATAAAAAATAAACAAAAATAAATAAATAAATTGAACAACTTCATGATAGAAACTAGTTCTCTTTTTAGTAGTTCCAACTCAATAACTTGAAATTAAGAAACAGTGGCAAAATAGATACAGTGTAGCAACAGCAACACAAACCAAACCAACAATGGAGTTACAAAGTTGAGCTCAAAGAGCACACTTTTAGAACAGTGAAGCAGAACAAAAGCAACTAAAATAGAATCAAACCGGGTCGAAAAACCTGAAATAAACTCAGATTTCATCTCCCGTTGGTAGCAGCCATTGGCCAAAATCTCTCCCTCTTGCTCATTTCGTGTTCCTCGGTGGCCATAACAGTAATCAGCATAAATTCTTGGTTGTTCTGATGGACCGTGGAATAGTCCCCTGAGAGAGAAGATCAATATAACAGTAGATAATACAAGGAAATTGATTTGAAATTGAAAAAGAAACAGGTACTGAAGGATTTACCAGATAGAGGAAGAGAAATTTGGCGTTGAGCTCTATCAATGGCGAGAATCAGAGGAAGCAGAGGACGGCTTGTCGGAGATGCCATCGTGCTCCTCTTCTTCACCCTGGATTCGTGCTGGAATGCGAAACCCGGAGAATCCGCCTACAGAGGCGAAGCTAATGCCAGGCAATGAGGATGGGTGGATAGGCAGACTTTGGTGGTGGTGGTGGTGGTGGTCGGCGGCACGGGCAGTGGCGATGTTAATGGAAGACGGGTCTATCCAAGCACGAATCGGTGGGGTGTTACTGGACTGAAGGGGTCCCCTCTGAGAAAAAAAACTGGTTTTGGCCGAACAACGGCTGCAGCAACGGCGGCGTTGGCGGCGAGTTGAAGATAAATCCTCCTCCCACACCAGTGCCGGTGTCCCCACCGGCATTCCACGGAACCATTCTCTGGAATCGGCTGATCTCCGAGGTATGGTGCTCGGACCAGGCAGCGGAAGGAGCATCAAACTCCAGCGCAGAGAAAAGAGAATGTTCAGTCTGATGATTGGCACTCTGGTGCGGTGGCTGTGGGTGCTGGTGGTGGGGGTCGTGATGGAGAAGAATTGGATCCTGAAAGGATTGAAGCGAAAGTCTCAGATCTTGGCTCTGGCTACCAGTTCTCGATAGTGAATCAGGCGGCGGAAAGGTCTGAAACTGCATGGGAGACGAATTAGTCTCCGCCGATGCACCCATTGGGAATAAAGATTTGATGGTGTCGGCAAAGGCGTCGGAGTCCAACGACGGCGGCATGAAGCTCGAATTGTTCTCACTCGGATTGTTCCTCATCTGCAGCGATCTTTGTTGATTCCGAATATCACATCTCGCATCAGTGCCGTCGGTTCCCATCACAGTATCTGTTGCTCTCTTACCCGAAGAAGAACCAGCAAGAGCATCAATGGAGACACCGCCGTGAAGGATACCCAGCGGCTGCTGAGGCTCTTCCGGTGGCCTCTTCGTCGAGTTCTGCTCAAAATTTGGATTTGCGGTCGTCGAACCCATATTAGGGTTCCACGCGGGTAGCTCGGCGAGCTCGTCGATGGCGGCCTTGGCCTTCTTGATGAGCCAGTCCACCGCCTTGCTGGGGCGGTCGTAGCCGAGGCGGTCCTGGACATCGTAGAACTGAATGGCGGTGTGGGCGGATAGGCGGACCCGCCGGTCCCTCGGCCCTTTGGCGGTGCAGACCTTGCTGTGCCTGTCTTTGCGCCCGGTGGACCGCACAATGTGGCCTCCTTGAACTTCCACGATCTCGCCGCCGGCGTGGTGTCTCAGACCCAATCTTGACGATGTCGTTTGATGGTGGTGGTGGTGAGTAGTAGTGGTAGTCTCTTCCATTCTTTCTCGCAATCTCGCATGTTCGAAGTTTTGCTCCGTAGATGACGAAGACGGCAAGTAAGAACGCTTCTTCAGCGGCGGCTGCTGTGCCGGCGGTGGCAGTGGCGGTGGCTGTTGGGTCTCTAATCCCCCATACAATAGTTGAAGTTGGCGGTGGTGGTGGCTCTGCTGTTGCAGATACTGGTGGTGGCGATTCCCTTTCCCAGCAGATTGCTCTTGCTCCTCCTCGTCTTCTACTTCTTCATCCTCTACATGAAACTGTTTCTGGTTTTGGTATTGGCTCTGGTTCTGACTTTGATGATGACGATGATGAAGATGATTCCTCTGAGGATCCAGACTCAGACCCTTGTGCTGCTTTTCTCGTTCCAGCTTTTGATTGAGAGAACTTTTTCTTATTATTATTATTGGGTTGTGGTTCTGCTGCTTGTTTCCTCGCAACTCTCTCTTTGCTTTTCACTCTTCTTCTGCTTTTGATCTTGCTTCTTCTGTGTCTGCTGCCACCACTCTGAATCCTGATTCTTCTGCCCCCTCTGCTTCTCTCTCCCCCAAAAGCCATTCAACCCTACGATTCCCATCACAAACCCCCAATCTCCCAAAACCACAAACCTAGACCCCTCTCCCTAAAAATCACCCTCCTTTTTCAGTCTAACCCATCTCCTCTCTCTCTCTCTCTCTCTCTCTCTCTCTCTCTACTCAGATTCAGATACAATGATATGCCTCTCCCTCTCTCTCTCTCTCTCTCTCTCTCTCTCTCACTAAAACTATGCAAAAATAGAAAGACAGCTAGTAAAATTGATAACCTCGCACCTGTGAAAGAGCACACCAGAATTCAAGAAGGGTTCCAGTAAATTTCCTGCACTCCCTTCATATTTTTTGTTCAAGGGAAATAAAGAGAGAGAAATTAAAAGCGGGTCAATACATAATGGATAGAGAGAGAGAAAGCTAGGAGGAATACTCTGGCCTATAGGAGCCGTTGATTATATATATCAGCACTGGTAAAGTTGGCAGTGTTTGGTCAGAGAAAGAAGATTAAAGATGTTTGCGGTAATCTCATCGCTGTCCTCTGCTTTCTGCTGCTGTTCTTGTACTAATCTACAAACACAAATACCAACCGAAAAAAGAAAAAAACTCGACCAGCTAACTTCGTTTCAATCTTTCTCTCTCTAAAAAGTCCATATCCCCTTCCTCTCCCTTCCCTCTCTCTTTCATTAGGGGAGGTTGTTTATTTTTTACTTGCTAGTTAGAACTGATGACTAAAAGACCTCAAAAGGACTGTCTGAACGGGTGCTTTGGTTTTAATAGATGGAGAGATAGCTAGATCCTTCCTCAAATGCCCACGACCACCACCCCCAATTTTGAAAGTGACTTGTTTACAGCTTTTGCGGGCTCCCTCTTTCTCTCTCTCTCTAACTTTTTCTTATTGCTTCACTTAACAGAAACAACATACTTTCAGATTTCCCTATTCCAACCTACCTTTTTCTTTTTTTTTTTTTTTTTTTTTGGGGGCTTGTTGGATTGCTGTACATGGCATCTCGAGCACCTGTCGTTTTTATTTGTTATTTGTGAATTTTAACAATACGTTTAGATCGGTAAAAAAATAAAATAAAATAAAATAATTTGTGAATTCGTAACTTATATAAAATAATAAGATAAAAAGTAAATAATTTTTTTTAATATTTAGAAATTTTTAAAATTTTTTAGTAGTTTTAATAAATCAAACACACCAATAATTAGTAATTGTCCATTTCACTCCAAGGTTAAATTTCTTTAAGATACATTTGATTTGTTAAAAATTACAAAAATTTTTACAAAGTACTTATTTTTTCTCACTAAACGAATTATGAACTCACAAATTATCTCACTTTATCGCATTTGTTGTCACTCCAAGTGTACTTACTAAGGGCTTGTTTGATAAAACTGTCGATTTTTAGTTTTTGTGTTAAGTTTTTATGTTCATTTTTTTAATTTTTGTGATCAGTTTTTAATTTTTTTGTTTTCATTTATATAGTAGGAAAAAAAACAAATACTTGAAAACACGTATGACAAGATAATTGTTAGTTAGTAGTTATAGTTGTTAATTAATTAAATTCAATAAATTTAATTATTTTAATTATATTAATTATTAAAAATAATTTAATTCTATAAAAATAAAATATAATAAACATAATTTATTTTAATTATTTTTTAAAAAAATTTAATAGAATACAATTCCTATTAATTAAAGTAATTATTTTAATTAGCTTAATTTCATTTAAATATTTTGAAATATTTTGAATTTTTTTTTGGTTCCAAACGAACCCTAACTTTTTTATTTCTTTGATATAATTTTTTTATCAAATTTATTTTTTTAAATGATGCACCTTTTTAAGTATGTTAATTATATTCATAAAAAATTGAAAATTTACATCAATTTAGGTAAAAGCTAAAAAAATAAAAAAAATAATTTTTTCATTCTCTTCTTTTTTTTTAGGGGTAATTGCTTTGCTATCTCCTGTAATTAAAGTAAAAATTACTTACACCTCAAAATTTTAAAAATTAACTTTTATATTTCTTGTACTTTGGATTAAAATGAATAGTTTTAACACTAAATAAGTTTAAAAATTACCTTTACACTCTCTACACTTTATATTAATTACACTTACACCTTTTATTCTATTTAATTTTTAATGAGTATTTTTGTGTTTTTAGTTAAAAATTTAACGCTCTTTATAATTTTATTTTAACTCAAAGTAGAAAGGATATATAATTAGATTTTTAAAATTTAGGGAGTATAAGTAATTTTTACTTTAAGTACAGAGATAAAAAGACAATTATCTCTGTTTTTATTCAACCAGATAGCTTTTACCTAAACAAACATAAATTTTTTTATTTTTATTTTTATAAATGTGATTGGCACACTTAAAAACTATTGCTTCTAAAAAATTAAATTTTATAAAGAAATTCATATAATACGAAAAAAAAAAAGTTAAAAAAAAAAAACTATTAGCTTTTCTATACAAAGTCATGGCCAACATTGTTGTTATATATATATATATATATATATATATATATGTATGTATGTATGTATATATATTATAGAGGTGAATAAGCAAGGCCAAGGTTAGTCTTTGTAATTTTTGTTTGCGCAATCTTACTAATTAAGGGTATAAAAGAAGGAAAATAGTAAATGTTTTTTATTTTTTTATTTTTCATACTCTATCTCTCTCAAAATAAATAATTCTTTTTAGAATGTGAAAAAATTAAAGGTGAAGTATATTTAATATTATTCAAAAAATAACAATACTAATATAATAGTTAAAATTTTTGAATGTAAAATTGACTTAATTAGCATGACTTTTAAAAATTATTTAATTCAAAATTTAATAATAATAGAAGGTTAAATAATATAATAAAAAATTAAAAAACTCTCATCGAAATTTGTTCTTCATCTAGGCTTCACTAGTGAAGGGGTCTACTCCTTTCCATTTTCAATTGAAATAGCATCTCCATATCATTTAATTAGAATTTGACACCTAATACATTTTAAAATATACTAATCGGGTTAAGGCACAACATCTAAAATTTTTAATAATTAATGAAAATTAGGTAGTTTAATATAAATGTTTAATCAACAAGTAATTTAAATAATATAATATTTTATAAATTAATTAATTAATTGAAAAAAAATTAACTTAATTGGAATTCTTGTTGAAGTAAATTAGGATTATAGAAAATGAGATGACTCTTCAACATCTAAAAATGAAGAAGAGTTAAACATAAATCTTAACGGTTAACGTGTTGATTTAATGAATTAGTTTACAAAATATTAAATTATTTGAACTGTTAATTTAATATTTATGTCAAAGTTAGATTGTTTTGATTACTTATTAAAATTTAAAATGTTGTGACTTAGTCTGATTTGTACCTTTTAAAATGTATAAGGTGTCTTACTTCTGGGGTCGGGGAGAAACCCGCAGCCGCTACTCATGGGTGCATACTGGGTGAAGCCCACTCCGTGGCCTTAACGGGCAAAGAATCACGAGGTGGTAAACCAGCATAGGCAAACCCTGTCTGACCAGCTCAACTGAGAAGGCTGTTAGATGACCGAATGACTGCTCCCAAGAGAAGTTGAACCTAGGACCTATTGGTCCCAGGTCCTTTAACCCGCCATCCGAACCAACTCGACTATCCCTTTTCGGGACTATAAAGTGTCTTACTTTCTATTAAATAAAATGGAGATGTCTTTTTCAATAAGAGAAAGGAGAGGAACCCAATGCAAAAAGGAAAATAGAACTTAAACTCTTAATCATTTTTATCCCTAAAAATTGGACGTAAATGGGGAAAAAGAAAAGTTGATTAATGAAACTTTTATAATACTAAACACGTTCGTCAAATAAAAAAGAATAAATTATACTTATCTTTCCATAATATTTAACTAATTATAAATAGCTACTCTTAATATTTAAAATTTGCACTCACAACCCTTATTTTGAAAATTTATACTTACTCTCATGTTAAATGTAAAATAATATAGTCGCATGGAAAATCATATAATATGCTTATTTTGCTCCTTTAGACCGTATAAATTATTTAAAATAGTTGAAAAAATGAACATTGTACTTTTGGAATAATTCAGAATATTATTTATTTATTTTATTGTTTCCCATTTTGAAACATTAGTTTTAATTCTAGAGATGATGTTGGAATACAAATTTAAAAAGACAACTTTTTTCTTTAATTTTGAATATTTCTGTTGTGTTTTTGACATTTGTATATAGTTTAATAAAGTAAAAAAGACATCATCTTACATGATTTTTCTATATTGACCGTACTACTTTATATTTTACATTGCCAGTTAGACAAATAGAAGAATTTAATTGCGATAAATATTTTAAAATGAAAAATTTGAGTGCATATTTCAATTATTGAGGGTAATTATTTATAAATAGTCAAATATTAAAGAAAAGTAAGTATCATTTACCTAATAAAAGAACATGATAAAAAAAAAAAAAAAGATTACAACCATCCTGGTGATATGCTAAGAATGATGGAATGATAAAATAATAATACACAATTTTTTTTTCTTTTCATTTCTTTTCAACTCACGAATAAAAAAAAAATTAATATCTTTTCTCCTCTAAACTCCTAAGTGAATGAAAGGAAAATTATTGTCATTTTATCTTTCTTCTCTTCTCTACTTCTCTTTAACTTTGAATGGTTTTCTGTCTTTTCTCTTTCAAACTCACAAACCACAAGCGAATTATTAGTATTGTCTTGTATAATAGAATATATATTTTTAATTTATTTGTAAAGGCAAAATTTTAAAACATTATGTCATTGATATCAACTTACTAATTTCAAATAAGTTATCCTTTCAGACAATGTTTCAAATTGTAAGAATTTTGTTAATTAAAAATTTATTTTTTTATTTGGTAATTTTTAAGTATGTGAAAATAAAGTTGGCTTATTTTAAAAAATTTGCATTTCTTTCACTTATACATAAATTTTTGATAATTTTTTTTTATTTTTTCGACAACTTAATTTTGACACTTCAAACAGGCTTTAATATCCTACATCTCTGATTAAATTTTAATATTACTCTTTGACAATTCTTTTAAGTTTTTTTTTTTAAAAAAGAACAATTAACCAAAATAAATTACATATGCGGTGTGAAATATGCACGAATCATCACTGATGATTTGAAAAAATCCTACTCAAATAAGCATATACATTATAAACCATCCAATTGATATCCAATAAAATTCATCCCATGGCTCCATTATTGAGAGTGGCCTTTTCCTTGTAACGTCTCTTTCTCCATATTTATGTACGCTTATTTTGTAAGCATGGTTAATCTTTAATAATTACCCTTGATGGCTATCCCTCCCTTCAAAATAATGAGAGAGAGAGAGAGAAAAGAGAGAAATATATCATTTGACATTTGAACAGCAAGTTAAAATTTTAGTTAAAATTTAAAGAGTGTAGCAAAAATTTCAACCACACTCAAGACGAGAATTTGGGTGATTGGAAGTTGAGCGGATGTAGAATAATCCAAAAATTCCTTTTTTCACAAAAGTCCAGGAAGAAATTGATAAATTAGGTACATAAAAAATTTGAGGTGGAGAGAGAATGAGATTGAATTGTGAAGAGACTTCTAAATGATAAAACAATCAAACTATCCTTATATTTTGTTGCTCAAAAAAATTATATATACCTAATGATGATATTTCATTTTTGTCTGCACATTATAACCCCTCTTAATAAATATTGTTCGTTTTATACTTCGTAAGAATTCTCACGCACCATTTTAAAATGCATTGTACTAGGGAGAAAAGAGCTAAGCATTTATAAGTTACCACAATCATTGACTTCTTTTTGATGTGAGATTTTTGGTGTGAGATTTTTGGTGTCATTAGTGCCCTTCAGTTCAAAAGTTACCACAATTCTCGACTTCTTTCTGTTTTGATATAATCAGTGTCTTCCAATCAAGAACTGAGGGATCAAGAATAGCATTTCCGATGTGGAATTTATGGTGTTATCAGTGCCCCTAGTTTAGCAACAATGTTTCTGATGTGAAATTTATGTTGTCATCAGTGCCCCTAATCGAGAACTAAGGGATTAGGAATAATGAGCATATGACCCCTTTGATTTTCACAGATGACGCTAACTGATGATGGTCCATTTTCTTTTGCACACTGTAGACTATCTTGGCAGATATTGTTCGCTTTGTGCCCTGTAGAGATTCTTACGCATAGTTTTAAAACACGTTATATTAGTGAGAGAAAAACTGGGGGCTTATAAAGTACTACAATTCCCAACTTCTTTCTGATGTGAAATTTATGATTTCATCACCTAGTACCAAAAAAATAATAATAATAATAATAAAATGAAATCAAATAAACTTATCTCATAAAATGGTGGATGCATAACTCTAACCATGAATTTAATATAAACTTAGTAATAATTGTTAGGATTTTTGGTACCACTAAAGGATATGTCAATACTAATGAGTGACGTATTAATATTAGCTATTATTATTTTATTAGTTTTTTAAGCCCTTAATTTTGACTCTTTAGAATTGATTGTCTTTATTGTCACGACCTAAATCTACTGCAATACGATATTATTTGATTTGATAAGTCAGGTGCAATGCAAAGTTATCATGAAATGTCACTCATCTTAATGCCACTTTCTTTCAAATGCACTTAATTATATTATGAAAATACGAAATCTAATGTGCAAATGCTTACACTTCTTCCTGTTCAGGTAATGCTAGCAAGGAGTGTAATTACTTAATAGTTCCAACTCTTTATGTCCTTATGATTACACTCTTAAAGTGTAATTATTTAATAGTTAAAGTATAGATTTAGGATATATTAGATATTTTAGTTATAAATTTAGACGAACTAGTAAAATATCTAATATGATATTTTATTTAGCAAAATAGTTAAATTAGTAACTAACAAATTCTAATATAGTTAAATTAGTGACTAATGAAAAAAAAAAGAAATAAAAAAAAAATTAATAACTAATAAATACCAATACTATTTAATAATATAGTTATAAAATAAAATAAACTAATATTTATTATATGCATCGTTGTTTTTTATTATTTTTATTTTCTTTTCTTTTCTTTACTTGCACGACGACAAGGAGCGCAAATAAGCATGCGTTCAAATGCAAGAAAGCGTCCTGACAACCCGGTAATGAAGGCGGCTTAATGGCCCCCATAACCAGGCAACGGCATATCTCATCAAGGCGTCCTAGCACCATTTACTGTCTTGACACCTAGAGTCCAATCTCCTGCAATTCTGCGATGTTCCTACTTCGATTATGACAAATCAAGTCAGTTCAAGAGTTTCAATTTGATTCGACATCTGCAATCTACACCTGTGTAATTTGACAGAGATGAAGGGGCCGTTCGGAATAAATAAAAAAAAAAAATTAATGAATGAGATTGATGGGATGTAAAAATGATAAGTGACAAAATGTAATTAGAGAAATTTGAAAATTTTTGAAATCTTTTAATTTTTTTTTTATGATTCCAAATGGGCTCGAAATCAAATATCAAAACGATGAGGATTAGATATTTAAAGGCAATTAAAGACTAAACAGAATAGAAATGCGTATATTAGCAAATATATTAACATATAAATCATAGTTGGACAAGGTTTCCAATTATAATTAGAGTTTTGAAACTGTTGGGCATAATAATACTAAAGCTGTACTCTTGCCGAACAAGTTTAGTCTGGTGCCACGTGGCACAGTGCCGAGCATATTCACATAAGCCACGTAGTCACTTGCCAAGCACGTTCCGTCTGGACACGTGGCGTCCCGCCGAACAACTGATTATTGGCACGAGAGTTCCACGTGAGTGTTATACGTGAGTACACGATTTAGAGTTAGTGTTCCAAAGAGTACCTTGAACCTCGACATCAATAAACAATGTATTACCACGTGGCTATAGCCGAGGATCTTGGAAGCTAGTTTGCTCGGCCTATCTGTTGACGGCCAGTAAATGTCGAACCTAGGACCCACAGCCTTTAAAGAAGGCTCGTGACCATAAATGCACCTTAGTTAGGATTGAACTAGGTACTTGTCTTTGGAGATGTAACTAAATCGGTCTATCTCGTCACGATTTGGTGGCTGATGTGACAGGAAGACAGTCTGGCCCTGAAATTCCGGTTGTAATGCCGTGTTAAACCGCCAGAAGCATTAAATGAAAGGTACGGTGTATTAATGAGGGGTCTGAGGCATTAAATGAAGGGGAAGGGCATTTAAAGCAAGAGTAGAAAAGAGGGATACGGCAGTGTGCGTAACGTCAAGTCATAGGTATGCTGTAATCATCACTCAGACCACTATATATGGGATATCCTACTGAACCACAAAGGTAAGCTGACTATTGCCAACTTAAGCTTTGACTCCTTTATTTCCATAAAACTTCCTTTCTTAAGCGACTTGCTGATTTAATCGTCGGAGGGTTTTCCGGCCTGAGACCCTCTCTCCGGCCGTCACCTTCCTTTCTGTCTTTGTTCGGCAGGTCGGCGATTGCATTTCCTGTTGGCGTGGTCAGCAGTTCCGGCGGTAATTTCTGCTGCCGAACATTTGGCGCCCACCGTGGGGCTCGTTGTCTAGCCCAGCATTGTTGTTCATTAGCTTTTTTCTCGTTTCTTTGTCAAGTCTCCAGTCCCTGTCCACATAATGACTTCGGGAGGAAACACTACCCCACCACCATCTCCACGGGCAGGAGACGCTTCCACTCCTGTCAAAACTAAAGGGAGTGCGTTGGTTATCCGGACTCCAGGTCTGGAGCATGCCCGGAGAAGAAAAATGGAGGATCCTGAGATACTGAAATGGAGAGAGGAGCTGATGGCTAAGGCCAGTGAAAAGCAGGCAGAACTGGAGGAGATTCTGCTGGAATTGAGTAAGGAAAAGGGAAAATTCCCTGCTAGCCATACAGCTGATTCTGGTCAATCCGACTCGGAATCTGATGAAAGTTACGATGCTCTTTACGAGGACCCCACTGATGAGGATGACGGGGACACCCATGAACAGAAGGAGGTGCGCTCTCGCTCGCGACGTGATGTCTCTCCTTCCAGGAAGGACTGGCGCCGTGCTAAACCCGTTGCAAAACGTGACGTGAGATCCGATGTTGACGCGCCCATCAAAGCGCATCACCAAAGGAGTTCCTCAAAAAAGGTGCTGGAGGCGCACTCAAAGGAGGCGGATAGCTCGGACCAAGAAGAGCTAACTTTGAAGCGTAAGAAAGCGGGGAAGGCAAAGATGGAAGACTGGGGGCAAGCAGAGGAATGGGGTGCTCAGGGCCAGAGCACTCGAATGATGGCAAGGAAAGCCTTGGGGCGAATCTCTGCCTCCCCATTCGTCGATGAAATAATCGATGCGGAGCCTCCGGAGAAATTCCAAACTCCGAGGCTTAATCTCTATGATGGGAGAACTGACCCCCTGGCCCACTATCGTCATTACATGAAGGCCATGACATTATGGAACAGCAACGACCACCTTATGTGCAAAGTATTCCCTTCCAGTTTGGGAGATACAGCGCTTCAGTGGTTCCATAAACTGCCCCCTGGCAATATTCGGTGTTGGCAGCAACTGGCAGAGGAGTTCGTCACCCGATTTTTGGCTAACACGAAACAACCCAAAACCGCTGACGTTCTCCTCACAATGAAAAAAAGTCCGGGGAATCATTGAGAGATTATTCCCGCCGCTACCTGGAGCTCTACAATGAGGTGGGAGAATGCTTGGAGCAATTGGCGGTCACCTCGTTTAAATTGGGGTTGCGAAAGGAGGATAGGCTGTGGCTCTCCTTGACCAAAAAGCCAGCGGCCAACATGTCAGATCTTATGTGCCGAATCGAGAAGTACGCCAAGGTGGAGGACGAGACGCAGCCGGCCGAGCAGAAAGAAAGGAGACCCCAGGGCCAGACAAGAGAGAAAAGACGGGGAGATGGCCGCCGATTCATTGACGAGGGGAAGTCCGTCTATGAAGCGGTCAATACGGTGTTCAAGGAGCCGATCTTCAAGATCCTCCCCCAAATAAAAAATAGGCCATATTTCAGATGGCCCGGAAAGCTACCAGATTTCCCTGGAAAGGAGAATTCAAAAAACTACTGTGCGTACCATCAAGACAAAGGACATCGCACCGGAGCCTGCCGATCGTTGCGACATCATCTGGAAGAATTGGTGCGCAGAGGCCACCTTAAAGAGTTCGTAGACGAGGGCAGAACTAGAGAAGCAGCCCCACAGGATAGAGAGCCAAGGAGGCAACGAGAAGAGGCTGCCGAGGAGGAGGCAGCCGAAAAGGTTCAACCTCCACCAAGGGCCAGGGTGCGCAGAGATGTTCCGAGACCTGCAGTCATCCACGTGATTCATATGGAACGGCGACCCCGGAGTGTCATCAATCATACCCCTAATCCACCAAGTAAAGAAATCTTGGGCGTCGCGGGTCAGCCGAACAAGTGCCCAAGGACAGCCGCCATGGAAGAAATCACTTTTCATGAAGACGAGCATCCTGGTGTACAGCTGCCGCACAATGATGCCCTGGTGGTCACTCTGGGCATGTTCAATTCAGAGGTAAGAAGAATCCTGGTAGATGCAGGAAGCTCAACAGAAGTTATGTT
The DNA here is from genome assembly GCA_019916065.1 of Vitellaria paradoxa. Taxonomy (NCBI): domain Eukaryota; kingdom Viridiplantae; phylum Streptophyta; class Magnoliopsida; order Ericales; family Sapotaceae; genus Vitellaria; species Vitellaria paradoxa. The sequence goes on from CM034234.1 coordinate 36,958,156, forward strand.
CCTGAGCTTATTTAAGAAGCTCGGATTAACTGAAGAAGATCTGGAACCGGCAGAATGCCCGCTTATAGGATTCAATTCTGCTCCTGTCTGGCCTCTGGGCAGAGTCGTCATTCCTGTCCGCGTGGGTCCGGTGGAGCAAGAGGTTGAGTTCACTGTTGTGGATTCCCCCTCTTCCTACAACGCTATAGTAGGGAGGTCGTGGATTCACGCTCTGAAGGCGGTCTCCTCAACCTACCACCAGGTGCTGAAGTTCCCCTATTGCGGGGAAGTGATTTCTATTTTGGGGGATCAAAATACCTCCCAAAAGTGCTTCTTTGCAGCCCTAAAATCCAAAACGATCCCAGAACAAGTCCAACTGGCGGAGCTACCCCAGGACACGCCAAAGATCGATGATGTCGGTGGTGATCCGCAGATGAAAGCCACAGAGGGTTTGGAGAAATATCAAATTGGCCCGGTTGAGGATGATAGATTCGTCCTGATCGGCGCTAACCTGAGCGCCGAGGAAAAACTAGAGCTAATGGAGATGCTCTTGAAGAATATTGGAACATTCGCCTGGACTCCACACGAAATGCCAGGCATTTCCCCCGAAGTCATGACTCATAAGTTGAATGTGAATCCGGAGGTAAAGCCTGTGGTACAAAAAGCAAGGCGATCAGCTCTCCAACATGCAGAGGCTGTCATTGAGGAGGTCGGCCGACTGTTAGAGGCGGAGGCCATTCGGGAAGTCTCATACCCGGAGTGGTTAGCTAATACGGTCGTGGTCAAGAAGAAGAATGGGAAGTGGAGAGTCTGCGTAGACTACACAGACCTGAACAAGGCCTGCCCTAAGGATCCATTCCCCCTCCCAAAGATCGACCAACTCGTTGACTCAACCGCTGGATGTTCCAGGATGTCGTTCCTGGACGCTTATAGGGGATATCACCAGATCCCCATGTTCGGCCCTGATGAGGAGAAAACTTCTTTCATAACCCCCCGAGGCATATACTGTTACAGAGTTATGCCATTCGGGCTGAAAAACGCTGGAGCCACCTATCAACGGCTGGTTACGAAAATATTCAAAAAAGACCTCGGACAGACGATGGAGGTCTACATTGATGATATGGTGGTGAAAAGCAAGGAGCCGAACACACATCTCCAACATCTCCAACATGTTTTCTCTACCCTTGATCGGTATGGGTTAAAATTAAATGTTGCCAAGTGTGCCTTCGGAGTTGGCTCAGGTAAATTTTTGGGCCACTTGGTGAGCAGAAGGGGAATTGAGGCTGATCCCGAGCAAATACGTGCCATCCAATCCGTTTCTCCCCCACGCACTAAAAAAGAGGTCCAGAAGCTCACAGGGATGGTGGCAGCACTCAACTGGTTTATTAGCAGATCATCCGACAAGTGCCGACCATTCTTTAGACTGCTCAAAGGGGTCAATAAGATGCAATGGGATGCTGAGGCGGATGCGGCACTGGAAAAGCTTAAAGAATACCTGACAACTGTCCCGATATTGTCAACACCGCAGCCAGGGGATATTTTGCAGCTATATCTGGCAGTCTCAGAGCATGCAGTCAGTGCCGTCTTGATGAGAGAGGAACAAGGGAAGCAGCATCCTATTTACTATGTGAGCAAAATAATGCAAGGAGTAGAGACCAGATATCTTCCCCTAGAGAAGTTAACCTTGGCATTAATAATGGCATCCAGGAAGCTAGCCCATTATTTCCATGCACACACCATTCAAGTTGTCACCGATCAGCCAATTGGACAGGTTTTAAAGAGGGCTGATGTATCGGGCCGGCTAGCAAAGTGGGCAGTTTCCCTTGGTGCATTCGACATAAAATTCATCCCCAGAACCGCGATAAAGGCTCAAGTCCTGGCCGATTTTGTAGCGAAATTTTCCACACCAGCCTGTGGTCAAACAAAAGAAGTATGGCATGTTGAAATAAGGTCTGCCCCGGCCGAACACAATGAGGCCGAACAACCTTGGCAAATCGAGGTTGACGGATCTTCCACTAGAAAAAGAGGCGGCGTGGGCATAGTTCTGACTACACCAGAAGGGGTCTCAATAGAATATGCAATAAAACTCGAGTTCGAGGTTACTAATAATGAGGCGGAGTATGAAGCCCTCCTGGCTGGACTCGACATCGCTCGGCGGTTGATGGCGGATGATATTGTAATAAGGACTGACTCTCAGTTAGTTGCTAACCAGCTGAAGGGTGAGTATTTGGCCAGAAGTGAAAAGATGGCAGAGTATTTAGAAGTCGCAAAAAAGAGAATTGAAGGCTTTAATAAAGCTAGCGTGGAGCTCATTGGCAGGGATCATAACGCTCATGCTGATGCACTTGCAACGCTAGCCGCCTCTTCTCGAATAAGGTTAACTGACCAGGTCTTTATGGAAGTCATAAAGAGGCCGAGCATAACGAAAGACGTAGAGGTAATGTGTGCTGACCTAGCCCCATCTTGGATGGATCCAATCATCACTCACTTGAAGGACGGAACACTTCCCGAAGACAAGACAGAAGCAAAGAAACTAAGAATAAAAGCCGCCAGGTTTTGGCTCTCTCCTGACCAGAAGTTATACAAAAAGTCATTCACAGGCCCCTATCTTCTTTGTGTTCATCCCGATAAAGTGCAAGACTTTCTTTACGAGCTTCATGAAGGTGTCTGTGGAGCACATACTGGGGGCAGATCACTGGCGCACCGAGCAATTACTCAAGGGTATTGGTGGCCGAAGATGGGATATGACGCTCAGGCCTATGTTCGGAGATGCAAGAAATGTCAGAAGTTCGCTCCCATTCCTCACCAGCCAGCCCAGGAACTCAGCCCGCTTACCAGCCCCTGGCCGTTCGCTCAATGGGGACTCGACATTGTGGGACCTCTGCCTCTTGCTTCGGGAAATAGAAAGTTCTTAGTGGTCGGCACCGACTACTTTACTAAGTGGGTGGAAGTAGAACCCCTAGCTCACATCAGAGATGCTGATACCATTCGATTTATTTGGAAGAACATCATTACCAGGTATGGCATCCCTAGGACACTTATTTCCGACAATGGGACGCAATTTGACAGTGCCCCATTTAGGGAATATTGTTCTAGATATGGAATCAAGAATATTTACTCTACACCAGCTTACCCCCAAAGCAATGGTCAAGCCGAAGCTATGAACAAAGTCATTCTCAATGGGATTAAGAAAAGACTGGAAGCGGCAAAAGGGAGATGGGTGGATGAATTGCCATCAGTACTGTGGACCTACCGAACAACCCCTAGAAGATCAACCGGAGAATCTCCCTTCTCTCTGGCTTACGGTGTTGAAGCCGTCATACCCTTAGAAGTTGGCCTCCCGAGCATCAGAACTCTATCATTTGACAGAGGGGAGAATGATCAAGCTATGGGAATAAGCCTGGATCTAATCGATGAAAGAAGGGAACTGGCAGCACTAAGGTTAGCCAACTACTAGCAAGAAACAAGGAAGAAATTTAATAAAGGGGTCAGACGTAGAGAATTCCGTACTGGCGATTGGGTGCTGAGAAAATTAATGGGAAGCAGGAAAGATCAAACTGAAGGAAAGCTCGGAGCTAATTGGGAGGGACCATTCCTCGTCTCTGAGGTGCTCGGCAATGGCGCCTACAAGTTAATTGACATGGAGGGAAAGCCAATCAAAAGACCATGGAATGTAGCCCATCTCAAGTTGTACTATCATTAATTTTTTCTTCACGTTTGTTGATTAAAGACTTTATACGTTTGGCAATCTTTTTTACAAAGTAAAAGCAATTCCAAAAGCTTGAAGATCACCCCTTGCTTAACAAAAAGACGCCACGTCTCTTTGGGTGGTGGCACGGAAAAGAGCCACTCTCGGCTTCCCGAGCATTGGTACGAAAAGAATGCCCCATCTCCATCGGTGTTGGCACATTCCTGGTTTATTTACTGACCAGGAAATGCTCTTTAGACTGAGATTCAATTCCTCGGTCTTCTGAAAAGAATTATCAAAAGAAGCCACGCTCGGCTTGCCCAGCGTTGGCACATTCCTGGTTTATTTACTGACCAGGAAATGCTCTTTAGACTGAGATTCAATTCCTCAGTCTCCTGAAAAGAATTATCAAAAGAAATCCATGCTCGGTTCGCCGACCATTGGTACAGAAAGAACCCACATCATTTCTGATGGTGGCCCAATCTTGATTTATTCATCGACCAGATACGATTTTTTAAATCAAGATTCGATTCCTTGGTTTGTTAATTGGAAGCAAAAGAAGCATGTTCTAAAGAGCTTAGCGCCAGTATCATAAAGGTACAATTTTCCGATGCTCGGCATGAGATTAAAAAGCGAAGATTTGTCAGAAGGTAGTTACCTCCGTTATTATGTGAAAGCAGGAGGACAGCCGAACTTATCGAGGTATGTGAGATTTATTAAAGTTATGTCTCTTTAACAAAAGCTTGAAGTCATTTTATGAAAAGCAAACTACTACATTAGCTTGTTACCTCTGAAGGGTTTACTGTTTAAAGTATTTCTGTTAAGAGTTGTGGTTGCTCGGCAAAGTGGTACAAATCCAGACATCATACATACTTCAATACAAAGCACAAAATATGCAAACAGAAAGACAGACTGTCACTAGGGGACAATTCATAAACTTTTATTACATGCCTCAGAGTACGGTTACAATACATTTTACATAACTATCAATCGAAGAAGCTATCCTAAATCTAAGATGCGGCATTAACATTTGTTGTAAGGGTTTGTAGCTACTTCGTGGGAAAAAACGTCAAGGTATTCCTCGGCTGCACTCCTTATAATTTCATCAGCTAGCCAGTTAAGGCATTCCCCAATCAATCCATCGGCAGTTCTAAAGAAACAAAGACAGAAAAATAAAACAAGATTAGAGAAAAATCAAATTACTTTCATTCACTTAGAGTTAAAAGTTCTCTATTGTTACATCCGAATAAAAGAGAGAAAATACACATATGTACAAAAAGGCTCACTTCTCTCCTCCCTTAGTAGGATCACTCTCCACTATTAGATCAATCTGTTCAAGCGCCTGGGAGGTGTCCTTCTGGGCACTATCCACCTCAACCTCCCCCTCGTCAATTGTTTCTTCGGCAGTATGAATTGAGGGAGTTTGAGGTGGACGCTCAAAGCTGAACTGGGGAATTGGGCGCTCTGGATCAGGATAAGGGACCTCCTTGTATATGGGGTTGGTGGGATCAATATTGTTCTTCTTCATTGCGGCCTCCCAACCCTCAAGAAAGAAGTCGTTGTGAGCATCCCTCATCTGATCCACGCAATCATTAATCTGGGCTTCCACTTCAGCTTTGGCCTTGTCCTCGGCTTCTCGGAGGGCAGCTTCTTTCTCTGCCAGGGCCCGAGTCTTCAGTGCAAGCTCTGCCCGAAGGTTGACAAGCTCTTGCTTCGATCTCTTTTGCTCGGCCCTGGAAGCCTCCAACTCCCTCAAGAGTAATTCCTGTCCAGTCTTCGTGGAGGACAACTCAATCTCGGCCCTGGAAAGTTTGCCCTTGACCTCTAACAGCTCCTCGTCTTTACGAGTTAAGATTTTATCCATTGATTGCACACGAGCGATGCTTCCAGCAACTTGGCCAAGGGCAGTGTTGAGTTGATGTTCAATCTCCTTATTTTCATCTCGAAGTTGACTCCTCTCTTTTGCCAGAGCGTCATTGCTGGATTGGAGGTTCTTGTTCTCCTTCTCCAAGGACCTCACACTCGCTTTCAATTCCCTTATGTCCGTCTTATCCTGCTCGGCTCTGGCTTCGGAGGCTCGGCTCCGAGCAATTAACTCCATTGTGTGGAGAGAAGTCTGCAGAAAGAACAGAAAGTTATGAAAAATTATAATAACGAAAGGATTCACATAAAGGAATATTATAGTACTTACAGAGATGATATTCTTCATCAGAGTCTTGTGGATATCCTCCGTCCTATTCTTCCTCGTGTTATGAACGTCCCGAGGAGGGAGGATACCCTTGAGATACTCCTCGGCATGGTTGAAGGCTGTATCTTGGATAGTGAAGGGACGGCCTTGAGGGTGCTCGAGGCTGGGAATAAGGATTTCTGGAATAAATGGAAGGGAGTCTCGAATCGGATTGGCCAGATACTCGATGGCCAGAGGCACGGGCCCAATTGGTTGAGCAGGTAACGGCTCGGAGGTTTTTGGTGGTGCGTCTTTGGTGGGTGGCACGACCTTGGAAGGTGCTGGCCCCCTCGCGGCGTCTTCCTTCGGCAGCTTCGCCTGCTCGGCCGTTGGAGCCGCGTTCGCAGATTGTGTCTTGGCCCTCTTCTGCTCAGGAGGACCAGATGGCCTCTTCTGAGCTGCCTCCTGCTCCTTCCCCTTCTCCATTTTAACATTCATTATCTGCTCGGCAGTTGAAGGAGCAGGGGCTCTCCCCTCATCAGTCTTTCTCTTCCCACCAGCCTTTTGCTCGTCTGCCTTCTTCTTCTGGGCCTCTCCAGCCCTTTGTCCTTTTGCCTTTGCCATGGCGAGCTTCTTGTAGTCGATCTTCGGGGCCATGACTTCTTCTTCTTCCCCTTCTAAATCTGAGAGGTAGTCGAAGGTAGGGGGTATCTCAACTTCTTCTTCTTCCTCTTCCTCCTTGTCCAAAAGAACAAACCGTCGCTTCCTCGGCTGTTCGGAAGGCTCAGGAACTGCTACTTGAGGGGCTTGAACTTGCTCGGCAATAAATGGAATAGCGAATGGAGGGGGGCGAGTCCACCCTGGATGCCTTAAGGCGTAGTAGTTCTCTTTATCTTCAGCAGAAGCCCGAAACCACCACTGAAGATGCCTGATAGCCTCCGAGGTTGCGAAACCTTGAGGGGGGGCAATGAACGTCTGATGAGAGGGGGTGAAGTTGAACAGAATTGGAACCGCTCTGGCGAAGGGATAGAGATCTGGACCCCCGAGAAATTTGAACACCTCCTTCAAATGATCCTTATCAGCACGAATGCCAGTAGCCCAGAACTTCTTTAACTAGACACCTGTACAGATATTAAATCAAACAGTTAGCATGCTTAGAAGTGAGGGTAAAATGCCGAAGAAGAATAAGAGCTGGTAGCATTTGAAATCAACCAACCTGGGCCCAAAGAAACCCGAGGGATGATTGGAAAACGATCTTCATCTGGATCGTGTGTCCAGTGACCTGTGACGACGCACAGGTCACTTTCCGACTTAATCGTATCAGGCAGCATGTGGACCAAGGCCTTTTCTGGTCGGGATTTCAGGTACCACCTGTTCTCATCCTTCCTCACCTTCTGGATTGAGTAACAGTAAAGAAGATCATACTCGGATATGTGGAATCCGTATCGCCTGTTTATTTCTATTACCCCATTAACGATTCTATAAAAGTTGTGGGTGAGGCTCCTAGGGCCAAGGTCCAGAATGCTCATCATAGAGCGAAGAAAGGGGTGCAGGGGGAACCTAAGGCCACCTTCGGTGATTGCCACTATGGGGAATTCCCCTGTTTCACGCTCGCCTTGTTCGGCGAGCCTAATACCTACGTTCTGAGGAATCTGGTATTTCTCCTTGAAAATCCTAACTTTCTCCTCAGAACTTAGCTCGTTTGCGAGTCTACCCATAACGGAAAACTTGAAGTAAAAAGAGGATTAACTCACCGGGAACGAAGAACGACGGGAAGGGTGAAGGTTCGCAAAGATGAAAGCTCAGAGGGAAAGAAGCAAGGGAAATCTGATAGCTCGAATCGCGGAAAGGAAGTAAGAGAAGATGAACCAGGTATATATGTATGTGTGTATGTATCTGTGAGGGTAACCGAAGCGTTTCCAACGAAAAGGCAATGGGCGGTAAAAATGGCATTTATTACCGCCCCAATTTTCAAATTTCTGACCATTCACGTTTTAACACCTCGTATCTGGGAAACCGCGTAAGCGGCGCAGCAGATGAAAAGCTGAAAGGGCACTGCGCGTGTCGTCACGAGGAGAGAGAAAAGTCCAATCAGATTTGATGCGCGTCAGGGAGATACTAAACGACAAACCGCGTAGGAGGGTTGAAGGATCAGTGAGGTAAGGTTATTCTGCTCTGCTACTCTGCTCGGAAAATATCTTTTCCCAACCAGAGTGGGGGCAAAATGTTGGGCATAATAATACTAAAGCTGTACTCTTGCCGAACAACTTTAGTCTGGTGCCACGTGGCACAGTGCCGAGCATATTCACATAAGCCACGTAGTCACTTGCCGAGCACGTTCCGTCTGGACACGTGGCGTCCCGCCGAACAACTGATTATTGGCACGAGAGTTCCACGTGAGTGTTATACGTGAGTACACGATTTAGAGTTAGTGTTCCAAAGAGTACCTTGAACCTCGACATCAATAAACAATGTATTACCACGTGGCTATAGCCGAGGATCTTGGAAGCTAGTTTGCTCAGCCTATCTGTTGACGGCCAGTAAATGTCGAACCTAGGACCCACAGCCTTTAAAGAAGGCTCGTGACCATAAATGCACCTTAGTTAGGATTGAACTAGGTACTTGTCTTTGGAGATGTAACTAAATCGGTCTATCTCGTCACGATTTGGTGGCTGATGTGACAGGAAGACAGTCTGGCCCTGAAATTCCGGTTGTAATGCCGTGTTAAACCGTCAGAAGCATTAAATGAAAGGCACGGTGTATTAATGAGGGGTCTGAGGCATTAAATGAAGGGGAAGGGCATTTAAAGCAAGAGTAGAAAAGAGGGACACGGCAGTGTGCGTAACGTCAAGTCATAGGTATGCTGTAATCATCACTCAGACCACTATATATGGGATATCCTACTGAACCACAGAGGTAAGCTGACTATTGCCAACTTAAGCTTTGACTCCTTTATTTCCATAAAACTTCATTTCTTAAGCGACTTGCTGATTTAATCGTCGGAGGGTTTTCCGGCCTGAGACCCTCTCTCCGGCCGTCACCTTCCTTTCTGTCTTTGTTCGGCAGGTCGGCGATTGCATTTCTTGTTGGCGTGGTCAACAGTTCCGGCGGTAATTTCTGCTGCCGAATAGAAACTATGGTTGGACAAGCCTTACTTTTAGCACCTATAGAAAGTCATAAGACAAAGAACGTAGAAAGGGATAAGAGAAAATCAGAGGATCATGAAGAGTAAATATATATATATATATATATATATGTATATATATATATATATATATATATGTATATAAACTAGCAGAAATGAAGACTTTCAAAGCAACCTAAAGTTTTCAAATTGTAGTCACCCATGGCTATATAAAGCACAGCAACAAAGAATAAGAATAAATAGTAGGTGTAAACGGTAAGCTATTTCTCTAATCCTAACCATAATCTCAAATGACACGATATATTTAGATGACAATTTCCCCCAACGATCAAAATAAAACTATCCCTTCCACAGCGAGACCTCTAAAAACATATGGTCTCTGATCTGAAACTCCAAAGACTTATACCTTAGGTTTGCATAACTCTTTTAGCAACTCCTCATTGTCTCTAATCTCTGTTTGATAATCTTAACTTTTTTCAGTTATCTCCTAAATAGGCTCTGGCCCAACCAATGTCGTCTTCTCAACCTCAATCCAATAAATAGGTGACCAGCATGGTCTACCATATAATGCCTTGAAAGGAATCATCTCAATACTTGATTGATAGTTATTATAAGCAAACTTCACCAATGGTAGATGATCCTCCCAACTACATTAAAAATTCACAGGCCCTGAGCATGTTTTCCAAAATCAGAATTATGTGCTAGACTACTCATCTGTATGAGGATGACAGGCGGTACTGAAGCACAACTCTACCCCCATGGGCATCTGAAAAGCTCTGCCAAAACTTAAAGACAAAACAAGAATTGTCCGACAAAATAGACAAAGGAGTCTCACAATCTCCTTGATATACAATGTGGCTAACACATCCATGAAATCTGTCACCCAAATTGGCAAAAATGGGCAGACTTCATTAGATGATCCGTAACCACCCAAATAGTATTACAACCTTTTCTCATCTTCGGAAACCCAGATATAAAGTCAATTATAACATTCTTCTACTTCCATTCTAATACTGGCAACAGCTACAACAACCCTGCTAGTCTTTAATGTTCTGTCTTAACCTGTTGACAAGTCAAACGCCTACTCATGAACTTAGCCACATTCATTCCCAACTAAGAGAATTATTGTCTTAACTCATGATACATTTTTGTACCACTAGAATGTACAACCAATCATGAATGATGAAACACCCATATAACATCATCAGCTTTCACTTTCTATCCGGGCATAACCACTAAACCTCAAATCTTAACACAAATATCCTCTACCACATCATTTGTTTTCTGCACCTTAATTACCCTACTCAAGAATACTGGTTAGATGATTGAGGTATACAATACTACTGTCCACCATTCTCTCCTAACTCCAAGTCAAACTCACACAAATCCCCAATATATCCCACTCAAGGGCAGCAAAACTCACTAAAAAACGAGTCTTCCTATTGAGAGCATCTACAACCATATTAGCCTTCCTTAGGCGATATTGCAAATAAAAAATATAGTCCTGCATATATTCTATCTACCTCATCTACCTCAAATTCAAATTCTTCTTAGTGAAAATATATTTTAAGCTCTTGTGATCAAAACAACTTAAATGTCTCACCATACAAGTGATGCCTCTAGTTTTTTAGTGCAAATATCATCGTTGCTAATTGCTTATGAGTCTTTAACTACCTTGACCCATAAGCTACTATCTTACCATTTTGCATTAACACATAGCCCAATCCTTTCCTAGAAGCATCACACCACACTGAATATCCTGCAGCCCTCTCAAGAATAATCAAAACTGGTACTGTTGCCTACATGTTTTTTATCTTCTAAAATACCTCTCACATGTCTCATCTGATTCAAACTTTACTCCCTTCTTGGTCATTTGGTCAAAGGAGTAGCTAACTTAGAAAAATCAAGTGCAGACCTTCTGTAATATCCTGCTAATCCCAAGAAACTAGGCATTTTAAACATTGTTTTAGTCTTTGGCAATCAATAATGGCCTCAACCCTAGAAGAATTCATTGCTACTTCTTCTGCAGATACCATATGCCCAAAGAACTTCACTTCCCTGAGCTAAAACTCACATTTGCATAATTTAGCATGCAACTAGTAATTTTTTAACGTCTGCAATACTGCCCTCGAATGCCATTCGTGGTCCTTCTCTACCTTTGAATATACTAGCACATCATCAATAAATACAACAATGAACTTATCTACGTAGGCATTAAAAACTCTGTTCATCAAATTCATAAACACAACAAGACCATTTGACAAATCGAATGGTATCACTAAGAGCTCATAGTTGCCGTACGTAGTCCTGAATGCTATTTGGGAATATCCTCTTACCTCACTCTCATGATACTCAAACCTCAAATTTAATTAGTTTGGTAGTGAATTTAGGAATTTTTGAGTTTTGATAGTAATCATGTTTCCTAAATTTTATATTATTTTGTTTCCTAGTTTAGCATAAGCTTTTGTATTTAATATGTTGTAATCCTTTATGGTTCAAGAGATTTTGATTTATGTAAAAAAAAAGGTCATTAAAGAATGTTTTCTCTTCAACAACAATCTATGTTATTTTTTAGAAATTTTTAGATTGAACAAAAAGCCATAGTTCGTTTGCTTGTCTTTATCTGCTTTTGCCCCTGTATCAAATGGCAAGACTCGGGATCTACACTAGTCTCGGGATCTACATTGGTCTACAAAGAATCAAACATGATAACTCTCTGAGGTAAATAAAGTCACACGCTCCTTGTAGTAATCTATCACTTCCTAATAGATTGTTAACTAATCCATACTAAAATCAAAAGTCCTTCATTTCCAATGCAATTAAGTCAAATTTTGAGTGATATGCCTGATCATTCATCCCATCCTTGATAATCAATTCACAGCACCTGCACATCGTGGTTACACGTAGAGGTAGAACTAATTGATGCACATTCACACTGAATCCAAAAACAAAAGATGTAGTAATAAAAGAATGCGATCATCCTATATCAATGAGCACTGTAACATTAGAAGTATAAACAAGAAATGTACCTCGAGTGACCATAGGCCCTACTAGCGCATCCTGTTGTGCAACTGCATGCACCTTGCCTTGAGCTTATACATTTGGTGCCCTGTTAGCCCTTTGTCTCTATTGGGCTCTCCTTTATTGGTATCGCTACTACACGCTGCTTGAGCACTCCCTTATAAAATCAACCTCTGCTGCTACAGTAATTGTAGTGACTCGGAAGTCGATGGTCTATTGCCTTGAACTAACTAGACAGTCTCCATTGTTCTGCCTCTACAGGTAAAATCTATGAATATGGCCCTGGTGGCAGTAACTATAACAAACTCTCGCTCTACTTTAACCTCCGCCCACAACATCTAACCCACATGTCCCCTTATCTTGGAATAATCAAAACTCTTGTGGCCCATCTATCTGTAATGAAAGAAAATAATCAACCTCTACGATGAAGTTCCGAAAACCCCTGATTGTGATGGTGCGACAATACTCTGCTAAGGATACTGAGTTGGTGACACCAAACATATTAGAATACTAACCCTACAAATTGAAACGAAATTACAAATGTGTTTGAGCATCATTTGGTATAATGTAATTGAAATGAATAATGAGAATACTAGTACCTTACTAAATTATAAATTCATTATGGCACCAAACATACTAATGATGCTCCATGGTCCAAATTACAAATGCCAGCTACCTCATTTGGATTGAGATTTTCTGATCTATAATATAATTTTAAGAGTTGAAATTATTTTTTTAATATTTATATTTTAATTAAGCGAATGAATATTTAAAAAAATATAAAAGTTAAAAATGTAACTTTAATTCTGAAATTGAATTTCAATTTCAAGATTTTCACTTTCACCTCGTGATGGTGACAAGTAAGAGGACTCGAGGCCCCTCCTCTTACCTCCTCACATGGCTGTGAAAAGAAAATCCCATGAATCAAAATCGTGTTTCAAGTGTTTAGGCATGGGGTTAATAGAAAGGTACAGTTGTTGTGGGAGGGACAGTGGACAGAGGAGAGAATTTGTTTTCCCACTTTTATTCAGATCAATGCAACCTTTGCCATTACCAAAAAAAAAAAAAAAAATTGCAACCTTTGAGAAGTTGAGAAACTGTGAGGGGATTTTGCGCCGACCAAAGCTTTTTTTTTTTTTTTTTATTCTCCCAAATTACACTTCCCTAAGAAACCCCATGCCTGCTTTCGGCTAGTCATAATCCCACTTCGGCTCCTTAAACTAGCAATTTTGGGATCCAATCCACCATGAGTTGTCTACCAGGTGTCATCTCGTTATTTCTCAACCCTTTTTAGAGATGAGTGAAAGTTTGGAGCCCCCGTGGAATAATGAATTTGGTCCGGGAACTGCTCCCAATTTGTGTACCACAAAGATGAATATATTATATATATATATATTGGTAAAAAAATAAGAAAATAATAAATGCACTCTTTTATTAATTAAAATTATTGTTGAGAAGAAAAAATTTTTAGATAAGTATAAATATTCTCATCTAAAAAAATAACTTTCTTTTTTATAATACATTTTTTAATATGATTTTCAGGCACTGAATCTAGCAGCAATTCTTTCCTCATAGTTCCTTCAATAACGTTCGTATGTGTGATAATTTACGCTATATTCGGAGCGTCAATTTTTATCAACAAATTCTAATTGTTCTATTTTTTTTTTTAACTTTTTTCACCAAAAAACAAAATTATAACTTTCTTCAATTTCTTTTTTCAAGTTTTATCAATTTCCTCTAACTTTTTTAAAAACACAACAAAACCTAACAATTTTAAAGACAATATTCAGGCCACTTTGGTAAATATAAATAAATTTTATCAAAATTTAATTTATTTTGTTTTAATAATTTTGAACACGTTACCGATATTTTGTTTTAAATATCAAAAATAAAAGAACTCATATAAATGAAAAAAGTTAACTTTGTTTTCATATTTAAAAAAAATGCAAAAAATACTTAAAATAAAATAATAAGGGTGAAAAAAAGTTAACTTTGTTATCCCAATCGTAATTGTTTTTAAGTATTTTCATAAACATCGTTAATATGTCGAAAAATGATAAAAACTTAGGTGGCATTTGGTTTATTTTTGTGTTTTCTATTTTCTGTTTTTGTTTTATGTGCTAAAAATCTCAAAATAAAGAAACAGAAAATGCTTTGTTTTTCTTGTTTTTTTTGTTAAAAATCTCAAAACGACTTTTTATCAATTTTATTTCATATGTAAACTCATTTTCAGTTTTCGAAAATAAATTTTAAAAACACAAGTAACCAAATAAATTTTAAGTTGTCTTCTTTATTTTCAAAAGCACAAAATGAAAAATAAGTTTAAAACAAAAAATAGAAAATGAAAACAGAAAATAGAAAATAGAAAAACAAACCAAATGAGCCCTTAGATTTTAATTAAAAATGTGGACCGAAATAGTAATTGGTATTAAATGCCGCTTACTTGGTTTACCAAAGTCATTATGGCCTTACTCTCGCGCTTATCATCTAAAAACCCCAAGGGGTTAGATGGGAAGGTCTTGGACTGGGACTTAGGGGCTTACCACCCCAAGGTCTCAAGTTCAAGTCTCATCTCTAGTAAAAACTTGGGGCCAGCCTCCCGGGCGCAAAGCGTAGTAAAGGTTGGTAGGACGGGCCTCCTTGGCTGGACGAACCGTATCCAGTTCTTGGGTGTGGGTCCGACTCCCCGCCGCTACGCGAGTTCGCGATTGACCGCTATACATGTTGAGGGGCCGGTATGTGTGGCACAAACCAAAAGAGATTCACTCTCTAAGGGTTTGACCTAGGGAGTGAATCTCTCGAGGTTAAATCCTTTTTTTTTTTTTATCATCTAAAAGTTTAAATGTAGGGTTTCGTACGATAATGTTTTTGTTTTCTGTTTTTTTGTTTATGTTTTTGAAATTTTGTAAACTGGCAACAGAAACATATTAGTTAAATCTGTTTATATTTTTTATTTCCAAAAAAATAAAAACTTAAATAGAAAAACGTAAATAGAAAAAAATGTATTTTCACTCTATTTTTCTTTTCTGTTCCAAACATTTTGTCAATTCTAATACTTATCCATTTTTGTTACATCATATTAAAATAAATTATTTTATTTAAATATTTTATTAAACTAAAATTATTTTTAATAAATAATATAATTAGATTAAATTAATTAAATTAATATGCAATATCTATTATTAATTTATTTCTAATAAATAATTAAATTAAATTAAAAAATTTAATTAATAAGAAATATACATTATTAAATTATTTTTAACAAATAATAAAATAAAATATATTAATTTAATTTAATTTAATAAATAATTTATTTAATATAAATATATTTTATTAAATTATTTCTAATAAATATTATAATTAAACTATTTAATTTAATTTAATAATTAACTTAAAATAATTAATTCAAATAATATTAAATATATTTTATTAAACTATTTTTAATAAATATCATAATTAAATTAATTTATTTAATATGAATTATATTTTATCAAATTATTTTTAATAAATATTGTAATTAAATTATTTAAATTATTATGAAATATATTTTGGTCAATTATTTTTAGTAAATAATATAATTAAATTATAATTAATATATTTTACATTTACTGGATTAAAGGATATAATATTAACATTTTATGCAATTGTTTTTAATAAATAATATAATTAAATTAAATTAATATAAAATATATTTATTAAATTCAATTAATTTTTAAAAAGCTAATAAAATTAAATATTTTATGAAAATAAAAAATTAGTAATTGTAAACAAAATTATATTTTCAAATAAAATTTCATTTTTCATTTTAGAAAAAAGGAAACGACTACATAAAACAAAAAATAAAAAACATAAAATATAAACGTAAATAGAAAAATGATAGCGTTATCAAACAGCCCCTAAATTTTTGAATTTAGTGATTTTCATTTGAGTGGCGATATTATGACTCCTTAAAAACTTCCCCCACTCTTTGCAATTTTTTTACTTTACAAAATTACAAAACTAGTTTTATAATTAATGAAGAGTAATTAATACAAAACACCTCAAATATCATAATTACTTTTCATTTTCAGTTATTATTATAAAACTAAAATCTCCTTTTCACTTTTCAGTAACTCCATTTTTTACTTTTATGTAACTATATCTCTCATAAATTTATGTATACTCTTACCGTTATATATTTCTCTTTAATTCTTTAAATCTTAAACAAAATATCATGGAAGATGATTCAATTGAAACGAAACTTTTAAATGTGATTAATATTATTTTTTTGTATAAGCAATATAGAGCAAATTTCATATTTGTAAAGACCCAAAATTTTTGATTTTTTTATTTTTAATATTTTAAATTCTGATATTTTGGACCTCATTTATATTTTATGAATTTGTGTTAATCTTTTTTTTTTTTTTTATGTTATGTGTATATAGTTAGGTTAATTAATAACTCATCATTAGGGATGGGAGGTTAAGAGCTCGCAGGTTGTTGGAGTTATAGGGGAATTATGGTGGTTTTATGATGGTGCATGCACCAAGTAGGAGAGAGGAGGGTTTGTAACTTATATCTACATAATTGCACTTTCAATTCACATCTCTCTGATAGAACTCTATACACTACCTTCATTTTTCATTGTTTTTTTCCTATCTTCTTCCTTTCTATGTGAAAAATATATACATATATAATAAAATAAAGGGAGTAGTGCCTACCATTTATCTGTTGGTAGAAAAGACGAATGTGATCGTAGAGAAAATTTGGAGCGAATTTGATGGAGACTATTCGTAGGGCCAACTTGAGTTGGTGGTGTTTTATTTGGGGTTTTATATACTTTATCGACGTATATAATTCGAGGTAGGTGGGATTGTGTTTATTTGATATAATTTCTTTTTATCATGTTATGTATATATGTGCAAGAGATGAAAAATCTATTCTATGAATTGATTTTTGATTATGTGAAATTCTAGAACTTTCACACTCAAATGGGTACATTATTTTTCCATAAAAATCATACTTAGAGATCGATTTAACTCTTGAAACTTTTATATGTTAAATTAGACATGTAGAAGAGTTTCTTGTAAAAATTTTATAATTTTTGGAATTTAAAGAAATTTACTAAAAATAGTCAAACTTGACTGATTGGTTGGGATTTCTGTACTAGGATCAGAACATTGTTTTTATATGAAATTCATATTTAGAGGTCGAACTAATATTTGATATTTTTATATATGGGAGTACATATCCAACTGATATCCAGTAAAAATTTCACATTTATTTGAGTTAAAATGGATTTTACAAAAACGTGAAAGTTGACTGTTTGTTTTAAATTGCTGTGCTGACATGAGTTTTATCTTTGATGTAAACATGATACCTAGAAATTAAATTAATTTCTAAAAATTTTATATATGAAACTATACATGTTAGAGATTCTACAATAAATTTTTTTATAAATTTTTGAGCAATAATTTATTTTATAAAAATATTTTAACTTGGCTGTTTGGTTTACGTTGCTATACTGACAACAGTCAGATATTTGGTATAAAAGGTATAAATTAAAGTTGATATAATTTTTAAAAATTTTATATGTTAAACTAGATATATTAATGAGGTTTTGTAAAAATTTCAAAATTTTTGGATTTAAAATGGATTTTATAAAAAATCGTGAAAGCAAGCTGCTTTGTATGGTTCTAGTAGAAATACCCATTTAGTATTTTAAAATCTGTATTTTATGGCTTTATGAATAAATTTTAAGTCTTGTTTTATGAAACTAGGCTTAATTATAAGTATTTTAGGCCTTTGAATTAGAATTAAATATTTCATTTTCTATTTTTTTATGAATTATCAAGATTTATGTATTGAATCCTTCATTGTCATGACATGCTTGATATAAAATTTTATTTACCAAGCTAGCTGCATATATATATATATATATATTCTTGAATATGGCTGCATGATATTTATTTGATGAATCTTGTATAAGAATATTTTTATGAAAGGGCAACATGAAACTTAGGCCCGAAACACATTCACACTTCATAAAACTTATAAAGTAAAGAAAGAACACAAAAAAATCAAATTAGGGAGAACTCTTGTGTATGTTGTGCTGTTAATTAAAAGAATTACTTGAGATTTGATTTTTGAGTTATTGGGGTCATTAAGGGTGCTAGATATAGTGGGTTCTAGAGCTCAATGGTTGAAAGCGCCAAAACCTGCGCAGGGTGGTAACCAGTAGGCTAGAAATCTACGAAATGTATATACGGCTTATTCTAGCGTATATTTAGTACCGGGACTGCAGGATCGGTTTGTCTACTAAGGCAAATGAGTACATTTGGGATTACGGGACCAATTGTACCCCATGATTGAGGTATGGGGATGTGATGAGTACATTTGGGACTGCAGGACTAATTGTACCCCATGATTGAGATCTGGGGATGTGATGAGTACATCTAGGACTGTGGGACTAGTTGTACCCCCCGGCTTAGGTCTAGGGATTTATTTTGGGTTTAGTTTTGAGGCCATAGACTAAACTTGTGGAGTACCTGACCCATAATATGATATTGATGTGTGGTGATGTGAATGATGTGATATGATTTATTTTTAGCATGAGACTGCGGGATCATGGCTAAGTAACTTTATAATTTGAATGTAATAATTAAATATAGATATTTTGAAAATTATAAGATTTTAAATTCTTTTCTTATTAATTAGTGTTAATAGCATTGCGTGGTTAAGAAATTATATTTTATAAACACTTTCTGAGCACATGTGAAATTTAGTGCTCACCACCTACTACAGTTGGTGATGCAGGGGTTAATGCTCGTGATGGACCAGTGGGTTAGCTAGCCATCTTGGGTTGTTATAGCTAGATGATCTATTCTATTTTGCATTCCAACATTTAAATTATAATATAATAGAGTTTTGATTTGGGGCCATATTTGTTGCATGGTTTTGTAGCCCAATTTTAGGGCATTTTAAAGTTATTTTGAATATTCAAGAAATTGAATAATATTTACTTTAATTACCTTCCGCTCTGATATGGTACATTTTTCATGTTAAGATTTAAATTTTAAGTTAGTTTACTTTTATTTAAGTTATTTTTATTAGTGTATTAATTGATCAACTATTATGATGATTTGCTCTGTATCAATCAAAAAATAATTATTATTTGTTTTTTCCTTTGATTTTTTGATAATAATTAAGGCTCCCTAAAAACCTCTGGAGTTGTTTTTTATCTTTAATTTTATTAAGAAATTTGTTTGCAAATTCTAGAGCTCTTTCAATAGGAGTAATCGTTCCTTGATCAACATAATGTCCAAGAAATCTTATCATTGTTTGAAAGAGATTAATTTTTTATGGAGAAAGCACTAAACCATTTGTCTTTATAATATAAAGAAAAAGTATTTAAATGCTTCCAATGAGATTGAATACTATTTGAAAAGATTAATATGTCATCAATGTATACTTTTGAAAAATCAAAATATGGATTAAAAATATCATTCATAATTTTTTGAAATTCACTTGGAGCATTCTTTAATCCGAATGGCATGACATTCCATTCATATTGTCCAAAGGGGACAGTGAATGCTGTTTTATATTTATTTGATTCAGAGATCTGAATTTGCCAAAATCCAGATTTTAAATCAAAATTTGAGTATATTTTAGCATGTACAAGCATTTGAAGAAGATCTTGCTTGTTAGGAATTGGATATCTTATCCACTGCAATACATCGTTCAAAGGTTTATAATTTATTACTAACCTTGGAGTTCCTCTTTCTTTTCCAACATTTTTATTTACATAGAAAGCAGCACAACTCCAGGGAGATTTGGATGGTCTTATTAGTTTTTTTATCTAATAAATCTCGGATTTCCTTTTTGCAGTAATCCAAGAGTTCTTGATTCATTTGGATAGGTCTAGCTTTTGTTTTAATTTTTGATTATTGAAAATCTTTAATATAAGGAAGGGTGACTATCTGACTTTTTCTATTCTAAAATGCATTTGGAATAGTAGAAGAGACTTCTTTGATTATTTTATTTTTAAAATTTTCAATTGCTAATTGCATCTAACTATCTTGAAGTTGCATTTTAATTTGTTGACATATTTTTTCTTGTTTCAAAAACATTAAATGTTTTTCTTTTGATATGATTTTTGAAATATTATTTATTAGAGTTTTACTTATAGCTATGTTTTTTAAGATATTCAAATCTTTGATATTTGGAGGGTTAAGGAATTCAAATATAATTTCTTGGTCAAATATATTTGTGGAAATACCTTTAGGAGATACAATCATAGGTTGAATAAGGTTTAGAAAATGTGTTCCTAGTATTACTTCTTTATTTAAATCTTTTACTAGAATAAATGAAGTTTTTATGCAAATATTTTGATTACATACATGGGCTTTTGTTAATTTATATTTAACTTTTAATGGCATACCATTAGCAGATGATAGTCTTTCTTTTGTTGGTTCAAAGTATTTTATGGGTACTAATCCTTCTTGTATACAATTAAGATTAGCACCAGAATTAAGGAGTGCAGTAGTATTAATAGTATATTCTTCATTGATCACAATTTTTAATTTTACGTTTGATTGGACATCAATTGATACATATTTATACATTCAAATTACACTTGCACACATCATAAAAAGACATAAAATCTATGTTTTGTGCAGATTTCATCTCCATATCTCCAAAGTGGATTGTGTGTTGATTTCCATCACAAGAACAAGAAATTAAGCTGCATTGAGGATGTTGAGAAGAAAGCATGCTGCACAACACATCAAAGGATTGAAGCTATTTCAGAAGAAGAAGAAAATTCAGTTGAAATCAGTGCAAAGAAATCAGAATCACTATTCTGGAAATTTCTGCAGCAGGGGATCGTATTCGAATATGGGTTTACTGTATTCGAATATGAGCTTCTTCACAGCAACGAATTCCATGTGACCCCAACTTCCCCACGTGATGTAATCTGCAATCCAGGGAGGGCAAATCAGGAAAAGATATAGGAGAGAGAAGAAGCCATCATGAGAGGAACATTCGGTTAGAGGAGAGAGAGGGGGAAGAAAGAAGTGGGGAGACCCACGCGACAGAGAGAGCATTCGGCTGGGAAGAAATTCAGATTTAGTAGATAGAGTTTGGTAGAGTTTTTTCATTGAGAGTTCAGAGTTTTATATTGGAATTTTAATTCAGCATTGGAGTTTTGGAGATTTACACATTGAATTCATTCCAATTTCTGTAATCAGATTTTGAAGTCTAAATCCATTTAACTTTCAATTTCAGATTGCAATGTCTTCAAATCAGATTTCCATTTCTGCTTTTCTTCTTTTCAACATGCTCGGCTAAGTTTTCTTGAGCCAAGGCAAGGGTAATGCCCTTCCAATGAATCTCAAGTGGCCGAACTTCATGAATTTACCTTGAGTTTTTATGGTTATCAAATCAATTTGCAGCTGGGTGTCTTAGAACTCATTGATTCAAGACCCGATTAATCCAACTTTGTATATCCTATTGATGAGTTCATAGGTGTTGCTTAACTTAGAACTCTCATGACATTGTTGTATGTGGGTTGCTAGAATTAGAACTCCTATTGTCCTTAAAATAGGTTATGCACATTGAGTGTTTAATCCATGGTTTGTTTCAATTGAAATTAATTTTCTCAAAAATCAGTACAAATTGATTTGGTAAATTTATAAGCTCTTGGCACTTGAAATTCATTTGGATTGGTATTAAACTTGCCTTGCTCAACCTTTTTATCATTTAATCTTTAGTTTAAATTCACTTTGCTTTTGGAAAGTTAGTTCAAAATCATCAACCAACCAAATCAGATTTTAATTTTCTATTTTACATTTTTCTGTGAGTTGTGTTTTGCCAAATTAATCTCCATTAGAGTCATTCACTTCATTGCTCCCTAGATCCCTGTGGAAATGACCTGGGACTTACCAGTTATTTTGTGCTTCAACCACACCTTGCACTTGGGGGAAAACTTGTCTTGACTTACCTCACTTAACATTTTCTTTAACTTTGAATTTATAATCTGAATTTTCATTTGAGCTTTTATCTTGAAGTGAGGTAATTAAACAAGAACAAGCACAAATTTATGGCGCCGTTGCCGGGGATCTTTGAGAAGCAATGGTGTTTTGAGCCTTTGGAGCATTAGCTGGCAGTACATCTCACCATCATCTTCAACAACAGAGCTGCTTAACTTGTTGAGTAACTTTGTTTCATCTCTATTTCTATTTCTTTTATAGTTTTAGTTGTTAGTTTAGTTTTAGAACTGCTTGCATCTGAATCCTGAAATTCTGATTCGAATCTATTTCATCTGATATTCGAATACGGCTGCATTTCTTTGCTGAGAGCTGTAATTGCAATTCTCTGTGAATCAGTAGATGAAATTGTGAAGTTAGGAGTTTAGATTCGAGTTTTGTGTCAGTCTGAATTTCCTGTTTATGCTTTTAAGGTCTGGTAAACTTGTTGGAAACAGATCTGAGTTGCATTCTCCATCTTCTCTTGCTGAATTGATTGAATTTGCTGCACTACATTCCCAATCTGAATTTTCTGTTGCACATATGGATCCACCACCTGTTCTGCCGGAAGGAAGTGTTCAAGGAGAGAATGATCAAATGGATCAAAACATCCTTAGACCTCTCCGGGAATATCTTTATCCAGCTAGACAAACCACTCCATCTTGCATTGTTCTTCCAAATGGACATCAGAATTTTTATCTTAAACCTGGAACAATTCAGCTTTTACCAACTTTTCATGGCATGGACTCAGAAAATCCTTATATGCATATGAAAGAATTTGAAGATGTTTGTGGAACTTGCATGGATAGGAATGTTAATGAGGACATGGTTAGGCTTAAATTATTTCCATTTTCATTGAAAGACAAGGCAAAAATGTGGTTGAATTCACTTGAGCCTAGATCAATAGGTACTTGGAGAGACATGCAAACAAAATTTTTGAAGAAGTATTTTCCTGCAAATAGAACTGTGATTCTTCAACAGCAAATAATGAATTTTGTGTGTAAATCCAATGAAACATTTGCTCAAGCATGGGAAAGATTCAAGGAATTATTGCAAGCATGTCCACATCATGGTTTTGAATCTTGGAGAATTGTTAATTTTTTCCATAATGCATTAACTCCAAATCTGAAAATGTTGGTTGCCACCATGTGTAATGGTGAATTCTATGACAAAACTGCTGAAGAGGCTTTACATTTCTTTGATGCTTTAGCTGAAAACACTAAACAGTGGGAGGTAGTCTCCCCATTTTGTTCTGAATTTTCTGACAGATCAAATGATAGAGGAAAGTTCCATCTCAATGAGGCAGATGATGTTGGAGCTAGGCTGGCTGCATTGTCAAGAAAGATTGAATTGATGGAGCAAAAGAAGCAAACATTGAAGGAGAGTGAAGTGAAGTGTGTGATGTGTGAAACCGCAGACCACAGGACTGATGATTGCCCAACACTTCCAGCCTTTAAGGAAGTTCTCTATGGTCAAGCAAATCCCACACAAGCTGCAAGACCCTTCAATCAAAATCAGGGGATGAACACATATTCGCAAGGCCATAGTCCATATTCGAATAGCTACAACCCTGGCTACAGAAATCATCCAAACCTTTCTTGGAAAGCAGAAGCACAGAACCAACAATACCAACCTCAACAAAATGTGCAACCCCAACCATTTCCTCCTCAGCCTTTTCAACCTCAGCAGAATTCAAATTTTTATCAGCCACCTCACAAAAGATCTTTGGAAGACACCTTGCAACAATTTATGCAAGGGCAGATTGGAACCAACAATCAGAATTCCAAGTTTCAAGAGCAGACAAACAGGGCCATGGAGGACATCCGAAGTCAATTGTCAAAGCTAACTCAAGCTTTAACCATCAGAGAATCAGGAAAGCTTCCATCTCAGCCAAGACCAAATCCTACAAGCCAAGTTCATTTCAGTGAATCATCTTCATCTGCTGCAAATGAAAATCTGGAGCATGTACAAGCTGTTTCAACATTGAGAAGTGGTAAGCAAATTGTCAAGCCAGATTACAAACCACATGCTGAAGAAATTGAGGAAGAAAATGAGCAAGAAATCATGAAAAATGAAGAAGAAGTGCAGCTGAAACAGAAATTGGACAGCAAAACAGAAAGTGAACAAAAACAGAAATTTAGCACTTCTGAGAAAGAAGTCATGTTTCAGAATGAAGAGCAAGAATTGAAGCAAAATGAAAGACTAATTGGGGACAACAAGTTGGACAGACAATTTGAGGAAAAGCAGAATCTGAACCAAGAAAATCAGGAAATTCTGATGCAGCCAGAGGGATATTCGAATACCAACAAGCAACATTCGAATAGCAGTAAGCAGCAAATCAGAATCCAGAGAACAGAGCAGGTAAATTCTGAAAATAAAGAGGAAATTTCTGACAATAAGAAAAAAATTTCTGAAGAAAATCAGTTTGAAAAGAGTGAGAAAGATTTTGAAAATAAAGAAATTTTGAATAAAACCAATTTGGACAAATCTGAATTTTTTCCAAAACTTCCATTTCCACAAAGATTGAACAAAGCCAAGAAAGAGAATTTGAATTCTGACATCTATGAATTGTTCAAACAAGTCAGAATCAATATTCCCTTACTTGATGCAATTAAACAAAATCCATCCTATGGAAAATTTTTGAAAGATTTGTGTACTGTTAAGAGGAAAATGAATGTGAAAGAAAGAGCATTTTTGACTGAACAAGTGAGCTCCATTTTGCAATTTAAAACTCCTCCCAAATATAAAGATCCAGGTTGCCCCACCATAGCTTGCTTAATTGGGAATCAAAGGGTAGATCAAGCTTTGCTAGATTTAGGTGCAAGTGTCAACCTCTTACCATTCACTGTTTACAAACAGCTGGGGTTGGGAGAACTGAGACCTACAAGGGTGACATTACAACTTGCTGATAGGTCAGTTAAAGTCCCTAGGGGTGTGGTTGAGGATGTCTTGATTCAAGTGGATCATTTTTACTTTCCAGTGGACTTTATAGTGTTAGACACTCAGCCCATTCAAGGGAACCAACCAGCTGTACCTGTTATCCTAGGAAGACCATTTTTGGCCACCTCAAATGCCTTGATCAATTGTAGAACTGGAGTTATCAAGCTCTCCTTTGGAAACATGACAATTGAGAAAAACATCTTTAAGGTGACCAAGCAGCCGAGTGATTATGAGGAGGTAGAGGAAGTTGATTGGATTCAAACAACCACTCAAGATCACTTTGATAGAGAGTATTTTGATGACCCTTTGGAGAAAGCTTTAGTGAATAATGAGCAAGTAGATTTCCTAGCTGATTTTGACTTGGAGAATTGTGAGGGAGGAGAATTTGAGGAAATGAAAAATTCAGTGCTGATGATGAATCAGTGGAGACCAACTGTTGAGTCTTTAGAGCTGCCCATAGCCAAGCCTTTGTCATTTTTGGACCAGCCACCAAAACCTGAGAGAAAACCTTTGCCAAGTGACTTGAAATATGTATTTTTAGGTGAGGGAGAGTCCTATCCAGCTGTCATTTCATCTCAGCTGAGTTTGGACCAAGAAAATAGACTTGTGGAAGTCTTGAGGAAGCATAGAGGAGCTTTGGGCTGGACCATAGCAGACTTGCAGGGAATAAGTCCACTGATTTGCACCCATAGGATATTTTTGGAGGAGGAGGCCAAGCCTATTAGGCAAATGCAAAGGAGACTCAATCCCAACATGAAAGAGGTTGTTAGAGGGGAGGTAATCAAGCTTTTGGATGCTGGAATTATCTACCCCATCTCAGATTCTAAGTGGGTGAGTCCAACTCAGGTAGTGCCTAAGAAATCTGGAGTGACTGTGATTAAGAATGAAAAAGAGGAATTAGTTCCAATGCGCATCCAAACAGGATGGCGCATGTGCATAGATTATAGAAAGTTGAATGCAGTCACAAGGAAAGATCATTTCCCTCTTCCATTCCTAGATCAGGTATTGGAAAGAGTGGCAGGGCATGCATTTTACTGTTTCTTGGATGGTTACTCTGGGTATAATCAGATTGAGATTGCATTGGAGGATCAGGAAAAGACCACATTCACTTGCCCATTTGGCACATTTGCATATAGGCGTATGCCTTTTGGTCTTTGCAATGCTCCTGCAACATTTCAGAGATGTATGATGAGTCTGTTTAGTGATTTTGTAGAGAGATTCCTTGAAGTTTTTATGGATGACTTTTCAGTATATGGCAGTGAC
Organism: Vitellaria paradoxa; assembly: GCA_019916065.1. Classification (NCBI taxonomy): domain Eukaryota; kingdom Viridiplantae; phylum Streptophyta; class Magnoliopsida; order Ericales; family Sapotaceae; genus Vitellaria; species Vitellaria paradoxa. The sequence goes on from CM034234.1 coordinate 36,984,363, forward strand.
TTTGATACATGTTTGGGAAACTTAGAGAAGGTTTTGATTAGATGTGAGGAGAAAAACTTGATTTTGAATTGGGAAAAATGCCACTTTATGGTAACTCATGGAATTGTCCTTGGCCACATAGTGTCTTCTAGGGGGATAGAAGTAGATAAAGCTAAAGTGGAAATTATTCAAAAACTTCCTACCCCTAGATGTGTTAAGGATATCAGATCATTCCTTGGTCATGCTGGGTTTTATAGAAGGTTTATTGCATCATTCAGTGCCATTGCTAGACCATTGTGCAACCTTCTATCCCAGGATGTTCCCTTTGATTGGACACCAGAGTGTCAGGCCTCATTTGATAGACTTAAGAGTTTGCTCACCTCAGCTCCCATTATGCAGCCACCAGACTGGACTTTACCATTTGAGATCATGTGTGATGCTAGTGATTGTGCCATTGGTGCAGTGCTAGGACAGAGGAGGGATAGGAGACCACATGTGTTGTACTATGCTAGCAAAACCCTTAGTGAAGCACAAAGGAATTACACTACTACTGAGAAGGAGTTGCTAGCAGTAGTATATGCCTTGGACAAGTTCAGATCATACCTGGTAGGTTCTCATGTCATAGTATACACTGACCATGCTGCTTTGAAGTATCTCTTGACCAAACCTGATGCTAAGCCTAGACTTATTAGATGGATTCTTCTGCTTCAAGAATTTGATTTAGAAATCAAGGACAAAAAGGGAGTTGAAAATGTAGTAGCTGATCACCTTTCTAGACTCCCACATCAAGATTTAGCATCTTTTGATTCTCCCATCAATGAGACATTCCCTGATGAGCAGTTGTTCCACATAGACTCTTCTGAGGTACCTTGGTTTGCAGATATAGCCAACTATCTAGCTTCAGGTATTGTGCCTTCTCACTGGACCATGTTGGATAGAAGGAAGTTCTTTAGGAATGTGAGACACTTTTTCTGGGATGACCCTATTTGTTTAAGTATTGCTCAGATCAAGTCATAAGGAGATGCTATACCCGAGAGTGAAGTACAAAGTGTCATTAGTTTTTGTCATACTCTTGCATGTGGAGGTCATTTTTCAGCTAGGAAGACAGTGGCAAAGATTTTACAGAGTGGATTGTTTTGGCCTACCATGTTTAGGGATGTGCATGCCTTTTGTGTTGCTTGTGATAGGTGTCAAAGGCTTGGTAAGATCACTAGGAGAAACATGATGCCACTTCACCCCATTTATGTGCTTGATATCTTTGATTGTTGGGGTATGGATTTTATGGGACCATTTGTGAATTCATTTGGCAATGAGTATATCTTAGTGGCAGTGGATTATGTTTCAAAGTGGATAGAAGCTATACCAACTAAGACCAATGACCACAAGGTAGTGATAAAATTTTTGAAGGAAAATGTGTTTTCAAGATTTGGAATGCCAAAGGCCATGATAAGTGATAGGGGAACACATTTTTGCAATAGACATGTTGGTCTTTTGATGAAGAAGTATGGGGTGTTACATAAGGTTGGAACATCTTACCACCCCCAAACAAGTGGACAAGCTGAATTAGCCAATAGAGAGATCAAAAGAATCATTGAAAAAACAGTGAATCCCACAAGGAAAGATTGGTCTTTGAAATTGGTTGATGCACTTTGGGCTTATAGGACTGCCTACAAGACTATCCTAGGCATGTCTCCTTATAGGTTAGTGTATGGAAAAGCTTGTCATCTTCCTGTGGAACTTGAACACAAGGCTTTTTGGGCAGTGAGACATTTTAATGAGAGCATCACTGAATCTGGTTTTCAAAGAAAATTGCAACTAAATGAGCTTGAGGAGATTAGAAATGATGCATATGAGAATGCTAAGATCACCAAGGATAGAGTGAAGAAATGGCATGATACACATATCCTCAAAAGAGAGTTGTTTGTGGGTCAAAAGGTCTTGTTGTATGACTCAAGGTTACACTTGTTTCCCGGGAAATTGAAGTCCAGATGGAGTGGTCCATATGTGATTCAGAATATCACTGAGTTTGGGGCTGTTGACATTCAAAATCCAACCTCCAAAAATGTTTTTAGAGTGAATGGACAGAGATTGAAAGAGTATCATGAGAATTTTGTTGCTGAAGTGGAGAGTTGGGATCTTGAAGATCCCCCAAATTCTATTTGAATGGAGGAAGAATTCTGATTTTGTATCATAGTAGTGTAGGTTCTGTTATGTTTTTGATTTTCTGTTTTCTTTGGTTTTTGTAATTTTCTTTCTTTCATCTAAAAAAAAAAAATTTTCAGTTTGCAAGTTTTAACACATTGGTTTCAGCAAGTTTCATGAAAAATTGAGAATTTCTGCTTTATGTTTTACTGATATTTGAATTTTCAAAGGTTGAAACTGACATGTGCTATTTGAGGTAGCAACATCATTTGTGGTGGACCTACTTGAGAGTCAAATGGAATAAATACATTTGCTTGATTTGTTTTGGGAGTATAATGCATTAACCAAATTGGGTAGCACATGTTTTTCAAAGTGTTTCAGAATGCAGCTAAAGAATTTCAATTGAGCAAGCTTCATTAAGGATCAAGTCACATCAGCAGGTGCAACAAAAACTGATCAAATCTGGTACTGCTATTAAGTCCAAATCAGATGAGAAACTCATTTCATTCGAATAGCTGAACAGTCATTTGAATAGGCCATCTTAGCACAAAATCTCATCTGTGAACAGCAACTCATCTTGCATACTTACTGATTTCTTGCATCTTGGTTGTTTGTGATACTTGGCAGAACCTCACTGATTCTTAATTACACTCAACCCATTTTGTATTGTTTTGGTTCTACTGAGTTGCATTTTCTTTGAGAATATTGCATTGAACAAGTTGGGGGGAGCAATTGTTTTGGTAATACCTTGGAGTTTCAGCTGGTCTACATCACTCAAACATGTTAACCTTAAACTCAGCAGGTACCCCTTTTCCCTTTGCACTTTATTCCAAATTGATTGACTTGTTTGTGCATTGAGGACAATGCTTGCTTTAGTTGGGGGGGGACACAATCTGAGTTTGTGAATGTGAATAGTTTTGCTGAAATTTGCTGAATTGGGTGATTGGATATGATCAGAATGTTTTGAATATGATTTGGAATTGCTTGAATTGAATTAAGATCATGCTTATGTCAGTTTGAGTTTGCATATGTTGAAAATTTGAAAAAAAAAATTTTTTTGAAACTTTGGAAAAATTGCAAAACTTCTTCTTGAATTAGTTGTTCTTTTGAAATAATTTTCGAATCTTAGCTGTTGGCAAAACTTAATTTGAGTATTCTTAAGAAATGGAGAAGAATTTCTGGTTTTCTGGACACTGGAATTGCAAAGTGCTGATAACCCGTATTCGAATATGGGTCTGGGTATTCGAATATGATGTCAGTTTTAAATCCTGTATATACCCATAAGTGGCCCCATTTAAGGTCCTGTTCTATTCGAATACGAGCCCTGGTGCCCACAACCCTGAAACCTTCACCATTCCACATCTTCTTCCAGCCTTTTACTTTCAGATTATCTGAGTGAAATTTTGAGTTGACATTGAAGGGAAGATTCAGATACAGAGCTGCGATTGAAGAAGCTAGGGTTTACAGCTTTGGAGAATTTCTGATAAAGGGTGAAAAATCAAGTGAAGCAAAATGCCACCAAAGAGGATGAAGAAGATGGCTTACAAAGGAAAGGCTAAGAGAAGGAGCATGAGGATTTTGAGCCAACATGGTAAGGGTTCTTCACTTGTTGTTCAGGAACCCATAACTTATGAACTGTCATCCTCTAAATCAGACCGTAGGTCTTCCTCTAGAACAGAATCATTCCATTCTGTAGGCAATGAGAGTTTGAGTGAGAGACATGAAACTCATGTCTCTAATGTTGAAAAGGAAAACTCTGTTGGAGTTCCTGAGAATGTGCCGATTGAGGAACACACCTCTGCTCCTGAGGATGAGGTCCACACCTCTGAAAAGGTTCCTGAAGATGAACCTGAAGCACAACCTGGCCATGATCTGTTTGATGAGGGTTCTTTTGATAATTTGAGGTTTTCCAACAAAGCTTCAAAGCTGAAATTTGATGAGAATTACAGCAAGAGAGCTGTGTTGACTGAAAGAGGAATTAAATTGGAGGATTACAATGAACCACCCTATGAATTGTTAGAGTTATTTGAGCAAAGGGGCTGGGTACATTGGGTTACAACCAGTAGGAGGGCTGTGGTACCATATGTGAGGGAATTTTACTCAAATGCTGAACTGGGTATGATTCATGGGAGACCTGAGATAAACTCTAAGGTTAGAGGGAAGAGAATTAGTTTGAATCTTGAGAAGATTTCCTTCATAGGTCATTTGCCTGTTGAAAGAATACCCGAATCCACACCTAAACAAAAAGTAAAATGGGAGAAGCAATTGCATAAGGACAATTTGGCTAGGCTCTTCACAGCCAACCCTCGAGCTCAATGGACCACTTCTAGGATGTCCAAGTCAGGAATTACTCCCAAAAGTAATATCCTTCACATGCTGGTCTGTTCTTTATTTCTGCCCCATGCTTACAAGTCAACCATCACTCTTGAACAAGCCATGATTATGGGAAAGATGTTGTTAGGCATTCCCATGGATTTACCTTACCACATTTGGTTGGTTATTTCTCATGTGGTAGAGAAACCAGAATCCACTGCTGGGCTGCCTTTTGGAGGTTTAATTACAGAGATAATTGAGCACTTTTTGGGAATAGAGGAAGAGGCAGGAATGGCCATTGTGAAAGCTGCTCCTTTGATAGACAAAATATCCATGAATCGAAATCGAGGACAATTGAAGAAGGCTACTCCACCTGCAGTTGAGAACAACCAGCAGCAGCCAGCAGAGGAGGAGGCAACTGAAGCAGCCCCCATGAGCACAGAGGAGAAGTTGAAATTAATCCAGAAAAATCAAGAAGTGCTGATGAGGGAAGTGAGTGAGCTGAGACAGGGGCAGCAGAAGCTTATTCGAATGGTGGAAAGCATATTCGAATGGAGTCAAGAAGGGAGAAATGCTTAATTTCAGTACTTCAGCCATGAGCCAGACTCTTTTGTCCTTGAAACCAGATTTTTGACAACAAATCTTCAGAATATTTCAAATATGTTTTGTCAACAATAGGATTTGGGTTAATGTTCCTGCTGTTTGTTTCTTTTGATTAGGATTAAGTTGTTTTGTTTTACTTTTGCTACCTAGAACTTTGAACTTTCTACTTGGAATGAATGAAATTTCTGTTTTCTTGGAATTAGTAATGTCATTTGCATAATTTGGATTGAGCTGAGTTGAAGTATGAAATTTTAAGAGTTGTTGTGGTTGCCATGTGTTTTTAAGTTGAAAAGTGTGTGAATGAATTTAGTTTGAGGATTGTTGATCTAACATTTGTCTTGAAGAATGAATTTATGAATGAATAATGTGTTTTATGGATTTCCAGATATAGTGGAGACTTAAAACCTGAAGTGAGATATTTGAGCCTTAAACTTTGTCATGAGAGACTTCATTTACTCTAAGGGCTTTCCAAAAGCTTAAGTTTTTTTTGCACTTCAAATTTCTTCAATAACTCCACTTATACTATTTTGCTTTGGGTGTTTGTGAAGTGATGGATGAATGGAACTAGACTTCTGATTCTTAACTTTTATGGTTGAATGGAATGAAATCATAGAAATGATATTAGGCCATTTTTCTTAACATTTGAGCTTGGAATGCCTTTCTTTGATGAACATCATCCTTGGAGCCAAGTTTGAGCTTTATTAGAGCATTCATACTTCTTTATTCTTACCACATCATACCTTTAACCATTATGAATGCTTTTTAGCCTTCCCTAATAGATTGGAATACACTGAAAATATTAAGGAAGAGAAATGAACAACACTTTGGGATTTTGAGGTGAGAAGAAAGAAAATGAATGGAATGAGGAAAAGAAAATGTTAAGGGAAATTGTTGATAAAAAGAAAATCAAAAAGGTGGAAACTGTTTTACTTTTGAAATACATTCACTTGAGGTCAATTTCAAAAAAAAAAAAAAAAAAAAGAAGAAGCAGAATTGGAGAAGGGTGGAAGAAAGTTTATTTCAGTGTTCCAAATCAGTTTTTGAATTCCTTATCCTTCCCTTCTATTACCTTATTAAACCTCATGGCCCCATTACAACCCATTGCAAGTCCTAATTGATCTTTGAAAGAATTTTCATTCAATTGTGAAATTTAGGAATTAAGGAATCATGGTGAAAATTCTGAAATTATTTTGCTACATCATTCCTTCATGGAGTTACGCCAAGTCTAATTCTTTCTTGAATACATCGTTTTTGACTTGTTGATGCCACCTTCTAGAATTTGATGAACATTTACTCTTAATAGGGGCATCTTGAGTGAAACCTTGTGCGCTCTAGTTTCTTTGGAGTGAATTCCAAGGTGAGATTTGAAGTCAAAACTTGGGAATGAAATGGAATGCAAAGTTCAGGATTAAATGAAGTTCTAAAAGATGTATGTCAAGATTGATAGAGTTAAAAGCTGCTATTCATTCACATCCATTTCACACATTTGGCAAGTTTCACATCTCTTATAAAATTTTAAATTTTAAACTTTGCTTATGAAAATTTTTGCTCATGGTGTTGACTAATTCCATATGAATAGCTGAAATATCATTCGAAATTGAAATGAAATTAATGCTTTTGGATTTCTCTCCTATTTCTTCTATTTAGAAGCATTACTAGGGACTAGTAATGTTGTAGTTGGGGGGTGTGTGATTGGACATCAATTGATACATATTTATACATTCAAATTACACTTGCACACATCATAAAAAGACATAAAATCTATGTTTTGTGCAGATTTCATCTCCATATCTCCAAAGTGGATTGTGTGTTGATTTCCATCACAAGAACAAGAAATTAAGCTACATTGAGGATGTTGAGAAGAAAGCATGCTGCACAACACATCAAAGGATTGAAGCTATTTCAGAAGAAGAAGAAAATTCAGTTGAAATCAGTGCAAAGAAATCAGAATCACTATTCTGGAAATTTCTGCAGCAGGGGATCGTATTCGAATATGGGTTTACTGTATTCGAATATGAGCTTCTTCACAGCAACGAATTCCATGTGACCCCAACTTCCCCACGTGATGTAATCTGCAATCCAGGGAGGGCAAATCAGGAAAAGATATAGGAGAGAGAAGAAGCCATCATGAGGGGAACATTCGGTTAGAGGAGAGAGAGGGGGAAGAAAGAAGTGGGGAGACCCACGCGACAGAGAGAGCATTCGGCTGGGAAGAAATTCAGATTTAATAGATAGAGTTTGGTAGAGTTTTTTTCATTGAGAGTTCAGAGTTTTATATTGGAATTTTAATTCAGCATTGGAGTTTTGGAGATTTACACATTGAATTCATTCCAATTTCTGTAATCAGATTTTGAAGTCTAAATCCATTTAACTTTCAATTTCAGATTGCAATGTCTTCAAATCAGATTTCCATTTCTGCTTTTCTTCTTTTCAACATGCTCGGCTAAGTTTTCTTGAGCCAAGGCAAGGGTAATGCCCTTCCAATGAATCTCAAGTGGCCGAACTTCATGAATTTACCTTGAGTTTTTATGGTTATCAAATCAATTTGCAGCTGGGTGTCTTAGAACTCATTGATTCAAGACCCGATTAATCCAACTTTGTATATCCTATTGATGAGTTCATAGGTGTTGCTTAACTTAGAACTCTCATGACATTGTTGTATGTGGGTTGCTAGAATTAGAACTCCTATTGTCCTTAAAATAGGTTATGCACATTGAGTGTTTAATCCATGGTTTGTTTCAATTGAAATTAATTTTCTCAAAAATCAGTACAAATTGATTTGGTAAATTTATAAGCTCTTGGCACTTGAAATTCATTTGGATTGGTATTAAACTTGCCTTGCTCAACCTTTTTATCATTTAATCTTTAGTTTAAATTCACTTTGCTTTTGGAAAGTTAGTTCAAAATCATCAACCAACCAAATCGGATTTTAATTTTCTATTTTACATTTTTCTGTGAGTTGTGTTTTGCCAAATTAATCTCCATTAGAGTCATTCACTTCATTGCTCCCTAGATCCCTGTGGAAATGACCTGGGACTTACCAGTTATTTTGTGCTTCAACCACACCTTGCACTTGGGGGAAAACTTGTCTTGACTTACCTCACTTAACATTTTCTTTAACTTTGAATTTATAATCTGAATTTTCATTTGAGCTTTTATCTTGAAGTGAGGTAATTAAACAAGAACAAGCAACGTTCCATTTCTGATAAGATATTTGGGTTAATAGGAAAATATCATCTTTTTTATGTTCTTTGTCATGAGTCAACAAGGTTTGTTGATCAGAGGTTGAAGCTATAATGTTACTGGGATGTTGATTCTTTAGAATTAATACTTGATTTTTTAATTCTTAGATTTCTGATTTTGATATTCCTAAATCATATTTCAGAGTTCTAATCTTTTTTCTGATTTTTTTATTTCAAGTTTAATTTCTTCAATTGGAATGTTTTTGTCACGCCCCGGATTTTCATAACCGAATGCCCAGGGGTGACTTGGAATTTATTTGTTAGGTATAAAAATGAGATGATAAAAACACGCTGTCACACCCCAGAGTTTTCCTCCAGATTGGGGTTGACCCGTAAGAAAAATTTAAGATAGTCAAAATCCCATGTTTATCCCAAACAATATTTATAAGTCATTGGACTGAACCATTTGATGGGATTTCAACTACATGGCTCAAAATAAAGATAGAGAAAAATATTACAGAGCCATCTAAGTGTCCTAATCACGCTATTAACATTACATACCAAATAAAAGTAAATTAGGTCTATGCTTAATAATTACAATCATCCAACAATTATTACAGACAAAAAATAAAGTCCTCCAGCTCTGTGCAGGAAAGAAGAAAAAAATAGATAACTCTTCTGATGGAATATTTAAGAGAATTTAATCTCTTTCCAGCTCATCTTCTGTATCCCTGTGCTTAATATCCTGAAAAAAATATTCCCACAAGGGGTGAGCTACTAAAGCCCAGTAATCAGAATCTCCTAGGTGCCTATATGCAGTGGTTGTAATACTACACTGTATTAAGTGAATGTGTTTAAGTGGCATACTATTTATGCAACAATTAATTCAATAGATCTCAACTGAATAATGTAAATTATACTTACAACGGTTCGATGAAATCGTCACCGTAACTACTATTTTACTTATATGTAAAATAATTAAATACTGATGTGTATACCACAATGAAGTCTGTGTCGCAGTGGTAGGGATCTCAGATTTAGATCTTCAAGGTCTCGGGATTAAACCCCGTAGCGATAAAAGTTTCATACATATATATATATATATTTTATAAAATATTAATCGAGAGGAATTAAATATAATTAAATAATTCCAACACATCATTCATACATAACAAGAGAGGTTGCTGGTCACAGTAAAATTTTGTAAAGGAGTTTAATCTAAATCCTCCTAAGATAATCATACTCCTATCCTCCTCTACCCCCAGCCTTGGGAACCAGTGACTTTACGGGCTTAGGATCCAATGCATACCGACGGTGTCACCTACCAAAAACCTAGCCGTCGCGACCGGCTACCTGACTGGCCAGGTTAGAAGGGAGCATCTCCCAAATAAAATGCATGTTCCCATCTTCATCTAAAAGGCCATTTCTACCCACCCATCACCCCATTGCCAAAAACAGCTTTAGCACGAGGTGCCTTAATTTCTTCTCACCCTTTTACATTCCAAGGGTACCTTGTATGGAAATCAGACATTTTTAATAACAACCGACAATGTTCCCGGGCGATGAATCAAAAGTGAGATTATTTAGTCACATGCAATATATTTTTAAGCACTTTATCTATATCCATACTTTAATAGTAATTCTCAATAAATCAAAGATTTAACATAGTCATCAATATCATTATCACAAAGGTAGGCGCTATATGTAAATTAACAATTAGCAAGTAAAAAAAAAAATTTAGAATACAAACTAGTATTTTAGTTAATTGTTTTGACAAGCTTACCGTACCAAATTTGATAAGAATAAAATTATTTCTAATGGTATATTAATTAGGCCGAGGTTGGTAGCTTAGTGGGTGGGCGACCCTAATTGCGATTTAAAGTCGCAAGTTCGAACCTCATTGGCTGCAAATCTCAGTTTTTGCTCCTTTTACCTTTTATTTTATTATTTTATGGAATATGAAGATAATAAATAGCTCTTGGACTTATATTTAATTTTTAGCAAAATTGATAAATTTTATTTTATTCAAAAATAATTTAAATAAATTTCCAATCATCATCTTATTTATAACCAAACCCTTATCATAGGTTTTTTGGCTTCAAGATATCCACAAATGTCCACAGAATTATCCCAATGTTTAGGAAGGTATTAAATGAGTTTCATTTAATTCACTTAATCATAAAAATATAATTATATAACCTGCTAGGTTGACAAAACAATGCCAAAAATAAATCAAATTCATTTAAGAAAGACCAAATGAGAAAAGAACGAGTCCATTGTTTCTTTTGGGCATTTTATCAAATACTAGCATTTTAGTTTGAATAAGTCATCCAACTATCCATGATGAAACTGATTATCTAAGTCAATTATCATCAATATTAGAGTGTCAAATAATACATAATATCTAGTTTAAAATAATTTCATATTAATAGGAATTATTAACATGACAATAACTAACAGAAGGAAATTAGAAATTTAAATAAATCTTTAAACATAATATTCTAAACAAATCCAAACAAGCATCAATTAAAGTTAAGCAGAATAGTAGCTTGAAAGAAAATTCATATAAAATAGAGCAAGACTCCAATATCTATAAACTTTATATCTGTAGAAACTAGACTTCAAGACCTACAACTTTCATGTTTTACACTTTTTAAAATTCTAAGGTCTAAAGGTACAAAAACAGCTTTGAATTCAGTTTGTTCAGAAAATACAGTTTTACACGTGCTCAGTATTTTGGGCATAACTTTTGACTCACAAATCGGATTGATGCAATTCTTTTTGGGTTGAAAAGAAAACTGAAAGGGATACAACTTTTATGTTTTAGCCAAAGCCTAATTCCACCGTTTTAGGGGTTAGAAGCACATAAGAAGTTATAAATAGAGAGCTGTCAGCATACTAAGTTACTTCAGTCAAAATTTTGGCTTCCCTACCCCCAATATACGGGTATTTATTTTTATCACAATCAAGTTTCATACTTCAAACCAGAAAATGCATCAAATATATTTTAGGAGATTCATCATCCTACCTCAATGAAGATATTAATGACCAAGTCTGAGAAGGAAAAATGAGTTAGCTTTGAACACCACCCAAATTGGAAAATTCCAAGCCTTTCTTCTTCCTCCAAGCAACACCAAATCTTCAGCCTCACTAATGAATAATTTATTTTTATTTCTCTCTTATTTTCTTCTCTTTGAAGACACACAATTTATAGGGAGTGTAGAGAAAATTATTAGTGGAGAAAAATCAACTAAGGTAAGATCATGCCTATACAATTGGTAGCATAATCCAAGAATCATGCTTACTTTTTGACTATCTAACCATATCATTTAAGAAAAGCATTGGGGAAGATGTATGGAGGTGGCATGATCCGGGAATCAAGCTAACTTTTTGACAAATTTAAACAATCATGCTAGCTTTTTGACAATTTAACCAAATGCTTTAAATCATGCTAGCTTTCAAACAAAATGCTTTAAATCTTGTTTGCTAAATAATTTAAAAAAGATGCTTTAAGGTCATCAATGTGGGTCTTCTCTTTGTCCAATTAGTCAAATAATTTTGAAAGATGGTGAGAGTGTATGGAAGATGGAAATGAAGTTGTCGGGAAATAATTTATAGCAACTATTCATCAGTCAATTCATTGAGTGATAAAGTGAGTTGAAATGAGTTGAGGTGAGTCAAAGAAAAGGGTTGACCCATGGGTTAATGGTCTTGGTTTGAACCAAATAAGTAATTGGGCTAAGAAGTGTTTGGATAAAAATTTTAGAAATTCTACATTAAACTCCCACATAGGGTGAAATTTAATCCGAAAAATTTTCCAACTAATTTTTATCATTCCAAAAATTTTCAAATGCTCAATTTTCTAGATTTTTACTATAATAAATATCACTACCACACTTAAATAATTTAATTAAGGAAAAAAAAATTCAGGTTATTACGATTTTTGTGTTTTTTGAGGTTGTTTAGCTTTTTTAATATTAAATCGAGGTCGTAACAATTCTTTATAACATTTTCTTTATTCTTTTTAGTTTGTTGAAGGTTTTCTTTTAATTTTGATAAGTAATTTCTTTTTAGATGAGGGTTTTCTATGTCTTCAATCATATCTATAATTAATTCTTGTTCTCTGGTAATTACATTACAATGACAGTTTTGTTTGATAGTTTTACTACTAGATGAGTAGTCAGATGTTTCTGTATTAGATTCGGTTGATGATGTGATATTATCTATTTTAAAATCATCAAATCGAGGTCATAACAATTCTCTATAACATTTTCTTTATTCTTTTTAGTTTGTTGAAGGTTTTCTCTTAATTTTGATAAGTAATTTCTTTTTAGATGAGGGTTTTCTATGTCTTCAATCATATCTATAATTAATTCTTGTTCTCTGGTAATTACATTACAATGACAGTTTTGTTTGATAGTTTTACTACTAGATGAGTAGTTAGATGTTTCTGTATTAGATTCGGTTGTTGATTTTTTAGGTTCAGATTCATAATTTGTTAGCATTAGTATTTCTAGTTGTTTTTTGAGAAGTTCATCAATATCTAAAGAATTTATTTTACTTTTTAATGGGTAATTATTTTTATAATGTCCTACTTTCCCACATTTATAACATGGTGGAGGTATTTTTTGGTTGTTAATAGGTTTCTTTGAGTTTCTCTTATATTGGAATTGGTTTGGTTTATTTTTGTATGGTTTTTGGTAAAATTTTTCTTGGCTAGGTTGTCTTTTCTTTTTATAATAAGGTTTTAATATTAGTTTTTTATATTTTTTATATTTTCTTGAAGGCGATACATTTTGTTTAGCTAATCCAAATTGTTCACAGAATGTGCCTAATTCTTTATGTGATTGTGTTAATTCTCTTTGTAATCTTTGGTTTAGTTGGAAATTTGTACAGATTTCAAATGCTATATCTTTTATGGTGTCTGATATGTCTAGAAATATTAATTGTTCATAGGGGATTATACCTTCATTATGTTCTCTTAATCTGGTTTTTACATTTTCAGCAAATAATCCTGGTAATCCATCAATAAACTTTTCTTTCCAAAATGTGAGACGTTGGTCATCTCTCATTCCAAGTTTTGTTAGGAATGTTTCTTCAAACTGGTGATAATCTTGTAATTTTGGACATTTCAAGTTTGTTAAGATTATTGAAGATCTTTCTTTGATTTTTGTTGTATTTCTTATAAAATATTTGACAATAGAAAATATTAAAGTATTAATAGCATCTTCTATTATTGTTAGATTATCATCTTCATCTTCAATTTTTATAGGTTCATTAAATTCATTAGTTTAATAGCATTTAATATATTGTTTCTTTCAGATTCAGTGAGATATTTATCCCACCAAATTTTAAGTTTTTTAGAAAATCCTGATTTAAGAATTTATGCAACAGTTTTATCAGAACATTATTTTTTCATTTTATAAACACTTGCAACCATTTTCATTTCTTGAAGTTTGTTAATTTTTTGATATTCTGTTAATCCATCTAAATTCTATTTATAAATTTCAGTACCTTTGAAAAATTGAGTTAGTTCAACTAATTCTTCATATTGTTGATCTGGGAAAGATGGTCTTAGGTAATAATTTTTTATTTGTTTTGTATTATGTTTGTTATGATTCCATTTGGCCATGTTAATTGTTTGATCTTGAGGGATAAAAGTTTCTATTATTTCTTCAACTTCTGTTTCAGATAATTGTGATAGTGTATGGATGGCTTTTAATGATGGAGATGGTGTTTCAGGGGCAACTATATATGTCAAGGTGTTTTGTAATTTTTTTATTTTATTATCAATATCTTGTATTAAATCTTTATCTTTTAATTGAGTATTAATTTTCTTAGGAATCTCATGAGAAATAAATAGAGGTTTTTGGTGTGAACTTTGGCTTATTTCAGGTTTTGGTTCATGTAAATTAGTTTTAATTCTATTTAATTGATCACTAATTGTTTTAAGGTTTTGATTTGTGAAATTATTTTGTTCTAAGATTTTTTATCTCTTGATGTTACATCAGTTTTTGATGGAGATTTCATTTTATAAGGTGAAGCCTTGATGGTTGTATTTCTATATTGAATGGATATTTCTTCATGAGGTGGATGGTTAGATTGTTTAATACCTTCTGATGTATTCCATTGTTAAGGTTTTTGGGTAACATTTATTTCTTTAGTAAAAGGATAGTTTATAGAATTATTGGCTGCATAATCTTCGAACCAGCCAAAGAACCTAAAATGAGTTTTATAATTTTGAACTTGTTTATAAAATTTTTCTCTTATTGGTATTCTAGCAATTTCATCAAAATTTGATAGAAACCATTCTCTTTTTCAAGTGTTTTCAGAAGATTCAAATTCTTTCTTTAATATGCTTTTATCCATAATAAATTCTCTATCTATAACAAATATTTGAGGGTCATCTTGTATTTGGGATTGAGTTGGAGACATATATTCTGAAAATTTATCTTCATCATCTTTTTCTTGTTGATTTATTTGATCTATATAAATAGGTTGGGGTATGGTTGACCTATTTCTAACTTTATTAAGCTTAAGGGGTTCATAGTTGCTTAATGTTGGAATAGAAGAACAAGAAGATCTTGGAGGTTGATAGGATGATCTTGGGATTTGATAAGGTTCCTTAGAACAGGAGGATCTTGGAGGTTGATAGGTTTCATTTAAATTTCTTGTTTGGTAAGGTATATCTCTTTCTTCTTTGATTTGTAAGTTGGAAAATTTTGCAGATGAGAATTTTAATTTAACAGATCCATTTGGGAGTTTTTCAATTTGTTGAAGTTTTTTATTTTCTATTTTTGGCGGAGGTATTTGGTCTTCTAATTCCCATTTTGATGGGAGATTAATATCATTCCAAACTATGGTTTGCGGGACAATAAGGTTAGAATTCTCCCTTTGAGTTTGGAAGAAGATTGTTTCTCCTTTAGGACTAATAGTCTTAACTAAAGGATCTATAATAGTGGTCATGGTTTTATAATGGATTTTATAAATGACTGCAAAAGGTATATTTCCAGGTTCTATGTCATATCCTGATATTTGTATTTTAAGAACAAGAGAGTTTAATATTCCAGAATCTTGTAAAGAAACTGGATAATTTGAAATATACTGGACCATTATATAGGCTGGTTTTAATAACTCCTAATAGAGAGTCTTGAAATCTACGATGTCTTTGATCACTAAGACAAAGTAAGATTGATGTGTTTAATCCGCTTCTAGTTAATGGTTGGATAGCTACTTGAACTAATCCAAAATGAATATAGGAATATTTTTCTTGATGTTTTCTAATGATACTAGAATCAAGAAGTTTGATAGATTGACATTCAGATGTAAAGGGGACAGTTTGTTCAACTGTCTTGATAGAATAATCAGAAGAAAAAGACAATTTTTTGATATGATAAGCTTATTTGATAGGAACATTCGGGATTTTCCAGTTTGATATAGGTTGTTGTATATTTTGAATATTTTGTTCTTCTTGATTTGTTATGTTACTATCTTGGGATGAACTTGATACCTTAGACATAGATCTAGACAAAAAAGACATGATAGAAAAATTAAATTCTTATTATGTTTTACAAAACTTATGTAAACCATTCACCCTAGGCCTGTCAATGATTTATGCCTAAAACGGGACTTACCACATTACCCTAAATCGACTACGCGACTATCGGGATCTCTCCCACCGAGTCAGGTTCTGGGGTTACCTAAATCTTGTAAATCAAAATAAAAATTCAAAGTTTCTAATATGGCTTAGTTGTCTCTACCTATGGCTCTGATACCAAACACAGCCCAGGAAAAGCAAGATAGTAAAGCAAGAATCACAAAATAATCAAAACAAATTTAATAACAACAAATTTAATAACAGTAGTCTTTAATTTTGTCCAAATAATATTTTTATCTTTTTCTCTGATAAAAATAGCTTGAATATAATTCAATTAAAATTTCTGGTTGATGAATTTCAGTTTCAGAAATCCTTTGCCTAACGATAGACAAACGTTTTCTAAACCAAAACAATTTTGTTTTATAATAATGAAAACTATACATAGAACTTAAGAAGTAATAAACATTCAGATGATATAAATGAAACTTTTATTAATGGAAAATACAAATACAAGTTTTGATACAAATACTTACTTGATAAAATGACTAGACTTGATACATCAGAGATAGCAAGATGAGGTTACGAAATTTCAAAGGGTTGAGACTAAAGACAGATGGTTTTTAGAAATGTTTCTGGTCTCTGAATTCGGCCTCCCCTTGAATGTTACCTTCTTCCCTCTTATATTGAGGAAAGGAATTAGGCTAGAGTTGTTCACATGATGGGTAATGATAAAGAGTCTGACTTCTTTTACAAAGATGACATAAAGCTTGACACAGACTTGACATAAAGTTAAAAGGTGATAAATACATAAAGTTGAAATAAAGATAAAAAGTGACATAAAGCTTGATGGCAACAGTATCTTTAGCATGTGAGGGTTGATGGTCTTTGGCGTGCAAGTTCACAATAACTTGATGAATGATTATAGGCGTGCAAGTCCACAGTATCTTTATGATCATTTTTTGGCTTTTGCTTTTGTTTTCTTTGTCTGCTTGATAGGGGTTGATGGAGTAGCATTTTTGATAAGAGGAAGAACAACATAGCATTCGTCTTCATTGTCGTTGGCAAGATTAATCGAACTGAAGCTTTCTACTGATGAGTTGGAGTTCTCACTTGATTCTTGCTCTTGTTCAGATAATGATTCCAATATAGCTAGTAGTTACTTTTTTAGTTCTACTTTTAAGGAGGTAGCTGCAAGTTTTGATAAATTCTAACTCTTCTGAAAAAAGAATTATGTAGCTGATGATGATGGTAATGATGGATGTTGCTAGAAATATTTTTCAATGGTTGGAGGAGTGACTCTGTCAATCTTGAATTGCTCCCACCACTTAACTTTGATTCTTTTGATTAATGATGAAATGGTTGGGCCTTGATGAAAATACTCCCATTGGACAATCCATGCTAGGGAGAAGTGTTGGAAAAAATAAAATAAATGGGGAAAATTATTCATAGGGAAATGAGAAGGGATTTTAAATTGGTCTTGATAAATTTGAAGACCTTGATGAGCTTGTTTGGGTAATATTTCTGGAACTGGTCCAAACATATTCCACCAATCAATGAACCATGGCAGATGGGTTTGATCAAATTTATTTTGGAAATAAAGCATCCAAGAATGCCTTAATGTCTTGTTTTGATGATAGAAGGTATAGTACCAGGCTTTTTGATAATCTCAGTAGTTATAGGTAGATGGAACAAAATGTTGGTAGTTATAGGTAGATGGAACAAAATGTTGGGAGAATTGGCAAGCTTGGTTTGGATGTGCTCCCTAGTCTTCAACAGTCAGGATTTTGATAATTTGGCAGGTGTAGTAAGCTATTTGGGTTGGATCAAACTAGTCAGGGTAATGTTTAAATGATACAGACTCAGTGTCGACTAGGATGAATTCATAGAATTTCTAGGTTTTCATAGAATTTGAAGTGATGAAATGATTGTTTGGTAAGAATATGGTTTGGAGAAAGTTATGGATAGCTTGACAATTCGGTGGATTTGTGAATGAGTTTTCATGTTCTTGGTAAAGTTTGGTAATGAGATATGTTTGTGGTTTAGGAAAATACTGTGATTTTGATGATGGGGGAATTTGGGAAACTGGTGTGGGGTTTGTCGACACCACCACATTTTTTGATGAAGAAGGTATGGGGCCAAGAGCCACCATAGATGATGAAGAGGGACGTGTAGCCACCTCTTTTGACATTCCAGTTATGACTGTTTGAGCAAAGCTCTTATCAGCCACTTGATTTAATATTTGTTGTTGTTGTGTTTCTTCTTTAACTAATTGGGTGTACCAGTCAGTAGGAGATAAGGGAAGAACCCTTGGAATGGTGGTTGGTAATGGTATGGTTTGACTGGTAGATGGTTTGATAGGTATCATAGCATATGATTCTTTGGTAGTTGTTTGTTGGGTTGATGAAGAAGGTTTAATAGGTTTAGGAGGCATGGTTTCCCTGTAAGAATTCACAGGTAAGGAAATCAATGATGGAATTTTCTTCTCCTTTGATATATTCAATTTTATAATCAAAAACTGATAAAATAGCTTGCCATCTTGCAAAAATCTATTTTGATGCAATGTTTTGAACATCTTTTTGTAAAACATGCTTGGCCACTTTACAATCAATTCTAATTAAAAATTCTTGATTCAGTAAATCACTTTGAAATTTTTGTATACATAATATAATAAATAAAATTTCTTTTTTAATAGTGTTGTAATTCTTTTGGGCATTGGTCCATGTTCCTGAGATGAAACGGACTAATTGCTCTTGATTATGACCAGGAAGGTGCTGTTTTAAAATACCACCATATCCTACTTCTGATGCATCTGTTTCTACTATCTTATATGCTTGGGGATTTGCTATATGCAGACATAGAAGGGATTGGAGATATTTTTTGAGTTGTTTAATTTTTTAATTTAAAAAATTATTAAAAAAGCTTTTTTCATGCTTTTTTTTTCATACAACTTCATAAAATTATAATTGATAGTAGATTTTTAATTTAACATGCAAATTAATAAAAAGTGGGGAATGTTATAAAAAAAAAATAAAAAACGAAGAATGTTAGTTTTGTAATAATAAATAGAAATAGAGGGTAATTATGATATTTGATGTATTTTGTATTAATTGACCTCTACTACAAGGTTAGTTTTGTAATTTTGTAGAAACCAAAAAATGGTAAGGAGTGGGGGAAGCTCTTTGAGAAGTGTTAATATCCCTATCCTTTCATTTTTACTAAAAAAAGTTTTGTTAACGGGTATATCAAGGGCAGGGTGAAAGACTGCAATACATTTTGTACTATAAGGATTGAAGTGTAGAAATAAAGGTTAATGATTTAATTAAGATAAATTTGACTTAATTGATAAATAAAGTAGATTGAATTAATAAATGCTGTTTGACATTAAAATACGTAATTTGTTGCTAAAGATCCCAATCAATCAACCACAATCACTGACTGACCCTAAAAAGTGTTTCGGGTTGTACCTCTCAAGTGCAAGAGGGCAGTCGTAGTTTTAAAACTCGGTGAGTCTGAGGTCGAATCCACAGGGAGGGCTTTGTTAAAAGCTCTAGACTTGTTCTCTTAGTTAGTAGCTGAACCTAAATTAATCTAAACTAATTTTTCAACAACTCAAACTTTTGTTTTAGGTTCTAACTGAATTAAATATTAATTAAAGAAATTCAATTTAATTTTAAAGTGCAACAAAGCATTTACTCTAAATTCTAAAGTGAATAAATTAACTCATAAATTAAATTAAGTAACAAGCACAATACTAAAAAGGTTCTTGATCCAACTTTCAAGTCCGAGTAGTTCACTACTTTACCTTGGGATGTTTTTATTCAAAACTAGATTTGGGTTTAATTCGAAAAGTGTTAAGAATATTTTAATCAAAGGTCAGTATCAGTGATCTCAAGCGGATATGGTTAAAGACCTTTGTTTCCGAAAGTTTTTCAAACAAACGAGACTAGAAATGAATTCGAAACCTATTTTTAACCTTGTTCGAAAGTATGTAAACGGTTATATTCGAAAACCCATACCAGTGACTTCAAACGAGTGTGGTTAAAGATTTTCGGTTTCGAATATTTTCGAAACAAGTTAAAATAGATTTTAATATAGTAGATTCTTACGCATGAGCTCTCACAACCCATGCGAAGGGTCTACGAACATCCCAAGATTTTTCGTGAACTACCCATTCTTGATTTGTTGAACCAAGAACTAGGGTTTTACGCTACAACTAGTTTAAACATCACAAGGGCAACAAAATAACACTCAATCATGCTATTTAATAATTGAAATAAACAAAACATTGTATTAAAGGATGAAACGAAAATAACTTACAAAGTTTGTGTGTAAAAGAAAAGATGAACTACGAATGCGAAGATGAATAATAAAACGCCGACAATATCCATGAACAGTCTTCAAGAACAAAGACTCTCTAAAAACTAATCTAAAAACTAATCTAAACTTCATTGGAATGGTAGAAACTTCTAAGGCGGCGTCCCTTTTCATAGCCGTCCCATGGCTCTTTAAAAATATGCCACAAAACCCTAGAAGAGGAGCTTTCATACAGCTGTTGTAAATCACGGGTGGTCCCGACCATCTGGAGAGGGGGTCGGGACCGTCTGAAATTTTGTACTTTCTGTGGTCCCTACCGTCTGGGTGACGGTGGGGACCATTTAGTATCTCCTTCATTGCTTTCTTTCCTTCTTTTGGTTGGGTCTTTGGGTTAGTCTTTTCCATCAAAGATGAGGTTCGAACCATGACTTTTTCTTTGTCTTCTTGGCCCTCTCCATAGCTATAAACTTCGACATCCTTACCCTTTTTCCTACAAATAAAACAATAAAAGTATAAGTAACACAATAACACTAAAACTTCAACTTTACTTATTTTAATGCGTGAATAAGTGTTGAGTTTGGGAGTTTGTAATTACACTTTTCAAGTGTAATCAATCACAAAATAGCAGAAGGTAAGATAAACAGAACGAGGAAACCCACAAAGAGAAATCTCAAACAAAACTTTCACTAAAAACAAACGTTGGTTACAAACTTAAACCCTTGATAGATCGACTCCTCGACTCTATACTCTGTTGATGTTTGCTCGACTCCTCGATTCACCAACTCCTTTAGTGAAAGCCGTTTGACTCCTCGATTCACTAACTCTTTTAGCGAAAGCCCTTCGACTCCTCGAAGGCACAACACCGAATCCTCAGCAACTTTAAGTGCTGAATCCTCAGCTCTTCCAAGATTCGAACTCTTTTGAATCACACAGATGCAAGAATGCTTGGCTAAGTGATTGAGAGAATGTTCTGACTTCTCTGGCTCACAAACTGTTGTATATTCTTTCTGTATTTCACCCTGAAGACGTCCAGAGGATATATACAGACAAACTCAGCCGACTAGGTTTCGAAAAGAAAACAAAATAGGCCAAAATTTGTACCTCACGGGAAAGGCACACCCGCGGTCATCCCGCGGCCTTCCCGCGACTCAAAGCGGACTTCTCACACAGCAAATTCTTAAAGTTCTACTCTCTGGATTTTCCCGTGCCTAACCGGGGCCTTCCTGTGTAAATTAGTTCTGACATTTGCTTAGCTTTTTTAAGACTTCAAGCCATTATGGAAACAGTTTTTCTGAGACCTTTTAGAGTTTTATTTGACTTAAGACTCTAGTGCCTTATTCTACACTAAGTCTAAAAATACAGATACTTTTCTTTGATCATGGATTTGCCAATTTACAATATTTATTCTTAACATGACAAAATCAATAAATCACGATTAAATCATGACCTTCTATCTCTATACTTTAACCCCTGTCTCTCCCGTGCTTTTGCACTGTAGCCCCCTTGCAACCCAGGGCACTTATTAAAAAACCAATAAAAACATAATACATGATAATGTGTCACACTTTTATAAAATTTTGCATGAAAAATACAAAACTTTATTATGTGGCATGTTGTTATTGAGTTTAAATGATTGTGTATCTGGGACAATTGTTTACAATTGCCTTACTAAAAAGAGATATAAATGTAATTACTTTAAAAATTAAAAGATAAATTTTGATTTGCTATCTTAAATTTTTATAAAATCTCCTTTTAGGATCTGGCTTTGTAAACATAACAAGAGAATTTAATATTTTAGTTTAATTGTTACAATACAAATTCTCCGTTAACTTCCGTTAGAAAATCTTTTTTAGATAATCACGTAATGATTTATTAAAGTATCAGATTAACTCATTTAATGAGAGATTTGCTCGATAGAATTCACGAAGGATTAACAGTGTAATAAATTAGAAATTTATGCACTAAATTGCTATAACTAAATGATCATACCTTGAAGTGGAATTTAATTAAGAATTTAGGTTGCAAAAGGTAATTTATGCAAAATTAAATTGGACAACTCATGAAAATAATAAATAAGTGTCAATTATGTAACTTATGAAACGTTAAAATTTTAATAATTAAAGGTTGGACCAGGCATGTGAATGGGTGAGATTTGATCTAAATTCGATCTGAATCAAATTCAGTAATATTAGACTAGATCCATCCAATTCAATCCATGAACTAACAAATCTAAATTTTGTTGAGTTCAAGAACTAATAGATCTAGATCTGAATCAAACTGCCAGACTCATTATTTTTAAAAATAAAATATTTAAACATAAAAAATAAAAGTTTAACGAATATTGAAAAATAAAAAAATTATGTGGAATAAAATCAATTATTTTGACTATTTTATTCCATTACATGTACATATATATGTGTATATATATAAGAGGTCTATTCCCTAAATGTTACGCCCTTAACTTAATTGTCTAGGACGGACGGTATGGGAATGTAAAAACCAAAATAAATAATAAAATTCAATCTAAATTCAATCCACATTAAGTTAAAGTTATCTAAATACCCAAAATCGTTATTCATTCACATATAAAATAATAGTTGATTACATCATTATCAATTTATCAATAATATAATCCACTTTAACATCATTTACAATGACCACATCTGAGGTCTACATGGTTAAAACAAGTACAATAATCATATTTATATTTTCTCAAATTAATGACATCATAAATGTAAACAGCAAGCCCCCACACCTTGGGTCGCAAAATTTATAATATTAATGATTAAATTCTCAGTTAAGAAGAATAAAAACAATTATTATTACACATAATTAAGGCCGAACTTAGGCTACTCAAGCCTAAGCTACCCACGTATCCCATCTCGGGAATTAGGTCACCGTAGTTTCTAATTATATTACTTATTTCATAACCAAACTCATGATCAATTGGATAAATCACACATCTCAATATAAAAGAATGTAAATGCAATCTCATGCAATGGGATGTGATGGGATGCAATATTAATGCATACTCTAGTCTCCATCTACCCTCAACCTTATCCTGGAATATGTGACACTTAGCATACCACACGGGGTCACCAACCGCACTGTTTACGCTCACGGCTAATGGATATCTATATATATATATATAAAATGAATAGGGAACTGTGTTGCACCCCCATTGGTGTAAGACTTAGGGAAACTATGTTACACCCTTCTACTAGGGACACTCCTAGTTAGGTATCTACTTAGCTCAAGAAGGGTTCGGCTGTAATTCGGAGAAAATCTCATAATAATATCATCTCAAGATTAACGTCCCAGCTCCACCATAATACTTTAACAGGTTATTACAAAACTTAGAACACCATCTTGGGCAGTTAAAACTTACATATATATTTTTTGGCATACAACTAATCAAACGGATTGTCAATTCTCAACACGAGTACTTATTCTTAATTGCCATCAAGCTTATCAACTCCCAGTTTATCCAAAATTATAGGGTTCTTCTCCCATGTCTAACGAAAATCGCCACCGCTCTTCCCTAACAAATACTATAAAAAGTGAAACTTCAGACTAATAAGTAATTTATCCAGATAAACTCTCAATTACCTTAATTCAACTAGTGCTAAATAATATAACACCATAAAAACACAGGAGGCTTATGATATAGACTCTAAATAGAGACATATTATTTCCCCTGAGAAAGTAAACCGAGAAACCCCTTAGGAATCTACCAACACATGTGCACATCACATTAGGAAGACAATACTAATCATTCTTCTCATCAACCTCAACCTGTTCAACATATCAGAAGTTATTTCAAAATACTTTAAACCAAACTTTGGAAAAGGCAATACTACTTTCAGTTTACCCTAAACTTCACTGCAGCTATAAGGTACAACGATCACTAATCACTTACGTTAATAATTGATTGCCATATGAAAATGGACTACCTTTTCATTCCTAAATTGCCTCAACTTTTTCATTTTCAAAACTCTAAAGTTGATCTACAACCACACTTCATTTTATTACAACACATAATCTCATTAATTCCAAAATGTGCATACTTGTGCTATTCAAACTTCTAAACTTCCAAATCTAAAATTACTATCTTCCTCACAATTCCTTGCAATCATCATCCTCAATGCTACCACCATTATTAGAACATTTAGTAAATTTCATCATTGGGTCCATCGAACTACCATAGATTACATAATCTACTCACATATTTATCAAATTTACCATCAACAATTATTATTTTGTAAAACTTTCATGTCTAATTATTGACAGGTTCATGTCTCCGGTAACAACCCTAACTTTAATGGTACCTACTTGATTAGATTCTACACTTCCTCTAGAAAACACATCCGCAATCCACGCATTGCTCTTGGAAAATAAAATTAAAACCCTTCTTGATCAACCTCAACTTACCACATGGACAAAAGGCTTCCCTATGCATTGAATATCAATTGTAGAGGAGGTAAAATTACTCTTGCCTCATCCTGAATTAGAACTATGAAGTCATCAAACAAAACGATCTTTACTAATGTATAATGACAACCAATCACCACCTGTTATGTGGAAAAGCCATTTATTTTCAAATTTAAATCAATTTTGTTTACTCTATTACTTGAAAATCACTGCACCATTAGGGGCATTCTAAATCTTTGTACATTTTCATCCTACTAGGATAACTACAAATCTCGAGTGATAAAACTCTCAAATTGCCATTCTCTAAAATTCATCTGTAGCAAGTACAAACACATAACTTTTAAATTGCACATATCTATTCGACGACATACTACAATCTTCGGCCATTTAGTCAGCAAACTAGTGACACCACATTTTCTAACAAAATTAATCTCGTTGTTAGACCTTAATAACTCTAATTCATACCATTAGTATAATTCATAATAACTCAAACTCAAGAAAATTACTTTACTCTTATCATCATTATTGTCCAAAGAATTTAAAAATCATTAACATTCTTTCAAATACTTTACTAGAAACAAACTACCACGATTGCCAAACTCTGCAACTTCTTATGCAATATATTAGCTACTACTTTAGTACCACCAGAATAACATTGAATATTAAAACTATAATCTCCATCCACCTATGATGTTAGATAATTAAATCACATGATGTATATAAATTACCTTTAAATTTTGGTGACCCAAGCACACGCTAGTCCTTTCATTATTTCGTTAATGTCATCGAGGCTTCAACCGCTTAAACCTAAACCACCATCTAATTTTTCCGTGTCAAAATAAAACCAAAACCTTCATGTGAAATATCATAACATACTAAGTAACTCACCCATCGTTTAAAATGACCAACATCGGAATCTCAGCCAACCGATGCTTTGCCCCATTAAAATGTCCTTGTAGGTTTTACTCCAAATAATTTGACTTTCTTCCAAATTAATTAAATTAATGGACCCTCTCACTAGGAGGAATCCTAACTAGAACGGTTATAATGACCTACTAGACTCTCAAAACTTTAGATATCAATCCTAAATCTTAGCTGTGCTCAACTAACATAACCAGAAATTTCAAAAAATTTATTATAATACTTCAACCAAAAATATTTCCTAAGCTCAAACTTTACCTCGAATAATCAAAGCTCAAATTTACTCTTTTTAACATACACGCAGTCAAATGATTTGCCAAGTTTTAACAAATAATGTTCATCCTCAATTATCATCGAATTTAACACCCTTGTCCACACTAACTCCTAAATTTCCGTCTTACCACTTAACCTAAAACTTTATGATTCATTCACAGCTAAATACTATATTAAACAAAACCATAAGGTAACAAATCATCAAATTAAATTTTGAACTTTCTTAACTTAACTGATGCCATATGACATAGCCAACAGAAATAGGACAGACTCCATGAAAAAGATTATCTCCCATCAAGAAAGTGACCCTTACCACTTCTTAAGAAACACATCCACAAATTTACAACTTATTCTTAGAAAATAATATTAAAACTCTTTCTTATTCAATATTAGACTGACCATCAGAATAGAATTTCTTTTAGTGCGGTGAACATTAACTAATGAGGAAAATAACAAGGCTAACCCTAAACGACAGGATCCTTAAGTAAAATAGTTGTCACTAATCCATAATAATAACTAATCATCACATAGTAAGTGGGTAACCTACCAATTCCCTCTTTTATATGAATTTGATTTACTAAGTAAAACTCTAATATTGTTCAACAACTATTCTCATTTGAGAATAGAATATACTCTCAATAAATCCATGAATCACTAACTTAGCCCCTTCAACCCTCTTGAATTCAAATTCAAAATCTTTATCATTTCCGCAATCTCTTCTAATTATTATTCCCGATATTAAAAAAATTGGTAAAACACTTTGTAAATCTCACTTCTAGGCCTGTCAAATCGTTATCAATGATCAAAATTTACTATTAACTACATCGCACCATAAAGTGTTCATATCGTTAATTGACAAAGCCACTGTTTTGGGCAAAATCCTGATTCTAGCCACTTTCACAATCCACTAAAGTATAAAACATCATAATCCTCAATATTAAACCCATGAAATAAACGCCAAGAAATTAGTAAGACACAATAGAAACACGTAAGCCTCACAACCTAAAGCCCAAAGTATTCACAACCTAAGGCTCTGATACTAAGCTGTCACGCGCCTAACTTAATTGTTCAGGACGGATGGCATAGGAATGTGAAAACCAGAATAAATAATAAAATCCAATCCAAATTTATTCCATATTGAGTTAAAGTTATCTAAATACTTTTACCTCAAAATTGCGATGAAGTTTTACTTCAAAGTTATCTAAATACCCAAAATCGATACTCATTCCCATATAAAATAATAGTTGATTACGTCATCATCAATTTATCAATAATATAATCCACTTTAACATCATTTCCAATGACCACGTCCAAGGTCTGTATGGTTAGAATAAATACTATAATCATGTTTATATTTTCTTAAATTAATGACATCATAAATGTAAACAGCAAACCCTACACCTTGGGTTGCAAAATTTATAATATTAATGATTAAATTCTCAATTAAGAAGAATAAATACAATTATTATTACACATAGTTAAGACCAAACTTAGGCTACTCAAGCCTAAACTACCTACGTATCCCACCTTGGGAATTAGGTCATCGTAGTTCCTAATTATATTACTTATTTCATAACCAAACTCATGATCAACTAGATAAACCATACATCTCAATATAAAAAAATGTAAATGCAATCTCATGCAATGGGATGTGATGGGATGTAATGTTAATGCATATTCTATTCTCCATCTACCCCCAACCTTATCCTGGGATGGGTGACACTTAGCACAGCACGCGAGGTCACCAATCGCACTGTTTATGCTCACGGTAAATAGATATCTCCATATATATAAAACCGAATAGGGAACTGTGTTACACCCCTATTGGTGTAAAACTCAGGAAAATCGTGTTACACCCCCTGACCCTTTTGCTAGGAAACAATGTTACACCCCTAGGCAGGCATCTGCTTAGCTCAAGTAGAGTTTGGTTGCAGTTCGGAAAAAATCTCATAATAGTATCATCTCAAGATTAACATCCCAACTCCAGATGACTAAGCTCTAGTCATATATATTGACTAGGGATCATCTGGTAATTCCAAAATCTCATTTTATTATTTTTATCAAATTATGGATCCCGTCTATATATAACCCGTGCCTCAGCACGTCATAGTTTAAATATAACACTCTCGGTCAATCAATAGTTACAACATAAACGAATGATATTATCTTAGCCCCATGCATATGATATGCTCAGTCATGCAAATAAATATCATCTCATTCTAAAAATATATTCTCATTAAGCTTAATGATGATTTGGGGTTCATTTTATCATTAAAATACCAATAATAATTTAATTTAGGCATATTATCAAGCTGAAGCATATTGGTGGCCTAAAGAAAGAAGCTGAAGTAAGAAGACAGAAGGAAAGCCAAGTTCAGATTTAGGGGTGCGCCCCTCTACTTTTTATGGCGTGCACCTCTTATGGTGTGCGCCTTTTAATTTTTGGGGTGTGCACCCCTCTATTTTTTGTGGGGGGCACCTTTTTTTGCGAGCCCAGTTCCAGGTTTCGTTTTTATCGAAACCCAACTCTGATTCATCCCCCAAATCACTCATTCAAGCCTCAATCTCAATAATAACTCATGTATAAATACTTAAACACTTGAATCATATGTACTTCAACATTTAATTGAAGAATAACTCGAACATATTCAAGATATTCACATTTACATGTATATATATATGCATGAATCATATGATATTTAACCAAGTCAAGCACATATATAAATTAAAATCACCACAACAACGTCTAGAGCACAAATATAAGTTCCACTTGCTTGAAATCTAAAAAGAAAAGAAGAAAAATGGAGAAAACCAGTTGAGCTCCCAACTTTCAAAAGCCAATTTCTCCCACCTCGGGCCAAACCACCAAAAATGGACATCACCATGATGTTCATAGCGTCGAATACTACCCCGATATGTTGACCATCTACTCTGGATAATACTTTCTTTCTCTACCATTTTTATCCTCTCTCTTTTTTCTCTTTCTTCTCTTTCTCCTCTCCATTCTTAGGCCACCGAGCCAACCAAAAAAGAAAAGAAAAAGAAAATGAGAGGAAAGAAAAGAAAAAGGGATATAGGCCTTTGGCCTAGTTGTTCAACCAATTACCAATTCAGACCACACCCAACCCTCGAAAAATAAAATAAATTAACTCAATCTCAAAATAAATATTTCACTGGCCCAAAATAACATATAAATAGCCAAAATAAATAATAGGTATTACACTAAGGGCCCATCTGGTAACGTTATAGTTTTTTTCTATTTATATTTATTTTTTTTTATTTTATAGTTTTTGTTTTTTAATTTTGTTTACAATAATTTATTTTTATTAAAATTAATTAAATTTAATAAAATATATTTTATACTCATTTAATAATTAATTAAATATATTAAATTATTTTAATTATATTATTTATTAGAAATAATTTAATTCAATAATAATAAAATATATTAAATATAATTTAATTATATTATTCATAAAAAATTTAATAAAATATATTCATATTAATTTAGTTAATTAAATTAGACTAATAGTGATTATTTAATTTAATTTAATTATATTATATTTTAAATTGATTGAATTAAATTATTTATATTATTTATTAAAAATAATTTATTTAAATATATTAATGTGATGAAACAAAAATAGACAAAGTGTTAAAATTAACAAAAATATTTACAAAAAAAAAAGAGCGAAAACAAATTTTTTATTTATATTTTTTTTATATTTTTTTTGAAAACAAAAAATAAAAATAGATTTAATCAACATGTTTTTGTTGTCGGCTTTAAAACATTTGTAAATATAAACAGAAAACAATAAAAATAAATGTTTCCAAATGAGGCCTAAGTGTTAACGTTTATGATTATATGCAAACGAATAAAATACACTTTATTATATATATTAAATAAAATATATATTTTTATTTTTATGGAACGATGATTAAAAGATACTTATTGTTGACACCCTAATTTTGCTCCCTCATTTAATCTTTATAGTATTTAATTTTTTACTTGAATGGTGCTCTACTCATTAAAATTTCCTAATTATAGGATGTGTCAAAGTGCCAGAAATCAACAAAAACCGAACAATAAGCAAAATATCGGTTGTATCCCTAAAGCTGGAAGGAAACTAAACAAAAGACCCAGATCAAGGTAGAAGACCACCAGACTGCACAAATATATCTAAGACATCAAATAGACATTCCCTATATTAGCAAAAGAGTCAAAGTCGTCAAAGATCAATTCGGTTTAGAAGTCAAGAACGACCTCTACTGAGTCACCTGAAGGGCGACATCGATCAGAATACCCAGATCAAGCTAGAAACCCACAAGAAGATATACAACATCCTAAGACAAGTCAAAGAACATAGAACACAGCTTAGAGTAGCCAAAGGGCCTTTCCAGAGGTCATCTGGGTTCCGTCGACCTAAAAAAACTCTTATTGACGAGAAGAAAGCTATTGGCCATTGGCACCCCAAATACAATTTGATCATCTAGACGAAGTTGGAATGTCCTCAAATATCACACAAATGTTAAGGGTTCATTCTCTAAGGTAATGGCATAGCTAGGTTTAGCCAATTCAAACCTTAGGAGGTCTCGCCGCTAATTTGTTTACAAAATTCATCAATTTTTTATAAATTTATAAAGTGTCCCTAGAGTCCTACCGATGGTATTTTTTTTATTTCTCATACCCAAAAATGGTAAGAGGAATCAACCTGGTGGTGCCTCCAAGGGTCAAGACAAAAGATTGGCTAACCCTACCTTCGTTTCAGTCCGTTTCAGAGCAACAATTTTCAAATAGACCTAACTTAATCTTGAAGAATCTAAATTGAACCAAAATTTGACCTAATTGGTTTAATTCTCTCCAAAAAGTGCTTGGGAAGTCCAGAAGCTCCCAAAAATTGCGCCGAAGGTCTTCGAATTGCCCGAACCTATGCAGGTGAAACTTGAATTTGGCCAAGCACGGCCTTAGCAAGGGGCTCAGGCCAAAGTGGCCCTCATTTTGGCCTTGTTGCCATTTTGTTTGCCACAAAGGCTTTTGGTAAACTTTTTTGCCTACCTTGAATTGTAAACTTATTTGCCTAACCCATTTTGCAATCTTAATTGCCCGGAGCACTATACAAACTTGTTTGTCTATCCTATTTAACAAAAACGGTTGCAAAATGAACTTGGCAAAGACTTGTCCTTGCTTTGTGGGGCAAACTTTTTTGCCTCACAAAACGAGCAATGTTTTTTACTTGTTGGGTTATGCAAAACATTTGTTCGGGTCTAAAAAATCTATAAGGGTCTTTCCCTCCTCATTTTCTCATCCATAACCAGCGCCCCTCAATGTTCTTAAGTCTAAAGCTTTTCTCCCTAGAAAATTTTTCTTTCTCTAGAAAATTTTGATTTTATTGTTAAATCCAATGTATTTGCATTATTAGAATATAATAATTTTTAATTGTAAATAAAATTCGAATAGAACAAATTTAATTGTGTAAATAAAATTCTTTGTCAATGAAAGATATCCATATCATAATTTAAGACCATGTTGTACCTGATATATGATATTAAGCAGATATACCCGAGATAAATTTTATAAAATATCAAACATCATACAAATGACATGTTCACATCATATTACCATCTTATACTATGCCATAACATCATTCTATCGTGCCATACCATGCCATAAAAGCATGTCAGTCATACCATGTCATAAAAGCATGTCAGCCATACCATATTGTGCTATATTATCATAATATCATGCTAGGTCATGCGGAACATCATATTTGTCGTGCCATGTTATCCCTATCATGTTATATCATATCATTGTCATCTTATACTTTGCTCACATGTCACACTGCCATCTATGCCATGTTACCATAGTATGATCATGTTATGCCATGTTACCATGCTCATTCACTATCATAGTATAATATGTTAGGACATCATTTACCATGGTAGCACATGCTCTGACATGACATATATCATGTTTTGACATACCTATACATACCTTTACATGTTAGAACACATTCAAACATGCAAATACACACTTACTAGGGTTGACATAGACTTAGAAATCAAATGCTTCCCAATTCAGAGCATTCACCTAAATGAGCGAGGCTCCAGAGACTGGGAATGACTTAGGATTAGCTAAGCCAATGATTTCTAAATCATGACTTCCCTTAGGTATATTTGACATACATCCATGAATTGCCATCGATGATAGAATATAAGTTGTCATCACATTCAACATGCCTACACCTGATCATGATAGTTGCATCACTCACATCACATTAGGCTCCTAGACCTTTCATAAAGACTAGATCATCATCACCAAGAGTTGAGCTCTCGACCTGAGTTGAGTTTCTTTCCTAAATGATAGATACTCACTCACTTGCACTTAGCGCATCCTTAAGAGTTGAGTTCCTCATCAGAGTGAAGCTTCTTTCTCTAGTTACGTGCTAGGTGATAACTATTTCTCTCTCATTTAGAGTAAAGATCCTTTCTATAGTTACACACGAAGTGCTAACTATCTCTTCCCTCAGAGTTGAACTCCCCAATGGAGTGAAACTCTATCTCTAGTTATGTTTGAGGCATTAATTGTTACCTTTCATCTAGAGCAAGGCTACTTTCCTTCCCCAGTTATGCACTGGGCATTAACTATCTCTTTATCTGGAGCTAAGCTCTGTCCTATAGTTATGTGTTAGGTGCAAACTATCTTTATAATTATAGCAACGTAGACCTGATCTTTTAACAGGGTACGTAGGTTGCTCGAGCAGAAGACTTGAGTCCAGTCATCACAGCGTGAAACGTTGACTCAGAGCTAAGCTCTATACTGGTAAAATAGTTTAGGATGATAGAGTTATGTAGACCTGATCCCTTAACAAGGTACGTAGGTAGTTCAAGTAGAAAGCTTGAATCTGGTTATCACAGTGTAAAACGCTGGCTTAGAGCTAAGCTCTACATCACTTCAAACCTTAAATTAGTTCTACATAGGCCTGAACCCTTAATAGGGTATGTAGGCAACTCAAGTAAAAGGCTTGAGTTCGGTCACTACAGCGTGAAGTGCTGACTTGGAGTTAAGCTCCTTTCCCTGGTTAAACACAAGGCGTTAACCATCTCTTGTCTGAAACAAGGCTCTATTTCCTAGTTATGCACTAGGTGCTAACTATCTTTCTTGTTTGGAGTAAGACTTATTTCTTTAGTTAATCATTTCCCAGTTATGCACTAAGTGCTGACTGTCCTTTCCCTAGTGGAGCAAGGCTTCTGTCTTCCAGTTATGCATTAGGCACTAACTATTCTCTCTCATCCAGAGCTAGGCCCATTTCCCAGTTAAGTATGAGTTGCTAATTGTCTTTTATCATCTGTAGCGAAGCTCTCTTCCCAAGATATGCACAAGGTATTAACTGTCATTTCAGTCTTAGAGTTAGGACTCTCATAGTACAAAGACAATTGCTCCTAACACATAAAACTAGGACTCTTTCCCTTATCCTGTATCAAGAGTGAGGTTCCTTCACACTAAACTTGTATACAACACTGACCTTATCATACCTATTTGCATTTCATAACTTCATTAGGAACTATCCTAGAGTTACGTCGACCTGATCCCTTAAAAGGGTACATACACAGATCGAGCAAATAGTTTGAGTGCGGTCCCCACGGTCTTCATAAACCATCTACGCTAGGCGCCAACTTGGACTTATAGTTAGACTCTTACATTCTACATACCAGTTCACATCATATAGTTCAAAGCACCTTATGTCTAAACTATAATTGACCCAATCCCTTCATAAGGTACGTATACAGCTTGGTACATAGCTTGAATTTGGTTATCTTAGTCTTTACAGACCATATTTTAATACACATTCTCAGTACACACACACTCATGCATAAGGACTACATAAGTCCACACATCTAAAACCCCTAGGATACATCACTACCACATAGGCAAACATTTTACTACCTTGCATACATGAGCTAAACTCAACCATTTGCATTTCAGGTATCATTGTTTGTATGCAATGATCATTATAAACTAGAGTATTATATTATGAGAAAATGATTACAAACAGTGGAAAAGAACTCTGGATATTCCTAGATATCTAGGCATAACGGTTTTCATGCATAGCCAAACCCCCAGACCCACTATCTTTGATTGTATAGACTAGTGGAGAGTCATAGAAAAAGGTCATTTATCATAATTTAAAAAACCTAATAAAAAAACATGTTAAATCATAATCAAAATTCGAGTTTCTTAACACACCCATTTTAAAAGTGTTAGGTGGCGACTCCTATTCTTCATAATCAAGGCTTTATTTCAAAACAAAATCATACTTTTTCACATTTGGGTGATCTCGAACGTACTATGTTACAATAAAGACTCACGACTTGTGTTCGTTAGCCTCGGCGTGTAAATCCGATCATGACACTTATTTTTTAAAAATTATTTCCTATTTAGTACTTTTAAAACTATTCCTCAATTACGTTAATATTTGTTACATTGTATTAAAATTTTTAGATTTTGTTTATTTGGTATTTCATGTAAAACAAAATAATGTGTAAAGTTTAATGATGGTAAATCCAAACAAATCTTAAAATTAAATATTACAAATATATATATTTCCTAATTTAAAATGAAAAAAAAATTTAAAGACTCAAAAGATCTGCATATTGCCAAAAGAGATAAAATGCAATCCAAATCCAAGTAGGAATTAATACAAATTCTACGCTGACTAGGACAAGTCCATGCTAATTCGCAGAATTCTAGTAGAGGTCGCAAGGAGCTCGTAGGGACCTGTCAAAGATTTTGAAGATTCTGTTTCCATTTAAGAAATTTGGTCATATATATGAGCCCTAATTTAAATAGGACTTTGTCTATCTATATGTAGGTACCCAAGTTTTAATGTACAAACATAATAAAGGGAGCATGTTATAGAGTCTCTAAAAAGAGAGAATTTTTCTGTTGAGAGCTTAGTAGTCTTTCTCTTTTCTTCTACTCAATCTTGACTCTGTAAGTCTTGGAGGATTCCAAGGTGCACTTTTTAAGGATTTAGAAAGTTTCTACTTAGTCTAGGTTTATCATGGATTCAAGTAAAGTGTTGAAAAAATTCGTGCGAGAATTTGTAGAGAGTTTGAGTAGTGTGTTGTAAACTAAGTTTATAGTGGAATTATTTTTGAGGTTTTTCCCTAAAAAGATTTTCTCATTAATTCTCTAATATTATTCTCTTATTGTGTGTGATTGTTATATTACATTATCTATAGTGATTCAGAAAATTTTCAAAATAAAAAAAATAAAAGTTGTTCAATTCCCATTTTATCCAATTTTTTATTTTTAATTCATATTTTCATTATATAAGTTAATATATTTTTTCTCTTCGCCTTTTTTACTTTTTTAAAACTTAAACAAAAGAAAAAAAAATTGCTCCCATATACTCTTCTCTTTTTTTCGCACAACCAAATAGAAATTAACTAATTTTTTTTGTATAATTTCTCTTACATTTATTTATTGTCATTTTTTTATGTGTTTTTATTCCTTTTTCCATTCGAACATTTTCAAAAGACCTTAATTTTAAAAGTTTTAGTTTTACCACATTATACATTATGAGGTTTTTAGGGACTCCAAACGTAAGCGACTATCATGAGGTAGTCGTTTATAGTTATTATAGATTACTTTTGGCATAGTTTTAAAAACTGGACCGAATAGGCCGGTTTGATCGATCTAAGAAATTGTCCAATCATCCGTAAGAATCTGTTTTGATGTTGAACCAGTAAAAAACTGGTGAACTGGAGGTTGAATCAATGAACTATCGAACCAGCAGTTTTCAAAATCACCCATTTTGTGTAAATTACAAAAATCTATAAATTAAAAATTTTAGGCCACCAATGTATTCCAGTTCAACCTCTCCCTCAGCGTCTTAGACCTTCTCAGCCGACACTCAAATACTCTAGCGATCAGTGATCACAACTCTGGCATTCGGTGATCAATGGCGATAGGCAACCATCTCTCTCTCTCCGATAGTCTATCTCTCACTCTCTCTTTCTCTCTATCAGTCCATCTTTCTGAAGGTAAGTTTCACTCAAGTACTCAATTCATAAAACCAATAAATTTCCTGTGATTGTTTGAAATTGAATGTGTTTTATCTTATCTTCTGAGTATTTGTTCCACTATATATTTCATTCTGAATTTGTCAAAAGGTCTAGCTTTTGAGCTTTCCTTAATTAACTTTTCTTAAAGATCTAGTATATTTGATGATGGGGGTTTTTCTATATTTTCTCAATCTAGATCGATCTGAGTGTCCAGAGGTTATTCAATTTATTTGTTAAATCAATTGCATGGACTCTATTTGGTAGTTAAAAAAAAAAAGAAAGTAAAGAAATTAGAAATCTTAATATTGGTTCTGTTGTAAAGAATTTATTCTAATTGTGGAACATCGGCTAATTGAAATTGATAATCTTACATTAGAAACAATTTGGGCTAATTGAATTTGAATTTGATGAATTTGGGCTGATTGAATTTGATGACGGGTATGCTCTGTTTTATACTCAAATTCATGCTTTGTTGTATATAAATGATCAATTTTACCTTGAGAAATTGAAATGCTTATTTCATAATAGAAGATCACTTTTATTTTACATAAAGTTATAATTTTTCTCTATAAAGCCACAATTCAACTGCACATTCTACCCTATCTATTAGGGAAAAACTGAAATTGCTTGTGAATATGTGACTTTAGGCAAGCTCCTGATGGGAAGAAGACTTACTCATGTTTGTATTGTGAGAAAACTATTAAAGGTGGAGGTATAAACATAATGAAGCAACATCTTAAAGGAAAGTTAGGTGAGGTTGGGACATGTAAGAAAGTTCCTTTAGATGTTAGATTTCGAATGAAATAGGCTTTGAAGACAATTAGAAAAAAAGAAAAAGTAGAGTGAAGAAAGCTGTGATGAATTTAATTCCTATGGTTTGGGTGTTTTCCAATTTGAGGGTGATATTAAAAATGATGTTAATGTTAAAGACATATTTTCCCAAAAATAATAGAGGAATCTTTATCAATGAAGGTGACAGTGCAAATAAAAGTAAAGTTACAAATACCCAAAAATGGAAGGCAAAGGCATATGCTATTGTAGCTAATTATTTTGTTCCTAGGACCATTATTGGCTATAAACCAACTATCAAAAGTGTCCTTGTAAGTAAAAAAGCTGTACATAAGGCACACATGTTAACGGCCAAATTTTTTTATGATACTTGCATTCCTATTAATACTGTGAATTTTATCTACTTTCAACCTATGTTTGATTCAACAATTGCTATTAGTACAGGATATAAGGTTTCTACTTGTCATGCACTTCGAGTTCCTTTATTAAGAGACTTAAAGAAAGAGCTTCAATTATTTATTGATACTTTAAGGAGTAGCTGGGTTGATAATGGATGCACTATTATAAGTGATGGTTGGACTGATTGTAGATAAAGAGCTCTAATGTTGTAAAAGATGCTCATCTTCTTTTCAAGTTGTTTGAAGAAATCATTGAGTGGTGGGAGTGAGTAATTGTAATACCCTGGACTTTTGCATGAATGTAAATAGATGGTTATTCAAACACTTTGAGGTAATAGTATGTTGATTAAGTCGTATTCATCATTAATTGTACTTTAGAGTTGGGAACTTTAAGAAGGATGAGCCAAACATGTGAGAGTTGACAGTTTAGCACAACAGCAGAAGAAGGGGGCACCTTGGGCACACGGAATGTGGGTGCCCAAGCTTTGGGTGCACGGAACATGGGCGCCCAAGAGTTTGGGCACACGGCTGAGAAGGTGTTGGGCACCCGAGTTATAGCAGAAGTGACAAGTGTGATGTGTTTTGACTTGTGCGGCCGAGCCTCCCCCTTATAAACCCTATATTAGGCTAGAGGGGATGGGAAAGGTCTGGAGAGTACTGTAGGAGCCTTAAAATATTGGAAATATTATATATATGTGTGTGTGTGAGAGAGAGAGAGAGATGGAAAAGAGAGAGAAATGTTGGTTTGGAAGAGGGAGATCGGGAGAGGAAGAAGGAAGAAGAAACAAAGAGAACCGGGAAGCGTTGGTATGGTAAGTCTCTCTAACCCTAACCAAACTCTAATTAACTTTGCAAGGATGCAATTAAGCACTCAAGGAACCTATCTATGTAATTTGTTTGACATTTAGATCAAAGGGTGAAGAGATCGAATCCATCAAAGTTGGAAGCTTGAAATTGGGAATAGACCACCTCTTATTCTTCATCTTTATTCAACTTAAGGTAGGAATTTTATGCTCATTCTTACATACATGATGTGTAACAAGGTCTAGAACAACATTGAGAAACCCTTGCAAGTTTTGATTTCATTCATGGCAGAAATTGGGGGTTGTATACATATGTGTAAGTAGAGAGAGAGAAGAAGACCTTTGATCCATAACTTGACCCATAGTTGATGCAAACTTAAATTGATGGGTTTTTTTGGATGCTTAGAAGTCTTGTGGAGATGTTAGAAATATGAAGCTTTTGGTATCTTACCATAAATATAGTCAATTTGAGGTTCCAAGTGTGGAGGATGAAAGACAAGAAAAACATAGCACCTGATCTGCAACTTGAGCCATGCTGTGGGCACACGAGGGGTTGTCAGATGGGCGCCCACCAAGTCCTGTTTAGTTTCCTGACATAGTTTAATTTGCGACCTTCTACCTTAGGTTCCTAAAGAGTTTAGTACTATGTTCTTGCATAATGTTTTACATAACTAAGTATATGAATTGAAGAAGTATTGCATACATTAAAATGTTAAAAGTTTGGGTTATTTTGTGATATAAGAATGCATAAATGAAGATGTGTACTTGTGTGGATAAATGAAGATAAATGAATTAAACCTTGAATAAGTGAAATTAAATAGATGAAGTGTGATGAGCTATATATTGAATTAAAATGTGATTTGAACAAGGATATCATATACTGAATGTTGCCAAATGTTGACTATTTGATGATGTTTGATCTTTGTTGATATGTGATGGTAAATAAATGAAACTTGGAATAAATGAAATGGAAAGATGAAACGAGATATGCTCTGTGGTGAAATGGAATGTGGTATGTGTGATGTTGGAAAGTATATGATGATGAATGTGAATTGTGGTTAAAGAGAATTGAATGTGATGAATAATTGGTTGTGTGCTGGGGGTTGTGGTGGGGTGTGGAAATAGGAGGGTTTTGAGATTACCCTTTGGTTGAAAGACCCGAAACCTGCGTAGGGTTTGGTGTCAATGCCAGTGGGTTAGTAGCCCATAACATTGTGTGTATATGGGTTACCCGTGGCCCTAGATTACGATCCTAAATGATGGTGTTCAGTTGATCGTTTTCGTTGGGTCTGGACCTATAAAAGACGTTATTGTGTATGCACCCAACCCCCGATGACTTGTGTGGTTATGGCAATGTGATTGAATGATGAAAAAGTGAAAATGTTGATGTGGAGATGTGATTGAATGATGAATAAGTGCTAATGTGGATATGGTTATGTGATTGAATGTTGAAGATGTGATAATGTGATATGGAATGTGATTGGATATAAAGTTGGGAAATTTAATAATGAATAATAATTGGAATTGAATACAATACTAAGATGATATTGAATGATGATAAATACTTACTTAAGTTGAAAACTAATTGATATTAATGAATTGTTATGGCTTATAAAAAGATGTTGGTGTATCCATGCATATATGAACATTGGCATGCATGTGTTGATTACATACCATATATATTTGTTTGAGGCATCGTGGGCACAAGTGAACCTGTGATTACGTCCCTACAAATTTTGATGCAGGAACAAGTCATAACAATCAGGTGGGCTGATGGGGTTGAACTAGAAGTGCTTATGCATGAGCCATTCTAAACTTCGCAAAAATTTTGGTTACTTAGTTTAATTTTTATTTGAAATTGTAATATTATACATCGAGGACCTATTTGATTTGGTTGTAAGGGCCCTAAGGCCTAAGTTATGTATCAATGGGAAGAATGTGTGAAGTATGTGACCTAGCTATAGCCAAGGTTAAATTTATGTTGTCTCATCATATGTTTTAGGCTCACCTAGAGGTTTTTGTATTACTCTGATCATGGGATGGTTATATTAGTGCGTGTTATGTGTGTTTATCACTCACCTCTCGGGTCGCGAGATTCGGGGCGTGACAGTAATATTGTTCACATAGTGACAGATAATGTAGCAAATTATGTTGTGGTTGAAAGATTGGTGAATAAAACTTATAAGACTATAAATTGATCTCCTTGTGCAATACATTATTTGAATTTGACCTTAAGTGATATTGGTAGCATAGGATATGTGAATGATCTTACCATTAGAGCATCAACTATCATAAAGTATGTCTGCAATTGCCTTTGAATGCTAAGTTTGTTAAGAAATAGGAAGGTTTGGACTGCAATCGTGCATCTAGGCAAAACTCACTTTGCTACCACTTTCATTGCATTACAATCAATTCACAAACACATGTGTGAATTGAAGGCTTTGGTGACAAGTAAGAGTTTTGTGGAGTCAAGGTATGTAAAGAAGAAGAAAGTAAAAGAAGTTGTTGTCATAGTTCTAGATAACAAGTTTTGAAATGATTACTTGATTATTATGAAGATTGTTAAGCAACTCATGCATTTATTGCATGTTGTTGATGGAGATGAGAAGCCTTCTATGGGCTATGTTTATGAAAGCATGTATAGGGCTTGCATAACAATCAAGAAACTTTTCAAAAATAAAAATAGATTGTATAAGTCTTATACAACTATTCTTAAGAAGCGTTGGGATATGACATTACGCAGAACTATTCATACCGTAACTTATTGATTGAATCCAGCTTTTCAATACGGTCAAGCATCATTTTGTCATAAGCTTGAGGATATGGCAAGTTTTCTTGATGTGATTGAGAGAAAAGCTACAAGTAGTAAGAAAAAACTCTTGGAAGAAGCTAGATTGTATCGAGATTGATTAGAAAGCTTTGGAAAGGAGCTTGCCTTTTTTACATGCAAGAAAACACAACCTGGTAAGTACATTAGCTGATTTTTTTTTTTTAATTTTAATAATTATTATGTGTAGTATTAGATCTAATTAATTCATGTTATCTTGCTTTTGTTCTTCACGGGCAATACAATGAATGGTGGAGGTTTTTTGGCCATAGTGTTTCGAATTTGTAAAAGTTGTCAATTTGAATTTTTAGTCAAACTAGCAGCTCTTTTGGGTGTGAAAGGAATTAAAGTGTTTTTGAAAGATGAATAGATTAAAGCATCAATGACTTAATGATCTTCTATACATTCATTAACATTTGAGATTACAAAATAAGTATGTGTATCTTTTATGCACCTTTTATTTATTTATATGACATTCATTAATTGACTGTTGAATGATATTGACTTACTTACAAATACGAAATGTAAAAAGTGGCACAAAAAGAGAGACTATAATCCAATTAACTATGAAATCATTAACACAGTAGAGTTTTGGATTGGTGAAGAAGAAAATGTTGAAGAAGAAGAACAAAATCCTAAATTTCTTGATTATGATGAGTTAGAAAAAATGTTTTATGAAGAAGATTCAAGTCTACCAAATAAGAGGTAACACCATAATCCACATGACAGTTAGTAAAAATAATTTATAGTGTTTATATTTTGTAATCATTAGTAAGATAATTACTTATGATATTGTTATGATTCTTATAGATGATGACGATGAAAATGTAGTGGTAGAGGTTGGGGATGATATGGACTTATGGATCTTTTGGTAATGTGAGTTTGAATGTGTCTAATGCTCAACATGGTGTTAGCAACAATGAAGATGAGGATGATGATGCTTGGCTTGCAAGGGACCTTCCAAGGAATTAGTGTCAATAACCAAAGAAATAATGCATTTTATGTTGTTATGTAGTGGATTATTTTCATGTCTTTTTATTTTTACTTAAAATGGTGTGACATTGGGATGCTTTTGATTTGAATCTTATATTTGCTTGGTTTATGTTTGAGTTTTACCTCTTCATCTTATAAACTCTAATGCTTTATTTTAGAAGTTTAAAATAATTTTATATATCTTAGTTTTGAGTGATTCTATCATTATATATTATTAAGATGATTTTTTTTTTTTTTTACAATTGTTTTGTTGTAATTACATCTATTTTAGGACACTTTTTGTTAGTAAAACAAAAAATAGTTGAAGAATATGTGAAAAAATATAAATTCTTAAAGTCATTTTATATTTGTAATATGTATTTTGATATTTTATTTATGTATTTAAATATATTTACAACGTCACGGTTTAACTACGGTTCGATTCCGGATGAATCGACGATTGAACCACTGACCTGCGACTCAGTCTCTTTTCTGGTTTGATGAGCGATTCGATTTTTAAATCATTGACTTTTGGCAATCATTCATTAAAAAACCCAAGCATATTTAAATTATTTTTTTGTAAAATATTTTCCCTTTCCCTTGTTATTAGCCTTTATCTAGACCATATCTGATTTCTCGAATCTCGCTTAGTCATTCTGTCAAATCTCACTCACCCAATCTTTCATTACTGCCTATTTGGCCCCCTCTCTCAGAGGTCATTGTTGACCTTTGGAACATAAAAAATGATTCTGTCACTCCTCTTATATCTTTGTCTCACTCTCCTGGTTTTAGTTCTTTGTAACGATTTAGATTTTTATATTTATTTTATTACCATAATTTTGGGGTTTATGTTAATTACGGGGTTTGTGGTTGCGAATTGTTGGATTGTTAGTTGGTGGTTAGGTAAGGTTTTTGTTTACGCTTGGCAGACATATATAGGACCCGTTTGACAACGCTGTCGTTTTTTTGTTGTTATTTTTCTGTTACCGTTTTCTGTTTTTTGTTTTCTGTCGCTGTTTATTTTTTAGAAATGAAAACTGAAACTACATTTGGAAATACAAGTTTGTTTAATTATTAATTTTTTATTTTAGGAAATATTTAATTTGATTATTTTTAAAAAATTAATAGAACTTAATAAAATATATTTTATATTAATTTAATTTAATTAATATAATTAATTAAATTAATACAGTAAATTATTTATTAAAATCATTTAATTCAATAAATATAAAATATATTAAATTATATTATTTATCAAAAATAATTTAATATAATATATTTCATATTAAATAAATAATTAAATTAGATTAATTATTAAATTAAATTATTTATTTTAAATTAATTAAATTCATTTAATTATTTATTAAAATAATTTGATAAAATATATTTTATATAAATTAAATTAATTAAATCATAAATAATTTAATTTAATTATGATATTTATTTAAAATAATTTAATAATAATTATTAAATTAAATTAATTAAAAATTAATGTAATTTAATTATTTATTATTAATTATTTTATATAAATTAATTTAATTATTAAATTAAATAAATTAATTATGATATTTATTTCAGATAATTTAGCAATAATTAATTAATTTAGTTTTATTATTTTTTAAAATTAATTTATATAATTAATTTAATTTATTGAATTTAATTATATTTTTATTAAAATAACTTATTTTAATAAAATATTTGAATAAAATAATTTATTTTTAGGTAATATCACAAAAATAGCCAAAGTTTTAAAATTAACAAAATATTGGCAATAGAAAAGAAAATCAGAGTGAAAATATATTTTTTCTGTTTACGTTTTTCTATTTACGTTTTCATTTTTTTTGGAAACAAAAAAAAATGTAAACAAGTTTATCAAATATGTTTCTATTGCGAGTTTACAAATTTTGAAAACACAGATAGAAAAATAGAAAACGAAAACGTTACCAAACGGGGTCATAGGGCTCGTTTGGTAAATCTGTCAGTTTTCAGTTTTTATGTTCAGTTTTTGTGTTTAGTTTTATAGTTTTTGTGTTCAGTTTTTAATTTTTTGTTTTCATTTATAGAGTAGAAAAAGAAAACAAAAACTTAAAAACACGTTTGGTAACGATAATTGTTAGTTTTAGCAGTTACAGTTGTTAATTAATTAAATTCAATAAATTTAATTATTTTAACTATATTAATCATTAAAAATAATTTAATTCCATAAAAATAAAATATATTAAACATAATTTATTATAACTACTTTTAAAAACAATTTAATAGAATATATTTCTTGCTAATTAAAGTAATTAATTTAATTAACTTGATTTAATTTAATTTAATTACTTAAATTAACTTGATTTAATTAATTACTTATATTAATTAAATTTAATTATTTTTATTATATTATTTTTTCAAAATAATTTGATTCAATAAAAATAAAATAAAATATATTCAATATAATATAATTATATTATCTATTAAAAATTATTTATATTAGAATTTTTATATTAATTTAATTAATTAAATTTAATTATATAATTAATTTAATTTAAATTAATTAAACATAGTTATTTTAATTATATCTTTATTAAAAATAATTCAATTTAATAAAAATAAAATATATTAAATATAATTTATTATATTATTAATTATTTATAATTTAATAAAATAATTTTATATTAATTTAACAAATTAAATTCAATTATAATTAATATAATTTGGTTAATTAATATATTTAATATAATTTACGTAATTAATATATTTGATATATAATTTCATATATTAAATTAATTATTGATAAAATTAATTATTAATTAAATTATACTTAATCTATTTTTACATAAATAAAAATAATATATTGATAATTTTATATATAATATATTAATTTTATATATTAATATATAATTATTTAATATAATATATTAATATATATATTATATATATTGTATATATATATTATTAATATATTAATATATATATATATATTTTTTATATATTATTAATATAATATATTATATGATATAATATATTAATATATTTTATATATTAATATATATATTATTAATATATATATATATTATATATATATTATTAATATTTTAATATATAATATATTCTTACATAAATAAGAATAATATATTATTAATTTTATATCTTAATATAATTCAATATATTAATATATTATATATATTAATTTAATATTTTTATATTAAATAATAATATATTTGGTGGTGACTAGAGATGAGTGGAAGATAGTGGCAGTGGTGGCCGGATATTGGTAACAACTAGTTGACGATAGTAATTAATGGTTGTAAATAGTGTTGTATAAGAAATTGAAAACTGAAAATGAAAACTTGAGAAAACACATTTTCTATGTTTTCATAATTTTTAAAAATTTTGA
Organism: Vitellaria paradoxa; assembly: GCA_019916065.1. Taxonomy (NCBI): domain Eukaryota; kingdom Viridiplantae; phylum Streptophyta; class Magnoliopsida; order Ericales; family Sapotaceae; genus Vitellaria; species Vitellaria paradoxa. The sequence continues at coordinate 37,029,357 of CM034234.1, forward strand.
AAACACTTTTCATTTTTTTAAAAACTAAAAACTAAAAACAAATTTACCATACGCGTTTTTATGTTCAGTTTTCAAAAAAAATAAAAACAAAAATAGAAAACTGAAAGCGAAATGGTTACCAAACGGAGCCTTAATTGTTAATTTATTATTGATGCATATTTGTAATTTTAATTTGAAATGGTTTTAGGCATAAAAATTGACTTTTAAACTTCAAAATGATTGAATTGTACAATTTCTGATTTGGATATCCTAACGATAAAGAGACATCTAAACGCCGGTGTTTAGAAAACCTTTTGGCATCCAGACGCTAGCGTCCGGATGGCTTTCCTATTATCATTATTATTATTATAGTTGCTTCCTTTTACTCTTTTAGGTTATTTTGGGACAAGTTATGACTTAAGAATTGAAATTAATATTTTTTAAATATGAAAAATAGATTTAAAGAATTTTAGTTTAATAATTTAATGTTAAATTGTTCGGAAGTGGCTATCCGACTATTTTAATGTTTTACGAACATGTTATGTTGAGGATAGAGTTAATATATGGAACTGTTTGGAGCATGGTAGAACATATATTTTATTTACATAGGGATGATGTTCTATTCTTGTGATATTGATATAATTTTTTTTTATTTTTTATAAATGGCACATGATATATTGAAATTAACTTGAATTAAGAAGTGCTTACAAAAAAGATCACTAAATTTTATTTAAAACTAACAACATTGTGGCAAAAAATTCTAAATAATAACATACTTTAAAGTTAATTAATTCTTTAGTAAATAATAAAATTTTATGTACCTGGAAAGCATGCAACAAAAGTCAAGGTACTTGTATAGGTTTAAATGGGTTGAAAAAAATTGGAAGACAAAACTTCAACATAATTAAGGTATTAATAAATTTTAAATAAGTGTAATCATATTTTTGTATAATTTTTTATTTTTGTAATTTTTTTGTTTTATATAATTTTTTATCAAATTTTATTTTTTTAAATTGTAATTTTTAAACGTATTAATCGCATTCGTAAAAAAATAAAAAATTTATATATATTTAGATAAAATCTATTTGTTTGGATACAAAAATAATGCGAAAGTTAGTTTTTCTTTTTCTTTTTCTTTTTTTTTTTTTAGTTTTTCCTAAACAAACGTAATTTTTTTTGATTTTTTTAACAAATGTGATTAACACATTTAAGAATTACAACTTTTAAAAACAATAAATAATTAACTTTTGGTGAAAAAATAATATAAGATGAAAAAGATACGGAAAAAAAGGAAAAATCTTTTTTTTTTTTAGCTAAACAAAGCCTAAGTATTAAAAAAATAAAATGTTATGTTTAAAATGGGTTTAAAAATTAAGATAAAAAATTCAACATATTCTAATATTTAATAAATTTTTAAAATAGATTTTTAATTATTTTTATTGTTGTTGCATTTGGCATTCTTTTTTTTTTTTTTTTTTTTGGCAAGTAACATTGGGCATTCTTAAATATGTCGATTTATTTTTTTCAATTTTTTTTGTTTTAAAAATGTGATTTCTTTTAAATCTTTTAAAATGTTATTCATATTCCTTAAGAAATTAAAATAGGTTGGACAACTTTTGTTGCGCGGGAATTTTTGACTTTTAAGAATTTTAATTTTTTAGAATATATATGAATAATATGTGAAAAAGTTGTCAAACAAAAAATTAATTTTTGAGGAATAAATCTATATAAAATGAAATATATTTATTGAAATAAGATCAACTTATTTGAAATAATTTTGGCATCCTAAATGATGATATAATAGAAAATCAGAGATAATTATAGGTTTGACCTCAAAAAATATAATTTTTATTTAATTTAAAGTTAATTCATAAATTTTTTTGTAATTTAAAGTAAAGGGTAAAGTTGATAAAAATTTTAAATTTAATTAGAAAGTGGGAAGTCTTAAAAAAAAAAGGAAAAGAAAAACAGAAAATGCGTCACAAGTGACATCTTTTTCTCTGTTGACACCTGTCGTGCTGTTTTGTTTTGCTAGTTTCGTAAATAGTTTTCATTTCCGAGGGCATTCCTTAAGCCAGCAACAAGGGTGCCGCGGTGTAAATGTCGCACCGATTTTCATTTGTTATCACTGAGGAAAGCGGCCAAACGGCCCTTAAATGTCTGCTGACACATCAAAATGACGAAAATACCCTATTTTAAGTAGGGATGACTATTTCGGCCAATTCATTTGATTTCGATTTGTTATCCGAACTGAATGGGTGCGAGATTTGGATTTATTTTGAAAATCAGATCAGATTTAGATTTTTTTAAAAAAATTTAAATATTAGATCGGATATGGAGATGCGACTATCTCTGCTCTGATTTGTCCTGAATCTGATATTCGATTTGAATCTGTCTCGATCTGCACCAAAACATATCTGAACAAAGGGATATTTTGAAATTTTGCATTGATACTTTTTGGAGGTTCAAGAAATTGCGATTAATAATTATGTTATGAGCTATCGTATTTTATATTTGCTACTTTGGGTTGAGATAATGTTGGTACTTTGAAATTATGTACCTTATTATGTATCAATTGATAAAATGGTATTTTGATGAAATGTTGGTTTTGAAGATGTTTATGTATTACTTTGGTAAATTATTACTGTGATGAGATTTATGTATTATTTTTGTTTTAGGGATGAATTATTTGGTAGTAATAGGTTACATATGCAATTAAGTTATGTATCAAGTTAAGGGCAGATTTGGAAGCAGACAGATGATTTGAATTTTCAAATATTCACGGATATATCCGTTCTTCATTTGGAGCGGGGATGAAAATCTAAAAAAAATCTATTCAGACATCGTGGCGAATTCAGAGGCGGGTGGAGGGTTCAGAGTTCGGATTTGAATATTATCATATCCGTTTCTAATCTATCCCGTTATTATCCCTACATTTTTTAGAGAACTTGATCACTAGAAGTCGTTTGAAAGTGAAATTTTTAGAAAATTTTAATAATTTTTTTGATAAAAATTATTAGGTGTAATTTTTTATGTCTTTGGTAAAAATTTAAAAATTTTAATAACTGTTAGTAATTTTTTATTATTTGGTAAAAAGTTAAAAAAAATTTTTAAGAAATTTTAAGAACTTTTTAATTTAGTAAAAAAATAGAAAATTTTTCAAAAATTTTTGACATATTTTGAGTTGTTGCCAAAAATAATAATAATAATAGTAATAATGAAAATTCCTCTTTTTTGGGGTTTCTAACGGGACTTTAAGCTTGCTACACCTTTGGCCTTAGAAATGAAAATAAAAGCCCATTTGGAAGTTTAAAAAACTCTAAAAAACTCAAAAATTTTTAGGTGTTTGAAGTGTGAAATAATTTTTGGGTGTTTGAAGTGTGAAATAATTTTTAGTATTTCTTAAGTACTGATGTTTGATTTTGATAAAAAAAAGTTGTTAAAAGTTGTGTAAAAGTGACACGTGAAGAAAATTTATTAAAGCAAGTTGTGAATTTTTAGAATTTTTTTAGAGTTTTTTGAAACGTTTTTTTTTTCTTTTTTACAACTGCGTCAAAATACTCTATTGAAAAATTTCAAAATTCATTCGGGCAGATGTTCAAAGGTGTGTACGAATAATTTTTTAGAGTTAGAATTTTTAAAATTTTTTTGGAGATCCAAATGAAGCCTTAATCTAACATGTAAGACTGCATGAATACTTCTTAAAAAATGTAAAACTATCCACTGTATCTATCTATATGTATATATAATAATACTGTCCTTTGGGGTTAGCTCGAGTGGCTCGTGGGTATGCTCCTTACAGAAACCACACAGATTTGATTCCTGACTCAAGTAGGGTGTAAGAGACATCTAAACGCGCCCCTTCGGTGGTGGCCGAGTGGAAGTCGGGCTTGCCTTAAGAGCTTGGGCCTCTCGAGGTTCTGGGTTCGACTCCCCCACGGGGGAGTGGGTTACCGCTATAATGGCGGGAGCCTAAAGGCCTCCTCTCGGTCGTGCCGGTCAGCCAGGGCTTGCCTAGGCTGGTTAACTCTCCAGGGGCCGTTGCCGGCTCGGGTCTTGGAGCGTGCTTCGCCCTGTGCGCACCCCAGTACAGGGTAGCGGCTGCGGACTTCCACGTACCAGAAGAGACATCTAAACACCAGTGTTTAGAAAACCTTGTGGCATCTAGACACTAGCGTCCGGATGGCTTTCCTATTATCATTATTATTATCCTCTCGGTCGTGCCGGTCAGCCAGGACTTGCCTAGGCTGGTTAACTCTCCAGGGGCCGTTGCCGGCTCGGGTCTTGGAGCGTGCTTCGCCCTGTGCGCACCCCAGTATAGGGTAGCGGCTGCAGACTTCCACGTACCAGAAGAGACATCTAAACACCAGTGTTTAGAAAACCTTGTGGCATCTAGACACTAGCGTCCGGATGGCTTTCCTATTATCATTATTATTATCATAGTTGCTTCCTTTTACTCTTTTAGGTTATTTTGGGACTAGTTATGACTTAAGAATTGAAATTAATATTTTTTAAATATGAAAAATAGATTAAAAGAATTTTAGTTTAATAATTTAATGTTAACTTTAAATTGTTCGGAAGTGGCTATCCGACTATTTTAATGTTTTACGAACATGTTATGTTGAGGATAGAGTTATTATATGGAACTGTTTGGAGCATGGTAGAACATATATTTTATTTACATAGGGATGATGTTCTATTCTTGTGATATTGATATAATTTTTTTTTTATTTTTTATAAATGGCACATGATATATTGAAATTAACTTGAATTAAGAAGTGCTTACAAAAAGATCACTAAAGTTTATTTAAAACTAACAACATTGTGGCAACAAATTCTAAATAATAACATACTTTAAAGTTAATTAATTCTTCAGTAAATAATAAAATTTTATGTACCTGGAAAGCACTCAACAAAAGTCAAGGTACTTGTATAGGTTTAAATGGGTTGAAAAAAATAGGAAGACAAAACTTCAACATAATTAAAGTATTAATAAATTTTAAATAAGTGTAATCATATTAAGGGTTGATTTGGTTACGAAGAAGTTGATTTTTTTTTATTTTTGTAATTTTTTTGTTTTATATAATTTTTTTATCAAAATTTAATTTCTTTTTAAATTGTAGTTTCTAAACGTATTAATCGCAATCGTAAAAAAATAAAAAATTTATATATGTTTAGATAAAATCTATTTGTTTGGATACAAAAATAATGCGAAAGTTAGTTTTTCTTTTTCTTTTTCTTTTTTTTTTTTAGTTTTTACCTAAACAAACGTAAATTTTTTTGATTTTTTTAACAAATGTGATTAACACATTTAAAAATTACAAGTTTTAAAAACAATAAATAAATAACTTTTGGTGAAAAAATAATATAAGATGAAAAAGATACGGAAAAAAAGGAAAAAAAAATTTTTTTTTTTTAGCTAAACAAAGCCTAAGTATTAAAAAAATAAAATGTTATGTTTAAAATGGGTTTAAAAATTAAGATAAAAAATTCAACATATTCTAATATTTAATAAATTTTTAAAATAGATTTTTAATTATTTTTATTGTTGTTGCATTTGGCATTCTTTGTTTTTTTTTGGCAAGTAACATTGGGCATTCTTAAATATGTCGATTTATTTTTTTCAATTTTTTTGTTTTAAAAATGTGATTTCTTTTAAATCTTTTAAAATGTTATTCATATTCCTTAAGAAATTAAAATAGGTTGGACAACTTTTGTTGCGCGGGAATTTTTGACTTTTAAGAATTTTAATTTTTTAGAATATATATGAATAATATGTGAAAAAGTTGTCAAACAAAAAATTAATTTTTGAGGAATAAATCTATATAAAATGAAATATATTTATTGAAATAAGATCAACTTATTTGAAATAATTTTGGCATCCTAAATGATGATATAATAGAAAATCAGAGATAATTATAGGTTTGACCTCAAAAAATATAATTTTTATTTAATTTAAAGTTAATTCATAAATTTTTTTGTAATTTAAAGTAAAGGGTAAAGTTGATAAAAATTTTAAATTTAATTAGAAAGTGGGAAGTCTTAAAAAAAAAAGGAAAAGAAAAACAGAAAATGCGTCACAAGTGACATCTTTTTCTCTGTTGACACCTGTCGTGCTGTTTTGTTTTGCTAGTTTCGTAAATAGTTTTCATTTCCGAGGGCATTCCTTAAGCCAGCAACAAGGGTGCCGCGGTGTAAATGTCGCACCGATTTCCATTTGTTATCATTGAGGAAAGCGGCCAAACGGCCCTTAAATGTCTGCTGACACATCAAAATGACGAAAATACCCTATTTTATTTTAAGTAGGGATGGCTATTTCAGCCGATTCGTTTGATTTCGATTTGTTATCCGAACTGAATGGGTGCAAGATTTGGATTTATTTTGAAAATCAGATCAGATTTAGATTTTTTTAAAAAAATTTAAATATTAGATCGGATATGGAGATGCGACTATCTCTGCTCTGATTTGTCCTGAATCTGATATTCGATTTGAATCTGCCTCAATCTGCACCGAAAAATATCTGAACAGAGGGATATTTTGAAATTTTGCATTGATACTTTTTGGAGGTTCAAGAAATTGCGATTAATAATTATGTTATGAGCTATCGTATTTTATATTTGCTACTTTGGGTTGAGATAATGTTGGTACTTTGAAATTATGTACCTTATTATGTATCAATTGATAAAATGGTATTTTGATGAAATGTTGGTTTTGGAGATGTTTATGTATTACTTTGGTAAATTATTACTGTGATGAGATTTATGTATTATTTTTGTTTTAGGGATGAATTATTTGGTAGTAATAGGTTACATATGCAATTAAGTTATGTATCAAGTTAAGGGCAGATTTGGAAGCAGACAGATGATTTGAATTTTCAAATATTCACGGATATATCCGTTCTTCATTTGGAGCGGGGATGAAAATCTAAAAAAAATCTATTCAGAGATCGTGGCGAATTCAGAGGCGGGTGGAGGGTTCAGAGTTCGGATTTGAATATTATCATATCCGTTTCTAATCTATCCCGTTATTATCCCTACATTTTTTAAAGAACTTGATCACTAGAAGTCGTTTGAAAGTGAAATTTTTAGAAAATTTTAATAATTTTTTTGATAAAAATTATTAGGTGTAATTTTTTATATCTTTGGTAAAAATTTAAAAATTTTAATAACTGTTAGTAATTTTTTATTATTTGGTAAAAGTTAAAAAAAATTTTTAAGAAATTTTAAGAACTTTTTAATTCAGTAAAAAAATAGAAAATTTTTCAAAAATTTTTGACATATTTTGAGTTGTTGCCAAAAAAAAATAATAATAATAGTAATAATGAAAATTCCTCTTTTTTGGGGTTTCTAACGGGACTTTAAGCTTGCTACACCTTTGGCCTTAGAAATGAAAATAAAAGCCCATTTGGAAGTTTAAAAAACTCTAAAAAACTCAAAAATTTTTAGGTGTTTGAAGTGTGAAATAATTTTTGGGTGTTTGAAGTGTGAAATAATTTTTAGTATTTCTTAAGTACTGATGTTTGATTTTGATAAAAAAAGTTGTTAAAAGTTGTGTAAAAATGACACGTGAAGAAATTTTATTAAAACAAGTTGTGAATTTTTAGAATTTTTTTAGAGTTTTTTGAAACGTTTTTTTTTTTCTTTTTTACAACTGCGTCAAAAATACTCTATTGAAAAATTTCAAAATTCATTCGGGCAGATGTTCAAAGGTGTGTACGAACAATTTTTTAGAGTTAGAATTTTTAAAATTTTTTTGGAGATCCAAATGAAGCCTTAATCTAACATGTAAGACTGCATGAATACTTCTTAAAAAATGTAAAACTATCCACTGTATCTATCTATATGTATATATAATAATACTGTCCTTTGGGGTTAGCTCGAGTGGCTCGTGGGTATGCTCCTTACAGAAACCACACAGATTTGATTCCTGACTCAAGTAGGGTGTACGTGAGAAGCAGTGTACATCTTCCTCGTTTACCCATCGATTATGTAGTTCATTGAGAGTTGTAATAAACCGATGAGGACTCTAAGTTTACCAAAAAAAATAATAATGATAATACTACACTTTTATGTACATAAAATCTAATTATATATAATTTATCATAGTGGACTTATTTTATTTTATTACTTTTTTTTTTTTACAACATTCAGTTTACAAATCAATCATCCATTTAAATTCTTAACAAGAATTTGTTGATAGATTAATTATATTTGTGATTATCAATGGATGAATATATAATACAACGAGCTTAAAGATCAAGTTATGTATATATAAATATATATATATATCTATGTGTATATTTTAACGAAGTAATGTATGATTTTTGAAGAAGTAAGAGAATAAATTTCAACCATGTGCAGAGAAATTTTAATCCCCTTTTCCTCTAGACACCCCTTTTCGATTGCTGTTAGACCCTTTTTTGTTACAGACCTGCATGTAAGAAAATCGTGAAATAAATCAGCCGAAGAGAGTCTCCAACTAAAGAATGCTTTGACATTTAAGTTAATTATAGGCATGAACGACCTCATGTAGAGAGAGAGAGAGAGAGAGAGAGAGAGAGAGAATCCCTTACTTTATATATACCTATGGTATTTATAGATGTGAAATATCTGACATACTTTATCTTGATTTGACTATAATGGTCGTAGGTAGTATTAAATGTTAGTAATGATGTAAGTATTAGGTCGGTGAAGAAGTGAGCTTTTGTATATATTATACAGATCTCGTCTCCTAATATATTTGAATATACTAAATCAAGTAATTATATGATGTAACTAGCAAAAAATCAAGTAATTATATCATGTAACTAGCAAACTATTTAGTCTCAATTTCACTAGAATACAACTTTTGATTAGGGGTATAATTTATGGTCCAAAAAGTACATGGTAGGATGTTTTTTGGCACATATTATGCTATACTCTGGTCGGGATAATTTATTACCCAAATAGAGCAGAGTAGAATAGAATCTATTAGCCTTTTTTTTCTCATATTAATAGCAATATTATACACAAAACACTTGAAAATGATAATTGGCTGAGATAATCTTGTTGAGAATACTTTAACAAAATACCTGAGAATGGTAATTAACCAAGATAATCATGTTGAGAATGCTTTCACAAAATATCTAAGAATGGTAATTGACTAAGATAATTATGTTGAGAATGCTTTAACACTTCAACTAGAAATCGTATGAAAGAGCCAGGCCATCCATAGATGAGGGTGTATCTTCGAATTCAACATTTGTAATAATTTAAATTGATCCTAACTCAACCATATCGGAGATGGGAGTGAAGCCAACGTGTTCCATCAACTTCATAAAGTCTAACCTGACCAGCACCTAATCAAGTTTGATCTGATCAGGATTTTTTGCATGTGCCTGATAACAACTAGGGCTTATCTTCCTTTTAGCATGTGCTTAATCGTGACCAGGGCTTATCTCTTTTTTTTTTGTATGGGCTTGATCATAATTAAGGCTTACCTTACTTTTTATATAGGCTTGATCATAATCAAGGCTTACCGTCTTTTTTGCATTGGACGACAAACTTAGCCATCAAAAAGATAGGAGTGATGTTCATATAATACCCATCAAGTGGTTTCACCTTATTCATGGTGAATGTAGGCTGCCATGGTTAATCATAATGGAATGTGATCTGCTATTAAGGTCATCCATTTGCAAATATCTTCAGTAGCATTAGTAGAGGCAAAAGAAGAGGGTAAATAAAGTTGAATTGAGTACTACTCTTTGAAAAATTTGAACGGTTATAACTTTGCGCTCAAGTATCTAATTTGGGTGATCATTTTTTTATTTCATGCATTTTTTGAAATTTACGCAACCAAACCTCCTAAAGCAGTTTGAACTAGTTAGAATTACAAAATAGTGTCATCTTTGTGGCTTTTTTAGACTTTTCTTCTTGGATATATTGACTATGACATTGCTTGAATATAGATATCTTCACACTGATAAATGAAGTGGTATGAATAAGTATTCACAGTGATGTGTGAATAGATAATAAAACTAATGCTGAATTTGATACTGAATTTTTGCTCGAGAATAGGCTTTACTCGGGGATAAGCTTTGCTCGAAGATAACCTTTGCTTAGGAATCCTTCTGCATGGGGATAACCTTTGCTCAGGAATACCTTTGCTCGAGAATACCTTTTGTTTGGGAATGCCTTTGCTAAGGAATAAACTTTATTCGAGAATACCTTTTGCTCGGGGATGTAATACGATTTCCTAGAATCCTACTCAAGGATGAAATAGTCCTGCTGAGGGAAGAAATAGTCTTGCTTTGGAAGAAATATAGACTACCTGGAGCCTTGCTCAAGGATGAAATTTAGATTTGCTAGAGCCTTGATCGGGATGGAATATCCTGCTTGGGGAAGAAATAGTCCTAGTCAGGTAGCAAATAACTACCCACTGAATAGCACCGTGCTTTAAGTTGAGCATATAAATATGAGAAAGAGATGATGCTTGACAATAACAAAGTAGTGTTTGGCAATCTAACAATTACGAAGTGATGCCCACGTTCATACTCATGCTCGAAAAATATTCAGGATGTGTTTGTATAAAAATATGAACACAAAAAACACTTCTAATGGTAACAACCAATATTTGAGAAAAGTGATCTATTCATAAAGAGTAATAATAAATCTAGTAAATGGATATATTTAGTATTACTCCAAATAAATATAAATGGAATAAAATCCGTTTATTTTCATAAGATTCACAGTTAATGAGAATGCCTTTAATACTAGAATAACAGCCCTAGTGGTTAGATAATGATTCTAGCGGTGAGATAATGCTCAAGCAGTAAGATAATGCCCCCAGCGGTGGTAGAACAAATGTTTCTAGCGATAGAATAAATGCTTCTAGTGGTAGAACAATTACATGGGAATAAATTTGCGCCCCACGGTAGGTGCCAAATGTGCGAAAAAAAATTTAATTTCCTTTTCCTCTAGACCCTCCTATCCTATTGTAGCTAGACCCCCTCCTAGTGCGGATTTGCATATAAAAAATTGGTGAAATAAAGTGGCCGAAGAGAGTTTCTAACTAGGGAGTGCTCCGATGCTTAAGGTAGCTGCAGGTATAAATAATAATCTCATGTAGAGAGAGAGACAGAGAGAGAAAGAGAGAGAAAGAGAAAGCCCCTTTCTTTGTATATGTATCTGGTATTTATAAATGTGGAATATCTGACGTACTTTATCTTTATTTGATTATAGTGGTGGTTGGTAGTATTAAATGCTAGTAATGTTGTAAGTGTTGGAGTTAGTGAATAAGTGATCATTTTATATATATTCTACAAATCATGTTCCCTGATATACTTAAATATACTGAATTAAGTAATTATATAATGTAACCTTCAAACAATTTAGTTTTAATTTAATTAGAATATAGACTCTTATTGGGTTATAATTTACGATCCGAACTTACTAAAAAAAAAATTATTTACGATCTGAGAAATATATGACAAGATATTTTTTTTGGCTGCAAAAGCCACTAGATTAGGGTATGAAGAATAAAATTAGTCCCTCCAAAATATGAAATATATAGTATACTCCAGAAACCTGTATATTCCCAATTTCCAAATAAGATATAAAAAGAGAGGGTCGTTGGATTTGGAATCCAGTCTCTTCCATTAATTGTACACCAAATAAAAGCGGAATAAGGTCAAGAGAAATGTTAAAAGCAATATTTTAATGTCTCACATTCCACTCTCTTTTACGGTATAGGTATTTAGTATGAAATTAAAATGAAAAAATGTTATTCTTGTAATGTTTAATATTTTTTTTAATTATATTAGGTAGAATCTACAAATTTTAAAGGCTAAGATTTCCCTATCTTTAACTATAAAAAAAAAAAAAAGATTTCCCTATCTTAATGGAGTGTTTAGATTAAGGGTAAAATAATGCAAAGAAAGAGTTATAAGATTAATTTATCTACATATATATACCATTATAAAGGAAAGAGGAGGAGTAATGGCGAAGTCAAAGACTTCATGAAGTTAATTTTTTGTAAAACTTTTATTTTATTTTTTTCACTAATGATCCTTAACCATCAACAGCGATTCACCATTTAAAAGTAGTATACAAGTAATTGTTTAATTTTTATAAGTTATTTAAGTAATTTTATTCTTTTATTTTTTTTCTTAAATGTCCTTTAACTATCTACTCCTCTTATAATATTTATTTGTTTTATTAAATGCTCCTTAATTACTTAATAAATATCTTTAACTAATAATTATTCATTATTTGATATTTGATATAATTTTTTAATTTTTTAAATAAAATAAAAATTAATTAAAGATGCACACATAGTGTGTATCCACGTCTAATACACTGATAGCAGTTACACAGATAAGGTATTGTTTTAATTATTTTTGAATGAAAATGATAACATTTAACTGTAATGATTACATTAACTTTGGAGGGAATGTAACAATTCGTTTATATAAGAGCGTGGCTTGTAGCTCAGTAGTTAAGAGCCTTTCGTGCCCGCTCATGACTCGAGTTCGAGTCTTCCCCCTCCTCCTTATAAAAAAAAATAAAAAAATAAAAAAAAACTTTACCTTTCAATAAAAAAAAAAAAATTCGTTTATATAATTTAACTATATTTGATGTGAGAATAACAATTAATCTACATAGATTAAACACATATAAAAAATTTTAACAAAAAAATTTTTATTTAATTTAATAATAATTATTAGTTTAAAAGTAATTAATTTTTATTTTTAATAAATAAATTATTATTAATTTAATTATCTATGAAATATTTATTTTTATTCTAATAATTAATAAATTTAATACTTACTATTTATGTTACTAATAAATTATTATTTTAATAGTAAATAATATTACTCTAGTAAAATATTCATTTTAATAATAAACTATAATTTATTTTACTAAATTGTATAATTTAATAATGAATTATTATTTCTAAAACATTATTTAATAAAACTAACTAGAAGACAATTTATTAAAATAATTTTAAATGTTAAGTAAAAAACTAATTATTTTTATAAATCATTTTATCATAAATTATTTATTAAAAATAAATTTAATTCAATAAAATAAATTGTGTAATAATAAATTATTATTTTAATAGCATTCAATTTTAATTTTAGTCAAATAAGTAGTTTTAATAATAAATTTTTATTTACTATTTTAATTTTATAAAATAAATTATTAATTTATGATAGTTATTATAAATTAATTTTTTAGACGGGGTAAAGAAAGTGTTAGAAAGAGTGAGAGAAGTATAAAATTTCTTTGTTAGACCCTATTATCCTAGGTTCCCTTAGCCTTTATTGTTTGGAACAATGGGACACGGAGGAAGGGAACAGAACTAAAGTAAATAAGAGAGAAGGGAAGGGATGAGCATGGAGGTCAATAACTTTTTCTTTATTTGGGAGAGTTGAGAAGGACAACAGAGAGTAGGGTAATATATTTATTTATAATACACATTTGTGAAAATAATTAAAAATAGTAAAGGCAAGATAGGGAAATCACACTTTAAAATTTTTTTACACTAATTTCCTCCCAAAATTTTTTTACACTTTAAAATATTTCTAGACATATTTTTATCAACTAATAAAATTTTGAACCAATTAGAATTCAGTTAAAAAATGACAATTTTATCTCTAAACCCATTTTGACCTAATTTTGCATTTTTGACTTCCAAAAGAGTTAAGAAATAGTATTCAATATATTTCTCATATTAAATATGATTAATTTTTAAGAGTTTAAAAATTAACTTTCATTATTGAACAACTAAACACGATTAAAATTAAAATCTATTAACAATTACTCTATTAGCAATTATTCCCTTAACATGTCACCTCATTTCAAAAACAGTTCAAATAATATTTTATTAAAACATAAAAAGTTAAAAATGAATTACATTTAACGTTACCCTTGATATCATTTAACAATCTTTCCGAATGCATACGTGGATTGGTTTGTAGTTTCATTGGTAGGTTTCGTATCCATGAAATATTTTCAAAGTTAAATGGGTCACCTACATATAAAATAATGTATATCAATAATTGAAAAGGACATAGCCAGACAAGGACTAGTGAAAGAAACTACACATCAGGGCCAGCATTCCAGTACGTACCAGACAAACTGGCTGGTTGTTTTGATCTAAGAACTTAGAATTAACAACTATGTAATTGTGTCCCACGTACTATGTTGGGCCCGATAATTTGCATAAAATAATCAACCACTTTTTGTTTATTAAAACACTATAATCAAACATATGGATATATTTTATGATGTTCACTTAATTTATATATTAAACAATTTGGAAGGTCTTTTTCAATGATTTTTGTACATTGACAGATGACATGGAATGCATGCAAAGTTAACAAAACAATTAATTAATTAACAAACCATGCATAATATTATATCTTCAATGATTGAGTTGCTTCCCCCCACAAGTGAATCAGACGGGATTGGGTATGTATCAAATTTAAGTATATTTTCTTTGTTGTCAAGTCACATTTCATTTTCGGTCGTCTTAATTAATTCTTATCTGCATGTTATAGAAATTAAGAAAACTCCAGCAATTCGGCTGATTCTTCCCGTAGTTTGTTTTTAGGTACAATGATTGGTAGTACTGCAGGTTTAAAATCTCTCGGATGAAGATTACACTCTAAAGTAACCAGTCAGTTATTGTTACTGCTACTTAAGTGAAGGGTATTTGTCTTTTTATTTTTATATACTTATGGAAATCACTTTTACACCTTAATATTTAAAATACAACTTTTGTAATTTTTTTTTATTTTAGACTAAAATAAAGTTGTGATCATCATTAAATTTTAAGTGAAAAAATAAAAATATTCATTCAAAATCAAATAAAATCAAGTGTGTAAATTTAGGTAATATAAATTACAGAGTTATAAATATACTTTTTGAAGTTACTTATAGTCAAAATAATTATTTTTTGACTGATTTTTTAATGTTATAACTTTATTCTAAAGTACAGGTGACATCTGGCTTGTATTTTTATTTTTTAATTTTATATTTTCTATTTTATGTGTTTTAAATAAGAAAAATAAAAAATATATTTAGTTTGATATTTTCTGTTTTTTGTATTTTTAGATTTCTTCATTTTGGGTAAAAACGCTCAAAATAATTTTTTGTCATTTTGCATTTTATATGTATACCCATTTTCTATTTTTTAAAACAGATTTTGAAAACACAGCTGATCGAATGTGTTTTGAATTATTTTTCTTATTTTAAAAAACACAAAATAAAAAATAAGTTTAAAATTGGTTAACCAAATAACACTTAAAGGTACTAGGTTAAGTTTTTAAAATTCAGGATATAAGTGATTTTCACATTAAATAAAAAAAAAGTACAAAAAAAAAGTTACCCCTTAAGTGAATTGAATGGGATCCCTTTCAACTTTAAACAATCTTTGGGGTGTTTGGAGTATAAAAAAAATCAAAAAGAAATTAAAAGTGAGTGTTGATGTGATGTAAAAGTGATACATGACGAAATTTAATTAAAAAATTTAAAAACTTTTAAAATTTTGTGAAAATTTTTGAAAAAACCAGACGGCCCTTTATTTAATTGGAGGTTTAACTTTCATTCCATCGTCATATAAAATTTTGAATGTTGTAGTGTTGAATTAAGCGGAAGCATAAATAAAAGGAATTCGAAAATTTATCTCGTTACGGTTCGGAGCCGACAACTTTAAATTTACAAATTAATTTATGTATTTGAAAGATAGCGTAATGACAATAAACGGCGTAAGCGAATCATATCTGAGATTTCATGGTACAAGAACTCTTTACATTCACCGTATAGACGAAACTGATTATCCCCTTTTCTATCCAACAATGGGTTTTTCTACGGAAGAGAAAAACAAAATAACATACGTATGTCTCTAGTTTACCTTAACTATCTATAATGGTTTCAGATTAAGGTAATTGTTACGTCCAGATTTGTCCCACATCGACTGGAGTCGGGGACTGAGGTCACCTAATACAGGATTTCATCTCCTCCCACTGGTATCGAGGCTTTTACCCCACAGTGGGAAACAAAACTCCCAATCACCTTGGAACCGGCCGCAGGAAGGGGACAATATCGGACAGGCGGTAGCACGGCACAATTTGGTGTGCAAATTTGGTGGCCATGCAGGTCCGACGTGGCCTGTGGTCCCTCAGTCCTCGACTGGGGGGCTGTGGGGGGCTGTGTTGCGTCCAGATTTGTCTCACATTGACTGGAGTCGGGGCTGAGGTCACCTAATAAGGGACTTCACCTCCTCCCACTAGTATCGAGACTTTTTCTCCACAGCAGGAAACAAAACTCCTGACGCCCTTAGAGCCGAGCCGCAGGAGAGAGACAATGTCGGCTAGGTGGTGGCGCAGCACAATTTGGTGCGCAATAGTAATTATCAACTAATGGCTAGTAATTGCAACTCCACGAGTCATGGATTTACTACCAAACCATGGGCACTCCGAAACCAATTTGCATGGTTACCATATTCCAATGACTAAACTGTAAAGGAAAAGTGGGCGCTGATTCATTCCAGTTTATCTACGTAGATCTTGAGGACGAAACTTAAATAGGGGAGAATGGCAGGATTAGTGGGCCAAGGTTTATCAGATGAAAAATTAAACTAAAGAAAATTGTTGGGTTTATGTTAATCTTGGTACGTATAATATATATAATATGTCAACTCAATCAATTTAATTCGACTTAAATTAACCAGCACTGATTTGGTACGTATATAGTCGGGTCACTTTCATTCAGTGGATGCATTTTCCTTTAATCAATATTTATAAATGGTGCCCTAACATATTACACCATGTTGTTTAAACGCTAGTGGCAGCAATTGCATGCGTTCTCTACATCAAATCATGTATATATATATATATTTATTTTTTCTTGGCTTTTTTTTTTTGGTTTTTTGTGCAGGTCATAAATTCTCAATCTCAGATAATTCGAGAAATCCAGAGATGAAAGCGCCATATCTTAAAGTATCTAAGCACATATTTGGACCTTCTAAAACATTTAGGACCCCCGTAACAGCATGAATTATTTGAATATCTGTTTCTTAAATTAAATCTCCCCTAAAACCCCTTGATGTTATTCATGTTTGGAAATTTCTATTTTACAAAAATTATTATAAGACATTGAACCAAAATTAAAATAGGGTCTACATATTGAAATCAATAGAGTTATGTATAAATATTAATTTTATGTATCCACTGATTCAAACTTATGAAATGGGTGAATGAAAAATGGTTTCAAAATGTGTACCTTGGCAAAGGATATATAAGTGGGTTTCCCCACATTGAAAGTGTAAAAAAATTTGGTAAGGCTTATATACCTAGGTTTAGACTTAACGGTGGCTCAAGGTGCACCTTGCTTTTGTGGAAGCGGGAAGGATCTTGATTGGCTTGGGTTCAACTCAAACCTTATGAGCTCAGATTTTAACCCTATGTGATAGGGTTAGTTTGATATATTCCTAAATTAATTTTTTTCTAGTTATTTTCGATTCAATGGTTAAAAATTTTTAATTCAAATAGACAGTCATATTTTTTTATTATTTTGAATTTTAAGTTCAACAGTAAACGCACTACTAGAAATTGGCTAATCGGCGAGTGAAAAATTCGAGTGACCGCTTTTGGCGGTCGCTATAACGTTATTAGCGACCGCTTAAAGCAGTCGCTATATTGGGCGTCGCTAATCAAGTGCGCAAAAGAAAAGGCGACGGAAAAATTCGGGTGACCGCTTATGCCAGTCGCTAATATCTTTTAGGCAACAGTATTAGCGACCGCTTTAGGCGGTGCGCTAATACTCTAATTAAATCGGACAGAACGTCTCTCTTTTTTTTGTCCTTTCTTTCCCTCCCTCTTTTTCCTTTCTCTCCCCCGCGCTCTCTCCTCTCTCCCCCCTGCCCCTTCTCCTCCCTGCCCTCCTTCCTTTGCCGCCGCTGCGTAGCCAGACCGGCCGCCGCCGCCCACCGGTAAGTTCTCCCTCTCTAGCTCTCTCTCTCTCTCTCTCTTTTGCTTTCTTGTTCTTATTTCTCTCCTTCTCTCTTCCTTCTCTCTCACTAATAATTTTTTGTTTTTTGTGTGTTAAAGTTATTTGGAGGCCTCACTAACCACACCACCAGGTTTGATTTTTTTTTTAGTTTGAATTATTGTTTTATTTTCCTGATTTTTTGTTTATTATTGGATGAATGTAAACAATTTTTTTTTTTTTTTTTTGTTTTGTGGTTGGGGTTTGCTAATTCATCTATGCATGCATGTATATATATTGTGTGTTTTTTTTTTTTTTTTTTACTTACTCATTAATTGTTAGTTTCATATATATGCTGTTAATGTTGGATGTTGGTTGTTTGATTGAATGTTTTTTTTTTAAAATGTTGGTTGTGAAATGTAAATATTAATTGTTGAAATGTTGTTGTTGAATTTTTTTTTTACTGTGTAATGTAATTTTTTTTATGTTTTTTTTTAAATTTTTGTATGTTGCTGTTTTTTTATTTTTCTGTTTTTTTAATTTTTTATGTATTAGCAACTGCTAGAAGCGGTCGCTAATTGTCTGACGTTTTTAACTCAAGCGATCGCAGGCGCGGTCGCAAAAATTTAGCGACCGCCTTTGGGGTCGCTAATACTTTTTAGCGACGACCCAAATGCGACTCGCTTGATGCGGTCGCTAAGCCGTCACTAATACTTTTAGCGACCGCTCCTCTTTCTACTAGTGACGGTTTTATTTCTAATTAAAATTTTTTAATCCAAACAAACATTTGTCATTTCGAATTTATATTCAATAGTCACTAGTTATTTTTGTTTTATTTTTTTTTAATTCAAACAGATAGTTAACGGTTATTTTGAATTTTTAAATTGAATAGTCATCAATGTTTTTTCTGTTTTATTTTTTATTTTTTTAATTCAAACAAACATCTAGAGATATATTACTAAGGTCAAGTATATCAGACTCCCGCTAGAACTTTTCTTGTCATTGCTCCAATTTTCTAATAGACTATCTGATCAGAACCTTGAGTTTCTTCACATCTTAGGACCTCGTTCCTTTAGCCATGGCTAAAACCAACTACTCTGATACTAGTTTATGGAATATTCAGGAACTCAGCTTTATAAAGAAGCAATTCAATTGCATTCAAATCAAAATTTGTTGAATTATGGAAAAATGTGAGCTCTACTCATATATGGAGGAGGATGACTTTCTCACCATTAGATGTGATCCAACCAAGGGCCTAGATCCAATTTGTTACGCAAGTATATAATTAACTAATACACCAAAATAACACTGTTCTACTTATTGACTTCTATTTATATACTTTAGCTCTACCTTTAGTTGCAGCTTTTGTTCTTTGATCAGGCCTCCATTTAGCAGCTCACTCATTCTCTCAGAGCTCCATAAGATTACAATGCTATAGATATTTAGGAACTTAGGTTCACAATTGGGTTAAACACAATTCCTCTAAAAGCTAGTCCATGATGGAAAATAGTTGCTTCTATGAACCTTGACCAATTACACTGTGCTTTTGTAGGAAGAACATACTGCATGAGAGTTCCTTGAACTTCGGGAGGTAATCAGGCAATATATGTTCTCTTTCTATCTCAATTGGAAGAGTGTAACGTAGTTACAATACAGCAAAGTAGACATGATGAAAAGAAAAAAAAAGAAGAATAGGTATACAGAAAAACAACACAGAAGATTTTATTGCATAAACAACATGAATTATGAGGTTAGGACACACCCTGGTTATGCATTTTTAAAACTTCAAACATATTTATTTATAAACTTGAGAATACAAGCGAGCTTCGAAACTTATTAAATAAAATTTACAACTTTATTATTGAAGGACCACAAAAGATAGCTAGTATGAAATCAATTCTATAAAACAGATTCATTCTCATGACAGCAGTAACATTAAAAGACACATGTAATAACAATAAAAGTTAAAAAATTGACAGTTGATTGACATTGGCATAACCAGATATTGTTAAGGCTAAAATTGTATATTGGTAAATCTATGGTTAAAGATAGTGGTGTGTAATGTCTAGACTTAGTGTAGGATAAGACACTATAGTCTTGAGTCAAGTAGAAGTGTGAAGGCCTCAAGAAAGCTGTATTTGCATACTACTGGAAGCCCTAAAGAAGTCAAACAAGGTTCGGAATTAATTTACGCAGAATGTCCACAGGAAGGCCGCAGTTTGGCGCTAAAAAATTCTGAGAGCTGAAATTGAAGATTAAGCTGTGCGGGAAGTCCGCTCTGACTCGCGGGAAGGCTGAAGGTGCGCCCTTCCCGTGAGGTATGTTATTCCAACCAGTTTTGTTTGGTTCGAGCCCTAACCGTCTCAGTTTGTCTATAAATATATCTTTTGGGTGCCTTCAAGGAAAAAAGGGACACACATAGAGAGAATATACATCATGTTTGTGAGCTAAAAAAGTTTGATCATTCTCTCAACTACTTAGCTAACAAAGTTTGTGTTCAATCCGAAGGAGTTCGGGTTCGAGTTTTGTGAAGGCTGAGGATTCAGCATGTTATGGATTCAGCAAAGTTACTGAGGAGTCAATATCGTGCCTTCGATGAGTCAAACGACTTTCACTAAAAGAGTTGGTAAACCGAGGAGTTGAGCAAACGTCAATAAAGTATAGAGTTGAGGAGTCGATCTATTGAGAATTTGAGTCTGTAACCAACGTTTGGTTTTAGCTAGTGAAAGTTTTATTTGAGGTTTGCTTTTGTGGGTTTCCTCATTTCTTATATACTGTCTTCTACAATCTTTTGTTTGTGTGTGATTGATTGTTTAGGATCTCCGTCAGTATATTACGAAATTTCAGATATAAGCACATTACTTTATCCACACGGACAACCTACTTTCAAATAAGATCAATTTGAATCCTAATCATCCTATTTGTGGTCTAAGTTATACTATAATCCCTTTCCTAGAAGAGGTTGTTGAGAAGGTAACGGAGAATCTGTATCACTACTGGAATAAAGAAAATATCCAGTTTTATTATTGAAATCCAAAAGTTTTGGGTAGCAGTTGACCGTGTTCAAATTTTGCAAAGTTCAATGGCTTTCAATTGTATTAATTATGACATTTGGGATGGGGGTTATGGCACTCTATCGACGTGTAGTGCTCGCTATTTTTCAACTATTGTGAATGAATAATACATTTGCAACACTTGGTGTATTTATTAAATCATAAATCTAATACTTTGCAAAAATTAATCTTTTTTCCCATGGTCTAAACCCAATTCCAAACTAAATAATATATCTCAGTTCCAAGAATGCTTAAAAATTTTTGTCCAGATCAATGTAAGAATATTTAATGAGCAAGGCATTTTACATATATGTACGTGTGTGGAGACACCTCAATTGAATGGGGTAATCGAACACAAACACCGGCACATTTTTATTGTGGCCTAGTATTTAGGTTTTCAAGCTCACCTACCTTTTATTTTTGGGGAGAGTGCATCCTCATAGCAATTTTTTTTTTTTAATATACTGGAGCCTGGAAAAAACTTTTAATATGATGACCTATATGGATGCCCTTTAAAAAATCAATTGATTACAAACAAATGCATGTTTTTGTTATTTGTGCAATGCACACACCCTGTGAGTGGGTTATGATAAATTTCAACCCTAGGGCATGCCTTATGCTTTTTTTGGTTAGCCAACCTGGCACCATGAGTA
The DNA here is from genome assembly GCA_019916065.1 of Vitellaria paradoxa. NCBI lineage: Eukaryota > Viridiplantae > Streptophyta > Magnoliopsida > Ericales > Sapotaceae > Vitellaria > Vitellaria paradoxa. Next base: position 37,051,014 of record CM034234.1, read on the forward strand.
TTGTCTTTATAATCTTGACTTAAATTTTTTTTTTAATATCCTGTGATGTACTTTCTTTTTTGAAAGCATCTTTCTTTTTCAAAATCAAACTCACAACTTATAACCCATGACTTCATTTCCAGCTTATTGCCATTTTCATATCTCTCAGTTGAACCACTAACATCTTCACCTTGGGCCCTCCCTAAATTCTGCAATCACTACTAGAGATTGGGTGAATGACGAGTGGAAATCTCGGGCGACCGTTTTAAGCGGTCGCTAGAAGAGTATTAGCGACTACTTATGGCGGTCGCTTAAACTGCTGTCGCTAATCCCGTGCGGCAAGGTATCGACGACGACAAAATTCGCGCGACCGCTTTAAGCGGTCGCTAATACTCTTCTAGCGACCGTATTAGTGACCGCTTAAAGCGGTCGCTGATGCTCTGATTATATTGGGCAGAACGCCTCCCTCTTTTCCTCTCTCTCCCTCCCTTTTTTTCCTCTCCCTCCCCTGCGCTCTCTCTTCTCCCCCCTCTGCCGTGCCGGAGGTGCCCCGCCGCTGCCGCCGCTGCCGTCGGAGGTCTCTTTCTTTCTCTCTCTTGCTCTCTCTTTTGCTCTCTCTCTCTTGCTCTCTCTCTCTCTCTCTAATAAACATGCACTAATATTTTTTTTTTGTTTATTATAGTTTTTTGGAGGTTGAGTCAACACACACCAGGTTTGGAATTTTTTTTTTAGTTTGAAATTTTTTTTCTATTTTCTGTATTTTTCATGTTTATTGTTGGATAAATGTAAATAAATTTTTTTTGTTTTTGTGGTTGGGGGTTTGATGATTATCTATACATGCATGTATGTATTATTGTTTGTTTAATTTTTTTTATTTTAGTTACTCGTTAACTTGTTTATTTCATGTGTATACTGTGTAATATTTTTTTTATGTATGTTGCTGTTGTTTTAATTTTTTTTAATTCGCTGTTTTTTTTCTGTTTTTTTTGTTTTGCTGTTTTTTTTCTGTATTTTTTATTTGCTGTTTTTTTTAATATTCTGTTTTTTTAATTTTATTTTATAAAAATTGGTATGTTGGAAGAAAAAAAAAAGAGATTTTAGAAGAAAAATTTAGTGAGTGGGAAAAATTGTTGTGTTTTGTGCGGTGAGTAAAAAATTTATATTTTATTATCTTGTAATTTGTGTTTGTAGAAATTTATAAAATTTTGTATTATTTTACTGTACTCCAAAAGTTGCCAGTATAGACGATAAATTTAAAGGATTTGGGGGAGTTATGTAAATTTCATGATTTGCAAGTTATACCGTTAAATTAAAATTTAATGATTTAAATTAATTTAAATTTTTTTAATTAAATAATATAACTGTATCTGTAATATTGAATTAAAATTCAATAATTTTAAAATTCTGAGGATACCCTGAAATTCTCAGAATTTCAAAATTCTGAAGATAGAATTAGAACGTTAGAATAAAATGAAATAAAAAAATACTTATTTAATTTTTTATTTAATTATTAAGATTAAAATTATAAAAATATAATGAATATTTAAATTCTTATAATTTAATTACATATTTTTAATATGATAGGTAAATATAACAAAAATTATTAAATCAATTTTGAAAAATTATAAAAAAAAATTATTTTAGAACTTGACTACGAGCTAAAAAAAAATGAGGGACTTAGAGATAAAATAGTCATTTTATAATTTTACTAAAATTAAGTTACTTGATATTAAAATAGTTATTTACTATTAACTTAAATCATAATTGTTAAATTGATTTATTATTAAATGAAATAAATATTTTCTAAAATTAGAGATAATTATTTTCAAAACAATGATTTATTATCAAAATGAATGATAATTTTATCATTCATTTAAAATTTATTTATTACTAAAATATTTAATTAAAAATAAATGATTTTAAATTAATAATTCGTTATTAAAATGAATAATAATTTACTACTACAAAATTAAATGATGCGATTTAAATTAACAAACCATACGTATTTATTTGAATGTTTGTATTACAATTTAAGTTACAATACAAGATCATCAATAATGATTTAAAAAAGTTAATATCAAAATCTTATATTGACAGTATAACTGTGAAATTTTTAGTTAATTACTATTTTTTATGAATAAATATAAAATCCTAACAGTCAATTATGTAAAATAATTAAAACTTAAAATAGTGAGACATTATATGTATTTATATAATTTAATTGTAACTAATACTAAATTGTAATATAAATTTTACCTTTATTTTATTCCAAAATTATATCATCATAGTGAGATAATTTATTACCTTAACTTATTTTATCCCAACAGATTTATTTTGTTTTCTTTTTTTTTTTCCCAAAAAAATACATTTTAGATTGAAGTTGCATTCTAGTAAATTAAAATTTTTAAATCTTCAATACATGAACTTGCACATGTGAAAAAATCTATTGTACGTGGTGCATCATCCAATTAGACACCAAGAATAATAATTATATAATTATACGTTTGAAATTTAAATTCTTTTATTCATTAAAATAAGTTTTTATCTAAAAATACATTTATTTTAATTTTTAAAATTTATTTATTTTTTTCATCACCAAATCATGCAAGCTAGCATAAATTATCTTAGATTAATCAACAGCAAACGTGGTACCATGTACGTATTATATAAATTTTAGATTGAGCGAATTTTATAATAACCTTAGATTCTGGATGTGATATTTGAGGGATAAAATTTAAAAATTATACTTGTTTACTTTATTGGTCACTTTCTATTTTTTTATTTTTTTAAATATATAACTTGAAGTAAAAAATCTTTGCAGTTTTTCTATATATCATTTATTATTTTGAATTTGAAAAGAGTCAATTTTTTCCAAACTTTCCCTTTTCTTATGTAATGTTTCTATAAAAATAAAAAATAATTTACAATTAATAATAATAATAATAATAATAATAATAATTATGAGAGGTTGAAATTGGGTCCTAAATTGGTTTAGATGAGAAAAATAATAAGTTTTTTTTAGAAACTTATTAGTCTCCCTCACTAGTATCGTCATAGTCTATCACATTTTCTCCTAGTGAAATATGTCAAATTTGTATTAATATTTTAAAATACATGTCGCTTATTGATAAGAATTGAATATATTGAATTGAAATGGGTCATTTAATTTTTCCTAGTTCTTAAATAGATTTCTTTAAATAGATTTGAAGGTTAAATTCATAATTACAAATATAAAAACATGAAAATAATATTTAATATGATTTGCTTTTGAAGTAATGATTAAACAATTAAGAAATTAATTTTAAATATGATCAATATTAAAGTAAAATATTTTGAATTATAAATACATAAATGTATAATTTTTATAAATAAATTGATTAACTTACCTTACGGAAATTAAATTATATTATGATATTTATAATGTTAGACAATAATACTAAAAATATGAGAATTAATATATAGTTTAATGTAAAAATAATATATAGTTTGAAAAAAGTATAAAAAGTTAGTAAAAGTTGATAGATTTTTTAATAAATTAAATACAATAAAGTTTGTAAACTTTTAAACATATTACTTATTTTCATAAAAAGAATACATTTAAATAAGAATGGATGCATAAGACAAAAAAAAAAATTAATAATAATTTTCACTTGTATGTAAGTTCTCTTATTTTATAACATTTTCATGAATGTAAATAGCATACTTAAAAATTATTAAAAAAAATATTATGAAAAATATTAAATAAAAAGTATCATAAATAGGAAACAATAATACTAAAAAATATTAATATCGTAATATTTGTTGTTAATTTATATATTTTGAATTAAACAATAATACTAAAAATAGTAAGATTAGGTAAATAATAATATTAAATTACAATTTTTAGGTTCATTAAATATTTATATTAGTTAAAATATTAAATAACGAATTAGAATATTGATAATATAATTAATTTAGGTTAAATTAGATTGTTTCAATTAATATTGTAATGGCTGGTTACTCAAATGATTGAAAATACTTTTATTATTTGAAATCATAGTTTGATTTATGTTATAATGAGTAAATATTGAATTGTTCGTAATATCTATTGTTAATTTATTTAATTTGTATCGTATTATTTTATTTGTTGTATATTTGATCTTCGGATAATTTATTGAAAGTGTTATTTTTTTGAATAACAATAATTAACTCTAATTAACTCTAATTACAAGAAAACCCCTAATCTTGCTTGGGCCCAATCCAACATTTTCTTGGGCCTTCTTGGGCCCAGTCCAATCCAATACGAATACGATAAGAAAATTAGGTCAAACAATAATATTATAATATTGTTTCTAGGTAATTTACCGAATAATATAGTAATTAATTACACAAGCAGCAGTAGTTAATTAATAATATTTAATTAGTTCAATTAATAACTACAATAAAACCCCTAAATCTTGCCTGGGCCCAATCCAACATCTTGCTTGGGCCCAGTCTAATCCAATACGAATACGATAAGAAAATTAGGTCAAACAATAATATTATAATATTGTTTCTAGGTAATTTACCGAATAATATAGTAATTAATTACACAAGCAGCAGTAGTTAATTAATAATATTTAATTAGTTCAATTAGTAACTACAATAAAACCCCTAATCTTGCCTGGGCCCAATCCAACATCTTGCTTGGGCCCAGTCTAATCAATACGAATACGATAAGAAAATTAGGTCAAACATAATATTATAATATTGTTTCTAGGTAATTTACCGAATAATATAGTAATTAATTACACAAGCAGCAGTAGTTAATTAATAATATTTAATTAGTTCAATTAGTAACTACAAGAAAACCCCTAATCTTGTCTAGGCCTAATCCAACATCTTAAATACTTTATTCTAAGTTAGAAAACAAACAGACATTGAGAACTACTTATTTTATTCATTTGCATACATTAGTGAAACTTAGACCCGTTTAAGAATCTCGTACGCCACCTGTTTGGTCATCCTTAGGTAACGGATTAGGTCTTTGACCAGGTTCGTTGTCCTTTCGATGAACGTGCGGGGATTGACGTACGCGATTCTTGAATTGTCCAGTATGGACAGTTTGGGAATGCAATTATCCATCCTGTCTTCAACAACTCATGTACTGTCCTATGTTAGATGAAGCTTCGGTTGACGTCCTGTTGTTCTCCGGTGCGTACACAGGGTACGACTGATGTCGTCTGTGTATCGTGTACTTGGAGAACCACGCGGACATGCTGCCGAAATTTTATCTAATTAGGGGACAAAGGCATTGAGTTGTTGAGTGCAAGTTGGATCGTGTATTCTCGAATGGGATAGGACCAACCACCCTGTAATGAGGAGGTAAAGTTTAAGACTAGGTGTTTTGCATATGGCACTACATTTTATAGTAATGACATTTTTTTCCTCTTGGGACTCCACAGACACTCTAAGCGAGATGGATAAGAGTTGGATTGATTTGCCGAATAGGATGTCCCCGGAGTATGTGAGGGGATTAATCAGTTTATTGCATTCACCAGTGGGTTTCCCAGTGAGTACATTAGTTGTCCCTGCAGGAAGTGTGCTAACCGGTATTACTATACACGGGAGGTTGTCAGAGAGCACCTGATCCGTAATGGGTTCCTGAAGCAGTATAAATTCTGGACTCTCCATGGGGAAGAGTATACCGCCTCTCGTCCGAAAGAAACCGTTGAGGTGGAGGCCGAGGTTGCAGAGGAAGCTGATCCAATACTCGCGATGCTAGCTGATATCGCATGTGGATTGACCATGAAGACAACGGTGCCGTATTAATCTGACGGTTGAACTAGTCCCCGCTCGGGTGCAGATGATGAGTCATTGAGATATTTTGAAATACTCGATGATGCGCAGACAGAATTATATCCTGGATGTCAGGAGTTCAGTAAATTGTCATTTATCGTTGAGTTGTTACATTTGAAGGCGTTGAATCACTGGTCAGATACGTCATTTGACATGCTACTACAGTTACTCCGTAGGGTTTTTACCAGCGGGAGCTAAGCTTGCAGATCGTACTACCAGGCACGCAAGTTAACTGAGAATTTGGGATTCACATACGAAACTCTGGATGCATGTCCCAATAGTTGCTATGTTGTTTTCGGAATGAGAATGGCAACCTCGATACGTGTACCGTGTGTGGTGTTTCGAGATGGAAGAATGTTGGTACTATCCAAACTCATGCAGAATCGTTTTGGGTAGTTCAAATCGTGTGGTAAGCTTGTGGCTGCAAAGCAAGTGCGCTACTTTCCACTTAAGCCACGATTGAAGAGATTTTCATGTCATCAAGATCTCTAAACTAATGACTTGCATGCCGAGAACAGGGGGGATCATGGGAACTTATCCCATCCAACAGACTCTCCGAGCGTGGAAGGATTTTGATAGAAGACACCCTGATTTCAGCTGTCGATTCTCGCAGTGTACGGCTTGGTTTGGCGGCTGATGGATTTAACCCATTTTCAGGCATGACTTGGGGGCAACTCACAGTACGTGGCCTATACTGTTAGTTCCATATAATCTTCCACCTTGGCTGTGCATGAGGCAACCTTTGTCATCCTATCGACATTGATTGACGGACCTAAGGGTCCCGGGGATAAAATAGACGTTTATATGCAAACCATTGATTGAAGAGCTTAATGAATTATGGACTGATGGTGTGATGAACATTTGACTCAACAAGAATGAAATGTTTAAACTACGGGTAGCATTACTATGGACAATTAACGACTTTCCAGCGTACGCCAACCTTATCTGGTTGGAGCACGAAAAGGAGAGTTCGCATGTCCTTGTTGCAATCAGAGCAAGAAGTCAACTTGGCTTAAAGTATTGGTAGAAAGTGGGCGTACATGGGTCATAGACGCTTCCTACCTCCGTTGCATAGGTTTAGGAAGGACAGAGTTCGTTTGACGGGCACTGCGGAGTTCGGTCCGGCACCACGAGCAATGATCGGGGTCTGAATTGCTGGCCCAGATGGAGCGGGAGCAAATTCGAACAGTATATGACTTTCAGGATCTGTTAGCCCCCCCGCTACCATCTATTTCTGGTGCAAATAGGAACACGAACCCATAATTGGAAGAAGAAAAGTATTTTCTATGAGTTGCCCTACTGGAAAGACAACTTACTCAGGCACAACTTGGATTGTCATGCACATTGAGAAGAATGTTTGCGATAATATATTGTGGACGATCCTTGGTGTTAAGGGGAAATCAAGGATAATGCTAATGCTCGACGTGATTTGCAGGAGATAGGGATTGAGAACTCCATTGCACTTGCAGCCGGGAGAGTCCAACAGGGCAATACATGCCACCTGCACAGTACACCATGAGCAAGGAGGAGAAGGATGCGTTCTTGTTAATTCTGAAAGGCGTGAAGGTACCTGATGGATAGTTGCTCGAGATATTCGAAAGCGAGTCAACATGAGCGAACGGACGTTACAGGGTTTGAAAAGTCATGACAACCACGTCCTGCTTCAACAGTTGTTGCCTATAGCAGTAAGGAATTGTTTTGCCTAATAATGTTGTGCAGCCGTTGATCGAGCTCAGTAATTTCTTCAGGCAGTTGTGTTACAGAGTAATCCGTACAGAAGATTTAAAGGGTCTGCAGGACAGGATTGCTTTGACACTGTGTCATCTAGAGAAAATTTTTTCGCCGGCATTTTTTGATGTCATGGTTCACTTGACTATACACCTAACTGAAGAGCCCGCTTGGTAGGCCCTGTCCAATTTAGGTGGATGTATCCGATCGAGCGATATATGAATACTAATTGAAGAGGTATGGTGCGGAACAAAGCTCGACCGGAGGCATCCATATCAGCGAAAGGATATTTGATGGATTAGTGCATAAATTTTTGCTGGCCATAGTCTAAACGATGATGTCAAATGAAGGTTAGCAGGTCGGAGAGGATAAATGAGGCCCTATTGGGGAAGGGCACGTCATTTGATCTCAACCACATCGAGTGGTCCAAGCTCATCGGTTCGTGCTCTTCAACACCCAATCAGTTGTGCCATTGACCCTAAGTAAGTCCGTTGTCGTAATAAAGAAAGTTAATTACATCATATGTGTAATAAAATCGTGATTATTCTCAATCCTGTTGATTTGCATTGCAGGAGACACATAAACGAGCTGAAACAGAACATGCCTCGTGCAACAGACAATCAAATTCGAATGTCCCATTATATCAATGTTTTTCATGACTGGTTTAAGAACTACGTACGTGTTAAATATTTTCATATTTTTATAGATTTTCACATCACAATGAATTTATGGTTTAATTAATTCATGATAATTTACTTTCATAGGTATACAATTTACGAAGTACTACGGATTCTATTTTGACCGATGAAATAAAACAGTTGGCTGATGGTCCTTACACGACAGCTCGACGTTTCACAGCTTGTGACATCAATGGGTTTCGATTTCGCATCAAGGAAGTAGATGATAGGCGAGCAACACAAAATAGTGGCATCGGTTGTCCATCTATTGACGGTGGTTACTATTACGGCCAACTGAATGACATTATTGAAATCGTTTACAATCGTGGTTTAAGATATTTATTATTCAAGTGTGTTTGGGCTGATCCAATTCGCGGGGTTAAAGCTGATAAGTACCAATTTAAATTGGTCAATTTAAACAATTTGTTACATCGAGATGTACAAATAGAAGCTGAACCATACATACTGGCATCCATGGCAGAGCAAGTTTACTATGTTGGCGATCGAGCTGATCCCAACTGGCAAGTTGCAGTTAAAATGTCAAGGAGGGGGTATACCAAATCGACTGCGATGAGCCAGATATTGATCCATTCGCCCAACAAGCTCTTGACCAAGATGCAATTGTCCAACGTGATGAAGATGTTAATTGGGTTAGGGACACGGTCGAAGGGATACGGTTGATTTACATACCTAATACACGGTTGTGTACTTTTTATCCGAACAAGGTAGACTTTAAATTTATTTTTCTTTGTATTTGAAATTATAATAAGTTTAAATTGTGAACAGTTAGGGAGCCAGTTCGGACGCTCTAGGAGGAGTACTGGTCCTAGGATGATGGCTGAGCGTCTCGGGCTATCCTGTGCCGAGGAGTAGCTCAGCAGATGCTGTCCCACCTTCACCCCCTATGTCCCGCGTCTTCAGTGACTGACACAGATGCAGGTAAAGTTCTTTAATTTCGGAATGTATCTTATCCCAACAACAGTAGATATATCTGTTGTTTTATCATGTAACAATTTGTTTGAAACAGATTCTCTCACTCCGAGCAGGCTTTCGAGGTCCGAGCAGAGGGCCCTCGAAGGGATTGACACAGTGGAACTACGGATCTCAGTGGATGGACCGTTCAGTGGGATGACATGCCCCATCCGGTTGGGAAGGATGGACGGTCTCTGATTTCACAGCTCGGATATTGGTCTAGAATCCGATCAGATTCCCGTTGACCTACCCTCGAGTGGGATCGTTTCCCAGATTCTACGTTCGAGGGTCTATGGACCGAGGTACAGGTATGAAAATTTTATATTCTAATTGTACGTGATTTATGTGCTGAAACTTGTAACAAATAATATTCTACAATTTGTCATTTTTAGGCTAATGTAGTTGATGTTCCTCCAGACTTCCGGGACGTTATGTTCGCCAGTATCGGAAGATGTGGAAGGATCATAAAAATAAGATTAAAGATAAATACTGGAAAGGTCATGAGAATGACCCTGACATCCTCCAGCGGGGTCCCACCGGGCATTCTTTCCCACCAGTGGCTGAGCTCGTCAGGTATTGGTCAAGTCCCGAGGCACAGGTGAGTAGATTGCTAGTTAATTATTTTTCCTTAAGTTTTGACGTTATCAAGTGTAAATTACAAAAAGTAGTCGAAAAAAACTTAAAATAGGCGGAGGCCCAAAAAAAACTCGCGAAATCGAGGATTGCAGGGGCTGGGGCACAAGGAGGGGACTTGACACTTTTCTCAGGTTCGCCACGAGGTAAAAACAGAGCTTATCAACGCCAATAGCAACCTTTTTATTATCTTTTTTAATGATAGTAAATTATTACATATTAATTTACCTTTCAACCAAAGGACAGAGGAGGGCTGAGGATAGATCGGATGTCCATGTGGTTGGCGACTCGACGTTACTGATTCGTCGAAGGTTCTGGCTATACATGTAACAAATTATAATATTTTGTCCAATCAACATAAATTTAATTTTTTCTTTAGCATAATATAGTTAGTTATCTTATTTTTTTCTATTTCAGCTTATTTGCATTAGGCGCAATTTAATGCACGTCTAGACGAGCTGTCGCCGGATGAGAGGGAATCCGAAGAGAGGAGGGACGAGATATTTTTCTCCTTTATCGGACGCGTCATGGTCATGGATACACGCTTACGCGGGGCGCAGGTATTCCACGCCGATCCGTCGCACGAGCAGAATCATCTTCTCAAGCCAGACGTTGCGATCAAGATCTGCTGCAGACCTTTCGAGCTGAGATGGACGCGCGAGAGGCAACACTTCGGGCCGAGATGATGGCTGAGATGGAGAGGCGCCTTTCTCAGAGTTAAAGCCATCCACGTCCCCTCCTCAGTGTTAAAATTTTATTTCTCGTTACTATACTCATTAAGATTATATAAATTTATTTATTCGTCTTCTTATTATCACGTTCTAATTTCATTATTATTCAGTGTAGGACCCGGATGATGGCGGATGGCCATCTTGGACTGATTAGGATCTATTTGTATATATTTTGATCAGTACATTTATATATATTTTTTGTTTTTGTATTTTGAAACATTTGTATATAATAAACTTTTATTTTAATTGTAATCTAATTTGATATTGTGTTTGTATATATAATCATAATTAGGAGATATATATTTTTTTTACTGATTTTATGAAAAATTTCATTAATTCATGTGCAAATTAATATAAATATTATACATAAGTAATTAAATATAGTTATTGTAAATAATTAATACTATTAAATAAATAATCATTAGTAAATAAAAATAAATTATTATTAATCATTTTTTTAAATAGTTTTGATTTGTAAAAACAAATTATTGAGATCTTATATAACAAATTTAAATAATAATTATTGAGATTTTTAAATAATTTAAATCATTTTTAAAAAAAAAAATTACTTATAAGTAGCGACCGTGGGACGGCTGTCGCTATAGTCCATTCGGTCGCTAATAACTCGTTGGTGCAAAATGGCCATGGCTCCCGCGGTGAAACTATTGCGACCGCTATTCAGTATTAGCGCCCGCTACTACGGTCGCTAATGATTCGCGCCATTTTCGCGCCACTACTGCAGTATCTTCACGCCAAACAAACGGCGACCGCTTTTTAGTATTAGCGACCGTTTTGAGCGGGGTCGTTAGTATCCCTACGTTTAAACTCGAGCGAGTTGCAGGAGCGGTCGCAAATAATTTAGCGACCGTCATAGCGGTCGCTAAGTATGATGGCGCTAATACTTTTAGCGACGAAGCAAATGCGACTCGTTTGACGCGGTCGCTAAAGCCGTCGCTAATACTTTTAGCGACCGCGTATTCACCTTTAGCGACGTCTTTGGCGGTCGCTAGTTCCACAATTTCCACTAGTGAATGCAGAACGAACTTTAAAATAATAGGCATTCTATATTATCATATAATCAATTTAAAGTCTCAGAGCTATACATTTCCAACGGAGCTTATAGTATCAAATAGAAAACCATAATATCTAAATAAAAAAATTAATACCATACACCTATGTCATAGACTAGGTAATAGAGTTTCTGGCAAACATAGTATGCATGGGACTTAAACCAGCCTATTAACCACCTATCAATTGTTTCAGTATCAAATATAATCATTGCCTCAACCTATGGAGGCAACAAAATAAATAGGTTCAATTACATCATTAGACATCAAAGTTTAACAAATCTTAAAATAAATCTAAAATAGTAATCTAAGGTCCAAGACATGACATCCTCACCTAAAATTTAACTTTAGATCCTACAACAAATTATATAGGGGTGTGAGTACTAGTCCAAATGTGCGCGCTTTGTGATAGCATATAATAGTCTAAATAACAAATTTCACATGTAAGTACTTAATCAACAACACAAGATTTAATGACATGACAATTTTCATCATAGATCCAATTAATAGAAATTTATTCTAACAATTCTCATTATGATCATCAAGGTACCTAAAGTCAACAACAACATCCAATGGGTTCGTACTCTGCGGGGTGGATCTGTGGCCACATACTACCAACCTGTGCCTCTTCCAGGCTTGCCTCATATTGACCCTAGCCAATACAAATGTCATGCGACTTTCCACGTTTGCCACCTAAGTAATACCACAGGTGTGAATCATGCTCATTAGTGTTGTCTTTCTTTGTAGGTGACTACTTTACCAGCTGTGAGTACCGTCTTTATGCAAGTTTTGGGACTTTCAACCCTATGGTATCACAATACCTTCTATTTCCAGTACCAACCCCAAACACAACTAAAATTCATCACAATTTCACAACTATCCAACAAGTCTCTAGAACTAAAGTCAAGAGTTAATCATGTCATGTATATATCTAAACACTCATCAATTTATAGCATTTAGTTTCAAAATCATTTAAATAAGGTTTTCTCATAAAACATCAGGTTCGTATTCTTAAAACAAGTTGAAGCACGTAGGAAATTAGTCTGAGCCAGACTATTCAGACCCATGGCCACACAATCGATTACCAAGATCGTTTGGATTATTGTCTGAACAAATTGTCTAAAATTTTTAGCAATATAACAGTAGTCCCGTATCCATTCATTCTTTTGTTCAAAATAAAACTATTCAAAGTTTAACACTTTCATGAAAGAAATAACTCATGAATCAACATCTCAGCCACATAAAACGAAAACAAAACCTAAAATATTCACCTTACATTACATATATCATGATTAGGGTTATATATATATAAGTATATACACATGCAACTATTCATAAATTTATAACCACCCTATCTCAAATGGATACAAGAAATACCTTGGATTGAAGAATGAAGACTCCTACAACCCAAGCAACCAAGAATCAGAGCAATATTTCTCCAAAACCTCTAAAACTCAACCCACCTCTCCTCTCTTATCTTTTTTTTTTTCTCTTTCTTTCTTAGCACATTTCTGTTTTTTCTCCATTCAAAATGAGCTCACAAAGAAGAGGGTAAGTATAGTTTAGGGGTTGTAGGTAGTATAGGTCAGGTGTTGATGGGTTTAATCTAACGGTTGTCCTTAATTCTTGGACAAAAGTATCAAGTGTAAGAAATCTAGGTCATTCAGATCCTCATTTGAATGGCCTTCTATTCAGACTCTCATTTAGATGACTGAAACATGCATTTCTGAATGCCATGAAAATTTTTTTATGTGTTGGAATATTATTTGGACAACCCTTAATCCAAACGCCCATTTGAATAACAGAACCCAAGCTTGAAAATTTTTCGAGAAATATTCTGAGTGTTGGTTTCCAAACTCAAATCTCCCGATCCCAACACCAAGATAGATAACAAATCTTAATAAAGATAAGTAAAATATAAATCATTTGAATAGAAATTTCTTGGTTATCATAGGCACATTCAGCCCCTCATACCTTAGCCTACCAATATCAATCCCATTTCTTTTAGCCCAAGCCCTCCACACAAATGCCCACCTCTTTTAGAACCTAACCCAACAACTTACCTAGTGAACCCCCAATTTACACCCAAAAATGATGTGTAATTAACCAAGCATTGAGATAATCTTACACCCATAGCTACTAATAATATTAACTACATTCCATTCATTTCCCACACGAACAACCCGCTACCATTGCCTAACTATCCCCATCGACGATCTAAACTCCTAACTTGGCTCAAAGTTTATATTTTCCTGACATAGTCGAACACCACGCCGTTATAGTCATCGAGCATTACACCTCCCATTGGTAATTTTGTTTCATACTCTCATTTTTCCCTATCTCATTTTGCTTTTCTCACCTATCTAATTAAACACTTTGATCACACTTGTTATGCTAAAGCTATAAAATACACTCAGTGGCGTGATGCTATTACTAATGAAATTCAAGGTATTGAAAACAATAGCACTTGGACTTTTCAACTCTACCTCGGTAAGCAATATATCGGTTGTAAATGAATTTTTAAAACTAAACTTAAACTGATGGTTACGTTGAACGATATAAAGCTTGCTTGGTCGCCAAAGGCTATTCCCAAATCAAGGGCTTAGACTACCATGACACATTTGCCCTGATAACCAGACTTATCATTGTCTACTATGTCCCATGACACATTTGCCCTGATAACCAGACTTGTCATTGTCTACTATGTCCTTGCCATAGCAGCTGTTAGTAATTGGCATATCTACTGGTTTGATGTCCATAATGCTTTTCTCCATAGTGACTTTAATGAAAAGGTATGCCTGTCCCTCCCAAGCTCCTAGGTATGGACAAAGGTGAAACTCGTGTCTATAAGTTTCAAAATCTTTACACAACCTTTAGCAAGCCTCTAGAATTTGGCACTCCAAATTATCAACATCATTAATTTTTACTGGCCTTCTTTAGTGCTAAGCTGATTATTCTCTCTTCACCTACCCCCAAGGTTCCATTTTTACAATCATTCTTGTTTATGTGGACAATTTGCTTAATCTAGCTTTGCAAATTAAAATCCTTTTTAGCTGATCAATTTAAAATTAAGGACGTTGGTACTATAAATAGTTTTTGGACATTGAAGTGGCCTGGTCCCCTAAAGGCATTTTTATTAATTAAAGAAAGTAGGTTTTGGATATTCTTTCTGATTTTGGTTAAATTGGGAGTCGTCTTGCTTCTTTCACAGAGGAAAAAACACCTAAAACTTAACCAAGATATAGGTGAACCACTTTTGAATCCTAGCCCCTATCATCGTCTCATTGGACGTTTTATTTATCTGACTCTTTATTAACCTGAAATTACTTATGCTGTGAATCTATTGAGTCAATTTCATGCCAGCTCCCTTACCACATTATGAGGCTACCGTACACTTACTTTGCTATATATTTTGTAAGTACTCTAGATTATGGCATTTTCTTTTCATCTAAGAACCATTTACAAGTACAGGCCTATACGAATTGAGATTGGGCTACCCAACCACTAGCGCTTTACCACTAGTCACTTCGTCACCATTGGATCAAGTCTGATGTCTTGGGGAACTAGAAAGAAAAGTGTCGTTTCTCAATCTTCTACCGTAGTCGAATGCAGGGCAATGGCTTCCACTACCTACAAACTAGTTTGGCTACTTAGAATAGCTAATCTCGTGGTCTGATATTCAAAACCTATGCTATTATACTGACAATTAAGCAACTTTTTTATATGGCATGCAATCTGATTTTTCAAGACAGAATGCAACGAATTGAAATAGATTGTCATCTCATTTGCAAAAAGCTTTATAGTTGCCTTATTGATCTTCGTTATGTTTCGACCCACAGTCAACTTGTGGATGTATTCACTAAGGCACTTGGTGTTGATCATTTTTGCTCGGTCTTATCTAAGTTGGATGTTACTACAATCAATACTCCAACTCGAGAGGCAATATTGGATTTAGTCAAATAAATCAAGTAATATAATATCTAGTAATTAGTTTAAATTATTCTTCCCCATTATCTTAGGTATTTAGTTTCGAATTTGGATTATTCTAATTGACTCTTTTTCTTTATCTTACGTATTTAGTTTCCATAATTGGTTAGTCCAATTTTCTATTTAAATCCTTGATGATTCTTTGTATTTTTCAAGAGAGAATTAATGAATTAATCCCATGGGTTTTTATTAAATTTATCATATTTCGTTGTGTTTCCATTTCTATGCACACTGACTTAAAATTCGGAGATAGAACTAGATTGCAATCTAAAAGATAATATATATATATATATATATATTTATGTTTGAAGATCTCAATGGGATTTTTGATATTTTATATAGTCTAAAGGTATAGAAGAGACATCTTATACGGTTTTTTTGGGTTGATCCCACTATTTTTTATTTAACATTGATAGTTAGATGGACAAAATGATTCAACTATAAAAAATATTTTAAAATAAAAGGTGTGAATGTAAATTTCAAATGTTTAAGATAATTATATGTAATTACTCAAATATTAAGGGTAAATAAGTATAATTTACCTTTAGTTATATATGCAATCGAAACTTTTTATCAAAAAATAATAATAAAAATAATATAACTCTCTTGTGAAACAATCATTTGAATAACAAAATCAATTAAGATTCATTTCTATTACACAAATTGTATTGCACATTATTCTAGCATATTTTTTGAAAGGAATCTCCTTGGAAAGAATTTCCTTTCAAATGCTATAATAAATCACATAGCTAACTAGATCCCCTACCTATCGGGTGGTAATTTGACCAAATTAACTCAAGTATTAAATATGAGTTGATTAATATAATTGGTCATAAGAAAGTGTTGTCACATTTGAAAGAGGTGCATCTTGGAATTTTAAATTTGTAGAGTTTATTATGGTTTATTCTTGTTATAAAAAAATTTAAATATAGGGATTTCATAGAATGAGAGGAATTTACAATGGGAATTTAGTTGGGTATGTTTAGAAGGAAAAATAAGTCCATTGAAATATCTTTTAAAAAATGACTCTAATTACTTAAGCATAATGTAATGCACCTTTGCATGTTACCTTACTTTTTTTTTTTTATTATTTAGGAAACAAAACCCTATGAAATAAGCAGATGATTAGTTTTTTTTTTCCTTCAAATTTTCATCAACATTGAACAAAAATTGTGAGTTCTTTCCTATATTCATCCCCTTTCCCTTATTTAAAATTCATTTTGTAAGTTGATTTAGATCCAAACAACTCGGAGCCTTTCCCACAACCAACAACAAATTTGGTTGTACGGGTACGGGTTCCTACATTAATCATTTTTCCTTGTAATTAGCTTCTTGTAATTTGGGGAAAAAATTAACATTTTCTAATTTAAAAGTTAAATATGTAATTTTTGTGATTTAAATTAAAATACAAAATTAATAAAAAAAATATTAAATTTAGTTAAATTTATGTCACACATACCATAAAGCTCATATGATGACCGTCCAAATATATTATTAAAAAAATAAAGATAAATTAAGTTTTTTTTTTAAAATAAATAATATTTTGTTTAATATAAAAATGAGAAAAAATGTATTCTTACATATCTATTTTTATAGATATTTTTTTAACTAATTGTACTCATGAGGTACAATCAAGTTAACTTTGATAGATTTAATTAATTTTACACTTTAATTCAAAATACTAAAAAATCATATATTAATTTTTTAATTAAAACTTATGTATTTTGAATCAAGCTTTAAAGAATTAAATGTAATTGATCTGTTGTCAAAATTATTAGTACCCACTTGCGTCCTGAAGGACATTATCGCTTGAACACCGACCTTCTAATGAAGGAATGTTTTTTCGAGGCATGTTTAATTTTGGATTCATTCTTAATTTTTGATTTTACTTTTTAAAATTGCGTTTATTACTCTTATTTTTATGAATATAGTAAAAAAAAAACAGTGAGATGCGTGTAAAAATTTCTTTTTTTATCTTGTTGTTGATATTTTAAATTTTTCAAATCAATACTTGGATTTAGACACTGCAAACCTTTTCTGGATTACAAATTAATTTTTACAACGATTTCTAAAAACATATTTTAAGATTAATTTTTTAAATCATACCAAACAGGGAACCCAGACTTTTGTACTGTAGTGCCTCTACGTTATATGTGTATATATATAGTTATATAATAAATTAAGACGATTTTTTAGAATATCTTTCCCATAAATTAAATTCAACAGAATTATTTTTCTTTATTCAACAATTAAGATTGTTTTTTTATTTTTAACATCTTGCTTAATTTTTATTTTAGGATTGTACTACTATCTCTCTCATAAAATAGGTTAAGCATTTTAAATTTCACCATATTTTAAAAGCGGGCATCATATGTAAATCAAAATTAATAAATTAAATTCTACTCAATTATGATTTTAGGAAGTTGAACATTCCAAATTAAAGTATCATAATTTGTGTTTTCTTTTATGGTACTTATCAAAATTAATTGGAGAGAGATCCCAAAACCCATGTAGTAATTGTTATGGCTTAAAGTTTAAAAAAATAAAACTTATGAATTATCATAATTTTTCTATTTCAAATTCTTTTCTAAAATTTCAACTGTATAAAAATTTAATACTAATTTTATTCAAAATGCCAAAAACATGAGTTATTGCAAGTTTTCTAAAAGTTTCTCAGCGTACTATTTTTTTACTACTTCATATGACTAGAATGCATTGTTATAATAAAGAAAGAAATAAATACCTCAAGGACGAGCACCATGCTTCTCAAAAACATACCTCCTCCTTTAGTAAACACAAATTAGACACCAAAGATGAATCCCCGATATGTGTTTACACACTTGAGAAAAAAAAAAAAAAATACCAAAGGCACTGTTTGAATATTCAATTTTTGTCTTTTTCTTTTTTTTGAAAGGTTCAATTTTTGCCAACTTTAAAATTGTTAGTGTTTCATGTATTCTTCAAAGATTGAAGAAAATTAGTCAATAAAAGTTAGAAAAATTAAAGAAAATCAGAAAAAATCAATAAAGATTAAAAAAAGTAAGAGAAAATGTGAGATGTTATTTTATGAAAGAAAGTTACAAAGAATTAAAAAGATAAAATTTATTAATAAAAATTGGCGCTTCAAATGGGCCATAATTGAACCTTAATACATGCACAATTATCTTTTATTTTTTTATTTTGAAAGGTAGTACAAGTAAAATTATCACAAGTACTGTATAATCTCGAGGACTCATTCTGTTAAACCTTGCTAAATTTTATGAATGTAGATGGATAATTGAGGTAAACAAGTTATCACTCTGTTCGGCAGCAAATTTTACCATTAAAATTGTTGATCACGTCAACCGAAAATGCGCCCGTCAACCTATCGAACAAAAAGGGAAGAATAAAAAAGGAAGAAAAGGTTACGGCCGGAGTGGAGGTCTCTGACCAGAAAACCCTCCGATGCTTAAGTTAGCAGGTGGCTCGTGTAAAGCTCTAAAGAAAATGCGAAGAGTCAAAATAAGTTGGCAATAGTTAGTCTACCTTATCGTGAGGTCCAATGTTATATTTATATCATCGCAAAAATAGATAAAATAAATAAATAAAATAGTACCTATGATACAGATGCAATTATACATTCCCACGATTTTTTTCCTGTATCTTTTATTAACCTTTCACTTCTCATTTAATGCTCCATACCTCTCATTAAATGCATATGGTGGTTAAGTGTGGTTGTATAGCCGAAATTCAGTTTTCAATTTGTTTACTGTCACATTTGTCAGTCGTTTGTAACGAGATGAACTAATTTAGTTCTCTTTACGATGATAAACACATAGTTCCTTTATTACTATGGAGCATTTATAGTTACATGGCCCTATTAATGCTGTGGGACCCATTCCTAACATTTATTAGCCGCCAAGCTGTCAGCCGAACAAATAAACTTTAGGTACGCTTGGTGACTGCCATGTGGCAGCATATGATTCCTGCGATTATAACGTTCTGGAAGTCCATAGCTGCACCCAATGCAAACCACGTGTCGTCACGTAGAATGTTCGGCTTAAGACCACATGTCACAAATGTAAATGTTTGGACAAGGGCCGCGTGTCACAAGTTAAAGTGTTCGATATGGGGCCACGCATCACTATATAAAATTGTTCGCCACCTGCCACGTGTCCCAGTTTTATTTTGGCTAACATTTTGCCCCCACTTTGGTTGGGAAAAATATATTTCCCAGGCAGAGTAGTAAGTAATGGACCTATTACCTCTTCAGTCCGTTCAATCTTTTCACACACTTTGTCATTTAGCTACTGCCTGGTGCGTTTTACCCTTATTGGCCAATTCTCTTCTCTAATAATGACACGCACCGTGCCTCTTCATCTTTTAACGTGCAGCGCTGCTTACACGAAACCCTATAACCGCAATCTTTTTACATTTATGACAGAAATTCAAAAAATGGGGGCAGTAATTAATACAATTTTTACTGCTCGTTCCCTTTTTCGTCTTGGTGTTTCGTCTACACGGACATGTACATATACACACATATATAAATATATATCATCTTCTCCGTTTATCTTTTTCTGCAAATTGAACTCTCAGACTCTCTTTGCTTTTTCTCTTGAGCTTTCATCCTTCCCAACTTCCGTCTCTCTCTCTCAGAGTCTGAAAGCATCTTCTAGGTGAGTAAGCCTTTTAATTATGGGTAAACTAGTGATTGAACTCAGTTCTGAGGAGAGGATTAAGGTTTTTAAAGAAAAATACAATATTCCCCCTAATGTAGGGATCAGGCTTGCTCGTGAGAGAGATTGAGAGCAAGGGGAATTTCCTATAGTTGCCATCACTGAAGGTGGCCTTAGGTTCCCATTGAACCCATTTCTTCGCTCTGTAATGAGCATCCTTGACCTTGGCCCTAGAAACGTTACTCATAACTTCTATAGGATAGTCAATGGAGTTATAGAGATCAATAAGCATTAGGGGTTCCATATTACCGAGTAGGACCTGTTTTATTACTATTCCGTTTAGAAGGTGAAAAAGAACGAGAACAAATGGTATTTGAAGTCTCGTCCAGAGAAAGCCCTAGTCCATATGCTTCCTGATACCATTAAATCGGAAAAGTGTTATGTGCGTCGTAATAGGCCACTAGACGCACGACCCAGACGAAGACTGTTTCTCGGCTGTCCCTCTGGTTTTGTTGGGCCCAGGTCAATTTGACTTCAAATGCTGTTGGTCTTTGTTTTTCACTTCATCTTCCCATTTCTAATGCTGAGCAAATATTTTGTTTTGTTCACCTTGCAGCCAAACAAGCCAAGAAATCTTAGGGCAGAGGTCTCTGGGCAGATAAGGTCCACCTTGATCAAGTGTTCAAGTTTCTAGGAAGACTGGATCTCTACCCATTCACCAGGGCGGTTCCCATACTATTTGGCTTTGAGCCCACTTACCAGACTTTCATTGCTTCACCTCAAGGTTTCGTTACTAGGGAAGTGATCAACCGACTTTAGTGGTGGTTCAGAGCTTTGGACGAAGAAAAGGAGAAATACTACGCCCAGAAACACTCCGACTGGGTACCTCCACCACCAAATGTTCGGCAGCAAATTTTATCACTGGAACTACTGACCACGCCAACCAAAAATGCGCCTGTCGACTTGCCGAACAAAAAGAGAAGAAAAGTTATGGTCAGAGTGGAGGTCTTCGACTGAAAAACCCTCCGATTCTTAAGTCAGCAGGCGGCTCGTGTAAAGCTCTAAAGAAAATGCGAAGAGTCAAAATAAGTTATCAATAGTTAGTTTACCTTATCGTGAGGTCCAATGTTATATTTATATCATCGTAAAAATAGATAAAATAAATAAATAAAATAGTACCTATGATACAGATGCAATTATACATTCTCACGATTTTTCCCTGTATCATTTATTAACCTTTCACTTCTCATTTAATACTCAGAAATGCTATGCTTACACCTGTCCATTTACACCCTTTATTATACCTGTACAAAATAACATCATTTTGTCCTTAAAAAAAGGGGGTAAAGTGTGTTTGAGCGACCTGACATTCACTGTCTCGAGGTCAGCGGTAGAGTAACGTTCGCTAGAGAGGCGGCAGTTCGTGAATTGGTTTGTTATAGTCCACCGACAGGATGAGTGTTCATATTTCCGGCGTTAGACGGAAGTCTCTGAAATCGTCGATTTTGGACTCCGATTCCGCTTTGACAAACAGAGCTCCCATAGAGTTCAATGGAGCTCGAGGCGGCCTCTGGCGATCCATTGGAGATGATCGGCGAGTGGGTAGAAATTACCAGCGCTTTGCTTAGAGAGTCCTTCAAGATTTTCGCCGGCAGCCTTGTCGAACAAGATCCCTTCGCCGGAGATGCTGTTCTTCTTTAAGATCCCGGCCAGCATGTCCTCGAACTCGTCGTCGCTAAGTTTTCCAACGAATGCCGCCCTGCTACTACCGCCGAGCAACTCTTCCCGGATCTTTGCGATTATCCTCCTTTTAGCATTGGTGTTGGTCGGGGAAGAATGCTTCTAACGAACGCCGCCCTGCCGTCGACCTCGAGACGGCGAGTGTCAGGTCGCTCAAACACATTTTACCCTTCTTTTTTTTTTTTATTTTTTTCAAGACAAAATGATATCGTTTTGTGCAGTAACAAAGGGTGTAAACGGGCGGGTGTAAGCGTAGCATTTTTGTTTAATGCTCCATACCTCTCATTAAAAAGTGTGGTTGTATAGCTAGAATTCAGCTTTCAATCTATTTACTGTCACATCTGTCAGTCGTTTGTAACGAGATGAACTAATTTAGTTCCCTTTACGGTGATAAACACATAATTTATTTATTACCATGGAGCATTTATAGTTAAATGGCCCTATTAATGCTGTGGGACCCATCCCTAATATTTATTAGCCGCCAAGCTGTTAGCCGAACAAATAAACTTTGGGTACGCTTGGTGACTGTCAGGTGGTAGCATATGATTCCTGCAATTATAACGTTTTGGAAGTCCACAGCTGCACCCAATGCAAACCACGTGTCGTCACATAAAATGTTCGACTTAAGACCACGTGTCACAAATGCAAATGTTCGGACAAAAGTCACGTGTCACAACAAAAATGTTCGGACATGAGCCAAGTGTCACAGGTTAAAGTGTTCAGACATAAGTCACGTGTCACAAGTTAAAGTGTTCAATATGGGGCTACGCGTCACTATATAAAATTGTTTGGCACCTGCCATGTGTCTCAATTTTATTTCACCCAACAACACTAAAAAATGCCATCCAGAGATAATATTATAAAAAAAAATGAATCTTCACGAACTTTTTACTTAAAACAGTAAATTCACGCTTAAAGCTGCAGCATTCTGGTCATGGTAAGATTCTTTCTCATGCCCAGAAATTTGACAGTTGATTCGTTGCATGTTAGGTGGTGCGGATTTGACGGTTGACATAATATTTAATCCTAGTTCGGAAATATTAGATTGAAAATAATTAAATTACAATTTAATGATTTAAATATATTTCGTATTTTGAATTTAATAAATAAATTTTAATTTAATGATTTTCGATCTTATATTTGATATTAAATTCTATATCAACCATTTTTTTTTTTAAATTGTGATGAGAAAAGTGATTTTTGCCAAGTCAAATTCACCCAAAGCCAAGAGCACGGCAAATAAATGTAGATTTTAGTACAATAATAAATTTAGGATTTATAAATTATTCGGTATAGTAATAAATTTACAATTTGAAAACTATTCAATGTAATTGGCAAAGAATTTAAAAAATATTAATTAGAATCTAACATTTAAATACATTAAAAAATTCGAAACAACATATAACTATTCATAAAAAATATTTTATTAATATGTCAGAATTATAAAATAGTTAAAATTAAACCTAGCTACAATAATGAATTGGAAAAATGAGATATCTCCGTTCTACTATTTACTTTTTTTATGTCTTGCACGAATGATACTTCACGTGAGATGACCTCTATTCTTTCATACAAAACGCGTGGTTAAGATATGCAAATGGATGAATATTTTCAGGAAAAATTAAGGTGTCATTATTATTTTTTTATACTTCACTTTTTTTTTTATAAGTGAGACTATTCATATATATATATATATACAAAATGCAAAAAACTTAAAATGCATTTTAAATTATTTAAAAAATTTTTAATTAAATTTTCTTAATTGAAAGGGAAAAAATAAAATATAAGGTTAATTACATTTATACTCTTGCATTTAAAGTAAAAATCACATGTATCTCTTTAACTTAAAAAAAAAAAAAAAAACTTATTCTTATACCTCTCGTATTTTAGAATAAAGTGAGGCGATTAAAAAATCTGTTAAATATAATATTTTTAGCTCTCAATAATTTTAAAAAATGTACTTACACCCCCTGTGGTTCATATTACCTATATTTATATCTTCTAATTTTATTTGATTTATAGTGGGTATTTTTGTCTTATCATTTAAAAATTTAATATTATTTATAATTTTATTTTCTTAAGTATAAACAATATAAAGGTAAGTTTTGAAAATTTAGGGATATAAGGGTAGAAACACAATTACCCCTAAAAACATATTGTCTACTTGTAAATTCATGCTGTATTTTATAATTTTTGAAAACAATTTAAAACTTTAACCAGAGTTGGAGGAGTATTTGTAAATCATGACTCTTTTAAATTATGTGGTATAATCGAAATTCTTTGGTTTAGAAAAAAAAAATTTGGGTAATTGTTTTTATACCTTTTGTATTTAAAAGTGAAAATTACCTATACCCACTAAATTTTAAAAACCTATTTTTATACTACTCGTACTTAAGATTAAAATGAAGCTATTAATTGCGTTAAATATTTAAGTAAAAAAATAAAAATACTTATTAAAAATGAAATAGAATCAAAGGTATAAGTGTAGGTAATATGAACAACATGTGGTGTAAGTACATTTTTTAAATATTATTAAGAGTTATATTCGACAATTTTTAGTCTAAAATTTGAGTAGTGTAAAGGTAGATTTTTAAAATTTAAATACATAAGTGATTTTTATCTTTTAAGCACAAAGGTGTAAAGAGAACTATACTAAAAAAATTAAAATAAATTTAAGAGATTTGAAAATTTCGAAGAATTTTATAACCATGGTATTTGGGGTAAGTAATACTGGCAAAGACTTGTATCTCATTCGATTTGTCCAGGACCATCTGTTAGGCCACTTTCGTTCAATTGACAACCGGATCTTCACGCTTGGATCCACTGATATCGATGGTGCAATCAATGTGATAATATTTGTCCACTGAATTACTTTGTTGGCTTTATATGCAAATTGATATTCATATATATGCATGAACACCAACGTCTCATCCTATGATAACTACCGATCATAAGTATATATACATAGATAATGGACAATACGGTATAATTAAAAAACTTTAATGAGAATAATATGGATGAGTGTCAATTTATTATATTTAAAAAAAATTAAAAAATATAATTTATTTATAAAATTATCATTGATATATCATTATGATATAATTTTATTTTTTTGACAAAACGATATTTTCATATATATATATATATATATATCATGTGAGAGAAGGGGAATAGGTGGTGGTAGGAGAGAAGGCTAGCAAGTTGGGGAAATAGTAGGGTGGGGGATGTTGGGACTTGATGGTGAGTACCACTAGGGCATGCCAAAAAGTTGAACTTTATGGAGATGATAAGGGCTTTGTTGAAAAAGCACATGCTCCCCTTTGTCACTGTCATGTGCTGGAGGACTGTGACTTAAAATACCCGAGCTCCGCCTTCCCTGGCCCTCCCTTTCTCTGGGGTTATTACTAACCTTCTCATTGCTTCATTAGCACTACTGTTTTCTTCTCCTTCCTGTCCCTGCTGAAAATTGATGATGATCTGCCTCCACCTAACCAAGCTGGACTCCACAAACCACGCAAACAATTAGGATCCACCAAGATGGATGGCAACCCAAAGTTCTCTTCTTTATCATTATCTAATGGACGTTTTTGATCCATTGGGTTACCTATCATTATTCTTCTAATTGAGTGTGTAAATTAGATGAGGGTTATATTTGAGGGTGTGACAAAAAAATGCAAGGAATTTTGGCAAGAGAGTGGGAGCTCAGTTGAGAGTTTCGGGAAAAGGTTATGAGTTTCTATTGAGGTTGTGATAAATGAGAACAAAAGAATGGGTTGGGGAGTTGAGTTGAGAAGTTAAAATTTTCTTCTCCAGTGTAATTATTTATAACATAATGAAAAGATTTTCCAATCATAAACATAGGCTATTGCCAAACTACCTTAAATATTATGTTCTTAATTTTTTTTTTTTTGGAACATTTTTTCGATCCCAACACAAACAGACATATTTGTGTGAGTGTATATATAAGAGGGAGAGAAGCACAAGAATGAAGAAAAGTGACCCTAAATGAATGTAGTAGAATGAAGTGATTAGTCACTTGGCCTGGGTTGAAATCTACCATCAGGTTGACAAAAATAGGATTTAGATGATCTCCATTCCATTTCATTGATAGGATAGAACGATCTATTTTATTTGAGAACAATGTTACATAACATTGAAATTTTATATTATTTTTGTATCAGTTGATGTGACAAGGATATTGTCACAATTGGATACGTGCACTGGACTGACGGGCACGAATCGTGTGTCTTTACTTCGACATGGTGCATTCAAGATCCATCAAATGTGAAAAAATATATTTTTATTTTGAAATAGAGTCTTGATTATAGAGATTGAGAGTTACTACCTAACACTTTTAAAATAGGTATGTGAAAAAACTTGAGTTTAAGTTTTGGTTTAAAAAA
Organism: Vitellaria paradoxa; assembly: GCA_019916065.1. Taxonomy (NCBI): domain Eukaryota; kingdom Viridiplantae; phylum Streptophyta; class Magnoliopsida; order Ericales; family Sapotaceae; genus Vitellaria; species Vitellaria paradoxa. The sequence continues at coordinate 37,077,406 of CM034234.1, forward strand.
TTTTAATTTATGTTTTTGAAAAATATGATAAAAAGTCCTTTTTAGTGACTCTCGATTAGCTTGTGCAATCAAAGATAGCGGGTCCAAGACTTTTGGTTGTGCATGAAAACTATTATACATGGATATCTAGGCATATCTAGGGTCCCTTTCTACCATTCATAATCATAATCTCACAAATAATATTCTAGTTTATTTAAGCAATGCATACAACCTAAAAATATATATAATGTATGAAATGTGAAACAACAGAGTCTAGCTCATGTGTGCAAGTGTAATGTAATGTTTGCCTATTTGTCAATGATGCACCATAAGGGGTTCTATACGCTGGTTTGACTCTAAATGCAATCTAAAAGGTAAGTTTACTGCTAGTGCCCACTGGGATTGCTTTGTAAAAGATGAATTTCGTTGGGGATGTGACTTGCGCTAGGAAGCTATATAGAGTTAGGTATATGGACTTTTATTTAGTCCTTATGTAAGAGTGTGTGTGTGTGTGTGCGTGTGCTGGGAATGAAATGAATATTAAAAGATGGTTTGTGAAGACCGAGGTGATTGAACTCAAGTTATATTCTTGAATTGCCTCGTACCTTATAAAGGGATCAGATCAATGTAGTTCAGATGTAAGCAGTCTGAACTATGTGTTTATGCTATGCAAGATGGATGCAAGAGCCTCGCTCTAAGTTAATTAGCACCTCGCATTGATGTAATATATTGATGTGCATGTTTAGATGCAAACATGATCAGAATACTATAGATAGTAAACTAATTAGTCTCAGACATCATCATCGGCCAAGGTAGGCTAAATGTATGAGTATGCTAAGTGTATGAGTTGGTCAGTAACCAATAAGGTTAATACTGCATAAAGTATTAGCATGAAAGAGTCTCACTCTTGAGATCTGAAATGAAAGTTAGCGCCTCACGCATAACTTGGGAAGGGGGCTTTGCTCCGGATGAGAAAAGACAGTTTGCTAATGCCTCTCGCGTAACTAGGAAAAAGAGCCTTGCTCTAGAGTAAAAAGAACAGCTAGTGTTGGTGTATAATTGGGAAAAAGAGCCTTGCTCTAAGGGTGTGACTTGTGTGAGTAAGTGACTGTTTATCATTTAATTAAGAAAGGAATTTAGCTTCCACGTAGAGCTTAACTTCTAGTGGTGATGATCAACTTTGTATGATATGGACCTAGAAGTCAAGTGTAATATGAGTGATATAATTGATATGATCAAATATGTGATGACAATTTATATTCTATCGTTTATCCCTTATAATATATGACAATTATAGAATGTATGTTAGAGATATTTATGGGAGTCATGACTTAGAAATCATTGGCTTAGCCAATCCTAATCTATTCCCAATCTCTAGAGCCTCGCTCACTTATGTGAATGCCCTAAATTGATAAGTGTTTGACTTCTAAGTCTGTATCCACCCAAGTGAGTGTGTGTTTGCATGTGCAAGAGTGTTCCTAACATGTCAAGTCAAGTGTAACCATGTCAAAACATGGTATATGGCATGTTATAGCATGGGCTAGTATGATAAATGATGTCCTATCATGTTATACCATGATATATGATGATGATAAAATATGTTAGCATGATAATATGATATGGTAACATGGTATAATATGTAAATGGCATGGTGTAAAATGGTTTAACATGTTATTATCATGGTGTAGCATGGTATTATTATGTATCTCATGTTATAGCATGATAATATGATGCTATGGCATGACATAACATGGCATGGTAGTATGCTTTTATGGCATGACATGGCATGTTAATATGATGTGGGTCATTTATGTGTGGTCTTGGTATTTTTTTTAAGTTGCCTTTGGTAAATCTAAATAATCTCATACATTGATCTCAGTCCAAACTTGAGTTATGAGCCAAATGTCTTTCATTGATAGAATGTTTCTATTTGCATAATTAAAATTATTTTATTCTAATTATACAAATAAAGTAAAAATTTTGTAGAGAGATAAAACTTTTATGGATGCAGGCTTTTTCTAAATAGAGAAAATTTGAATTATTGGCCTCACCTTAAAAGCTCTAACTGCGTCAAGTGCTTGAATTTAAAAAATAAACTGTAGGGGCACCTATTTATAGGCTTGAACCTCTATCAACCAAAAAAGTCCACCTGTGTATTGCTAGCAGAAAATCTTGTCTGACTTCACGAGCAGAAAATTTTGCCTGGGTTTTCCGGACAGAAAATATAACCTAATTTCATGGGCAAAAAAACTAGCCTAGGCCCCGCGGGTGGATATTTTGCTTGGCTTCATTAGCAGAGAATTATGCCTGGCGTTTATGGGTGAAGAAACTTGCCACGAATAGTGTGGCCACCTTACAGGACAGCATACCCATTTTGGAATGTTTGACTTATAGCTCCAAGCTCAGGCTATTTCAGGGGAGATTCGGGTCAAGTTTTGATATGTTATGACCATTTATGGATGTTCTGGAAAGATTTCAAAAGTGTCAAAGGCTTCCTAGTTATCCTGGAGATCAAAAAATAGACTGTTTTTTTTTTTTTTTTTTTTTTTTTTTAAGTTAAGAATGAAATTAGGTCAAAATGGATTATCCATTACCTAGTTTTAGCTGTCTTAAGATTGTTGCTTCGAAACGGGCTGAAATAGTAAGGGGGCCACCTGATTCTTTTGTGTTACCGGCACGACTAGGATTACTCCTCTTATTGTTTTTGGGGATGAGTAATCCATACATGATGTTAGATTGACCTCCGAGCATTTCTATTAAATTGTGGGTTATCGGTGGCTTTTTGGGCTTGGTTGCCGAGGCACTTCCTAATGCTTAATCTAGTTTGGTTCAGCTAGATTTCAGGAATTTCATCCTTAATATCCCTGTGAATTGTGGACCCCTTTTAACTTCATTTTGTGGCTTAATTTGGGTTTAGTGAGTTGGTAGCTTCCTTGTTGTTGGTCGAAGCCATTTTAAGTTGGCGGGCCCATATGACCTCTAGAAGAGTATTTTGGCTACTTTAAGCCACGTGTGCATCCTTTGACATGTCTTGTGATGTTTCTATGTCTTATTTTGTGTTTCCAGATTGATTCGGGCAGTACGATCGAGAACATCATTTGGGTGTGTCGATAGAAGCTATTTTTGACTTCTGGACTGAATTGACCCATGATTCTAGATTCTTGTTATTTTGTTGATGCAAGAGTTATTTGTTTGGCATCTTGGACATATCTGTGTAGATTGATGACATTCTTTCTTGATGAAAGCTTTCAGCTTGATTTCTCTTTATTTTCCAAGGATTTAATCATTGTTTCGCTAAATGTTTACTCTTTGTTAATGTCTAACACCTTGTCTTCTCCTATAGTTAATAGATTTCAATCAGTCAAGCCCATTCAACTAAAAGCATTAAATAATTTAAATTTCAAGTAAAGAGGAAAATTGAGGCGCCTACAGCTATGATAATGAAAAAAAAAGTTTTAATTAATAAATTTGACGATCGTAGTCGATCTTAACATTAAATTTATAAACAAATTATAGTTGATAATGTTAATTAGTTGTTAATAAAAATAAATTTAGATAAGGGAAAAATTAAATACTTTCTATATTAAGACTATTTCTCATGTTGCTCCCCAATTATCAATCATCTTACATTGCACGTTAATTATGATTTGTTTCTTATTTTGTCCTCCTAACTATCAGTCGTCTTATATTGAACCTTAAACTATGAAAATGTGTCTCAAACTATCCCAAATTACTTACACTATTTAAATTGTTAACGATAAGTAACCACATGACAAGTACATGACTTCAAGTGAAAGTAAATTAGGGAGAATAGTTTAAAAAAAAAGAAAAAATAAAACACATATGCCCCTTAAATTATGGCTTGCATTTACTTTGCCCCTTTAACTATTATATGTCTTACATTACATCCTAAATTATAACTTTGTAACTCAAATTTCTTCAAATGAGTTACACTGCTCAAATTATTGAGGGAAAACAGACACATAACTTTAAGTGAGGTATAAATAAGGATAAATAACAGAAAATATAAGCTCCTTTAACCCTAGGATTCATCGGTAGCTCAATTTGGAGAGGGATGCTTGAGAATAGCATGTCTCTATTTATGTTGAGAATTATTATTTATTGTTGATTATAAATGATTAAGCATATCATGTGCATGAAGCAAAGCTGTAACATCTAATTATGCCGTGATTATTGATTCGGCCGAGGGTGTTATGCGATTATTGTTGGCTTGTTGAGATATGACTCATATGTATGGATGAGATCCACGATTTCAAGAAAAATGATAAAAAAGAGATTTTTAAAATTATAAGATGATCTCCAATCAACATATATGACTAGAGATTAATCATTGAGTTAGAACGTTAATAGTGAGATATTATAATGACATTTTTTCGAAACTGTAGCCAGACTCTACTAGAGATTAACAGATGCTTGGCTAAGGGCTATAACTCGATTTTCTAGCAGAAGGCTAGGGTTATAACTTAGTTTCCCTGAGTCTTACTCTAGTTGGTGTGCAATACGGTTTCCACTAGAGATATATTGAGATAAATGCTTGTTGTGAGCGTAAACAGTATAGTTGGTGGTCTTGCATACTTTACTAAGCGTCATCCATCTCAGGATAAGGTTAGAGGTAGAAGGAGATTAAAGAATGTATTGGTCATTGCATCACACTTGGATCAACTATAATATCTTTTATTGAGATTGTGTACTTGAGCTATATACACTTGAGATTGGGGAATAGTCACCAAGTAGGGGCATGTGCCCTATTAGGGGGAAGTATTATAAAGTACTCTACCTACGAGATAGTGAAGTAAAGTAAAGTAGAAAAATAATATCTTATGTCCCATATCACCTGGGTAATGAAAGGAAGTAATATATATGTAATTTTTCATATTTGCAAAGTACAATGTATTTTAGAGTCGTGAGAGTACTAGATTCTATTGAAACTCTAGGATTAAGAGTGCTTGAGTGGAAGCAGTACTAAGATAAGTGATTCCTTCGGAAGTCCTCTCTCTTCACATAACCAAGCACAAAGAGGACAATGTTATACTATTGAAATGCAGGTCGTTACATAAAAGAAATGAATCGATGACTAAATTACTCGATGAATTTATTTAACGGTTTACTGATTCAATTGGTTTAATTAGTCTTATAATTATTATATTATAAATATATAATTTAATTAAATATATAGATAAAAATATAAAAAAATATAACTTTTTGCGATTATTTGCTTAAAAATAAATGTAATGTCTTTATTTCAATAGTTATATATGTCACGGCCCAAATTCTGTGACCCGGGGACGTGAGTTAAGACAAATGCAATCATACATTCAAACTACAAAACCTTGTCCTAGTCAGAGCCAAATCATAACTGGAGTGCAATAAAGAACAAATAGATAAAGACCAAAAAGTAGTAATAAAATAAAGCCTCAAGCTCAGCTATGCACAGTGCTCCCAAATAAATCATACTAGGTTCGACCTAACCTAATACAATCCCATTGAACAACGGTAAGTAAATATATACAATTCGTTTCACCAAGAGATCGACCAAAAGAATAGTATACAATATAATCTCATATCCATAATACCAAAAGAACACATAAGTAATATGAAGTAAAGATAATAGGATTATAATTTGTCAACTAGAAGATCCTGTAGGCAACCTCATCTCAGAACCTACAATTAAATTTGTAAGGGAGCAAGTACTCAAGACACATGTGCTTGTTATGCAACACACAGCAGCCCAAACAAATTACTATCTTTGGAATGCAGGGAACAAGTCTTTCTTTTTAACATTGCCCTATCATGCTATTAATCATGATCATAAGTCTCACAATGTATATTACAAAATCTAACAACCACTATAAGAAATAGTATTTTTAGCCACCACTTTTTACGACTAAAACTGAATTTGGTCGCTAAATGTTTATTTTTATTGACTAAAAATCATTTGACTGCTAATGGTTTATCTTTGCTGACTAAAAATTATTTGGTTGCTGAAAATATGGCATTTGGGGACCAACTGGTTGCTAAAAGATTTCCTTCACCGATCGAATATTAATTTAGTTTGCAAAGGGGGGAAATTTTGTTTTATTTTTGTTTTTTGTAGCACCAAAAGGATTTTTGGCGACCAAAAAATTTTGGTCACAGAATGTTTCAGTATTTTTAGTAGTTATATTTTTAGTGACCAAAAGGTCAGGCATTTAGCAACTGAATGGTTGCTAAAAGTGTTCTTTCGCTCCAAAATATTTCCTGTAGGAATTTGGCGCCAACAAAGACTTTTGGCGACAAAAATATTTGGTCGCAAAATGTTTTAATATTTTTTGATATTTTTAATAGTTTTATTTTTTGCAACCAAATAATTTTGGTCGCTAAATTCTAGGGATTTAGTGACTAAATAGTCACTAAAAGTGTCCTTTTGCTCTAAAATATTTCCCGCAGAAATTTGGCACCGATAAAGACTTTTTGTGACCAAAAGAAATTTGGTCGCATAATGTTTTAATATTTTTTGAACGTTTCTAATAGTTTTATTTTTGGCGATCGAATAGGTTTGGTCGTTAAAGGTCTGGCACTTAGCAACCAAATGGTTGCTAAAAGTGTCCCTTTGTCAACCAAATATTAATTTAGTTGATAATGAGAAAATTTTGCTTCCAAAATATTTTCCACCAACAAATAGTTTTGATGACCTAAAAATTTGGTTACAGAATTTATATAATAAAGAAACTCAAGGGATATTTTCAGGTGTTGGATTAGTTTAATGGGTTAAATTATACTCTTCTTTTCCTTTATTCTTTCTTATTTTCTTTCTTATGATTCATAAAATGTATTTTTTTTGTCCCACATTACTAGATAATCACAACTTCGCTTTTACTTTTAGATATAGAATCACTGTAGTTGTGGCATATAATTTAAATAAATGTGAAATTAACTCATGCGTTCCTAAGATTAGTGATCCACTTGGCCAAAAATTCACTTTAGTTATAAAATTTGCATTTTTCAAATTCATTAAGAATTAAATGAAAAAATAGAAAAATACCTAAATAATAATTAGAAAAGTTTTTAAAATTTATTTATTTGATAATAACGTTTTTTTAAATTAAGAGAATAGAAAAATACCTCAATATTAACTTAGCTTGGACTAATTATTTTTCTAATAGGAAAATGTTTAAAAATTATTTTTCTCAAAATAACAACCATTAGTATTTTTAATTTAAAAAATAAAGAAAAGTTCTTAAATATTAACTAAGATTGGAAGTAATTATTTCACTCAATTTTTATTTTAAATTTAAATTGATCACGTTGACCATATTTTTATAAAATTAATCTAGAAATTATTACCAAATCTTACGTGGCACTCTTTATGTTCGCCATTCTACTTTTTTCTAAAATCTAATTTTAAATTTAAATTGGTTGAGTTAACCATATAGTTATATAATAAAGAAATTTAAAATTTAGATTTAAAATATTTTTTTAATCGTTGAATTTGTTTAACGGCCATAATTGCCTTTTTTTCTCTTCAATTTGGTTGTCATTTTAGTCACATCACATTGGAAACACTCTCACTCTCACTTTTGCAATAATTTTTTGAATACTTTTTTTTTTATAAAAGCTTTTACATTAATATTTTTAAAAATGTGATAATATTTGTAACAAATAATAAAATTTTACAATTTTATTAAACAATGTATGGTGTACCTATTAGAGAAAGTTAAATAAAATTTTTTATTTAAAAATAAAAATGATATTAGAGTATAATTGTTTTTTAAAATCTCTTAAAAAATAAACATTTAAATTAAAATTTTATTTGATATGCATAAAATTTTAAATTTTTAATACATATAATTTTACCCTTTTTGTTTCATACTTACATTATTTTTAGTCTATATTGATTAGTGATTTTTATTTTTACATGTTATTTTTCTAAATTTTCTTGTAGATTTTTTTAACAAATTTATATTTGAGTTTTTTGTAAGTCAAATTATATTTAGGTGCCTTTAGGTATGGATAATTTCTATTATTTTAATATTTGTTGACATTTCTAGTTGTTTTATTTTTCTCAACTCGCAGAAAACATGGCATTTAGCAACCAAACGGTTGCTAAAAGTATGTATTTATTCACCAAATATTAATTTAGTAGGCAAAGATAAAATTTTTCTTCTAAAATATTTCTCACAGGAACTTACCGCCAATAAAAAGTTTTGGTAACCAAAATATTGGTGGCGGAATGTTTTATTTGACATTAGGAAAACTCTCATTTGCTTTCCTTTCATGTTTTCGTTCTCATGCTACTATTTCGTCCCATTTAGTGTGTCCATCAATACCCGCTTAAACCCGTTTGGGTCTGTTACATTTTGCGTATTTTCTAAAGCTAATCTAACATTTTGATTGGGGACGGAGGAGGACTCGTTTGGGTCTATTACACACTGATCGTACCATATTGTGGCCCTTAATCTGGAGCACTTTTCTACTACCTGTTCATTGGCAGTGGTCACACAGTTCGTGCAAATGTCAGTGGCGTTTGAGGAGAGAATGAAGAAGAGGTTTTTGAGGTTTATATGGTAAATCCCATTTTGATTGTAATAGCTTGTTTCGTTTTGGCGGAGAACACCCACATAAGTTGGGACAACTTTGGTTTTGAGGCTAAGCAAGCAAAGGTTTGAGAGAGAGAAAAGGAATCCAGAGATCAAACTGGCTTTATTCAAAGATTTTAGGAATCATATAATTTTTAACTGTATCAATAGGGGTTTACAGTCTTCAGACTTTATATTCAGCCTCAAGTAGGATATGTAGTTTTGGTTTCTTAATGTTTGTTTGTGCTCAAAAACGCCTTGTTTGATTTCTCTATGTTCTATTTTGGTTGTTGAGTGAAAAACTGACATTTTGGTTTATGCGATTGTTTCCTTTGCGGAATATTCGCACTCGTAGCTTGATATTAGGGCTATATGTTACGGTGTGTGTTGTTTGTTAGTAGTAAGAATATACGTTAGAATTTTTTGAATTATTTTTTTATTGAGATTCAAGTATTAGCACATTCACATTGGGGTGAAAATTGTTGTGCTAGGAAGGGGTATGGACAGCAATATCATAGACAAGTCTAAGAGGCAACACAAATGCACACTGGACTGGTGTTTCATGTGCAAAGAGGATGATGATCTTGATCAATCATCATCTATTGCATTGCCTAGTGGCAAGGGAGGTTTTGGGGTTGATCTTCTCACAATTTGGGGTGTTATGATTCATGCCTTGTTTAATGAAGGAGCTCCCATGTACTTGTGGTTGGGTTGTCCTACAGGAAGTGAGGAGGCGGCATGGGAAGTGGCATGGGGTTGCTTTGTTTAATGTGGAGTTCATGGAGAGAGCTAAACTGTCTCTATTGAAGCAATTTAAGTGCATAATATATAGTTTGAAAGGCTTTTGATGGTATCTTTGCTGCTTTAGGGCGGTTAGATTATTCTTTATAGATTCCTACGTACATTTCTTTTTTTGGGAATTTTACTTAATTGTAAATATTTTTACCTGTGGCCTTTTTGTGGTTTAGCACGTTGGTATATGCAGTGCATTATGCATGCAAGGTTGCATGCCCTCTTATGCCTCCTGATAAATTTTGCTTATCCCCACAAAAAAAGGCAAAAATTAATGTTGGTACTTAATTACAGACTTCAATATATAGAATTAGTTGTGTAGTTAATCTCCCTGTATTTACTGCAGTGACGATGGCGAAACGAAAGCAATAATGTGGTGGTGTGCTTCATTGATATGATTCATTAAAAAAAAAAACTTCTGTTATCAATTTTTTCCTAAAATAAAATTTGAAATTATGTTTAGAAGTACAATTTTATTTACATAAATTATCTTTTTATAAAATATTTAATTTTATTATTTGTTAAAAATTATTTGAATTTAATAAAAATATATTTCATATTAATTAAACTAAATTAAGTATTAATTTAAATATATTACTAATTTAATTATATTATTTTTTAAAAATAATTTAATTCAACAAAAATAAAGTATATTAAATATAATTTAATTATATATTTACTAGAAATATTTTAATAAAATATACTTTACCATCGAATCAACTTTAATAAAATATTTAATTTTATCTTTTTAAGAAATTATTTGAAATTAATAAATATATTTCATATTAATTAAACTAAATTGAGTATTAATTTAATTATATTATTTATTAAAAATAATTTCATTCGATAAAAAACATATTAAATATTTTTTATTTTATTATTTACTACAAATAATTTAGTAAAATATATTTTAAATTATAATATGTTATATGATTTGATAAAATATATTTCAATTATACACCAAAAGTATAAGGATTTAACTGTTACAATTGAAAATGAGAGGTCAAAGTGGTATTAAGAGCAAACTGTAGAAGAAATTATTTTTTTTATCATTAGTCTAACGGTTTTATTTAGCAGTCAAGTAATGAGAGGACCGACTTGCTACTTTATCAAAAGTGTAGGAATTTGGCTATTGTAATTGAAACGTATAGGACTAAAGTGACACTGAAGGTAAACTGTAGGGGTAATTTTTGTACTTTACCCTGAAAAATAGTCGCTAAAAGATGAAAAAAACCTGTATGAGAATGCCCTAGACCCCTCAGGACAAGATGACCGGAAGTATATGATTGATACTATCTGGGCTTCTAAGCAACATAAGGTAAATAATTGCCCATTTTGAATTCCAAATAAGAGGTTAAAATTTTTGAGGTTTACTAATTGATTTATTTTTTAAGAAATGAGCGACCTAAGTGAAAATTAGCCGTGCTTAGTTACCTTATAATTACATGTTTGGATCCCAATCATTCCCAATGAAATTATCTCGTCAGGTAATATGTTAGTCTTTAAGTAATTTTAATATTGTATATGATTCACTACGTTGACATTAACATTTGTTGGATTGATTCATCAGAATATTTATTGCTTCAACTCTATTAATGCAATTTTTTTATTGTTTCAGTAATCTTGCCTTCTTTGTAATCTTGCCATCTTAAATTTTATCTTCTTTAGAGCTACTATATTTTCATGTGCCATGTTTTTAACATTGATACTTTAGTATCTGTTATAACTTTGATATTTTTAGAGTTATTTTAGGTAAATATGAGTAGGTTTATGGCATTGCCATCATCTAGTAGATGATAGCATATAAGTTGATTAATAATTAAGTAGTTTATGTGGGGAACTTGGAACTTTGATGGGGACTAAAAGGAGAAGACCCAAGTTTTGATCTTTAGTTGGCATCGGAATAGGAAAAAGAACCCTGGTAATACAAATTAATTGTTGCCTCCAAAATATCCTTTAAATTATTAACTTTACATATAATTTCACTAAATTACCAAAATATTCTTAATTTTTATCATAACGAAGTGACTCACATGTTATGTTTTTTAATGGGAGTTACAACTATCTCAAGTTCTTCTTATAACCTTTTAATTTGCTATCAGTTGGGGTTATTTAAAATAATGATTGATTTGGACTCTTTCTTGTCCATTAATTAGTTTATTTGTTAACTATTTAATATAAATTATTTGTCAAATTACATATCTTATTTAGTCTAATTTTTAACTAACTTGAATTGTTACTTATTAAATAGACCAAAAAGCTTGGAGATAGGGGTCTTCCATTTTCTATATTTTATAAGACACTCATTGGAGCAAGAAGAATAATAACTACATTCATTCAAAATGCTAGAAAAATTATGTGTCAGTTGTAATTTTTTATAACTCTTTTTTTTTTTACTTTATTTCCATTAAAATTATTTATAATGGTTTTTTTTATATATTTTAAACATGTACATGAGGAGATTGTCAGGCATGAGAATGGGATAGTAGAGTCAAGTGATCAACTTTATACACCAGAGCAACTCTCCCAGATGGTGCTCGGAGAAAGATCCGGTTGTTTGCTTGGGTTTGGAAAGGGTCCAAAGCCATCCTCTTCAACAAGATCTAATGCATCTTCTAAAGTGTGTTATAAGAAGATTGAAAGGCTTGAAGTACAAATTAATAAACAAAATATGGTCATTATCGAACAACATGAGCGGATAATAAAACAATGAGGAGGATAGGAAGGCACGAGAAGAGGAGTACCAAAAACAATTTGATCAATTTATTTGCAATGATGCAAAATAAATTTAGAGGAGATGATTCGGGAAGGAACATCGACTTGAGTAGGTAGAATATGAATTTCTTCTTTTATATATATATATTTTTACTACCGCTGAAAATAAATATTATAATTTCTAATTCTTTTGCAATTGTGTTCTTGATGCAGGAGGTTGCTATAAAGAAGTTCTTAGACCAGAATTTCTCATGTGCTGCTTTCGCTAAATTTAGAAATGAGGTAAAAAATCACCACTAAGATTTTATATCTATGCTTAATTTGTTTGGTAATACACTTTAGGCATTGCTAGCATATACCATTTTGAGTAACGGAACTTTAGATAGAATTTTTAGTAGTTAGCCATATCTAGTTTCATATACTTTCCAAGTTATATGGTCTAAAATGAATACTTACATGTGTATTGAAACAATAGTACCTATTTTTTGCCATGACGTGTCAAATATTACAAGGAAAATTTGAATAATTGTAATACGAGATTGATGTACATATACCAAGTTCACTGCCTATTTAATTAGAAACAAGAAATAACACTCATTTATAAGTCAATCTAACCTGAAAGTTCAAGGAGAAACTGCTTCTCATAAAGGGTGTGTATTTACACAATATAACTCTTTATCAAATGTGTAAACTTTGTTGGATGACATTTTTCACCGTGACTATAATTCCTCTATAATGTAATCTTTTTTCTTTCAAGGAATAGAAGTCATTTTTATTAGCGTGCAATGTTTGAATAATTCCAACTGCTTCATGTCTCTTATATGGTCACTTTTAGATTTAATGAAAGAACAAAGAAGTGAAACAAAACGGGAAATGAGTTTTGAAAAAAGAAACCTAAGAACTTTCCTTTAGTAAGCTTTAGTACCTCGAGCTCTCCAATGCATAGGTTTCAAGCATATTTTTCTTTTTATCTCCCAAAGAAAGCAAATCTCTGAGGTTAATAGATAAAATGGCAAATATTTTGTCTTGTTTGAAACATCTCTTTGTTTTAATTTTCTCTCACATGTTTATTTTCAATTTCACAACTCTATCTACTAAGGTAAATACTTATGTGCAATGGAACTTATTTATAACTTTGGGAACATGACCAAACACTTGTTTTTGAATGCTAGGTGTGCATTATACCTGGGTTACGTCATCCAAAGGTTTTATTTTTATTTTTTTTTATTTTCATGGTTGCTAGTGAGGCAAGAAAGTTTCATTAAGAACTTGCTTTTGTTTGAAGAATTAACAGTTTACTCCATAAGTAAGAACTAGTGTGAATATATATAGAACATTATAGTAATATTGTTAGTGAACTGGTATATATTGGCTTTATGTAACTTTTGGAGACCATATGTATGTTGTGTTTTTGTTAAAGGTTTATTTTTATAGTTGGGAAAATATAATTTGATCTTTAATTGCTATTTCTATTTTTGGTCAATTTATATGGTTATTACATGTGGATATTTTTTGTGTGTATTGTTAAGGAAAATAAATCAAGAAATAAAAATAATAGTAGTAGTATTTTTTTAAGCTAATTGGCAACCAATTAGTCGCTAAAAGTGAAGAATTGGCCAAATTGGCGACCATTTGGTCACTAAATGGCATTAGCATTTTGAATTTTTGGATAAAATTGGCGACTAATTAGTCACTAAAGATCTTATATTTAGCGGCCAATTGGTCGGCGAAAGAAAAAAGGATTTTTAATATTTGGTAACTATATGGTGACCAATTGATCACTAAAACTTTTATATTTCGCAACTAGTTGGTTGGGGAATGATGTGAAAACCTGACAAGATATTTTGAATTTGGCGACCAATTAGTCCCTAAAAAGATGACCTTTTGGTAACCAATTGGTCACTAAAGATTTTATATTCGTGACCAAGTAGTTGGGAAATGATGTGAAGTCCAACTAAAATTTTTTTTGGATTTATGACTGAATATATGATCTTTGGCAACCAATTGGTTGCTAAAAGTACATTATTGGCAACAAAATTTTTGGTCACAGAAAAACACATTTCTGCGACTGAGCCTTCATTTGGTCACTAATATCTTCCTCCAGCAATGTTCCCTAACCAAATGCCGACCAAGTTTGATTTGATCGCAAAAACCTGTGGCAACCAAAAAAAAAAAAAAACTTTGGTGACCATCTCAGTTAAGGATTTAATAGTTTAATAAACATTAAACTAATTCTCTGTTAACATCTTATATCCATTTCACATAAGCATCATTGTTATATTATAATAGTATACTCAACATCAACTAAACTCGTCATATCTCAACTCAACCCACATAATCATGTGCCCATGCACGCACAACATACATCATATACAAGTAGATAAAATCCCTCACCCAGTATACCCTGGTCGTTCCCACATAATTCCATACATAGCTAAAGTTCCATCCAAGTAATATCCATATCCTTTGATCATGCAACTAGGGTAATGAATTTTCAACGTCATTTCGTGAGACTTGAACCCATTGGATATGACAACCAAGTTAGTGTCATTATATAGGCTACTAATCTACTGGAACGATAACCATACTGGCATAGGTTTTATGAACTTTCACGCCATGGTTATATTGATACCTCTTATTTTTAGTATCTTCCAACTCAAAATTGGATAACTAATGTACACTGCAGCAACAGGATAACACAACCATAAGTTAACATGACTTAACAGAACAACATAAACGTTAACCTAAACACGATAGGATTCCAAGTTCTACACCAATCCTTGAAACACATATCCAAAGCACTTAATATAAATAATGTATGGATATTCAGGAATAACAACACAAATTATATCTACATAACCAGATATACACAGTTTATTCATAACTCATGAAATATATAAATAAGAGGTTGAATGTGCCTTTGTCATTCAGACACCCACCGAATAAAGGTTCGTGTGCATAGGGTGTAGACGGATGGTTGATTGGATTAGCCAAGATAGCAAGGATAATAGTTGTCAAGTTGAGTTTAGGCATCTGTTTAGACTGTCATTCGCATGACTCAACCATGTGGACAGCCATCCGAACAACAACAATCAGAAATTTGAATAAGATTTCGATTATGCTCTATTTTCTCTTATTCAACCATTATCAACTTAAATCTAGTTATAATCAAATTTCCACAATACCATGACAACCAAATCACTAAAGCATGCATTCTTTGTTTAGTTACATTATCAAATTACTTAATTTGACAAATGCATTGTGTCCAACCTTCATTTGGTTCATTTGTAGTTTATACAACCCGTGATTCAGTTTATAAACCTATATATTAACAAACTTATAGTTGTGATTTATGTAACCTCTACCGCTAACTCAAGATGTCGAGTTAATGCAAGGACGCAAGTAGGTGAGCGTACTTCTTTTCTTTTCTTTTCTCTTCTCATTTCTTCTCTTACTTCCTTCCTCTTTCTTTATTCTTTTTTATTTATTTCTTCTTCTCTGCCGTGCTCACTTAACTCTCACAACTACAACTCCCTCTATCATTGTTTCTTAAGCTCAATCAACTCTCTCCCAAAACCACTTTGCATGCATGTGCTTATTTATGATGAAAGTGAGGTGCAACAATCAAGACGGCTTGGATAGCTATATGTTCTATATAAAGAAAATTTTTTCTAAGGTTTCAATACAAAGTAAATACGTTATCCTATATTGTTTTTCAAATAGAATATCTCAAACTCTCGGTCAAAGACACATTTTCAAATATTGGTAGACTCGATTCGAGTGGCCATTGTGAGTCTCAGCGACTGTGAGAGACTTTGAATGACCTGTGCATGTGAGGGACTGAAAAGCATAATATGGAGAAATCCTCAAAAACAAACACACATAGGCAAAAGTAAATGGGACATAGGATTTAACAAGTGAAACCCTAGAAACCACTTTCTAGAGAAAAATCTCGAGTTTATAAGGTAACTTTTCCTAAAAACCAATCTACTGTAAAATTAAAGATTACAAAAGTTTACCATATATGACTCGACTTGATACCCATCCTAGTCTAAGTACCTCTTACTTACTAGAACCCATAATGAATCTTCTCCTGTGCGATTAATCTCATTCTTGAACCTAAATAGCACCTCCTAAAACCTAGAGATGTTCTTGATTTTTCAATCTTTGCAGCAACGATCAATTATTGTTCTTTTTTTTTTTCCTTTTAATTCACACTTTTGATTACCTCTTGCACAATATGTTTTGCTTCTTAGAAGTGTTAACTTAGGTTTGGCAGAATAGTAGATATTTATATCCGTTCCCAATATGGAAACAAGATTAAAAAAGACTATGCCAGAAATTTGCATGCGGTTCGCATCTTGCTTAAGCGTCGGTCACACCAACTTTGGTTTAATATAATTTTTCAATTTAATCTTCGCACTGAGGAACAATTTGATCAACACAAGATTCAATATGAAAATTTACAGATATTATATGCTCAATGACTTGTCACACGTAATATATTAAATCTTACAGGACTTTGCTTGCGGGAGAGTAAAGTAGGGTTGAAGCAGAGAAATAATGTTTTCTGTTCCACATCGCCTGAGTAGAGGAAAGATGTAACATATATGTAATATTCAACATCTAAAAAGTACAACACGTTTTAAACCGTGAGCGCATTGGATTTAATTGGAACTCCAAACTTAAGGTGCAGGTCATTTTGTGATAGTTCTTTTACTTAGATTTTATGAATTATGGATTTGATCAAGATGTGTGTGCAATAAAATCGTGGATTCGATTGTTGAACTATTAAATCATAACTGACTTACCAAAAAATAAAAAATTGTAAACAAAATTACATAGTGAAAAAGTTTGGGTGATTCTCAATTTGCATCATTCACTTTCGATAATAATTTATTCGTAAAAAATTTTTGTACCTTATCTTTTTCACTTTTTCACTCTTGTGATTGTTTGATTAATTATTTTGCATACTAGTAAAATTTCAACAAATGAAGGAATATATCAACCCAGGAGGCCAGCACTTACCAAAATTTTAAATTTTTATTTCTATTTTCACTTTGCTATCAATGTTCCTTTCACTTTGATACTGACAGTATGGAGACGTATGAAGCAATACAAAAGGAAAAGGCAGTTCTCAAGTTGTGTAGGTCTGTGTCACCTTGTGTGATGGTCTGAGTTTGAAAGCCAAAAAAATTCCACTTCACAAAGAATTTGGGATCCAATAATTATTAACCAACACAGCATTATTGCTCCCCCCACGTGGTATCAAAATTAAAAAAAAAAAAAAAAAAAAAACTAATTGTGTTAATGGTAGAGGACCTACTTGATGCTAAGGACACCATGTGGACCAAGTGAAGCCAATTTTGCTACCTTCCTACCCATATTTGCAATGCATGAAAAGAGAAGCTTCGTTTGGGAAAAGCTTTTGGCTAAACTTTTTGATTTTTTTTTTTTTGAAATGATCAAATTTATTATTTTATAATTTAATTTTTTTAAACCATTAAAGATAAAAATGTCAAATTAACAAAAAATAAAAAAAATAACTACTAAAAAGCTATTTTCTGTTCTTTCTTAAACATAAAAAAAAAAAGATAAAATTTAATTTTTTCTTTCCAAACTAAGCCTAAAAAGCATATCGACATATAAGTATAACCCACGACCAGTAGACAGCAAAATGTATTGTTGTAACCAATGATGAAAATTTTATTTTTGTAAAGTATTTTAAAAATATTTTGGGAAACAAAAGTACTTTAGTAATATTTCAAGAGAGAGAAAAATATTTAAAATATTTTTAAAATTAATTTAATTATATAAAAATTTAATAATAAAATAATTAAATAAATTGTCATTTTAGTGAGCTATACTATATTTTTTTGGGGTGAGGATAAATGTATTCCTTTATTAGCCTCTCTTACTCAAAATAACATTAATGAAGAAGAGTAATATGAAGTGGATGAAACTAATAAAGGAGTGCATTTATAATTTTTCTATTTCTCCTGTATTTTTGTTGTATTTTAGTAAAAATTTTGAATGATTATTATAAAAAAGAAAAATTAACGAGATTGACAAATTTGAATCTGCCAAATTTAGACACATGAAAAAAAAAAATTTACTCTACATTGAAAATAAAATAAATATATTAAAACTAATTCTAATAAATGAAAAATGCTAGTCAAATAAGTTTTTCTTTCTTTTTTTTTTTTCTCTTAGAAACACATCCAAAACTAAGGTAAACAAAAATTCTCAAAACACAATAAAATGAAGAAAATTAATATTCTAAAACTAATTTGAATAAATAAAAAATACTGGTCAAATAACATTTTTTCTTTACAAGTATCCAATCCTATGATAAAAAAAAAAAAAAAAAAAAAAAAAAAAAAAATTCTTTCATAAAATTTGACATAATCCACATCTGCATCAAGATGTGCTTGCGCGCGGCCACAAGTGGCCCGATATGAATGCACATCGGAAAATTGTATCCAAGTCATACTTGGTAATCTTTTAAAGTTATTAGTCACACTCAAAAAAAAGTATTGCTTTTAAGTCACATTAATATAAAAAGTTTTGTATTTAAGTCATACTTTTGAGTGGGTCCCACGAGTTTGTTTTAAATATAATTTATAATATGACTTAAATGCCCTTTTTTCTATAATTAACTGAGATGAAGTTACCGAAAATTATGAAACCGAAAATCACGTTTTCCGTTTTTGTTTCATTCCTTATCAATTGCGTGAACATGTAGTGAGATAAAAATCTGTTAAAGGATTATATACGAAAGAATACACACGGATTACGCGAGTTTGTGCTGTGAGATTAACGTCGATCGAATGAATATATACAGATCTGGATTACGTATTTAAACACATGACTGCGGTACTGTTTTTTTTAGGATGCATGCTCGTTCAAAAATAATACCGCGTTCAAAAACAGTACCGCATGACTCTATCATGCAAACATCTATGTAAACACAAAAAATAGTTCACATATCAAACGAATAACCGACAGTACCGCATGTGTGACAGTACCACATGTCTGCGGCACTGTTTTTTTTTAGGATGCATGCTCGTTCAAAAACAGTACCGCACGACTCTATCATGCAAATATCACATGTAAACACAAAAATAGTTCACATATCAAACGAATGACCGACAGTACCGCATGTGTGACAGTACCACATGTCTGCGGTACTGTTTTTTTTAGGATGCAAGCTCGTTCAAAAACAGTACCGCATGACTCTATCATGCAAACATCACATGTAAACACAAAAATAGTTCACATATCAAACGAATAACCGACAGTACCGCATGTGTGACAGTACCACATGTCTGCGGTATTGTTTTTTTTAGGATGCATGCTCGTTCAAAAATAGTACCGCACAACTCTATCATGCAAACATCACATGTAAACACAAAAATAGTTCACATATCAAACGAATGACCGACAGTACCGCATGTGTGACAGTACCACATGTCTGCGGTACTGTTTTTTTTAGGATGCACGCTCGTTCAAAAACAGTACCGCATGACTCTATCATGCAAACATCACATGTAAACACAAAAATAGTTCACATATCAAATGAATAACCGACAGTACCGCATGTGTGACAGTACCACATGTCTGCGGTACTGTTTTTTTTAGGATGCACGCTCGTTCAAAAACAGTACCGCATGACTCTATCATGCAAACATCACATGTAAACACAAAAATAGTTCACATATCAAACGAATAACCGACAGTACCGCATGTGTGACAGTACCACATGTCTGCGGTATTGTTTTTTTTAGGATGCATGCTCGTTTAAAAACAGTACCGCATGACTCTATCATGCAAAGAATGGTGCTGTTTTAATGAGGTACTGTTTTATTATGCGGTACTGTTTTATTATGCGGTACTTTTTTTATGCGGTACTGTTTTATTATGTGGTACTGTTTTATTATGTGGTACTGTTTTTTATGCGGTACTGTTTTTATGCGATAATGTTTTATTATGTGGTATTATTTTTTATGCGATATTGTTTTATTATGTGGTACTGTTTTCCTAAATAGTTTTGATTTTGTTTCCAAAAATCAGTTTTGTTTATTTTGTAAAGAAGATGGAAAGTCGCGGAATTAGGTTTTTCTCAAACAGTTTTGATTTTGTTTCAAAAAATCAGTTTTACTTGCTTTATAAAGAAGATGGAAAGTCACGGAAGTTATGAGTAAAGTGTGCACTATTTTCGGATAAAACTGGCAGTTTTGAAATGTAGTGAAAAACACGTGATATCCTTTTGGTCTTTTTGTTGCAAGTGTGACTTATTCATAAATAAGATTTTTGGGTATGACTTAAATCTTTATAAGTTCATAAATAGTGACCGGCCTCCAAAAATCCCAATGCACATAGTGTGACTGATCAGTACAGGCCCAAAAGGGAATAGCCCACCTAAAGCAACAGCCAAGAGCTTACCTGGGCAAAAAGATCATCCCTGCTTTGTAAGAATATTAGTCATTTAGCAGATGTTTTGGTACCGTGAAAATCGTTGAAAATTTGAAAATCTCCAAAATTTTATAACACATTTTACACTCCTTATTCTTCGTGAAATATTTATAAATTTATATACATCCATATATTCCAACAATTTTTTACAAACTCCAATAATATTCCACAAATCTAAATAACTTTTTTATAAATTCTAAAAATTTTTCAACAAATTTATTAAATTCTAACATAAAACCATCTCGATGAATCCAAAAAAACCGTTCAAAAATTTTTCTCTCTAAAAATTTGACACAAAAGTAAAAAAAATTTCACTGTAAATCTCTGAAAACATGGTTTGGTGATTGTGTGGCAAACGTAAAAAAATTAGCCATACCATATTTTTTGTTGTTTTTTGTTGTTTCTGTTGCTCCAAATGCTCCCTTAATAAATTTTGTCATTCTCTGTTTGGAGTGGTGAATTTGATAGAATTTAATTTTATTTGATAAAATTTTACACTAATTTTTATGCTTAGAATTAAATAAAATTTTCTAATTTGGATTTGATTTTGTTTTATAACTTAAATTTTAAGATTTCTATATAATTTGAAATTTAACACAACAATTTGATAAGAATTTATTCTTTTTTTTCTTAAGCCATCTAAGTAAATGGGTAAATTTACTTTTATATATTGTTTTTACAAAGTTTTTTTAACTTAATATTGACATTGTCAAATTTGGTATTTCTTTTAAATTAGTTCAATCCAATTCTTAAATTTAAACATGTGTTTCAAACATAATATTTCATTTATCAAATTAACTCAAATCAACTCAATTTTTTATTTTAAAATCAAATCAATTCTAAGAGAAAAATATTTTTTCAAACAGAGTCTTACACTCCACTTGGAAATGGTGGATTTACTAGGTTTTGATTTTATTTGATGAAATTCTCATCAATTTTTATTTTTGGAATTAAAATAAAATTTTATAAGTTGCAATTGATTTCATTGCATAATTTAAATTTTAAGATTTCTATATAATTTAAATTTCAATCCAAAATAATAGAATTTACTGACAATTAATTTTTTCTTAAGTCATCTAAGTAAATGGACAAATTTATCTTCACATATCATATTTACCTTATTTATTTCTTATTAATATGGTCAAATTTGTTATTTATCTTCAATCAAATTAAATTAATTTTTAAATTCAAAATGTGTTTCAAACACAAACTTTATTTACCAAATCAAATCAATTCTACAAAAAGAATGTTTCCTAATTGAGGGCTAATGTTTTTGTAATTAAGGTGAATTTGGAGAAATTGTCAGGTTAATTTGTTACTAGTTGGAGGTAAGGCGTCCGAATCCAGTGGGTTGTATTTTGGGCCTGCTTGTGTATGTTTTCCAGTTTTAGAAACAAAACCATCTTTCGGGGTACTGGGTTACAGCCCGATTAATGACGTTTACGTTTTCATGCGTCCGTTTCCAATTTTTAGCAACAAAAATATGTTTGGCAACATCTTTGTCTCATATTTTTTAAAATAATTTTTAAAAATTATAAAATAAAAAAATATCTTTCCACTTATTTTTAAATTTTGTTTTTCCTTCTTAACACCCATAACTATATCAGCCATTCTATACTATTTCAAAAAAGTTACCACTTTACTTTGAGCACCTTTTCAGTTTAGATTTGCATTCGGGCTTCCACAAATTTTGATAAATATTTCTCAAACCATTTATAATTAGCATAGCAAATTTCGGGTTACTTTAAATTCGGCTCGAAAAATAACCATTTTACTTATAATTTTAATTATCTTTTTGAGCATCCAAAATAGTGTAGAAATATTCTTTAACAAGTGTCATATTAGTTTAACGACTTTCAAATTGATCTGAACTTAGGTAGTTAAATGATCGTTTTAATTTTGAGTCTATTTTAGCCTAAATTGGCATGTTAGCCTTCCTAAAAAGTACAAAAAAAAAAAAATAGTTCTTAACAAGTTTTTTATAAACTAAAAAAGTTTTGAAATGATTTGAACTTAGGTCGTAAAATAATTAATTTATTATTGGATCTATTTGTGGCTCAAATTCGTATTCTAAGCTTCTTATAGTATTAAAAAATATTTATATATTTATTGACACTTTTTTAATACCTAAATAATTTCAGTTTGATCTAAACTTGAGTTAAAAAATGTCAATTTTATTCCAAGTCTTGTCGTCAGGCAATATTTACGTTATGAGCTTTTGAAAAAGTTAAGAAATATTATTTGTCATGTAAATCTTGGAAATTTTAAATATTATTCTATGTTGCCTAAAACTTTTGAATTTGTTTATTAAGCTTTCTATAGAGATTTAATTTTTTGATTATTTGGAATTAATTTCACGTGGATGTGAGTCCACATAGCTGGTGGGAGAGATTATTTAGAGGATTTTAGGATATATTTAGAAATCTAGTTTAGACCAATAGCATTATATTTTCATATATATATACATATATTTTTCTTAAAGCCTTGAACTAATTGAGAACCTTCATTTCTTTTAAATTTCTTGACTCAAAAGTAATATCCCTAACTTTTTATTATTTTCTCTAAAGTTGTTACTTAACCATTTTGTTGCTCTAACCAAAATTTGAAACTCAGCCCATTCCTTCAACCAGACCCAGTTTACCGATCGAGTTATCCATTTGATAGACCATCATTACTCTAGCTCACTTTTAGCTTCATCCTCATCCACTCATCCATTTGTCTTTTTCATCAAATATTGCCTTCCAATCAACCCACAACCACCGCCTTCATCTATTGTGAGATCATCATTGAAACCTAGCTAGTTCCCATTGCCATATATGTATCTAAATCTTATCCTGGATAAGCTGGGTGTGAACATAGGAGGTGAACCAAGCTGAAAAGGAGATGTGATATGTCAGTCCAGTGACATTTATTGCGGTACAACTTTATTCATACCATTTTGATTTAAAATAATTGTTAACCCATTCGAATCCGAACCAAGTTATACATCGCAATTGTAAGGTTGAAGTTGAGTTTGGAAAAAAAAAAAAAAAATAAGCTTCCTTATAATTAATTAGTAGGTGCTTATCTACCAAAAAGTCAACTTTTCTTTTTCGTGTGTTTAGGAAGAAAAAAAAGTAGCAATTAAATAGTTATTTTTTTTAATTTTTGTTAATTTAATATTTTTATATTTTTATGTTTAAAAGAATTTTAAAATGTAAGAAGGTAAATTTAGTCATTTTAGAAAAATAAAAAAGTTAGTAATTAGTAGCTTATTTTTTCAAATCCTACCTAAGTTTTAAAAGAAAAAAAATCAACTTTTTTTTTTTATAGTTGGCTACTAGTTAGTTATTAAAAATTTAATTTTTTTCGCATTTGAGAAGTGAAAAAAGCTAAACTTTTTGATAGTTAATTTTTGAACTTTTTGTTAATTTAACATTTTTTTCCTTTAAAACATAAAATAAGTTTAAGATGTAAGAAAATAAATTTAGTCATTTAAAAAAAAATAAAAAGTAGCTAGTAATTATATTTTCCAAATGCACTTTTAAGTATAAAATTATTGACATTGGCGAGAAACGCGAGGGAGAAAGAACCCGTAGGGTCTTGCCTATAAATGGAGATGTATTATACAAGCTATGTATCCTTAAAGCAAAACTTGAGACTGAGATTGCAAGTGAAGAGAGGAGTAGAGAGAAAGCGAATCAGAAAGAAAATAGTGAAGCCCTGACCCAGAGAAACCCTGTTCTCGTTTTCTTCTTCAACCTTGAGGTAGTGTTTTTTTTTGGAAGGTTCAACCTTGAGGTGGTGTTATGATCTCCTAATAATATGTACCATGATAAATACGAGATACTTGTGGCATGATAATTAAAAGGGATAATTACCTTTTTATCTCTTGTATTTAAGGTAAAAATTACTTATACTCTAAATTTTAAAAATTTAACTTTACATCCCATATACTTTTAATTTAAGTAAAAACGTTAAAAAATTTGTCAAATATAACGGTTTTGATTCTAAATAAGTTTTAAAATTATATTTATACCCCTATATTTTATATTATATTAAAAAATCCGTCAAACATAATATTTTGATTCTAAGTAAGTTTTAAAATTACATTTATACCCCCTATATTTTATATTACTCACACTTACACTCTTGATCCTATTTAGTTTTAATTGTATTTTTGTCTTTTGACTTAAAAATTTAACGCTGTTTACAACTTCACTTTAATTCGAAGTATAAGGGCTATAAGGGTCGACTTTTCAAATTTACGAGATGTAAGTGATTTTCTCTATAGATACTGGGGGTAAAAAAGTAATTATCTCTAATTAAAATTAAATAATTTGATGTTGCCTATGTGAAGAAAATTAAATAATCTCACTGGATTTGCTATTGATACATATATTTGTACGAGACCTGTATATGTCCATTTTATCAAAAACGTATGAAATTTGTTATATGAAAATTAAATAGGACAATTGTTCTTATGATTTGATATTGTTTTGGATTAGTTTGATTTATATTTGTGAAGAAAACTGATCTGATATTCAAAAATGGAAGAAATAGAGCTTAAGTTTGAGTATAGAATAAACCAGGAACCAAACTAGCATCTGGACGACACCATAGCATTTGGATGACAGCTGTCTGGACCTCTCTTGGGTAGAGTCCAGATGGAATTTTTTTGTCTCGACAACAACATTCTTTTGTAATGTTTCATGCTGATAGTATGCTATTTTTAACTTTTGATGCGACTTTGACTATCCAAATGATGAATTTACGTTACAACTAAAGCACGAAATGTGTATCCCTCTAGTTTTCTTTCCATCCCAAAACGAATGACATCAATTCAATCTTTAAATTATAAGTTATTTTTAAAATACTGAACATATGTCAAGCTGAATTTTTCAAAAACTGATTTCAAGACTATTCTTGATCACTAAACTTTTGAATTTAAAAAAATACAAAATATGAAAATTATAGTCCTTGAAATTTAGTTTCAGAAACATAAGATTCTTAAATATTGGAGATATATTTTATTTTACACAAAGTTTTTTCTAAACTGTTATCTTTGTTTGGCCTTACATCAACATACGTTCAAATTTTTTTTTTTAAACATTTTCTATCTAGGAATAATCTAAAATCTAAAACTTTTTCTGCTAAAAATAGATATATTCAGGGGTTACCATATTCAATTTCACAAAATTATAGAATGCTATTAAATTATTCAAAAATTTTCAAAATTGGTTATTCGGTTTTCATTATAAACAAGCAATACCTTCATTCTTGAAAAGTTTGAACTCATTAAATTTTGAATTAAATTATGAGATTTATATATGTAAAACTAGATATAATTTTGGATGCTTTATCTTTGGGATTACTTCAAACGGGTTGGATTTGACATCGATGGTCATTCATATAGGTTGAATCTTATTCAACCTATAGCTTGATTATTCAATTATTTTGATTATTTGATCATATGAAATATGCAGGATCATGATTTTATCTTGTTTAATAACCAAATGTTTAAATATGATATCATTGTAAGATTCCACTTGGAATCTATTATCTAATGATATTCAAATATTATTGAAGTTGGCAAGAAAAATTATGATATGACTATGCAATCTTAGTTATGGGTTATGCACATTTGTGACCTTATGAAGGAAACTATTTGGTTAATGATATGATACATGCTGTTAAAAATTTTGACAAGTTAAGTTTTTATATCTAATCACAGTTAAATTCTAACGCAACTTTCAACCCAACTAATAAAACTTAGTTCAAATAACTTCTCAATAACACCAAATCATTAAATATGATATAAATTAAAATCATAAAAATCTGAGTCATTACAAAGGGTTCACATCCCAACAGAAACAATTAATCGATAAACGTCCACTTTTATTAGTCTCAACCTAAGAGTAATGATTAACCTAAAAAATGTTATTTTTATGGGTCAATATTCCAATAGATACAATAATCTAATGTAGCATCGTCATATAGGCGACTAATTTACTGTTACGATAACTAAAATTCTGTACAAGTTTAGCATCTTTCAATCTAAGGACATACATATATATTCTCCTATTTATAGTACCTCCTATCCCTAAAATTAATAAAATCAACCACATTTCTCATTATCCATTTCCATATTCATTAACATTATCATTATCTTTTTTGATGCATAGGCCATCTTATATCATCAGCCAGGCTATTTTGCATCTCATATCATTAATTACACAGGCTATCATATATCATCACTAGTACATCACATCTTATATTCTTTTATCATCATCATTTTCTCACTTAAATACTTATCTTAAATCATTTATGAAGTCCTTAAAAATGATATTTTGAAAACATTTCAAATTGAGCAGAGATCTTTGGTTGTGTGCATGCAAGACTATGTTTCATGCACACTGGGAGGTCAACCAACAAGTTGTGAGCAATTGACTAGGAGAAGGTCCACACAGGAGGCTTAGGTTAGGGTCGCGCAGAAGTATGATTGGACCTTATGTGCACCAGGAGGGTCATGCATATGTGAAATAGAGTCTCGTGTGCATAGGATCCAATCAGACATGACATGCACAAGAAAGCTCCTTTCTCATGCGTATAGGGCACTAAAAGCTAGGTTGTGTGCACAAGCTTCAAACAGGTGTGCGTTCAACAAATAGCTTGTTATAGCAGTTTGTTATGCTTAGTTTGTGGCTTCCACTTCTCCAAGTTCAATTCTTTCATTTCAAATCCATACAGATCCATATTTATACTTATTTTTAGTCTTTAATAGTGCATGAACTTAACCATGATATCAATTTCTCAATTCATTGACGATTCAACAAGGTATCAAAACACTACTTATTTTTTCATTGAAAACATATAAATATACATCTATCAATGTATCAACTTTTCAATCAAGCATGTACCATGTAATATATCATAATGAAACCTATCATAAGCTTCAATATAATGTAAATGCAACAAGAAAACAATGTTGCCTACCTTAAGTGGCTCAGTCGAAGGAGAAAATGAATCGAATAAACTTGAAAAATGCTAGAACTCTACCACGATCAAAACAAAGTGATGTAAGTTAGTGTTGACTGTACACTTTCAAACTTGGCCATATAGTTAGCAGCATGCATGGAATATTAATTGCTTAGTTGGATTTTTGTTAATTATTGATAGAGAATAAAATCCATAACTTCCTTGTTTTTAAGACATCTTAACATATATATATATATATATATTTTGTGAATGTGGAGACACTATGTCAAAGTGGGATGCTGAAGGCCAAGGCCTCTATTAAAGTGGAAAACATTAGAATTAGTTAGAACATGGGCACATGTTTTGGCCTTAGTTTGATAGTTGCTTTATTTTTTCAGTATTGTTATTTTGTAATTTGGCTATATAAGCTTCTCTTTATGTTAATAAAGGATACGGTCTTTTGAAAACCCAGTCAATTTGCCTTTGAGTGATTCTTAGCTTTAGAAGAGAGCTCCAATTCACTTTTAGATTTTCTTTGAGAGATTAATTTACTAAAAGTTATTTACTTCTGTTTAATTGTATCAAATTGATATCAGAGCACACTTCAATTTGAGCACCTCATATATGCCCAAAACTAGGAGTGGTTTAACTTACAACTCAATGCATAGTGAATCAAATATTTCCAATCCCCAAAACATCAACACCAATCCTAACCTTCAGCAACAAATGGAGCAGCATTCAAATACACTAGAAATAGTAATGAGGTGATTGTAATGATTAGGAAGAAGACACAGAAAAAAATTGAATAGAAAAACTAATGCTGAATGTTATTCCCCTTTTCTAATGGCCTCTTGAGCTATTTATAGACTTGGTTAACCATTGCTAACTAACTTTCCCTCCAATCTACTTTCCCTTGAATCCTTTAATTAACTAACTTTCCCTCCAAGCCTTTAACTACTTAACTACTTTAACTAACTGCCTATCATTCAGTTACAACCAGCCTTACGCTTCTTTACTTAGTAGGTAGTTATTAACTACTAACTAACTACCTTTAGTTATAACATTCCCCACCACTTGTGAACAACCTTGTCCTCAAGCCTGGAATTGAGGAAACTTTTTTTTGAAAGGTAAATGTAAATTGTATTAATGATAAGAATTTAAATACAAAACAAAAGGGGCATACCCCTTAATAGCATGGCCGAAGCCTACAAAAACAACAATTAAGTCGTCAAAACCGAAGGGGGAAGGGACCAAACATGAACTAAATGCCTATTAGTATCAGTCTTTGCAAAAGGTTTACAAGAAATGATCCTAAGACGAACTGTGGCCTCAACTTGTTTCATTAAGAGAACAGCATCCATTGAATCTTGATCATGAAGTCTAGCATTACGTTCACGCCAAATGTAATAGACCAAAGCAGCAAGTCCCAATCTTCCCAAGAGGTGAAGTAGAGAATTCCCCAAAAGATTTTCTGTGCACCATGTAATCACATCATCCCAGCTATTCTCAAAGCATTGAAGTCCCAATTTCCTTATTAGCTCAAACCACATTCTTTCAGTGTATGGACATTGAAAGAATAAATAAGAGTGACTTTCCAAATCATGCTCACAAAGAATGCATCTAGATGGTTGTTGTAAACCATGGGAACGAAGCTTATCTTGGGTAGATAATTTATGATGAACAGCAAGCCATAAAATAAAAGAGTGCCGAGGGATATGGGATTTGAACCATAAAATTGAGTGCCAGTCAACTATATTATGATGTTCCCACAATAATTCCCAAGCGGCCCGAATGGAGAAAACTTTGCTAGTGTTGTCCCAAATCATCTTATCACGCCGTGAAACATTAGGTAATGGTAAAGACAATGTGGCTTCTCGCAACTCCATTAATTCAATAGTGTTAGTCCTTGGCCAAGCCCAGCTACCATCAACAATAATATCTGCAACTTTAGCAAATTTAGGAAGTCCAGAATCATAAATCACACAGGCATCCAAGGAAGAGCATATAGGACCAGTGGGTAACCACGGATCAAACCATAGAGATAAGTCTCTGCCATTGCCTACCTTATAAGAAATGTAAGGTAGAAGTACTTGCCGTAATTGTAGAAGTTTTCACCATGTCCAAGAGCAATCCCAAGGGACCTTTGCTATCCAAAATTGTGTTCTACCAAGAAGATTAACGCGAACCCAAGCTACCCATAAAGATGTAGAAGAAGGATCATATAACATCCAGACATACCTGGCCATAGCTGCTTTTTTCCAATCTTTAATTTTCTTAATGCCTAAGCCACCTTCATTCTTAGGTCGAGTAACCATCTCCCAAGCTACTTTTGCTCCAGTTGTAGATAGAGAAGTACCTTTCCAAAGGAAGGATCTCAATTTTGCCTCAATAGATTTGATGATTTTAAAAGGCAAAATAAATTGGAAGCACCAATAGGATTGTATACTGAATAAAACAGATTGGATTAGTTGGAGTCTCCCAGAGAAAGAGAGAAATTTGTTTGTCCAAACTTTAATTCGCCTCAAAATTCTGTTTTCAAGCTCCACACAATCACTGGCCCTAAGTTTGGTGGAAAGAAGAGGCACTCCCAAGTGCTTCAAAGGTAGAGAACCCCAACGAAATCCCATAAGTGCAGCAATAGCAGCTTTGGTTTCTCCATCAACTCCTGCAACAAACATATCACTTTTGGAAAGATTGGGAACTAAACCAAAAAAGGATGAGAAATGATCCAAACCATGCTTAAGAACACCAACAGATTGAATATCACCATGGCTAAATAGCATAAGATCATCAGCAAAGCAAAGATGGGAGAGACAAGTTTTAGCACACCTCCAATGAAACCGAAACCCATCAGAAGAAGTAATTAATTTGTTGAGAATTTGGGACAATACCTCCATACAAAGCACAAAAAGATAGGGGGATAGCGGGTCACCTTAACGAAGACCTTTTTTCCCTGGAAAATATCCATTAAGTGCTCCATTAATACTCATAGAGAACATTGGGGTTGAGACACATGCTTTGATCCACCATATAAGCTTAGCAGGAAGCCCCAGTAGTTCCATAGCATCCCATAAGAATTCCCACCTGACAGAATCAAATGCTTTCATAAGATCAACTTTAAAAGCACACCTAGGAGGACCATTTAGGCGATGATAGCCCCTCATTAGCTCTTGAGCAAGTAGAATATTATCGAAAATTTGGCGCCCAGCAACAAAGGCAGCTTGTGATTTGTCAACAATGGAAGGCAATATTGTTTTCACCCTTTCAGCCAAGATCTTGGTAATACATTTATAAATTGTATTACAGCAAGAAATAGGATGAAAGTCCTTAATGAAAGTGGGATTCGGAATTTTTGGAACCAAAGCAATTATGGTAGCATTTGCCTCACAGAGAAGATTTACTCATTTATGTTGATGACATAATTGTAGGTCATTATCTTTCTTCTATTGCACAGCTGAAAGAATTTTTGGATAACAAGTTTAAAATCAAAGATTACTCTTAAGTAATTTCTTGGACTTTAGGTGGTGAGGTTTGCAAAAGGGATCTCTCTTTGTCAAAGGAAATATGCTCTTGAAATTCTTAAAAATGCTGGATATTTAGGTTGTGAACCGATTAAATTTCCAATGGAGAAAAATTTGAAGCTTAATAAAACTACTGATAATCTCTGCCCAGAACCTACTCTCTACAGATGGTTAACAGGAAGACTGTTTTACTTGATAACTACCAGGTTTGACATTACTTTTTGTGTCCAACAACTAAGTAAGCTTATGGATCAGCCTGCTCAGTCCCATTTGAATGCAGCCTTTTGAGTTCTTTGATATATAAAGGCATTACTTGGACAAGGTATTTCTTTTCTTCTTCTTCTATCTTTCACCTTAAAGCCTTTAGTGATTAAGATTGGGTACTAATTACCAAAAAAAAAAAAAAAAAGATTGGGTACTAGATAATTTGTCACTAGATTTTATATTGATCGCTTCTAGATAGTGTGTCTAAACTAACCCCCAAGTGCAAGAGTGTGCAGTATAGTTTTAACTCGGTGAGTCCGAGGTCGAATCCACGGGGAACCTAAAGTTTTAGTTTCTAAGTTATCGAGAAAATTTAAGATTCAAATGCTAAGAAATTTAACGATTACCAAGAAAACTAAAGTTAGGAATTTTGTAAATTTAAAACTGAACTAAACCTAACAAAACTTAAAGAAAGAGATTCACCAAGTAAAATTTTTTTTATTTTTAATTTTAAAGAACAAGAAAACTTAACTTTGATATAAATTCAAGAATTTAAAGAAAGTTATCTAACCTAATCAAGATTCCAAGAAAAGAAGAGAAAATAATACAAAACCAAAATTAGAGTAGATAAAAGCTTTCAAGATTAAAAGGTTCTTGATCCAACTTCACTATTCTGGGTAGTTTACTACTTCATTGTGGGATGTCTTTTAACTACAATCTATAGTTCACGTAAAAGGATCTATAGATTGGAAAGATATTATCGTTAAAATCTCAATAAATCCCCAATGCACAGCTTTAAAATCACGTTGATATGGATGATAAAACCAGAAAGATATTCTAATAAAACCTTTGGGTGCAAATCTGAATGAGGGTTTATTCAAGAATTATATAGAAAATTATAATCAAAAGTCTTTGCTAATGATTACAGAGAATATAGCCAAAAACTCTTGGTTTCGAAAACTTCTTAAATAAACAAAAATTAGATTTTTTTTCAAAATCAATTTTTAATTTGATCAAGAGTATTAAACCAATTGATATCGAAAACCTTTACCAGTGATTATAGAGAATGTAGTCAAAGGTTTTCGTTTTTGAATGTTCTTGAAACAAAAGAAAAATGATTTGAAATTTGTAGATCACTAAGCATGTTTTTACAAACCATGCGAAGGATCCACGCACATCCTTTAGTTCATCATAAATTACCCTTCCTTGATCCGTAGAATCAAGAACTAGGGTTCTACGCTAGTTTCATAATTGAATCCATACACAATAATCAATAAATAAACAAGAAATAAGAAGATCAAATGAATAAGAAATCTAGAAAATTCTTTATTAATCAAGAAAAATAAATACCATACTTCGAAGAAAAGAAAGAATGACGAATAGTCAGCAAAACAAAAACAACTCTACCAACTGCTATGCAAAGCTTGTTAAACATCTTCAAAAAGAAATTGAAAAACTTTTTCTCTAAACTCTAAAAAGCTCTCTAAAAGTTTGGAAAAAGATGGAAAAAAGATACCCTAGCCGGCTACTCATGGGGTTTTTATAACCCATGCATGAAACCTTAAAAACGGAACAAGAAAACTGCTCCCGCGTGTCCTAGGTGTTCGGACACCCAAATGGGGTGTTCGGACAGCAGTGTGCTCTAGACTCCCAATTTTCCTGCTCTGCCTTCGACGGTCCTGAAGGTGTTCGGACACCCATGCCATCCAAGTGTACCACGAGCTATCCTTCATCATTTTCTTCATCTTTGGCACTCTCAATTGCTTCAATTGAACCATTTTCACTACAATTAAGAAAATAAACCATATTAGTGTAAAAAAATAACAAAATACATAATTAAATTAAGACAATGCATGATTTTATGTTAAAATAAGGTTCTTGTAATTACACTTTTCAAGTGTAATCATATATTTTCCTATATCAGTCTTTAATCTCCTGGAAATCTAAGAAACAGTCAATTGTCTCCAAATCGTCTACAGAGGCTAAATATAGAGCTATGGCATTAACCATTTGTGAACTTATCTTACTTATTTCTCTTCTTAAAGATTTGTCCATCGATCATACTCATTCAGCTTTGTTGTTTTGTGATAGTCAAGCAACTATTCACATTGTAGACAATTTGGTTTATCATGAACGAATGAAGCATATTGAATTGATTGCCATATTGTTTGGGATAAGCAACAATAAGGTCTTCTCTGTGCTATTCATGTTGCTTCTTTAGATTAGCTAGCTGACATTTTTACCAAAGCTTTAAGCTATCAACAATTTTCTTATTTGCTATCTGGGAAGAAT
Organism: Vitellaria paradoxa; assembly: GCA_019916065.1. NCBI lineage: Eukaryota > Viridiplantae > Streptophyta > Magnoliopsida > Ericales > Sapotaceae > Vitellaria > Vitellaria paradoxa. The sequence goes on from CM034234.1 coordinate 37,110,917, forward strand.
GTCAATGACATACATTCATCTTAAGGGGGAGTTTTAGAGATGGTTATTAGAAGGTATTATTGTAATTTCTATTCTTAGTTAATTAATCAATTCATTTAGTTAATTAGTTCATTTTTGTTTCTATTATGTTAATCCATTTTAGATACAGATACATACTTTTATATATAGTTTTGGGTTTTTAGTCAGTTAGGATGTAACTTTCTTCATATCAAGATAATGAAAATTCTCTTTCTACTTTCTACTTCCATTTTCTTATTCTTTGTCCATTAAATCTCCCTAGATTCTTATCTTTATCTTCTTCAATTCTTAATATAAGCTCCACAAGTGCTTATGAACATCATAATGAAGTGAAAGATTATTAACTAGTTCTTTGGCTCCTTGATATATGCAATAGCAACTATGAAGAAACAAATTCCTTCTATCATCCATACAAAGTCAAATTAAATGCTTTAATTCAAACAAAAGTGTGAAAACAAAGATTAGAATTGAACCCTTGTACTAGATACTAAATGACAAATTTCATGATTATATCAAGGATCTTTTGAGAATCATTCCGCACCACTTAACAATGCAAGTCAATGCATCGACCATATTATAAGTTAAAATTTGAAACAAGAGGCAACATACCTTCTTTATTTTTAATAATCATGTAAGGTGCTAAAAGAGAAGTTAAAAAAAAAAAGGTATATTGAGGATAATTTTAACATTAGAACACAAATAGATGAAATAATACACAATAACACAAAAAGATGAAATAATAGCACATGTACTAAAGTTAACACCTTATTTAAGGCAAGAAAAATAGGAAATATTGTTCCTTTTTTAGAGAAGATAAAAATAGTATGATGATTTTCTCCTTAAGCTTTCCAACTCTCAAACTAATGCATAAACATTAAAACATATGGTAATATCCATTATGCGAATAAAACGACATATACATCTCTTCAGCTCACAAAATCAAACTAAATAGTGGGCTACCATTATCCTTTTTGTAGTGATGCAAACCAAAAAAAGACATAAGTATTGTATTGATACAACAAAGAACATAAGTTATAATATACCTATTTAATATAACCTGTTTCTACTATATAACAAAATAAATGTACAATGTACATATCAAAAAGTGATTTTGTGCTACAATTGGGCATCTTTCTGGTATAGATTGGATTCTTACACCGTTCCTGCAACTGTGCCGGGGTGGGAGGTTCAGCTAGCTGAGTGGGAGGCATGGTTAGTTAAGACTGGCATAGGGGCTCCTCCAAATGTATATGCATAAGTGAATCCATATCAAAATGGTGACGAGCCTTTGGTCTATTCCTCCCATAGTGCAATGGAGATTGAGGGACTATAATTGTTTATGCCACATTAAGTTAAGGCAAAATGTGCTCGGGTGGAAGTGACAGCAAAATTGGCGATAGTAAAGACTCCATATCATCTGTGACGACAATGTAGTCATTAATGGAAGGACATGTCTTAATGTCCTAAAGGGATGATGATGCTGCGTCGGCTGAGGTCAAGGGTCCAATGCCAATGGTCCTGCTCTGGCTGAGGTAGATTGTTCGTTTATAGCTGAGGTCAATGGCATCGATCGTCTATCATCCCTCTCCAGTCGGTACTTCTAATCAATGGCTGCAACTGCCACACGACCAATACTCCGCATGGTCATTGCAATTTGATGAATGTCTCTAATGTTAGTATAGTTGAGGATATCTATTGCCAACTAAGTGGCCGTGATTATAATCTCCACTTGGAAGCATCCAATATAAATGGCAAATGAAATGCATTCAAATGACAAATGAAATTGACTATAGTCTCCTCCAAATGTCTCGATCATGCTAGGGTACGTCCGAATCAGTTGGGTAGGGCTACCAAGTCATCTAAGACTCAACCATAAGGTCTATTGGGTCCCTGTACTCCTTAAGAGTATGTGAAGCCATCAATACAAGGGGTGAACGCAACTTGCAATCAATTTTATTATATATTTGCATATTGTTTAAGATATTATACCAATTTCTTAACTAAGAATTTAAATAAAGGTAATTTGGACATATTTACATTGGTATGTGTCTACCATCATCCCTGTGCTTAGGGGCCAGGGCTGGGGTTGGTCCTGGTGCCTTTGCTCCCTGAGGACCTAGAACTGGTGCCTCTACCCTTTCACCTTGGTCTAGTCCTAATCTTGCCTTGGGGGCATTGTCAGTGCCTCTATATCCTCAGCTAGTACATTTGGGTGAGGTACTCATTGACTTAGTTGTTGTATAAGTGGCCTGAATACCTAAAGGCCCAGTTATCTCCTTAGCCCTGGACTAAGTTGTCCTGTACATCTCCTAGTATATGCATGCTAACACGGTACTCCCCTAGCTATACAGTCCCATAATGTCCAAACGTTCGATCAGATAAATGTACATCAGCTTAATCGTGCCACTAGATTTACTCAGTAACAAACACCCGCTGATCAGCATAAGTAGGTTTGCCTCGGTGTGGTGAAGTACAATCTCATCTTTAGCATTAATTGGCATCTTTAGAAAGTGCTCGAATAACCAGTTGACCCAAATCTGAGCCCTTTTAAGGGCACTGGTACGGGGTAACACCTAGATAATCTTGGGCAATCACTCTCCACTAGTAAGAGTATGATCGTGATCTATGTCTATCACTATAGCCCTATCTACTACCAATCTGGTGATGGTACTGATATCCTAAAGTATGACGATGCATTCTCCAACTAGCATATGGAAAGTGTATGTCTCAACCCACCATTTCTCAACCAAGGCTGTGATAAGGGGTCGATATAACTTGATTGACCCCAAAAGGTAAAACCCATGTACAGCTACCTTGATAAAGTACTTAAGAACTTTGTCATCTTTGGGGTGCCAATTAGGGATGTCATGAGATGGTGCCCGTTTTAATAGTTAGTACATCATCTGACTGCAGAAGTAAAAAAACATAAAGTATAATTAGATATAATGACAATTGACAAATATAAAATATTTGAACTAGTAAAGTAATATCCATACCAAGTCTGTCCAAATCTTTGTGGACTTATGACTGTCTTATGCATTGAGTAAAGACGTATCACAAGGTCCTAGCAATAGCAAACGTCTTTGCTAGTCAAGTAGATAATCCATGACCATGATAAGAAACATGGACGGATCAGTTAAATCAGTAATCACATCATTATGTATATTATCCATCAAATTTCATGTTAATAAATGAAATTCACACTAATATATCACGCCAACACATGAAAAACATACTAGTAAAGTACTATCCATCAAATTAATATCACAGGAGTTTAGAAAATAGTACATACTAAACAACTAATGATGAGATCACATAACATTTCAAAACTCTAAACCTTGGCTAACAAAGCATTTGTAACAAAACGCACTAATACATCACTTAAAAATGAAATGGATCTATCTTGGAGTCTTTGTAGGGCATTTCCTTTTTGTATGCCCCTCTTGATAGAAAACACCACAACGTAGCTTGGAAGCACTTACACTCTTGTCCATTTCATTCTAGATACAAGTCAACATAGGCTTTTCTTTCTAGCGTTTTAGATTCTAACTTGGAATGAAATTTGAAACACTTGGTGACTCCCAGTATTTTAGATATTGTAATGGGTGGAATAGAGGAAATATATGTTCACATATGCATCAATTGAATACTTATGAAATCATTGCCATCTAGTCAAAATGGTGTTCCTCACACACAGTGATGACATAAGAATACGAAATTCGAAGACTGCTTCATTTACCACACATGTAGCTTTGTTTCTTAAGAGAAATTACCTATACATTTCCACTCCTACTGACACATTAATTGGTTGTTACCTCGTAAATCCCATCAATATGGTTAAACCTTACAATTCAGTGAGCTCAAGTATGTTTTTGGTACTTTTCCACCAATTTTAAGAGTTTGGTTGGATGTTTACCCTTGAGATGCCACTAATACCTCATTCTTATTGCAAAAGTACGTTATTACTTTATAGAATGTAAACTATGCATATACTCAAACTAGTAAGGCCTTGGCACCTCTCATCATATTATTAAAACACTCTGAAATATTTCTTTTTATTCCCACATCTATACCCTCCATTATATGGCATGGTTCATTGGTCTTTGGGGATATCATTTAATTACCTTTATGCTTCCGGTTTTAGATCTGTGATTATTTTCATAGTCGCTTCAAACTTTCAAACTTGGGAGGTTCTCATAGCTTGATACATCAATTTATTAAGTAGAGACCTACTAAAGTATTTCTTGAAGTTTGCCTCCATGTGACATAGACAAAATCTATGAAATACATGAGGTGGTGCCTAGGGACGAAACTAGGATTTCATGATGGGGGGCCAAAAATTTTCAATGAAAAATTAAATAACAATAATCTAAAAAATTGATATCTATTTAAAGTTAGAGATTTCGATAGAGAGAGAGAATTGGAAATGCAAATTTTGCCAAAGATCGAATTATATCTGTAGTCCTTATTATACTAAAAAAAAAAAAAAAATTGATGGGGAAATGAAGAAAATGTGATTACTGATAGTTAGGAAGAATGTAAAGATAGAGGTTAGATGGAGATATTTGTAGATTTCAATTAAAAATGTGAACAATAGTTTATTATTTTTAACAATTTTCCATGTGGGTCCCATTATAAAAAATTAAGTTGGCTAGTAACTTTTCGTTTGTCATAACTAAAGGGGGCAATTGTTAAAGGAATATGAGAGAGAGAGAGAGAGAGATAGTGATTGATTTGGGGGTTTCTATTAAAAATGAGGAAAGGAAATTTATTGCTAAAATAATTTATTACTTTTTATCAATTCTTTTTGTTTGAGCTTCAATACAAAAACTTAAGTTGATTGAGATTTTTCATTTGTGATGGGGTCATTCTTAAAGAAGGATACTTTTCATTTGCCAAGGGGGGCCATTCTTAAAGAAGCATTTATTTTATTAGTAAAATATAGTATGTATGTGTAGATTTACATTAAAGTTAGAGGGGACATGGCCACCCCTTGCCCTATGCTTGCTTTTTCCCTGCCCTTCTAGAGGTCAGGGTATTAATAGCTTTAAGGATGCTACCATGATGATCTAAAATTAGACACAATCCTAGCCGATGTGGGACTATGATCTTTCTCAAATTTTGAAAAAATCGATGCCAACTATCAAATGATCCCTCATCCACAACCGCAAAAGTTGGTGGGAATATTTTAGGTTTATGTCACTGCCTATGGCAATAAGTAGCTTGCGATAACATTTCCCACATAGGTGTGTCCCATTCACTGTTATAACGACCCTACAGAACTTAAACCCATCAATGGAGGGATTGAATGCCCAGAAAACATATTGTAGAATGGTGGTGCCAATGGCTGTTCCAGGATAGTACTGGTAGTCAACCACGCTCTCGGGATTGTGTGATTACACCACATGCAATAATTCCAATTGTTTACTATAAGAATCATCCCAATCATCAAATATACTAGCAATCACTTTTTGTTTTGTTGCTCAAGCTTTGTTGTAAGAGATGACATATTGGAATTGGTTTTTGACTATCATGACTTGCATGCCCACCTACATAGAGGGGTCTTTTTTTTACCATCTCTTTGATGTGGAATGCAACAAAACCAACATCCAACTCTGAATGATCCTAATTTATCCTTAGGCCTTTGTCAGTCCAAGCTTCAAGAGGTACATCATAAAAATTAACCCAAATAGGGATAACTTTGAATGCCTCCTTATTAAGAATAAGACCTGGTCTCCATTTTCTTAAGATAATTGGCCGCCCGGCAAAATACCAAGGGCCACCATGTAAGACTTGATGAAGATCAAACCCTTCTTTAAATGTAAAGAAGAAAAAACCATGCTCATTATTAAATACCTCTAGAACATTCTCCTTCCCCCAAAAATGAATAGCATGTTGCTGAATCAAATTGTAAGGGAGCTTCTTATCAAGGAAATATCTTACAAGAGTGTTAGACCACCTATTAGCACCTTTAAGAAACACATCAACAGGTGGCTTCACACGAACAACCCCGTTAGAAATTGTAGGTTCATGATAATTCAATTTCATAATTGAATTATTATAACCCTTAACAGCCGTGACCCATTTCCCGGGGCTAATGCCTTTATCATGCAACATAGAAGCTGTTGTATGTGTTTGAAAAGTAGGCTCTTGTTCAGCAGTAAGTTGAATATTCTCAGCAGCATGTTCCGCTTCATCAGCCCAAGAAAGCCTTCGAGAAGGAGTATTATGCTGCTCAGGACAATTGATGTTCACTACTCCAGCAACGTTGCAAGAAACATTGCGAGAAACGTGTTCTGATGCTCGAAAGGTTTCGATTGCAGCATTTAAAAGAGACTTTAAATCTGCCGAATGAGAAGTACCTTTAAGAAGACCAGTAGGATGCAAATCCAAATCATGGGCCTGATGTCCTTGCAAACACGTAACACCAGCAACGTTTTTGCGTTTATCCGAAGTCGCTCCAGGTCGGGAATCAAAGTTCAGAAGCCTATCATGCACCGTTTCATTAACTTCACCAGTAGGCACTAAAGAGAATAACCTACCACCAATGAGAATAGAAGAGGGATGAGAAGTCACTGCCAATGCATATTTGGTATCAGTAGGGTTAGGAGACTCCTTGGTTTCATGAGCATTTTCCGATCCAAAAGCCATACCACCATCATTAAGGTACACCATAGCTATAGGCGAAACAGTAGTTACCATCGGATTTTTACCAGAAACCGGATCAGCATGTAGAGTATCATTATCAAGAGTATCTTCCGCAAGTAATGAAGGAACCAGATCTGCACCTGAAGGGACCACATACGGCACTTCCATATGAAAAACCCTAGCCGCATGTAGTTCCGTAGGGGCCAAGAAAGATTCATTTCACATAGCATTGGGAACCCGAGTCGTAACAAACTGAGAAAGCCGAATCATGTCATCCACATCAGATTTGGGCAACCTAGAACCAGCATCTAGAGATGAATCTATCTTTAAAAGCTTAGCCGCCACGAATGATGTAGCCGCAACATCTGCACCATGAAGCTTATTTTCAACATCTGCAAGGTTACTGTAAACCCTAGAAACGGGATTCAATCCATCAACGTTAGAGTTATCATCCTTTGAAACAAATCCAACCTCATGAGAACGAGTACCATGAGTAACATCATTAACATTCAAAACCCTAGCAGCCTCCATTGAAGAAACCCTAGATGTTATGCAAGAAGGAACTCAGGAAAAATCATCAAGATGAGAATCAAGCGTTGATGCATTAGATACCATGAAGAAATCAGATTGCAACTCAAGAATTTCGAAATCTTAGAGAGAGAAACTAGAGAGAGAGACTCTCATTTCACTCCAATTCTACTTCCACTATAGTATATTCACTCCAATTCTACTTCCACTATAGCCTGTATGGGCTTAACCTTGCTGTAATTCTAAAATCAACCTTTTGGTCTCTCTATCTTCCTCTCAGCTACTTTTTACCTTTTCCAACTAGCTAGCAGAGACATAAGACAAAGTAAGAATTTTAGCCACTGTATCTGTAGAACTTACTGATTCTTCCGTTCTGGATAATGCATCTGTAGTTTTGCTATAGTATATAATTGTGGCAAGGATAGCAAAACTGCAGATGCATTATCCAAAACGGAAGAATCAGTAAGTTCTATAGATACAGTTGCCGAAATTCATGCCTTGTCTTATGTCTCTACTAGCTAGTTGGAAAAGGTAAAAAGTAACTGAGAGGAAGATAGAGAGACCAAAAGGTTGATTTAGAATTACAGCAAGGTTAAGCCCATACAAGCTATGCTTGGCAACAAATAAAACTAACCTACCATAATAGGTTGGTTGTTGGAAGAGCACCACTCAAAGTATAGCTCATTCAAGAGTTCCACTCTTCCCCTTTGGGAGGACATTCGAGTGTAAGTAAGACAACAAAAAGGCTGCACAAGGTCTTTTATTGGAAGGGACTGCAGAAAGATGTGGCAAAATTTATTTTGGAATGTGATATATGTCAGAGGTGTAAAGGTGAAAATGTGAAATATCCAAGATTACTACAGCCTCTACCCATTCCTAAGAGAATTTGGAGTGACATTTCAATGGATTTCATTGATTGGCTGCCAAACTCTCCAGGAAAAATTGTGATTTTTGTGGTAGTAGACAGATTGACAAAATATAGGTATTTCATGGCTTTAGTACACTGAACGACCTTGAAATGTGCTCGGGTTCTACCTCTCAAGTGCAAGAGGATAGTCGTAGTTTTAACTCGATGAGTCCGAGGTCGAATTCACAGGGAGCCTATGTTATTTAGTTTCTAGGATAAAAGAGAAATTTAAAACTTAATGTAACTAAAGTTTGATGTTCAATTGGGAATTAATCTTAAGTTTTTGCAGAATCAAAATTTAAACTAAAATTAAATTAATTCTATTAAGGAAGTTCAGTAATTCAATTTTTAAATTTAAATTCAAATTAAATTCTAAAATTCAAGGAAAATTAAATATTGCAAAGAGTTAAATTGAATAATGAGACTTGATAGTAAAAAGGGTTCTTGATTCAACTCACAAATCCAGGTATTTCACTACTTCACTCTAGGGTGTTTAGGTTCAATTCTAAATTAGGGTTTTGTTTTAAAAACGTTAAAATCAAAGATCAATACCAGTGATTTCAAGCGCATATGGTTAAAGATCTTTGTTTCTGAAGGTTTTCTAAACAAACGAAATCAAAATTGAAATTGAATCCTATTTTCAACTTGTTTCAAAAGTGTAAAGAACATTTAACCTAAAAACTAGTATCAGTGATTTCAAACGAATATGATTAAAGATTTTTGTTTTCAAATGTTTTTGAAACAAGTAAAAATGGGTTTTAAAATTGAGAAACCCTACGCATGTGTTTTCGCAACCCATGCGAAGGGTCTACGTACACCCCAAAGTGTTTAATGAACTACCCTTCCTTGATTCATGAACCAAGAACTGGGGTTTCTACACTAACATGATTTTAAACAAAACAAAAGCAATAAACGTAAGCATGAACATTCGATCTACCACTTGAGAACAATAAATCATATATTAAATTAATGAAATGAAAATCAACTTACACAGAAAGTAACTCTGAAACTACGTAATGAAAGAGTAGTGCAGCAAAGAACAAACAAACGTCGAACAACTCGACAAACCTTCTCTCAAAACAACGTAAAAAAAACTCTCAAAACTCTCAAAATCTAAGCTAAAAAGAATGGGGAAGAAGTCCCTTGTTCAGCTATTCAAGATGAATATAAAGAGGTTAATAAAAAAAAACCCTAACAAAAATGAAGTAAAATGCGCGCCTAAGGCTTTGCTAGGGTCTGAACCCTTTGGGGAGGGGTCCGGACCATAGAATGTCAATTTCTCCATATTCATCCACTGTGGTCCAGACCGTTTGAGGAGAGGTCTGGACCCTAAACCTTGGTTGCTTCATTTTTCTTTTTTCTTCACTTTGAGTCCTTAGGTTGGTCCAAACCATTCTTGGTGAAGCTTGAACCACAACTTTTCCTTCATCTTCTAAGCCCTCTCCAACACTATTAACTTCGCTTTTCTCATCCATTTCCCTACAAATAAGATGAGAAAACTTGTAAGTTACAAAATAATGTCAAAACTTTAAATTTAACCATTCAAATGCATTAAAATGTATCTAAATATAGAGTTTGTAATTACACTTTTCAAGTGTAATCACACCCTCCAACTTGAACATTGCTAGTCCCTAGCAATAACTTTATTAAAATGAAATGCAAATGCTACCCTATTTCTCTTTTCGTTGGAAACACGGCTACACTTAGCTATGTGCAGCAAGCCCTTTAAACCCCTAGGTTCCCCCTAGTGGACGACTAAGGTCTCGTGAGAGTTTGCAGTGAATCTACCGACAAAATTCTATGGCATGGTTTCAAAGTGTCAAAAAGTGATCAAGATCAAAATTGAGTTAAGCTCAAACGCAATAAGTCACAAAATCCAAATCTATTGTGTGATTCCCCTACACTAAGCATGAATGCATGGACTATCAAATATAAAGAACATATGTGCAAAATTGTTTCATTCATTCAACATGGTTTCATGAGCATAAATGGAACTAAGTTTTGACTTCAAATTCTCACAAGATTCCACTCATAAACAAAGGATTTCACTCATCAAGGGTTCACTCATACCTATAACATACAATGTTATCCTAGTTGCACATAACCCCACGAATAAGTGAATGAACTGAGTCAAAGATCAAAGTGGACAGCTCACGAAAATATTCCAATGCATATGTAAGAAATCACACTACACAGCCTACACAAGACCACTATATGCACAATACAAGAGTTGCTTGCTTAGAATCCACTAGGTCTTTATTTTGGTTGTAACTTGGCCATGGGTAATGGTTTACAATGAAAGATATGGAAGTCAAAGCACATGCCTTGGGATAAAGGTGTTTAAGTGCACAAACATCCCAAACTACCAATTTTCTTTCCAACCCAACAAAGATCCCAACAAAAAAAAAAAAAAAACTCAGTCGTGCTAAATATTACCCATGGGACAATTGCAAATATTGCAAACAACATATAAGTCCCACAATTTCATATACCAAAGGAATAATAATCTTTTTTTATTTTTTATTTTTTATTTTTTTGAATTGAAAACAACACATACATTCTCATCCCAACATTCATCCTCCTTTTACTTCTTAAAAGCTTACATTCCCAATCCCACATTCCCAACTTAGACTTTGAGGCACTCTCTTAACCCAAGACATATAAGAGTAAGGCTAAAAGTGTGTGAATGTGGTGTAAGGGACAACATGTGAGAGATGAACCAAGAAGAGAAAATTTTACCACACACTTTATTATGAGGCTTCAAGTTGGTTCCTAGGACAATTTCATATCAAGAAAGATAAAAGGCTCAAAATAACAAAGAAGGCCTAGCATCATGTCCTAAACTTGCAACAACTCATAATGTACCAAGGGATACTCATGCAAGTGTGTGTAATGCAATTGGTGCATGGAAATTCATAGTGAAGAGTAACAGAGCTGCAATCATGTGCAACCCCTCAAGAAAAGAATAAAAGGCTCAAAAGCTCACCATAGGGGTGTAAGTCTCCACCTAGTCCAAGAATGCTTAATTAACCAATATTAAACAAAATCTACTCCTAAGCACATAGTTCTTTTCTATGATAGTCAAAAATTTGCACAAGGTAATGACACATTCAATTTGAACTAAGTTTCCTATTGAAATTCGAACAAAATTCAATTATCACTCTTTCACTCTAATCCACAATCAACCAAACCAAAGAGGCAATATGTAAGTTTAAATGTGCTAAGTCATATGTTTAAGCTCAAAATTCTCGAAATTTTTCAAAATTTGACAATTTTCACACAAATGATCATCATGCGAACTCTACCCCCAACTTAAACTACCCATTGTCGTCAATGTGAGAACCAGAATGCATATGTGGGTCCGTAGTGTGCAAAGTGAACATGATGATGAGCATGAAATGATAGCCACAAAAGGCACAAATAAAAACATTGCACAACTAAAACAAACATGCACCTATTATTAATTTCATTTAAATATGTCCCCCCAACCTAGATTAAAGAATTTTTTTTTTTGAGTTAAATGTATTAACAAAATGAATAACATAACAAATAAAAGAATAAATATGAAAAAAGAAAAGAAAGATATTACCTCGTGTTGTTTTCTAAAAGCTGATGAGATGCAAAAAGAAATTGAAAAGTAGTACCAAAAGCTTCATCTTGGTCTAACTCATTGGGAATTGCAACACCCTCCTTACATGTAGTGTCAACCCTTTCTATGTCAGGAATATCTTCTAAAGGTGGCATATCAGTATATCCATACAAAGAACTTAATTCAAACTCTATACTAGTGTCAGTGTCTGTGGCATAAAAAAGGTGCATCTAACCACTCATTAGCTACAGTTACCTCTGCCCATTCTATCTCTAACAGGAGTTTAAGGTCAACTTCATTCGACCATTGGCCATCAAGTAATTGGTCAGGGGTTACATGCATCAATGGGGGATATATAAGTGGCAAAGGTAGGGAATTACTCTCTAAAAAATATCTCTCAAGCCACCATTCACAGTTAACTTTAGAACTCTCAGATTCACTATCACTAGACATGTAGGGTGTTGCTTCCCATTTACATTTATGCCCAATTAACATGTTAAAATTATCCTTTTGATTAAAATGGTCATGGTTAGAACCAGACTTGATGTACTTGTTCTTTTCAAGGAGTATACAAAATAAGGCATGAAGAACAAAGGTAATCAAAATCATAAAGTAAAAATAAAAAGAATAATTTCAATGACAGCAGGAAGTAATAAGCAAACATGATTAAGCAAAAATATCAAAATGACAAAGTTAAACATAAATATACATCTGTCTCAAATAAAATGAATGACAAAGTTTTAGGAGCAATAAATAAAACAATAAATCTCTCTCCTAAACTCTCAAAAAGATAAGAACATAACAATCACTGAGGAGGTGGAGGTGGATGAGACTCTCTAATGTAGTCCAAGACGCTCTGTAGGAGGTGTCCATGGGTCTGTTATCTTTGGTGGATACGCTGAAGAAGCTGGAGGTCTGCTTCCTGATTTTACTCCATAACACTGATACGCTCAACCAGTGCCCCTATTTGATCAGCTAAGTCTTCATTAGTAACCTCCTCCTCATCTTCTTCTGGTTTCTCTGATGCTTGTGAAAGTTCACCCTGACTTTCAGGTTCATCTATCTTCCTCTTCTTTTGGGAGATTATGCCTCAGGATTTGACATAAGATGTGATATTGAAAGGGTGCAAACCAGCGGCTATGGGTAAATCATCAGTAATACGAGCTCCCTTCCTTCTGAATATTTCTGTGAGTGCTATGCCAAAAGGTAATGCAGTTAAAGCACTAGGGTGTTCACAGGTGTACACCACTTGGTGACAAAAATAGGGAGGCAAGTCAATTGTTAATCTTATCCCAATAGCATAAATCAATTTAGCTCTAATGCGGGTGCAATCAGAGTTCCCATTTTGAGGCAATAGGTTTGTGCAAGTAAACATGTGCAATCCCCAATATTTGTCCTTAAGTACAGACACTAGCTTCCTATACTCTGCACCCCATTCATGTCCTTCTAACAAGATCTCAGAAGCTACAGCGGGGAATGATGGAGTCCCTTCAGAAGGATAAGTGAACTCTGGGTTTTCAACTCTCGGGATTTGGAATACTTGTGCCATTGGGGGTTAAGGTAATCTCAACCCCTTTAACCCAACTAACAAGGCATTCCCTACCTCTTCTTCTGATGATGGAGCCCTCTTTGAAATTAGCAAAGAATTCCTTTACTAAATCTAATAAACAATAAGCATGGAATCTTGCCAGATTAAGCCACTGCCTGCCTTCAAAATTCTGCTGAAGCATAAACTCTTTTCTCCTAAAATGATTAATTTGCCAAAATCTCTCAATTACCACTGACTTACATGACCAAATGTCATCATATCTTTTATCAGCCTCCTCCATCCAGAATCTACTCCTATCAAATGAACTTGACCCTAATTGTCTATTTGCAAGTCTTTTCATTCTTGGAGCCATAGGAGCTACAAATAATTCAAAGAAATAATTCAATTAACCACTTCTCAATCCCTATGTCCACACAAGTTCAGTGGCCCATTCTATGAAACAAAACTGAATTATGAAACTAGGATGAATGTATGTAATGAAAATGGTCCAAGTGACCATTCACCATTCACCATGAATGGGTCAATGCCATAAACTTGGTGGCTAAACACCCTTCCACCAAAGATGGGTCCTCTAGCACCATACATCAACTTAATCAAAAGATTTTTAATTTTACTTGCGAGAAAAGGATTTTGAGGATAGGAAGATCCAAAACCAAGCTAGAGTTTGAGGGTTCTTTGAACCCTTGGACCCCATTGTGACCCACGGTAAAGAAAGTGATAGCGTAGGAAGAGAATCACTCAAAATGAGAGATTCATGTCTACCCAACATGAAAACCACCAAATAAAGCTTCATGAAGCCACAAATCAAGAACCCTTGGGCTCGAATGGGAGAAAGCATACCTTATAAGGTTTGAACAAGAAAATTGAAGTCGAAAATCACTTCAATAGACCTTAGGACAGCCGATTCTTGAAGGATTCTTCAAATATTGGGAGAGGGCTTGAGAGGATTGGAGTTTGGAAGAGAAAAATGGAGGTTTGAAGTTGCCAAAAGGGGGTTTTAATCGGGTTGTAGGGTTCGGACCCTTTGGGAACGGCTTGACCACAAGAGGGTCCTCTCAGCTAGCTTGCTGGGGTCCGGACCGTTTAGGAGGGGTCCGGACCGTAGAATAGGATAGCTTCAACTATTTTGTTTTTTATTATTTAAAAAAAAAAAAACAACCAAAAATTACCTAAACTTGGAACCAAAATCCTAGAACAACTTAAAAACAAAGTCTATCCTAATCCTAACTATGATACAACTACAAGTACATTCTAATCTCATCTTACTTGCAAGGTGGGGGATCTAAAAGATCCCACGTCTCAACCTCCACTACAAAATTCTCTAAGTATGGTTTAAGTCGATGGCCATTAACCTTAAAATGGTATTGTTGTGTGGATTATGGACTTCACACACGCCAAGTCTTGAGACAGAAAGAATAATAAAAGGTCCACACCACCTAGATCGGAGCTTTCCCAGGAAAAGATGTAACCTCGAGTCATACATCAAAACTTTTTGGCCAACATGGAAGGATTTCCTACAAATATGCTTATCATGCAATTCCGTCATCTTAGCCTTGGCATATTTAGCATTTTCAAAAGCATCATTTCTCAATTCTTCAAGTTCATTTAATTGAAGCTTCCGAAAAACCCCGACATCTTCTATATTCTCATTAAATTGTCGGATTACCCAATAGGCTCTATGTTCCATTTCAACAGGTAGGTGGCAAGCCTTACCAAAAATAAGATGATAGAGAGACATACCCAAGATTGTTTTATAAGCCATCCAGTACGCCCACAATGTATCCACAAGTCTTAAAGACCAATCTTTTCTAGTGGGATTGACGGTCTTTTCAAGAACACCTTTAATCTCCCTATTTGCTAATTCAACTTGGCCATAATTTTGTGGGTGGTAAGTAGTTCCCACTTTATGCGCCATACCATATTTACGCATTAGGATACCAACAAGTTTATTGCAAAAATGCTTACCTTCATCACTAATAATTGCTCTTGGCATCCCAAAAGGAGAAATATATGTTCTTTTAAAAACTTGACCACTACTCGATGGTCATTGGTGCGAGTGGCAATGGCCTCTACCCATTTGGACACATAATCTATGGCCACTAAAATGTACTCATAACCAAATGAATTAGGAAATGGCCCCATAAAATCTATCCCCAACAGTCAAAAATTTCTAAGATAATCACAGGGTTTTGGGGCATCTCATTATGCCTAGACAGGGATCCTAAACGTTGGCAACGATCACATCTTGTGCAGTAGTTATGCACATCTTTAAACATGGAAGGCCAATAAAAACCACTTTGTAGGATCTTAGCAGTGGTTTCCTTCGAAGAAAAAGTGGCCTCCACAAGCTAAAGTATGACAAAACTCAATAACACTAAGAATCTCATTATCGAGAATACATCTCCTTATAATTTGATCTGGACAATATTTGTAGAGATAAGGTTCATCCCAAAAGAAATTACAAACTCTACGTAAAAATTTGCCTCTATCAACCTTTGTCCAGTGCAAAGGCATTTGACCAGTCACTAGAAAATTAGTGATGTCTGCATACCAAGGAGGCTGGATCGGCGGATTTGTGCTAACGTGCATAAGGTGCTCATCAGGAAAATGCTCATTGATTGGTAGGTCAGCAGAATTAGACACATACTGGAGTAGTCTAGACAAATAGTCAGCTGCCACATTATCTACTCCTTTCTTATCTTTAATTTCTAAATCAAACTTTTGAAGGAGTAATATCCATCTAATTAGACGGGGTATTGCCTCTTGCTTAGAAAGAAGATATTTCAAGGCCGCATGGTCCGTAAACACTGTGACATGAGATCCTACCAAATATGACCTAAACTTATCTAGGGCAAAGACTACTGCTAGAAGCTCTTTTTCAGTAGTAGTATAATTAATTTGAGCTTCATTTAGAGTCTTACTAGCGCAGTAAATGGCATAGGGTTTCCCGTTTTTCTGTTGCCCTAAAACTGCACCTACTGCTGAGTCACTAGCATCGCACATAAACTCAAATGGTAAAAACCAATCTAGGCTTTGCATAATAAGAGCAGTGGCAAGCAATTGTTAAGTTGGTCAAATGCCTCTCGACATGAGGATGTCCATTCAAAAGGGACATCATTAGACAATAGAGAGCATAAGGGTCGAGCAATAGAGCTAAAGGACTTAATGAAACGCCGATAAAATCCAGCATGTCCAAGAAAAGATTTTATGTCCTTAACACATCGAGGGGTAGGTAAATTTTGAATTAATTCAACTTTTGCTTTATCTACCTCAATTCCTCAACATGACACTATATGTCCTAAAACAATCCCCTATTGTACCATAAAATGGCACTTTTCCTAGTTTAACACCAAATTACTCTCTTCACATCTTACTAACACTTTTTCAAGATTGATTAAGCACTCATCAAAAGTATCTCCATAAACAGAGAAGTCATCCATAAAAACCTCTAAGAACCTTTCAACCATATCACGAAAAATACTTATTACACACCTTTGAAAAGTTGCGGGTGCGTTACATAACCCAAATGGCATGCATCTATACACAAAAGTGCCAAAGGGACATATGAAGGTGGTCTTCTCTTGGTCCTCTAATGCTATTTCAACCTAATTGTATCTCGAGTATCCATCCAAGAAATAATAAAAAGATTTGCCTGCTATTTTCTCAAGGACTTGATCTAAGAATGGGAGGGGAAAATGGTCCTTCCGGGTCACAGCATTCAAGCGCTTGTAATCAATACACATACGCTACCCAGTTTGCGTGCGTTGAGGCACTAATTCTCCTTTCTCATTTTCAACCACAGTTACACCAAACTTTTTAGGAACCACTTGAGTGGGACTCACCCATTTTGAATCAGAGATGGGGTAAATAATACCCACATCAAGCAACTTAAGCACTTCTCATTTTACTACTTCTTTTATGTTGGGGTTTAGCCTTCATTGCATTTGGCTCACTAGTTTAGCTTCATCCTCAAGGTATATGTGATGAGTACATAGTAAAGGACTAATACCTCGAAGGTCAGCCGCTATCCATCCTAAAGCTTTTCTATGAGCACTTAAAACTGCTAGTAACTTAGTTTCCTAAACGTTTTCTAATTTTGAAGAAATGACAACAGGAAAGGTCTCATCCTCTCCTAAGAATGCATATTTAAGTTCACTAGGCAATGGTTTCCTAGGAGGACAAGGAGGACATTCTGACCGACCCTAAATTGTGTTTCGGGTTCTACCACTCAAGTGTAAGAGGACAGTCGTAGTTTTAAAACTCGGTGAGTACCGAGGTCGAATCCACAGGGAGGGCTTTGTTAAAAGCTCTAGACTTGTTCTCTTAGTTAGTAGGTGAACCTAAATTAATTTAAACTAATTTTTCAACAACTCAAACTTTTGTTTTAGGTTGTAAATTAATTAATATTAATTAAAGAAATTCAATTTAATTTTAAAATGCAAACAAACCATCCACTCTAAATTTTAAAGTGAATAAATCAACTCATAAATTAAATTAAATAACAAGCACGATACTAAAAAGGTTCTTGATCCAACTTTCAAGTCCAGGTAGTTCACTACTTTACCTTGGGATGTTTTTATTCAAATCTAGATTAGGGTTTAATTCGAAAAGTGTTAAGAATATTTTAGTTAATGGTCAGTACCAGTGATCTCAAGCGGATATGGTTAAAGACCTTTGTTTCCGAAGGTTTTTCAAACAATCAAAACTATAAGTGAATTCGAAACCTATTTTAATCTTGTTCAAAAGTATGTAAACGGTTATATTCGAAAACCCATACCAGTGACTTCAAATGAGTGTGGTTAAAGATTTTTGGTTTTGAATGTTTTCGAAACAAGTTAAAATAGATTTTAATATGGTAGATTCTTACGCATGAGCTCTCACAACCCATGCGAAGGGTCTACGAACATCCCAAGGTTTTTCATGAACTACTCATTCTTGATTCGTTGAACCAAGAACTAGGGTTTTACGCTACAACTAGTTTAAACATCACAAAAGCAATAAAAGAACACTCAATCATGCGATTCAATAATTGAAATAAACAAAACATTATATTAAAGAGCGAAACGAAATACAACTTACAATGGAACTTGTGCGTAAAAGAAGAGATGAACTAATAACGCAAAGATGAAGAACAAAACTACAAAAGCATCCATCAACAAAGCTTTAAAACGTACAAATCACTTCAAACTTAATCTAAATCTAATCTAATTCTCAATGTAGTTGTGGAATCTTCAAATGAGGTGTCCCCCTTCATGGCCGTGCAATCGGTATTTAAAAAGATGCCACAAAACCCTAGAAGAGGAGCTTTCACGCGGCTATTGTAAATCACGGGTGGTCCCGACCGTCTGGAGAGGGGGTCAGGACCATTTGAAGTTTTGTACTTTCTATGGTCCTGACCGTCTGGGTGACGGTGGGGACCGTCTAGTTTCTCCTTCATTGCTTTCTTTCCTTATCTTGGTTGGGTCTTTGGGCTAGTCTTTTCCATCGAAGATGAGGTTCAAACCATGACTTTTTCTTTGTCTTCTTGGCCCTCTCCATAGCTATAAACTTCGACATCCTTGCCCTTTTTCCTACAAATAAAACAATAAAAGTATAAGTAACACAATAACACTAAAACTTCAACTTTACTTATTTTAATGCATGAATAAGTGTTGAGTTAGAGAGTTTGTAATTACACTTTTCAAGTGTAATCACATTCCACTGATGGCTTAGGTTTAATCAAAGATGGCTCTAAGGATTCAAATACTGCCACCCAGCCCTTAACTGCCATTAGTTCTTTTCTATCACTTACTAACTCTTCATTCCCCACACAATTCTCCTCATCTAAGACTTCACATCTTTCACTTCTCACTAGAGCTTGTTCTATGGGATCCTCAAGATATGTTTTCTCAAAATACTCCTCACTTAAAGTATGAATCACGTCTACCTCTCTAACATCCTCAAACTCTCCTATTTGTTTCCCTACCCTGAAAATATTCATTTCAACGGTCATATTCCCAAAAGATAACTTCATAACCCCATTTCTACAATTAATCACAGCATTAGTAGTAGCGAGGAATGGTCTACCTAAGATCACTAGAATGGAATGGGAAGGATTTTGGACAGGTTTGGTGTCCAACACTATGAAATCAACAGGAAAGTAGAATTTGTCTACTTGAACTAACACATCCTCTACTATACCTCTTGGCATTTTGACTGAGCAGTTAGTCAATTACAAAGTTATCCTAGTGGGTTTAAGCTCACCTATTCCTAATTATTTGTAAATCGTATAAGGTAACAGATTGACACTAGCACCTAAATCAAGTAGAGCTTTATCAATGATGTGATCCCCAATTCCACATGAAATTGTTGGACAACCAGGATCTTTATACTTAGGAGGTGTATCACGCTGAATTATGGCACTAACTTGTTGAGTCAAAAAGGCTTTTTCCTTAACATTAAGCTTTCTCTTAACAGTGCACATATCTCTAAGAAACTTAGCATAAGACAGATTTTGTTTAATAGCCTCAAGTAATGAGATGTTAATTCTAACTTGTTTAAAAACCTCTAAAATCTCAGAATTCAACATCTCATTCTTTCTCTTTCCTAACCTTTGAGGGAAAGGTGGTTGAGGTGTGTAACTATCTATTTCTTTCTCATGCCTACCCGAAGTTCCCACAATAGGTTCTCTCACTTTCTCTTTACTCTTTGCCTTTTTTTCACTATTCTTACTCTCAACTATTGGCTTCTCCCTATTATTGGTTTCTTCTTCTTTTTCTTTCTCACCCTCTATTTCACTCGGCTCTTCTACCTCCTCACTACCTTTCATTCCTAATTTAATATCTGTTGCATTAACTCTAGGATCATCAGGTTTGTGAATCTCCCTCCCACTTCTTAAAGTGGTGATAGATTACACTTGTGCATGTGAAGTAGTACCAGAAGTAGAGGATTCAGCAATGTTTACCTGATCTTTTAGGTTTGGGAAAGTCTGTGAAGGAAGTGTACCACTTGGAGTAATACTCATAGCTTGCGTAATCTTAAAGACTTGCCCTCTAATATCTTCTAAAGCCCTAGACACATTGTCATTAATAATCACTTGCTGTTGCACAAATTTTTGCATAGATTCCTCAAAGGATCTCTTCTGGGGCGGTTGATATGTAACAGGATGAGGCTGTTGATATTGAGGTGGTGGTAAAGGAGGGGTTGAAATGGTTGGCTTAGATTATCATTTTTCCACCCAAAGCCAGGATGATTCTTCCATCCATGATGATAAGCATGGGTGGTTGATTTCCCCCTTGATACCTCACATTCCCCCCTTGCGGGTAGGAAGTGTTACCCTAACCTCTATTTTGGTATGGTTGGCTTTGAATGTTATCAATATATGCCTGATCATAAGCTACTTCCTTAAGTAAAAGAAGCTTGGGACATGAATTAGGATCATGTCCTACTTGGTCACATGCCCAACAAACCATTTGTGCCTCTTCCAATTTCCCTTTATTCTTAAGTTCAACTGTGTCTAACTTATGTTGCATTACTGCTATCCTAGCCTTCAAATCATCACTCTCACTTGGGGTTAACTGACCACTAGGCATGGGATTCTTATGCTCAGAAGATGAAGAAGTTCCTATTTCCCAATCATTGTAATCTTCGGCTACCATCTCAAAGAAGTCCATGGCATCCTCTACAATCTTATCAAATAAGGTTCCATTACACATGGTAGATACTAATTGCTTAAGACTAGGGGTTAAAGATTCATGAAAAATACTTACTATTCTCTATGTCTCAAAACCATGGTGAGGACAAGCCATTAAAAGGTCTTTGAACCTTTCCCAGGCTCGACAGAAGTTTTCATTAGGTTTGCATGAAAATGTGGTAATTTGTCTCCTATAATGCTGAGTTTTCTGAGTTGGGAAATATTTATTTAAAAACTCAGTTTGCATTTCACGCAACGTTCCTACGGAACGTGAACGAAGGGAATAACTCCATGATTTGGCTTTGTCCTTAAGAGAAAATGGGAAAAGTTGAAGACGTACTACATCGTCATTAACATTATGTTCTGCACAAGTGTTACTTATTTCCTCAAACTCCCTAAAGTGGTTATAAGGATTTTTAGAATCTAGACCATGGAAAGTGGGTAAGAGTTAGATGATTCTTGGCCTAAATGTGGAATTTCCCCTATTTAAAGGCAAGACTATGCATGATGGGGTAGATTGCCTAATAAGATTAAGACACTCTTTTAAAGGAACAAAACCCGGAATCTCTTGGGGTTCATTATCCCCATGTTCACTACCTTCTCCTCTTAAATCAGCCATTGAGTGAAAGGATGAAGTGGTGAGTGAAACTGTGGAGTATG
The DNA here is from genome assembly GCA_019916065.1 of Vitellaria paradoxa. NCBI lineage: Eukaryota > Viridiplantae > Streptophyta > Magnoliopsida > Ericales > Sapotaceae > Vitellaria > Vitellaria paradoxa. The sequence continues at coordinate 37,132,488 of CM034234.1, forward strand.
AATTTTTAGAAATAGATTCAAGAAGATAAGAAGGGTCTTCTAGTTCAGGTTCTATTACAATTACCCTGCCTGATCTAAGTTGCATACACTTCAGAAATTTTGAATTTTTAAAATTTTTTTTAAAGGAAAATAAACTCACTTAAAAAGAAATAAAAATAAAAAAAATAGAAACAACCTAAAAACTAAATTTTGGCTCCCCAGCAACGGCGCCAAAAACTTGACCGACCTTGAAATGTGTTCGGGTTCTACCTCTCAAGTGCAAGAGGGCAGTCGTAGTTTTAACTCGGTGAGTCCGATATCGAATTCACAGGGAGCCTATGTTATTTAGTTTCTAGGATAAAAGAGAAATTTAAAACTTAATGTAACTAAAGTTTGATGTTCAATTGGGAATAAATCCTAAGGTTTTGCATAATCAAAATTTAAACTAAAATTAAATTAATTCTATTAAGGAAGTTCAGCAATTCAATTTTTAAATTTAAATTCAAATTAAATTCTAAAATTCAAGGAAAATTAAATATTGCAAAGAGTTAAATTGAATAATGAAACTTGATAGTAAAAAGGGTTCTTGATTCAACTCACAAGTCTAGCTATTTCACTACTTTACTCTGGGGTGTTTAGGTTCAATTCTAAATTAGGGTTTTGTTTAAAAATTGTTAAAATGTTAAAATCAAATATCAGTACCAGTGATTTCAAGCGAATATAGTTAAAGATCTTTGTTTCTGAAGGTTTTCTAAACAAACGAAATCAATATTGAAATTGAATCCTTTTGTCAACTTGTTTCAAAAGTGTAAAGAACATTTAACCCAAAAACCAGTATCAGTGATTTCAAACAAATATGATTAAAAATTTTTGTTTTCAAATGTTTTCGAAACAAGTAAAAATGGGTTTTAAAATCGTAAAACCCTACGCATGTGTTTTCGCAACCCATGCGAAGGGTCTATGTACACCCCAGAGTATTTCATGAACTACCTTTTCTTGATTTGTGAACCAAGAACTGGGGTTTCTACGCTAACATGATTTTAAGCAAAACGAAAGCAATAAACGTAAGCATAAACATTCAATCTACCACTTAAGAACAATAAATCATATATTAAATTAATGAAACAAAAATCAACTTACACGAAAGTAACTCTGAAACTACGTAATGAAAGAGTAGTGCAGCGAAGAACAAACAACGTCAAACAACTCCATAAACCTTCTCTCAAAACAATGTAAAAAAAAAACTCTCAAAACTCTCAAAATCTAAACTAAAAAGAATGGGGAAGAAGTCCCTTGTCCAGTCGTTCAAGATGAATATAAAGAGGTTAATAAAAAAAAACCCTAAAAAAAATGAAGTAAAAATGCACGCCTAGGGCTTTGCTGGGGTCCAGACCCTTTAGGGAGGGGTCCGGACCACAGAATGTTAATTTCTCCAGATTCATCCACTATGGTTCGGACCCCTAAACCTTGGTTGCTCCATTTTTCTTTCTCCTTCGCTCTGAGTCCTTGGGTTGGTCCAAACCATTCTTGGTGAAGCTTGAACCATGACTTTTCCTTCATCTTATAAGCCTTCTCCAACACTATTAACTTCGCTTTTCTCATCCATTTCCCTATAAATAAGATGATAAAACTTGTAAGTTATAAAATAATGTCAAAACTTTAAATTTAACCATTCAAATGCATTAAAATGTATCTAAATATAGAGTTTATAATTACACTATTCAAGTGTAATCACACACCCCTATACAGCCAAGGTAGTAGCTAGAGTCTTCTTTGACCAAGTGTTCAGATTACATGGTCTTCCGTCTACCATTGTATCTGATAGAGATGTAGTCTTTACCAGTCACTTTTAGCAAGAATTGTTCACCTTACATGGGTGCAAACTGTGCCTTAGCACTGCCTATCACCCCCCATCAGATGGTCAAATAGAGATTGTGAATAAGTGCTTGGAGAATTATTTAAGATACATAACTGGGGACTACCCTAAACAGTGGGTTAAATGGTTCACATTGGCTGAGTGGTGGTACAATACCACTTACCATTCTGCCATCAAAACTACTCCCTATTTTACAGTTTATTGGCAGGAACCCCTTGACCACACCTTCTTTATTTCTAGACCCTCTTCAGTGGCAGTAGTAGACGATTGATTGAGAGAAAGGAAGGGCATCATTAGGCAGCTGAAGGAAAATCTAAACCAGGCACAATTGAGGATGAAACATTATGCTGACAAAGGAAGATCTAAACAAGAGTTTATGGTGGGAGATTGGGTTTATCTCAGATTACAGCCCCATAAACAGACCACAGTGACATTATCAAAGAGCATGAAGCTATCCCCAAGTTTAATGGACCATACCAAGTGGTGGAAAAAATTGGAACAGTGGCCTATAAGCTACAGCTACCAGCTGGAGCTAAACTACACCCAGTGTTCCATGTCTTAATGCTTAAAAAGATAGTAGAAACCACTATGACAGCTCAAACAAGCTTGCCTCCAGTAAGTCCAGAAGGCACATTACAGTTAGAGCCAGTAGCCATATTGGACAAAAGAAGTGTCAAGAGAGGGAACAAAACTATGGAGCAATGGTTAGTTCAATGGCAGAACTTCTTTCCAGAGGATGCAACCTGGATTGATCACTCAGAAGTTCAAACAAGCTCCTGGCCCTGATGGGTTTAATGGTCATTTCTTCCACAAAGTTTGGCATATTGTTGGGCAGGATATAATGGAAGCTATTAAGGAGTTCTTTGCCTCTGGAATGCTTCTCCGTGGGGCAAATGCTACCATAATTGCTTTGGTTCCAAAAATTCCGAATCCCACCTTCATTAAGGACTTTCGTCCTATTTCTTGCTGTAATATAATTTATAAATGTATTACCAAGATCTTGGCTGAAAGGGTGAAAACAGTAGTGCCTTCTATTGTTGACAAATCACAAGCTGCCTTTGTTGCTGGGCGCCAAATTTCTGATAATAATCTACTTGCTCAAGAGCTAATGAGGGGCTATCATCGCCCAAATGGTCCTCCCAGTTGTGCTTTTAAAGTTGATCTTATGAAAGTATTTGATTCTATCAGGTGGGAATTCTTATGGGATGCTATGGAACTACTGGGGCTTCCTGCTAAGCTTATATGGTGGATCAAAGCATGTGTCTCAACCCCAATGCTCTCTGTGAGTATTAATAGAGCACTTAATGGATATTTTCTAGGGAAAAAAGGTCTTCATCAAGGTGACCCGCTATCCCCCTATCTTTTTGTGCTTTGTATGGAGGTATTGTCCCAAATTCTCAACAAATTAATTACTTCTTCTGATGGGTTTCGGTTTCATTGGAGGTGTGCTAAAACTTGTCTCTCCCATCTTTGCTTTGCTGATGATCTTATGTTATTTAGCCATGGTGATATTCAATCTGTTGGTGTTCTTAAGCATGGTTTGGATCTTTTCTCATCCTTTTCTGGTTTAGTTCCCAATCTTTCCAAAAGTGATATGTTTGTTGCGGGAGTTGATGGAGAAACCAAAGCTGCTGTTGCTACACTTATGGGATTTCGTTGGGGTTCTCTACCTTTGAAGTACTTGGGAGTGCCTATTCTTTCCACCAAACTTAGGGCCAGTGATTGTGTGGAGCTTGAAAATAGAATTTTGAGGCGAATTAAAGTTTGGACAAACAAATTTCTCTTTTTCTCTGGGAGACTCCAACTAATCCAATCTGTTTTATTCAGTATGCAATCCTACTGGTGCTTCCAATTTATTTTTCCTTCTAAAATCATCAAATCTATTGAGGCAAAATTGAGATCCTTCCTTTGGAAAGGTACTTCTCTATCTACAACTGGAGCAAAAGTAGCTTGGGAGATGGTTACTCGACCTAAGAATCATCAAATCTATTGAGGCAAAATTGAGATCCTTCCTTTGGAAAGGTACTTCTCTATCTACAACTGGAGCAAAAGTAGCTTGGGAGATGGTTACTCGACCTAAGAATGACGGTGGCTTGGGCATTAAGAAAATTAAAGATTGGAATAGAGCAGTTATGACCAGGTATGTCTGGATGTTATGTGATCCTTCTTCTACATCTTTATGGGCAGCTTGGGTTCACGTTAATCTTCTTGGCAGAACACAATTTTGGATAGCAAAGGTCCCTTGGGATTGCTCTTGGACATGGCGAAAACTTCTACAATTACGGCAAGTACTTCTACCTTACATTTCTTATAAGGTAGGCAATGGCAGAGACTTATCTCTATGGTTTGATCCTTGGTTACCCACTGGTCCTATATGCTCTTCCTTCGATGCCCGTGTGATTTGTGATTTTGGACTTCCTAAATTTGCTAAAGTTGTAGATATTATTGTTGATGGTAGCTGGGCTTGGCCAGGGACTAACACTATTGAATTAATGGAGTTGCGAGAAGCCACATTGTCTTTACCATTACCTAATGTTTCACGGCGTGATAAGGTGATTTAGGACAACACTAGCAAAGTTTTCTCCATTTAGGCCGCTTGGGAATTATTGCGGGAACATCATAATATAGTTGATTGGCACTCAATTGTATGGTTCAAATCCCATATCCCTCAGCACTCTTTTATTTTATGGCTTGCTGTTCATCATAAATTATCTACCCAAGATAAGCTTCGTTCCCATGGTTTACAACAGCCATCTAGATGCATTCTTTCTGAGCATGATTTGGAAAGTCACTCTCATTTATTCTTTCAATGTCCATACACTAAAAGAATGTGGTCTGAGCTAATAAGGAAGTTGGGACTTCAATGCTTTGAGAATAGCTGGGATGATGTGATTACATGGTGCACAGAAAATCTTTTGGGGAATTCTCTACTTCACCTCTTGGGAAGATTGGGACTTGCTGCTTTGGTCTATTACATTTGGCGTGAACGTAATGCTAGACTTCATGATCAAGATTCAATAGATGCTATCTCTTAATGAAACAAGTTGAGGCCACAGTTCATCTTAGGATCATTTCTGGTAAACCTTTTGCAAAGACTGATACTAATAGGCATTTAGTTCATGTTTGGTCCCTTCCCCCTTTGGTTTTGACGACTTAATTGTTATTTTTGTAGGCTTTGGCCATGCTATTAAGGGGTATGCCCCTTTTATTTTGTATTTAAATTCTTATCATTAATACAATTTACATTTACCTTTCAAAAAAGAGTAAAGCCATAAAGTAGCTCCCTCTTGCTCTGGTAAATAAGGAATAGTCAGCTTTGGATTGAGTAAAGCCACAAGAGAGTAAAACTATAGAGAGTTTAGAATATCACTGCCTTAATGCTTGCTAAGGCTATACAACGACTTGTTTAATCTACAAACCAGCTGCTCCCCTTCACTGACAGCACCAAGAGGTGGCAACATATATACCTCTTCATCCAAATCTCCATGTAGGAAAGCATTATTAGCATCAAGTTGATGTAAATACTAGTTATTTGAAGCAGCAATAGCCAGTAGACACCGAACAGTGGTCATTTTGGCCACAAGAGAGAAAGTGTCTTTCTAATCTAATCTAGCTTGTTGAGTTTACCCTTTTATAACTAAATGGGCTTTAAACCTTTCAATACTACCATCAGCCGTAAGCTTTATTTTGTATGCCCATTTACAAACAATTAATTGTTTATCGAGAGGCAATGTTGTCAAAGTCCAAGTACCATTTTTTGCAAGAGCATGCAATTTTGTTTCTATGGCTTTGCACCATTCAAGACTCTTTACTACTTGCTAATAAGACTTTGGTTCAGATTGTGAAGAAAGAGATATGGTAAAAGCTCTATAAGTTGGAGAAAGTTTAGAATAAGAAAGGGCTGAAAAAATGGAAAAATATTTGTTTGGAAAGTGTGGTTTGGTAGTAGAAGTGAGAGGTTTGGAGGCTGTAGAGAGTGGTGGAAAATTATGATGATAATCTTGAAAATAAGAAGGAATGGTTTTTGTTCTAGTTGATTTTCTAGGAGAAGAATCAGAAGTAGATGGATTAAAAGAAATAGGTGGTTTATTGGATGAAGTAGCTAAAAGAGCAGGTGAGTTATTTGATGAAGTAGGTAATAAAGTTTCTCTCACAAAAGGATTTTACATAGGAATGTCTAATTGAGGAAGTAGGTAATAAAATAGATTGAGAACTCAAGGACTCAGTAGATTGAAAAGGAAATATGTGTTCATAAAATGAACATCTCTGGAAATAAATGTGGAATGAGAATCAAGGTCATACATCTTATATCCTTTAACCCTATAAGGATAACCTACAAATATACATTTTTCTGGTTCAATGATCAAATTTGGTTCTATGTTTATATAAGGTAGAAGCAAAACATATACAATCAAAAACCTTTAAATGAGAGTAATTTGGAGAGACGCATAAAAAGAACTTCATATGGACATTTGTTTTTAAGAATGAGTGTTGGTGCTCTATTTATAAGATAAGATGTAGCCAACACACAATCACACCAAAAATGAAGTGGCAACTTTGCTTGGAATCATAAAGCCCTCGCAACATTTAATAAATGATGGTGTTTACATTCAACTTTACTGTTCTGCTGGGGTGTATCGACACAAGATGTTTGATGGATAGTCCCATTAGAAAGATAAAAATCATGAAGAAAAAACTCATATCCATTATCTGTTCTTATAACCTTTACTCTGATATTGAACTGATTTTAAACATGTTTATGAAAAGAAAGAATGAGATATGATGTCTCAAACTTGGACTTCATTAAGTAAACCCAGGTAGATCTACTATGATCATCCACTCTAACCAAAAAATAATGAAAACCTCTAAGAGAAGTTGTAGAATATGGTCCCCATATATCACAGTGTAAAAGTTCAAATAGAGAATTAGAAATAGTAAAACTAGAAGGAAAAGGAAGTATCTTTTGCTTAGCTAAAGGACATATGTCTCATTGCCAAAATAATTACAATTATTCAATGGAATACATTTGTTGAGTAAATGCATACGAGTGTGGGACAAGTGTCCTAATCTATAATGCCAAAGATTAAAAGAATTTTGACTAGTAGTATGTAATGAATGAATAGCAGCTGTAGATGGCTGAACTAGATTCAAAGATGAGGAATGAGACATGAGATAGAACAGGCCATTGTTCTCTATAGCCAGCCTAATCATCATCCATGAAGAGGGGTCCTGAATAAAAAAGAAATTGGACATGATGATTAGGCAACAATTCATGGTTTTAGTGAGTTTGCTCACAAAAATTAGGTTGAAATCAAAGGATGGAACATAAAGAACATCAACCAAAACAAAAGAAGGATTGATTTTGACAGTCTTTACATAAGTCACTTGTACAGAAAAACCATTTGCTAATTTTACGAACATATTGGTGGCAAGACGAAAAGAGGAAAAATAAGATGTGTTAATAACCATACGATCTGTGGCACCAGTGTCAATGATCCGGTAAGGTGTCTGAGAAGTGATATTAGCAGTGATAATAAAGACTAAATAATGATTTTGCATGGTTTTAGAAAAAGTACCTTGCATAGATGAAGAAGCAGTGGTTGCAATGTTTGCAGAGTGTGCAGAAGGTTGATCTACAACATTAGAATTTGAAAGTAGCCATAGAAGTTTCTAACGTTGTTCTTGAGTGAATGGAATAGATGGAACAAAAGTTGAAGCAGTCTCTTGCCCTTTAGTCTGAACTTGATTTGCCTTGGCATTCTTGCCTTTATTTGGCTTGTGACCTATTAGATACCCATGTTTCTGATAACATTTGTCCTCAGTATGGCACTAGTATCCGCAGAAGCTCCATGTGGGCTTTATTTCTAAGAATTTGTTGTAGAAAATTTTTCAGAGGAACTTGATGAATCACTCCTACTTATTAAAGCAGCATTATCCATTTGAATTAATGTTGCTTGTCTCTTTTTCTCTACTTGATGCACTATTGAGAAGATCTCATTGATTGATGGGAGAGGATCAAGCATAAGAATGTGATCTTTGACATGAGAAAAAGAATCATCAAATCCATTTAAGAATTTGATAACATAGTCTTGATGTAAGTAGGTGGACTTCATTCTTAGGGGGATTGTAGCTTTGAGTTCTAAGTCTATTGGGTATACCTACAGTGTATATAGGTTATGTGATTTTGCCATCTTTCTACTTACAGTTATTTGGGGAGAAAGGAATTTCATTGGAGCCTAAATGTCCACTATGGACCGCATTTAGAGTTCATCGTGGATTCTCACAAATTAAAGTAACCATCATTAACATATTTTGTATTCAAAATTGCCTCATGATATGATGTAAATAATTTCTTTGAACTTGGCAACTTGCTTCTAAGATGCCAGGAAAAATATATCAAGGTATGTGGGCGTACATTCAGTGAGATGCTAGTGGTTTATTGGTGTAGTCTGGACCATCCATTAAGCGTACTTGATTTTCGGTGGCCAAGCTAGTTCTAAAACTAACTTAAGAGTATAACTAGAAGGCATACTGCAGACTGCATTCTAATTATGCAAACTCCATTCCAATGTTCATGCTATCATTTGGAAGGATTTCTGTTAGTAATTGGATTTTTTTTATTCAATATCAATTGCTTTTTTTCTTGTGGCTATTTTTTGTGCATATTATCTACATTTATTTTTCTTCAAGGTTACCAGGATATTATATTATTTTGGCGTTTAAAGCCACAAAAGATCATGTATGTGTCAAAGGAAGGACTGAAAATTAAATAAACTAATGCCTGATTAGTGAATCTTTCTTTTGTTTTGATCTGTATCTTGGAAACTTGACTTTTAACTGTTGATATAAGTTTTTGTATGTTGTGTTTGTTATGAATGTTGTGTTGTTAAGAAGTTTTTGTATGCATCTATTACAGATGTTCTGTTGTTGAACATGTTGACTATGTGGTATTTTTATATTTAATTTAATAGTATATTAATAATTTTTATGGTTAAAATGAGATATTAATTATTCAATTGTGTTGAAGAGAGAGATGTTTTTTTTGAAGGGAGGGAAAAGGAATAACAGTTTTAAGTGGAGAGAGAGGGGGAGATGAGTGTTTTTTAAAGAGAGAGAAATAGAAATGAATAACTGAGGATGACAGAATTAGAGAGAGAGAAGAGTAAGCTAATATTGTCAATAGTTAAAAGAATATTAAACGAGATCTAACATTAATAATTTTTATTGTGATATTATCACCACCCAAAAAAATTATGTAAAGTGTGATGATATATACCTATTCCACAAAAGGTTTCCCCCACTCCATTTTTTTCTTTCTTTTTTGTTTAATTTGTTTGTTTTGATATCATTCAAATGACAAAATTACTCTTGATCCATTAGTTTTATAGATTAGTTTCACTTATTATAAAAAATAATCTTTTAGTATAATTTAAATTTTTATAATAAAAAATATTTTTTATTTTATCAATACAATTTAAATTTTTATAATGAAAAAGGCTTTTTACTTAAAAAATAATTTAGTTATGTTAATTTATCAAAACATTCTTAAATTTTATCATAAGAATTGGTAATTCATATGGGATAAATAAAATATTTAAAAAAAAAATTAGGTAACAATTACCTATCCACATATCAAAAAATATAAAAATACAACTTACCATATTATTCTTAATTTTTATCATAAGAAGTTAACTCATACACCATAAATTCCATATAAGGGCTAATATTCTCACGCACTTAAGAGCTGACTCAACATTTTTAGTCAACATGGACAAAAATTACATACTTTCTCAAGAGATAATTGAATATTTTTATAGCAAAATTATTAGGTATAAATGGCAATATAATAAATTTTTGAGGATAATGTTAAAAAATTAAAATTATTTTAAAAAATTTATAATTTTGACAAAGAATTGGTCCTATACATCGCTCTCAAGAAATGACAATTTTAAGTGAATGAAATCTTATTATCAAAACTATATATATAAGGGGCTAATTAACAAAATTATATATAAAGGGCTAATTAACAAAATTATATAGGGTGTTTTAAGAATGAATATATATAATTTTTAAAAAAATTCACTTATACTATATGAATTATCTTTCTAGATTCAAAATTAAGAATACTTTTGTAAGTTGAAATAATTAAATTTTTTTAAAAAAAATAATTATTTCTTATTATAAATATTTAAATTATATTGATAGAATAAAAAGTTATTAGTTATTATAAAAATTAAAACTATATTAATAGATTATTTTTTATAATAAGTGAAATTAATTAAAAAAACTAATGAATCAAGGGTAATTTTGTTATTTGAATAATATCAAAACAAATAAAATAAATAAAAGAAGGAAAACAAAAAGTGAAATGGAGGGAAATATTTATGGAGTAGGGATCCGATCACCCTTATATAAATTAAAAAGTAGCAAAAATATGTTAATATATTTTAACATAGAATCAAAGCACACAATAATTACCGTTGCACTTGTTCCACCAGCTCAAAAAAGGGAAAAAGAAAAAATGTGTACATTTTTGGATAAGTTGGCAAGTTACAAGTCAACAGAGAGTGCCCATCTTTATTATGGAGAATCATGCAGTTCTATCCCTTTCATTTTCTGCAAGAAAAGGGAATTATATATATATATATATATATATGCGTGTTTATCTGTGGAAAGATAGAGAACGCCACTCTATCTTCTGGCCAGGTCCGTTCCAACTAAGGATTGATTTAGACTGTAATTAGAAAAGGGATTATGCTTTTTAATCTAAACCCTAGAGATTTCAATGCAAACAAATATGTATATAAATATATACATAAACTCAAAAGGGATTATGCTTTTTAATCTAAACCTTAGAGCTTTCAATGCAGAAACATATGCATATAAATATGTATATAAACTCTAAAACTAAAACATTCGGAGTTCCACCATAAAAGTGCTCCATTACAAGGTCCAATGAGGATCAATAATGAAAAGTTTAGGTCTCATTTGCTATATCTATTTCAAATCTATTTTTTATTTTACAATTTTAAGAATAAAAAAAAAATCTCAAAATACATTTAATCGCTCATATTTTTAAAATCTGTTTTAAAAAATAAGAAAATAAATTTACATATGAAATGTAAAATGATAAAAAATTATTTTGAACATTTTTAATTAAAAATAAAAAAATTCTCAAAAGACAAAAAAAGAAGATATTAAATTAAATGCATTTTCTATTTTTTTTGTTTTTAAATTTTTAAAATATAAAACACATAAAATAGAAAATCAAAATAAAAAATAAAAAGACAAAAAATAAAAATACAAACCAAATAACATCTTAGTACCTCCAAAACAACATTAAAAAATATATATATATATATAGATCCAAACGCAATCCAACAGAATGATTAATGTCTTGATTAATTTTAATGGTTTGTGGAGTGTTCACACTAGCACGTGCAATTTTGACTGGAGGATTATGGACGGCCGACCAACCGACGATTTCAGACATTCATTGACCCACTTATAATTAAAATGTTCTTGTTTAGATTAGCCTGCAGTCTATGAAAAGTAATTGGGTAGCTTTAATTTTATAATGTTCCCTCAAGAGATAAGGCTGATAAGCTTTGCAACACCAAAGTTAGTGGTCTTTAATTAATTTTCTTGGCTTTAGTTATCAGGCTTTGGTGCTTTTCTTCAGCTGGCAGCAACCTTCAAGAGTCTATGGTGCTTTCTCAAATCACTTTATATCTATGCGTACCCATTTCTCAAAGTCAAACCTTTAAGAATTGAGCAGTGCACTCGTCAATTTCGATACTTCATGGGTGGGAGGAAATATATATATATATCTATATATTGTGAGGGAGGATAGAAAAAAAAGATATTTGATTAGTTAAAATCAACTAAAATTTATTAATTTTTATTAATTTTTTATATTTTATTTCAATTAAATTTTTACTATATATTATTTTTACATAAAATATTTATATTTTTTTATACTATTTGATCAAACTTTTACGAATTAAACACTCTCAGAGTCTTGTTTAAAATCTTTGATTTTCTTATTTTGTTCTTTCTTCTTTTCGGGTCTTTTCTTTTAGACAAATTGGTCTAGAACGAAATTAGGATTTCATAATAGGAGCTAAAAAATTTTTGATGAAAATAATTAAATAACCATATTCTAAAAAAAAATTGATACCAATCTAGAGTTGTAAATTTTGATAGAAAGAGAATTAAAAACGTGAATTTTGTCAAAGATTGAATTATATCTATAATTTTTGTTGTGCTTAAAAAAAAAAAAAAGCAACAAGATGCAGTAAATGTGTTGACTAATAGTTTGAAAAAGTATAAATATAGAGATTAGATAGAATTATTTGTGGTTTTAATTAAAAAATATGAAAAATAATTTATTATTTTTATCATTTTTATGTGGGTCCCATATAAAAAATTCAAATTGGATGGTGATTTTTCATATATTTATCAATAAAAGGGCCATTGTTAAAGAAATATAAGAGATAGTGAGAGAGAAAGAGAGAAATTTAAGGGTCTTTAGTAATAAAAGAAAGAAAAGAATTTATCAATTTTTTTCCTTTTCTCAGTTGACTGGAAAATTTTATTTATGAGGAGGCCATTGTTAATTAAAGAAAGAAACTTTTCATTTGTCAAGGGGCCACCCTCAACGATGTATTTACTTTTTACTAAAATATAGTACAAAGGTATGCGTTAGCATTAAAGTGTTACCCTATGTCACTTTCGTCCCCTGATGTGGGTAATCATTACACATATATGCACGTATATATTGCATATATAATATTAATTTATAATTAAGAATTAAAATTAGTTACTGTTTAGTCGGTCCTTATCTAGATTAGGATTCATCAGTAACTTGTTTTGCTGCGTATTGATAGGTTGGTCCTATCAATATAAATGATACAATTAACTAATTAAATTAATTAGTCCTAATTAATTTAAACAAAATTAAATTAATTTATATAAATAATAAAATTAACAAATAATTATTTTAATTTAAATTATTTTTAATAAATAATAAAATTTAATTTATTAATTAAATCACTATAAAATATATTTTATTAAATTATTTTGAATAAATAATAAAATTTAATAATTAACTTAATTACTATGAAATATGTTTTATTATATTGTTTTTGATAAATAATGAAATTAATTTAACCACTATGAAATATATTTTATTAAATTATTTTTAATAATAAATATAATTTAATAATTAATTTACTTTAATTTATTTATTTAATATGAAATATATTTTATTAAATTATTTTTAATAAATATCATGATTAAATTATGTAAATTATTATAAAATATGTTTTATTCAACTGTTACTAATGAATAACATAATTAAATTATAATTAATATATTTTTTATTAACTGAAATATATGATTTATTAATTATATTTTATTAAATTTCTTTTAACAAATAATATTATAATATAATAAAATTATAATTTAATATATTTTTAATTATTAAATTAAATTATTTCTGAGAAATAATTTAAGAGATTAATTTAATTAAAATGAAATATAATTTTTATTAAATTCAATTATATTTTAAAAAAGTAATAAGATTAAATATTTTATGAAAATAAAATATTAATAATTATGAATAAAATTATATTTTCAAACAGAGTTTCAGTTTTTTTTTTAAATAATAAAGAAAAAATATAAAATATAAAATATAAAAAAATAATAAAAATAAAAAAACGACAACGTTGCTAAATGACCGCTTACTAAAAAGGAGCCCATTTGATTTTTTTAAACATTCATTTATCCTAGCTTGTGGAGTCATCGAGCATGTCAAGGAATCTTATATTAATTAACCGCAGGGGTATTCATGCCAGAACATTTCAACTACTATTCATTTTTATGAGCGAACAAAGAAAAGAAAAAAAAAAAAAAAACTAATTATGGTCCCCCCCCCCAACCTTTTCTTTATGCATCTTGGAAAAGAATCCTACAGATAGAAGTAATTTTTGCTCATCTCGGAACTCCGTGTCTTAACTGTATTAATATGGCTACTCACTTCTCCTTCGTACTATGATTTAGTTTGTTCCAAATTCAAAAAAATTTTTTTGAAAATTATTTTAGTTATGTTCTGTTTAAGAGAAGAAAACATTACTTTTCTTTGTTACCTTATATCTAAATTGAGTTATTTTAGGATTATTTAGTTTCAACATTTATTTTAATCTTCATTTCAGAGAGAATATAATTATCATTTTGCACGAGGCTTAGCATACGCACAGTGCCTAAACTTTTGCAGGACGAGCCATTCGAACAAGGGTTGGGATAGGTCTGGTGTATCGTGGACCGTCGAATCACTGCAGAGGTACTGTGCACAATGTACTATGCGAGAATCCGACGATCTACAATGCACCGGACCTACCCTTCCCATTCCAAATGATAGAGTTTAGTTATGAGTTTTTTTGTCAGACTGTACCATCTGGATGTAAATATTATATATATATGCATTGTATTTGTCTTGTGTGGGCGGGCTACTCACCGATACTGTGAGTGTGATTTTTATTTTAATTAAAGTAAAATTACAAAGAATTAGTGAAAATAACTGAAATAGTAAATAATAAGTAAAATTATTTAAGTAAATAATACCTAATGAAAGATTATTTAAAAAATAAAAAAGTTACAAAATTAGTGGGTGCTTAAAAGGTATTTAACGAAAATAAAGATATAAATAAGTGAAATTACTTAATTATGTGGTAATTATAAAAAAAATTTACATTTTAATAATATTGAAATTGTAAATAGTTCTAGAGTTTAAGGATATTATAGGAGAATGGGAAAAAAAAAAAAGAAACCTTCACTAAATTAAGATTCAAATCACTACAACAAATCATATTTTCTGCAACTATTTTTTCCAACCAAATATAAATTTGGTGTCATGTCCCTAGCCTCATACTCTGAGATGAACAGTATGGAATGTGAAAACTAAAATAAATAAATAAAATCCAATCCAAATTTAATTTACACTAAGTTAAAGTTATCAATATATCTAAAATTATTACTCATTCTCATATAAAATAATATTTGATTACGTCACCATCAATTTATTAATAACATAATCCACTATAAAATCATTTCCAACGACCACTTCCAATGTCTGCACAGTTAGAATAAATACTATAATCATGTTTATGTTTTCTCAAATTAATGACATCATAAATGTAAACAGTAGACCCGTACCTTGGGTCACACAATTTATAAGATTAATAATTAAATTCTCAATTAAAAAAATAAATACAATTATTATTACCCATAATTAAGACCAGACTTAAGCAACTCAAGCCTAAACTGTTTACATATCCCATTTCGAGAATTAGGTCATTGTAGTTCCCAGTTTATATCTCTTGTTTAATAACCAAACTTATGATCAACTGGATAAATCATACATCTCATCAATCAATGCGACAGTCATATTATATCAACATCCCAATACAAAAGAATATAAATGCAACTCATGCAATGGGATGTGATAGAATACAATGTCAATGCATACTCTAGTCTCCATCTATTCCTAACCTTATCCTAGGATGGGCAATACTTAGTAAATCATGTGGGATCACCAACAGCACCATTTATGTTTACTGCGAATGTAAATCTCAATATATATATAAACCAAGTTGGGGAACCGTGTTACACCCCCACCAGTGTAAGACTCAAGAGAACCGTGTTACACCGCCTCACCCTTCTACTAGGAAAGCGTATTACGCCCCTAGTCAGGCATCTTCTTTCCTTAAGTAGGATATAATTATAGGTAAGGAATCGTGTTACACCCCGCTGGTGTAAGACTAAATGGAAATAAGTTACACCCCTTGGCTCTTCTCTTAGAGAACTATGTTTTACACCCCCTTGTCAAGCATTTGCTTAACTTAAGTAAGAAATCAATATAAATAATAGTTGGGGAACCAAGTTACACCCCCCAATCAACTAAGATTCAGGGAAACCGAGTTACACCTCCTGACCTTTCTACTAGGGAACCGAGTTATATCCCTAGTTAGGTATCTACTTAGCTCAGGTAGGAAATTAATGTAAATATTATCTCAAGATTAATGTCCTAGTTCCAATAATTAAACTCTAGTTATATATATATCGACTGGAATAATTCGATATTTTCAAATTTTCATTTTATCATTTTTCTCAAAATCAAGGATCCCGTCTATATATAACCTGTGTCTCAGCACGTCAATAATATTAATATGGTACTCTTAGCCAATCAATAATCACAATATAAAATCAGATGATGCAACGCTAACCCCCATGCACCTAATATACTCAATCATATAAATAAATATCATTTTAATATAAATATGCATTCTCATTAGGTTTGATGATAATTTGGGGTTCATTTTATCCCTAAGAATCAATAATAACGAAGTCTGGGGACAAAACATGTTTTTAAAAATCAAATTATAACATTTTCAAAATTTTGCCTAGACACTCTAAGCTACAGTACGGACACCCCCAATCTAGACACCTTGTCCAGTCGGTCCGAATTCCCTGTGTAGTTGGCCTAAACACCCTTTCAGCCGATCCGAACATCAGAGACTAGTGCCCAGTTTTTGGTTTTGTTTTCAACGAAATCTAACTCCAAATCTTTCACAAATCACCTATTCAAGCCACAATCTCAATAATAACACATATATAAACATTTAAACACTTAAAGCACATGTTTCACAATATAAAAATTTAAACACTTAAATCACATGTTTTTACAATATTTAATCGAAGAATAACTCAAATATATGTAACGTCTTCGCATATACATGCATACACACACACACACACACACACATTTGTATATACATATGTATACATAAATTTCATGATATTCAACCAAATCAAATATATATATATATTAAAATCATTCTAACAACGTCTAGAACACGAATATAAATCCCACCTATCTCGAATCTAAAAAAAAAAGAAGAAATTAGAAGATTTAGGTTTTGGTTCTCGAACTTCAAATACATGTATCTTTCACCTTAAACAAAATCATGAGAAATAGATACCAACACGATGTTTACGGCGTCGAAAACTACCCCCATTCACTGATCTTCCTTCTTGAAACACATTTTCTCTACCTACTCTCTCTCTCTCCTCTCTCTTTTCTCTCTCCACCCTTTGTCTGGAATCCGTCAGAACCCAAAGAAGAAGAAAAAAGAAAGAAAAAGAAAATAAGGAAAGGAAAAAGAAAAGAATGATTGGGCCTTTGGTCCAATTTTCTAATCTAATACCACTTTGGGCCAAATTTGGCTCAGAAAAAATAAAATAAACCTGACTAAATAAACTCAATCTCGATCTAATTACTTTATTGGCCTAGAATAATACACAAATAGTCAAAAATAATTATTAGGTATTACTTTTGGCCACTAAAGAGTGACTTTTCTCGATCAAAATAAGATTAGTTGCTAATAGTGACTTTTTTCCAACCAAATAAAAGTTAGTCGTTAAAGGATAATCTTTTAGCGACTAATTGCTTGCGACCCTTTAGTGACCAAAATTAATTTGGTCACTAAAAGATTTCTTTCCCCGACCAATTGGTCGTTAAAAACTTGAATAAAAATAATAAGATATTTATTATCTTTACTGACTAATTGGTCAGTAAAGGTGTCGCTTTTAACTACCAATTGATTGTTAAAAGATTATCCTTTAGCAACATAATTATTTTGGTCACTATATGGTTACTTTTCCCAATCAATTGATCGTTAAAAATTTAAAACAATAATAATAATATATTTATTATGAACTAACTTAAAAGTATTAATAATTTATTTAATATCTTTGTCGGCCAATTGGTAGGTAAAAATGCCACTTTTGACTACCAGTTGGTCGATAAAAGTAATAAAAAATTATTATAAAAATAAAATAATAAATAAAAATAATTAAAATTTGTTTCTTTCTCTATCTTTCTCTCAAACAAATTTGTTTATCTCTTTCTATGCATTAAATTAGATTTTATAAATTTTATTTTAACATTTATTTAAAATTTTTGATTAATTTAATATTTTACAAAAATTATCAAAAATTATGATCATAGATCAATAAAAATAATGTTATTAGATTAATTCCTAAACTAATTTTACCAAATCAAATTTAAATACCCTAAATGTATAACCATTTTTTTTTTTCAAAGTAAATTTGTTGGAATAGCCTTTACAATTTATATGACTTATATCTAATAATTGTTTAGTATATATTCAATATTAGTTATATTAAAAGTAACATTATTTTATATTTAGTTGAAAATGATACAAATTTAAAAATAAAAATAATAAAAAATTATTTATTAATTTTAAGCAATTTTATTTCTTTGTCTTTTTAGAACTTATTTTTGAATATAATCACCAAAAATATTTTTTTGTATTAAAAATAAATTCATAAAATAGTTTTCAAAAATTTTGTTTTTAAAAATAATTTTCTAAAACTAAAACTAAATGCGATCAAATTATTTTTAAAAATATAAATACAGAATGAAGAATAATATATATAGTCAGCCATGATATAATTAAATTGAAGACATATGTTAAATATGTGCGATATACAGGGATTAAAGGAAAATAAAAAAGATTAAAATTATTTTTAGTTAAATACAAAGCTATTCATAAATTATTTACTAAATATCCATATGGTTCTATATATTGTTTATTATTTCAAATTATTGAAACAAAAGTTAAAATAATTAAACAAAAATTATTACAAAAAAAGTTAAGATAATTAAATAAGAATAATAAAATTTTCATCATTTTTGGCGAGCAATTGGTCACCAAAAAGACACTTTTGCCGACCAATTAGTCACAAAAAATGACAAAAATTTGTCTATATATATATAAATATGTAAAATATATATGCAAATAATAGCTTGGCCTAGTGGCCAACCACACCAACTTCCAAAGGAATGGCAAGAATTCGAGTCTCAAAAACAACAACAAAAAATCTAAAAAATATAAAGTTGACACATGGCACAATAATAGGTTGACACATAGCACAATCATAGGTCGACATGTGATACAACACAAGTTGCTATGTGGCATTATGACATATCACCAAATGCCACATGACACCACATTTGATTTTTTATTTTTTTAAATTAATTTAAATTTCTAATTTTTTAACTCTTTTGTTGACCAATTAGTCGCTAAAATCCAATCCTTTGGCGACCAAAATTTGACCTCTAAAGGGTAAATCTTTCTTAACCAAATCTATGTTGGTCGCCAAAGGCCTACCATTTAGTGACCAAAGTTTGGTCAGCAAAAGTTTTAACAACCAAAAAGTAACCTTTAGTGACCAAATTTTTGATCGCTAAAAGTGTTAATTGTTGTAGGGAATTTACTAAAATAAAGTTACATAAATTTTAATTATTCACCATTATCTTTAGTGTTTATTTTATAATAGCATAGATGTACTTCCTTGCATTGCGTGGAAGGGGTCTTGAATGTTCCACCAAGAGTTGTGAGTTGAGAAACAGAGTTACGAGTTGAGGGTTTCTTAATAAAGGGTTGAGTAGAAAATCAACGAGTGTGGGGGCCTCCCTATTAACCTTCAATTTTGCATTCTGTAACTCTTGGTCTTGGCAAGTAATTCTAGGGATTTATATCTCAATCTTGTGATTGAGTATTGAAATTCTTGTGAGTTTGGGTTAAATGGTTTGTGCATTGAAGCTTTGAAGTAAATAGGTTGTAAACCCAGAGTTTTGAAATTCCTTGAATTTGAGTTTGAATTCTTTGAAAACTTTTGTCCTAAATTTGTGAAAAAATGAGTTAATTAGATAATTAAAAAAAAAAAAAGAAAAAAAGCGTTGAGTTATTTAAGCTAGTTTTTGATTTGGAATTGATTTGGTTAGAAAATAGAAAAACAGAGACTGAATTGAAAAAATTTATACTTTTTGATCATTGTTATTTGAACAATTGTCCGTGATAACTTGTGTAGATTCTTGTCCAAATGTTTGCTTAGACTCAGCCTTTTGGTCTCTAAACCTATGTAGGAGTTTGGTTATCGTTCTAATAGAATAATAACCTGTATGGCAATGAAAATGCTTATGATAGTGTGTTTATATCTTAAAATTGTGTGTGAGAAATTGTATGTTCACTCTCCAGCTGAGTACACAGGGTAGTATATTTTAGTTAGATTTTGCAACTATAGATAAATCATGTAGAGTACTAAACTGTAAATTGATGATTTTATTAAGATGACGATGGAATGTGGTTTATTAAGATGTTGATATTATAATTATATCATGTTGACTTGATTACTATTTTTTATCATGACTCATTTTAGTAATTTGATAAGATATAACCTTAGTATTATTGTATAGTGGGCACATTTGTGTAAGTGCTCACTTTTATATAGATGTCGTTGCGGGTTTTAATTTAACCATGCATAATAGATATGTTGGACCACCTGACTGTGAGGCATAGCTGCCTTAGAGTTTTGTCATGTTTATATTATTATATTTTTGAGTGATTGTCTACTTCATATGAAGATTTTGTATATATTTCGTATACTATTTTTGATGGGGTAGTATAAATTATGGGACCTTATTATCATTTATTAACCTTTATTTAAGTTTGTTTTATATATAATTTTAGGATTATGTATCTAGTATTACTCCAGTTAATTGTGTGGCTCTAATTAAGGGTACGGTTTACGAAAAATTGGGAGTGCAATAATTTTTCCCTTCCTAAACATGATTAGTAGTTCTAAATTCAAAAATAAACGAAGTCTAGTTGTATTTTTATTAGCAAACATTTATTCTTACAATTTTTTATTTCCACTACCATACTTTTGCATTTAACCCTTTACAGAGAGTGAAATATTAATCTATTTAAATTTTTGTAAAGTATACCAAATGTAATTGAAAGGGATAAAATATTACAATAGTAACATTTCTAAATTTTAACCCAATAACAAACATGTAATGACCCCAAATTTTTAATATACATATTATTTTAATCTATATTATAAAACAATAATAATAATTAATTGCATTAGTTTGGCATTATTTTAAATTTTTAATTTTAATTGAAACAATATAATACTTTTATAATTAGTTAAATCTTAACTTAAATAAAAGAGGAAAAAAATTATAAAAGAATGACACATGTATTGACTGAATTTTGTCACATGGTGCATAGGTGGAAAAGTAATGGTGGTGGGGGGTCTATATGTCCATGACACTTGGAAGCCTAGGAAAAAAAAAAAGAGGTGGCAAAATGGCTTGAAGCCACGTGGAACTTAAGGAAGCCAATTTGGTTTTCTCTTCTTAAGGTGACTTGGTCACCAAGTATACCACTTATATATATATATATATATATATATGATACATTTTATGGATCTATGGAAAAAAAAGAACCGAGAAAGAGAAAGGAGAAGGAAAAAAAGAGAAAAGAGATAGAGAGAAAAGAGAAAGAGGAGAGAGAAAGAAAAAGGAGGAAGTAAAGACTTAAATTTAGGAATAGCGGAGTTTTGATATTTTTGATGTTGTGATTGTCGTGGCGGTGTCGGATCGTGGTAATTCGGCCCAGGATGAGAAATACGAACGAGTGAAGTTTCAAACTTTTGGGATCTCTTCACAATTTCTTCTTCTTTTCTTCGAATTTGAGGGAGGAGATTTATTCTTATATTTGAAATTTAGCATTTTGTATAAAGGCATGATAATAATATAAAATTTCATTACATGATTATTTGGATAATGTGGGAGAACATGAAATAATGGTGTTGGCCCAAGGTTTATAAAGTTAGTTTTACAATTGATTTTGATGATAACAAACATTGAATTAAATCTTCACAATTAATTTTCAAATAGACATTGTACGAAATATTACAATTCATTTGATAGATTCAAGATAATAGAATAGGAAGATATTGATATTATTTTTTAGATATTTTCACATAATTTGGAGGAAGGAATAAAGGAATTTCAAAGTTGGGAGTAATAGAAATCGAAGTAAGATGAAGATTTGAACTAGAGGTTAACGCGGGTAAACAGAGAAATCAGACACATGTCAGTATATAGATGATATCGTAAGATCCAACAGTTCAATTATCATGAAATTTTAATATAGTAAACTAGACTTCTATATCTATAACTTTACTGAAGGGAAATTTTTGTGGATTTAACGTTAAGATATCAAAACATGAGTTGGAATATTATTCATTACAGAAAAGGTTTTAATTCTGGATTCTGGAGCTAGTCTTAGTTTTTGAGAAATAACTTATACTCTACAGCTTTAAAAATTTTGATTTTTGGTGTGTGAAAAGAAGACTCAAAAAGATACAACTTTGCGTTTAAGTTTCTTCTAATTCTAAAAGTATCATGGTGCAACAGAAGCTTAAACTGGAAACACAGATTCAGAATGTTAGAAAAAGCTATCAGAAGTGGGTCTCGGTTCAGAAGCCATATCTGACTATCTAACCGTTGGATGAAGCTCAAACTTTGACATATGATAGCTGACTTATACATCTACAAAGTCCTTACTCTGAGGCAATGTCAGATTTGAACGTTATGAGCGTGAAAAACAGTCACAAATATATCTCAGAAAATCTGAATCTGAAAGACAGCAGTGGAAGTAAGAAAATTCAATTTCTTTCAAGGGCAAAAGTGTCCTTTCACTTTGTAACGGCCATTTGGAGATTTTCATCTATAAATAGAGCCTCAAACTCAGATTCAAGGGGATGAACAAGCCAAAAAAGAAGTGCTTACAAAGAGATACAAGAAATTCCATAACTTTGCAAACATAGAGTGATTTCTTCTCACACTTGTACTTCATCTTTCATATTCAACTTGTGAGAGTTTCTTTTTGATTTGATTGAGTTTCAAACTCATCATTGTTGCTGTAAGAAAGGGAAATTTAAAGCCCTTTTAATTTGTGAGATTTGGGTGAGCTCTTGTTAGTTTTGGTTCAAGTGTTAGAACCAAAACAAGATACTTTCTTTGAGAGAGACTTATGTGAGTGATTTGGGGATAAAATCACTTGGGAAAGATTTCTAGCACCTTGGGAAGCTACTCATTACACTTGAAAAGTGTAATTACAAACTCCACATTTTGATACTCATTAATGCATTTAAGTAGTTAACTTCCAAGTTTTATCATTATTTTATTATTTATAGTGTTTATTCTTTTAATTGCAGGTAAAAGGGTAAAATAAGTGAGATTAGCAGTGTTGAAAGTGGCTTCCGAAGAGAAAAAAATGGTCCAAAGTTCAAGATAGTTGAAGTGGTGTGCAGCTGAAGTTCCAGCTCGACACCCTGTCAGTATTTTGATCATATCTTTTCACTCACAACTCGGATTGACCTGATTCTTTCGGGGTTGGAAAGAAGACTCAAAAGGATACAACTTTTGTGTTATAGCCGAAGCCTAAATCCATCATATTCGAGGTCAAAAATGCATTGGACGGTGAAGACAGTAAGCTGTCAGAAGCAAGACACAAATTGAAAAGGGAGTACACTGTGGTCCGAACCCCCCCACGGATGGTCCAGACCACAGAAGGTTTATTTGCATGGATGAACTTTATTTTTAGGGGTTTTCATCTTCACTATAAATATGTAGCTTTGACGGCAGAAAAGAGGACTTTTCACCTACGCTTTTCTCTGTAGTTTTAGGTTAGTTTTTCTTTGAAATAGAGTAGTTTTGAGAGATTTTGATGGTTCGTGTAATATTTTTACGGATTTACGAAGCCTTCGTAGTTTTCATTACAGCCGTAGTCATTCAATACGTAGTTTCAGAGTTGCTTACCGTGTAAGTTGACTTTCGTTTCGTTAATTTAATATATGATTTATTATTTTCTAGTGGTAGATCTAATGTTTATGCTTACGTTTATTGTTTTCATTTTGTTTAAAATCATGCTAGCGTAGAAACCCTAGTTCTTGATTCAACGAATCAAGAAAGGGTAGTTTACTCTGATCTATGGATGTACGTAGACCCTTCGCAGAGTTGCGAAAGCTCATGCGTAGGGGTCTACAACTTTGAGACGTTTGCGTAGACCCTTCGCATGGTTTGCGAAAGCTCATGCGTAGGGATCTACACTTTTTAGAACTTAATTCAGTTCTTTCAAAAATTTTCGAAAACGAAAACCTTTGACTATATTCTCTGTAATCACTGGTAAGGGTTTTCGATTAAAATTTTCTTAATAATTTTGAAGAACTGAAAATTCAGATTTTGAATCCTAATTTGAATTAGTTTATTTCAGAAACATTCGAAAACGAAAATCTTTGACTATATTCTCTGTAATCACTGGTAAAGGTTTTCGATTAAAACTTTCTTAATAATTTTGGATAAACTAGAAGAATTGGATTTGAATCCGAATTCGAATAGGATTGTTTGAAAACCCTTCGAAAACAGAAGTTTTTGACTATATTCTCTGTAATCACTGGTAAAAGCTTTTGATTAAAACTTTCTCAATAATTTTCGAATAAATCCTAATTTAGGTTTGAACGCAAGTATTACAACTCATCCCATAGTGAAGACGTAAACTACCCGGAATTGATAGTTGGATCAAGGACTTCTCAAATTTATTTGCTTATTAATTGAATTGCCTTTGTTTGATTTAATTGAAGTATTTACATTGTAGTTTTTTAGATTAGATTATTTTGCTGCGCATTTAAATTAGGAAAAATTCGTTCAGCTAATATTTTATTCCTTGAATCAAAAATCAATTTTAAATTGCTGGAATTTTGGTAATAAGTTGTTAATTCGTTTTAGTTTACATTTTGAACTTGCAAAACCCTAGGAATTAGTTTTAATTAACTTTCAAACTTAGTTTACATTCAAATTTAGGATTTCCATTATAACCTAGAAACTAAATAATATAGGCTCCTTGTGAATTCGACCTCGGACCCACCGAGTTAAAACTACACTTCACACCCTTGCACTTGGGGGTTAATTTAGATGCACTTTCCATAAGCGGTCAGCTAGTGTATAATAAGCTCTTCAAAGAATAGTGGAGAAATCTCAAGGAAGGCCTTGGGGAGTGGATGTAGGCAACATTGAAGCCGAACCACTATAAATTGATTGTGTTTGCTTCTTCTCCCTTCTCTTTATATTTATTACAAACACTAGTACTCACTCTTCATCCACAAATATTGAATAATTATTTTTGGTGCATTTTATATTTGATTATCCTTTTCATCTTAACATATTTGTTTTAGGGTTAAAATTTTTATTTGCAAATTTTTTTAAGCAACCCTATTCACCCCCCTCTAGTGTTGCTATTTGGAATAACAAATGGGATTATGGTTGATGTTATAAATTTGTGTACTTTTATGAAAATATGTTGAGGTGTTATAAGGGTACCTGGGGGTTATAAGAGTGGCAAAGGGAATAGCTTGCGTGACTTGTTGAGGCGTTATAAGGGTGGCTAGGGGTTATAAGGTTGGCAAAGATAATAGCTTGCGTGACTTGTTGAGGCATTATAAGGGTGGCAGGGGGTTATAAGGGTGAAAAAAGGAATAACTTACGTGTTGACTTGTTGAGGCATTATAAGGGTGGCAGGGGGTTATAAGGGTGGAAAATGAATAACTTGCGTGTCTTGTTAAGGGGTTGTAAGGGTGGCGAGGGGTTATAAAGGTGGCAAAGGAAATAGCCTACGTGGCTTATTGGGGCGTTATAAGGGCGACAAAGGGTTATAAGGGTGGCAAAGGGAGTAGCCTGCATGGCTTGTTGAGGTGTTATAAGGAAAGTAAGGGAATAACCTTGTGTAAGCATTTCACTGCTTATTTACTTGCTTTGTACTGCTATCGTCTGTTTTATATGATGATAACTGCTATTTTAAGCACTTACTTTCTATCCTGATATGAAAGTACTTGTTGATATTATTTAAATATTTTTCCTACTGAGCATGGGTTTTTATACAGAGAAGTTGTCTGATAGCAAAAGTGAGGTTGGTAGATGTTAGCGGCCGACCGAGTTCGATGATTAGTTGTTAGTATAAAGTTTGGCACATGTGTAATATTTTTAGACGGTTAAAGTGAGGAGAAACTTGTATAATAATTTCAGTTATTATACTTCAAATTTTCCATTAAAAATTCATGGTGTTACAGAATGGTATCAGAGCCAAGGTTAGAATACCTAAGGGGTAGTGGGAGTCTGGTATTATATGTTGTATGCTTATGTATTACGACCGACATTTAATTGTTTCTAGAAATGGACTCATTGATATTTTATGGTATAATTAGTAGTGTAAGCAGATGGAATTGGAGAGGTTGCTAAAATAGTGCTCCTATGGGTAAAGGACATGAAAACTTGTGAAATATTCTTAGCTAACGGTAAAGCTAATATGTGAGCAAGTAATGTAACTCGCAGTGGTTCGTTGGGCTTAGGTATAAGGTGTGAAAGATGTTTTGGTGGTAGTTCTAACATCAAGAATGATGGTTAGATGTAGATGTGAATGTAATAAAAAGATTTTAAGTTTGAAGTTCAAGGGGCTTAAAAGTTTAATCTAGTAACTCAAAAATCTATGGAGACTGCATTTTATTGTAGAGTGATGTGTAATTGTGAGATAATTTTGAAGTAACAATGGCAATAATGGGAATTTAAATTTTGAAATAGATGAGTTAGCAACTTATAAGCGGGGATTGACCGTTATTAGGGATTAGTGATGACTATCTCGACTGATAACACCGTAGTTTAGATTTTGGGATGAAATAAAAGTAGTGTTACTTCAATGATATTAAGTGCATCGAAAAATCTCGTGTTCAGATAGCCAATTTGAGGTTGAATAAGAGGTAGTCTTAGTTTTGTTTTCGTGAGTAATGTGTAAATTGTGGAGGTATTTTTAAGAATGAATGAGGTTAATTTCCCTTAAAATAGACTAACTTTTTTTAGATCCTATTACGTCATATTCTATGGTATTGTTTAAGTTTTGGAAGGTTTAAATTTAAACAAGTGATTTGTGAGCTTATGGTTTTATCTAATGTATTGTTAAGATGAATGGTAAAAGGTTTGAGATTTTGAGTAAATTAGAAGTTGTCAAATTAAGTAAGGATGTGTATTATTTATTGAGTTTTGGCAAATTATCTTAATGGTTATATGTTGAAAACAGCAAGTGTAGGTTTGGTTGTTTGAGATGAAGTTTGGGGTCAGGTGGAATTTGGTCGGGTAATTACAGTGGACCCTCCAAAGGTTTTAGTTGTATTAATTGAGTATGGCCGAGGTGATAATTGATATCTAAGCTTTGTGAATTTGAAGGGTCACTACCATTGCCCTTTTTAAGATATCCCTCAACTAATAGAATTATTGATTCGACTGATTTAGAAAATAGTTAGAAATTTGGTAAGGTAAAGTTATTAAGAACATTTTATAGGCCGAGGCATAAGTTGACTGAAGCTCTTTGTTGCTTATTTTTACCCGTGGAAGGATTACTTTGGATATTGTGATGAGTTACAAGAAAAAAAAATTAGGTTGTATGCTAGTGCATAATGGTTAGATGATAGTATAAGCCGAGGTAGTTGAAATCACTTGAGAAGGGTTAATTGAAATGGTATTTGCGTGGAAGTCCTGATAGGATTAGTAAAATGGCAAAAGAGTTTAGAACGTACTCAAAATATCAGAATTTGAAAATTATTTGTATATACAATGTGATTTGACTATAAGGAAATGAAGTTGAATGGAGTAGTAGAAATATTATGATCCTAAATTCCTCAATGTTGTTTGGGCAAGGTCAATATAATTGTCGATACTTTAAGTAAGAGGTCAAGGAGTTTGGTTGTACTAGAATTGCTTTCAGTAAAGTTTTCGAGAGAATATTTGTGATGTTGAGGTTCTTTGGGATACAAATTTTGATAATAGAAAAATAAATTTTTAGAAATGGAGCTATTCAAGAATGGTATTGATAATATGGACAAAGGGTTACTAGGTCCTAGGTTTGGGGCTAGTTTTATTAGAAAATGCAATATTTTAGTCTTCTAGCAAAAGTGTTGAATGCGGAAGCATGACCATCAGTGGACAATTAAGATTCAAGAACAAAGCAATTATGCTTGATGTATATGGACTTCAAGGAGGAAAGGATCAGAAATTTTATCATTCGAGATTTTGGTACGACTTGATAACATTACAAGATATAATGAATTGAAATTTCTAATATTATCGGAATGCAATGAAATGCAAGATAACGTTCGTAAATTTCTAAAGGTGTTTTCAGAAGAATTTCTGGTTTACCACTTGAAAAGAAAGAAAGAAAATATATATTGGAAGTTGTAGCAAGTTAAAAAGCTTAATAAGAGAATTAATAATAAAACTTGGAGATTGATTTGTGTACTCATCGTATTTGCAGATGATTTATAATTGATATGATGAGTGAGAGCTAAAGTTTGTACATTTAGGTGATAAATTGTGAAACTCAAATTTGTTGATTAATTCGGTTATGCATGGTAAGATTATTTGTTATACAGTAGACACTGAGGCTTTATATGATTAATAAAAATTTTATGAAATTTTAGTTATAAGATAGAAGATTGCAGAGAAAATTGGAAATGAAGGATTTTGAAGAATATTTGAAAGGATTTAGGAAGTACTTAAAGGTACTAAGTATACAAGGCTTATTATATTTATTGGGCTTTGAGAACGATTAATTTGAGTTAGTTGATTAGATGTCTTGATGTAATTAATTTAAGTGCGATGATGCTATGATTTGCCCTTAGTACAATTAGAATTAAGAATTTTATACCGAAAATACATACATGTAGAAGGTTATGGTAAAGGAGGAAGAAATTAGAATTGATAAATGAAGGGTTTGCAGTTTAATTTAGTTTAAGAGTTTACTATACAATGTCTTCGCGATGGTGACCCTATATGAGAAATCATAAGGATTGGCTTTTGCTATTTGATGAGTATATCTATTTTAGCTGAAAGGATCATTGATACCATTTAAGGTTTGGGTACCACCAAATTAAAGGTAAGATATGAGAGTATTTCTAAACAACATTCAAGACTCAGTATGGACTTTATGAACTCCTGGTAGTGCCATTTGGATTGACTCGTACCCCAATAGTATTTATTGATAAAAGGAGCATGGTGTATAATAATTATCTAAACAAATTATAGAAGTGTGTATGTTACTTGTATGTTATGTATATGCTGAATTTTGATTAATCAAGGATTATTAGCTGAAGTTTTGGCTGAAACTGGTGTGGTATGTAAATATATATGTGTGTAGGATTGAAACGAGAAAGATGGTATTAAATGATGGGTCAATGAGTTTCATGCATTGATAGTTTATAAATTACGCTGGAGCTTATGGGCTCGTTTGGTTTGCAAATTTTTGCTGAAAATCTCTAAAAATCTCTATAAATCTCTGTTAACTTTATATCACATCAACTTTTTTCTCTCACTGCACGCATTACGAACTCTCCCCAAACCACAATTTATCTCAATTTATCTCATTTTTTCTTACTCCAAACAAACCCTATATTGATAATAATACATGTTTTGATAAGTTGAAATATTAGTTTACCAATTGGTTTATGATGCATAAGTGTATGGGAATATGAAGCTAGGTAATGAGATGACTTATGGTAGAAAGAATTATTTGGGCCAAGTTTGGTAAAAGCCAGAAGCTAACAAGGAAGTCTAATTATAGTTGAGAGTGGGAAATAGACTAAGTATATAGAAGGAGAAGGATTTTGAAACGGAATAAATAGCCTGTCATGTTTATTTGTTAGTATCTCTATCTTCAGACTATGCTATGGAAAATAAGGTAAATTATGGATTAGATCTTGTGAATTCTAATCAGTATTTGTGAATTTTAATCAGCACTTAAAGAGTTGAGTTGGATTGGAAGATTGATAACTTAATTGAGTCTAATTTGAGTATGCAAATGTGAGATGGGAAAAACCTAAGAGAAATGCAGTACTTGAGAAATCATAGGTGTAAGAATAAAAAAGAAAAAGAAAGTTACAGAATGATCTTTAGCAGTAACTATATGTTTGATGTGTTAAATTTTAGTGTAACCTATTTGATTTATGGTATAGCTTTGATCGGATAATCTTGGAGTTTCAGTTAGAGAAATTAAATATTAAGGCCACGTGTTTTAGATTTAGACCAATGGGATAAGTTAGAAACGAATAGCGAAGCAACATTTTAAGATAATGATAAGTCCAGTACAGGGTATGTTGGAGCATTGGTACATTGAAATGAAATTATGGAAGGGATTATTATGGAAGAAAAGCATGAAAATAAGTCAAATGGCAAATTTGATAGAAAAATGATTCTAAAATATTCAAATAAGAAAATATTAGTGTTGTGATACGAAGGAAATATTGAAGTTTAATTTATTAAGGAGAGAATGTTGGCTTAGGAGATGATTAGGTGTTATATTATGAAAATTCAAATAAGTATATAATGATAGTACAACATGGGATAGGGATCAAAGTTCGATGTTATTCAGATACGGATTTGATAGTGGGCGGCCATAAATTATTTAAGGAGCCACTGAGTTAGTTATCAGATTTAGAGTAGTACAGCAGACACGTAGATATCCATATTCTTTATTTGCTATAATTTGTTAATTTGTGAAATGATATGAGTATTATTGATCTTGAATAATCTTATTCACATTAGAACCATCATGACATGGAAGTGCCTATTGAAAGTACAAGTTTAAGATACAGGAAATATATCTGTAATTGTTTTCCTAAGAATTATGTCTATGTAAATTGTCTCAAATTTCGAGGACGAAATTCTTATAACGAGGCGAGGATGTAATGACCCCAAATTTTTAATATATATATTACTTTAATCTATATTATAAAAAAATAATAATAATTAATTGCATTAGTTTGGCATTATTTTAAAATTTTAACTTTAATTGAAATAATATAATACTTTTATAATTAGTTAAATCTTAACTTAAATAAAAGAGGAAAAAAATTATAAAAGAATGACACATGTATTGAATGGATTTTGTCACATGGTGCATAGGTGGAAAAGTAATGATGGTGGGGGGTCTATGTGTCCATGACACTTGGAAGCCTAGGAAAACAAAAAAAAAAAAAAAATAGGTGGCAAAATAGCTTGAAGCCACGTGGAACTTAAGGAAACCAATTAGGTTTTCTCTTCTTAAAGTGACTTGGTCACCAAGCATACCACTTGTATATATATATGATACATTTTATGGAACTATGGAAAAAAAAGAACTGAGAAAGAGAAAGAAAAAGGGAAAAAAATGAGAAAATAGAGAGAGAGAGAAAAGAGAAAAATGAGGTAGAAAGAGGAAGGAGGAAGTAAAGACTTAAATTTAGGAATAGCGGAGTTTTGATATTTTTGACATTGTGATTGTCGTGGCGGTATCAAATCGTGGTAATTCGGCCCAGGATGAAAAATACAAAGGAGCAAAGTTTCAAACTTTTGGAATTTTTTCAAAATTTCTTCTTCCTTTCTTCGAATTTGAGGGAGGGGATTTATTCTTATAATTGAAATTTAGTATTTTGTATAAAGGCATGATAATAATATAAAATTTCATTGCATGATTATTTTGATAATGCGGGAGAACGTGAAATAATAGGATTATAGTTGATGTTATAATCTTGTGCACTTTAATGAAAATATGTTGAAGTGTTATAAAGGCAGTAAAGGGAATAGCCTGTGTGACTTGTTGAGGCGTTATAAGGGTGACTGGGGGTTATAAGGGTGGCAAAAGGAACAAATTGCATGAGTTGTTGAGGTGTTATAAGGGTAGCAAGGGCTTATAAGGGTGACAAAGGGATTAGCCTATGTGACTTATTAAGGAGTTATAAGGGTGGTGAGGGATAATAAGGGTAGCAAAGGGAGTAGCATGTGTGGCTTGTTGAGGTGTTGTAAGGGTGACAAGGTGTTATAAGAGAGGCAAGGGAATAATCTTCCGTGGACATTTCATTGCTTATTTACTTGATTTGTACTGTTATCATCTGTTTTATATGATGATAACTGCTACTTTGAGCATTTACTTTCTTTCCTGATATGAAAATATTTGTTGATATTATTAAATATTTTGTCTAATGGGCTTAGCGGCTCATCTTATTTCATGGATTTTATACAAAGAAGCTGTCTGATAGCAAAAGTGAGGCTGGCAGATGTTAGCAGCTGACCAAGATCGATGATTAGTTGTTAGTATAAAGTTTGGCACATATGTAATATTTTTAGACGGTTAAAGTAAAGAGAAACTTGTGTAATAATTTCAGTTATTATACTTCGATTTTTTTATTAAAAATTCGAGGTGTTACAAAACATAACTAAAAGACTTTTAGATGTAGAAATATAAATACATTCAATTTTCTCAAAATAAAAATAAATGGGTAAATTAGATTTGTTTTTCCTAAATATTTGACTAATTATGAATAGCTGTCATTAATATTTAAAATTAATACTCACATTACTTATTTTAAATGTTTGCTACAATAAAATTCTTTTATTCATCTAACTATCAATGTTAAATGGAAAGTAGTGGAATCAACGGGGAAAAAATATGAGATACTTTTTTATACCTATTTAGACTATATAAAATATCCAAAACACTATTGAAATAGTTAAACTTTATGGTGAAAAAACACTTATTTTTTTATATTATAGTCTGTTTGCATCTCTAAAATTGAGATTAATATTTAAAATTAAAAAAATAATGAAATAAAGTAAAAGTATATATCGATGTATCTTAAAATTCTTTTGAAGATGTTAAGAGTATTTTGGATATTTTATATAATTTAAAGGAGTAAAAGAAGTAATTCATATAATTTTCTCATGTAATTATACTTTTTTTTATTTAATTAACATTAAAGGGTAAATTGATATAATGATTCAATTGTGATAAATATTCCAAAATAATAGGTGTGTGTAAATTTTAAATGTTGAGGATAATTACTTATAATTATATAGTTAAACATTGAGGGAGGTAAGTATAATTTTTTCAAAATTAACAAATAAAGATTACCCGCAATATCGTGTGGCTAATTTGTCCTACGAAGGGCCTGTCCTCCAGGTTAGAATCGGAGTAACTTCATGGAACTCTGATGATATTTCAAGTTAGTAAACTAGCTATAGCCATAAAGTGACTAACGGCAAACTATAGATGCCCTTGTGGCTGTACACAGCAACTAATCAGTCCTAAGAATTCACTGCGCGCAGTAATATTTGTGTAGTTAACACTAATTTGCATTAATTATAATAGTAACTTCACTTCTATTTAACTCAAGGTCTAGAATTTCTATGGATAAGTGCCTATATGTATATTATTTGCATGATACCCCCGAAAATTATACCACTGATTATTAGGACCCCATTTAGAGAGTAAAAAAGAGCAAAAAGAAAAAAAAAATTAATTTTTGATGTTTTAAATGTTTGATAAAATACTAAAAGTTATTAATTTTCTTGAGTTGGTAAGTTGTTAAAATATCAACTTTTATTAAACTAACAAGGGGTATAATGGTCAGTTCATTTTAACCCAGCTCAAAAGTTATTAAAATTTTTACCAAACGTTTAAAAATTAGCAAAAATTATTTAAAATTTTTATTTATTTTATTAAACATACAAAAAAAAGTTTACCTACCAACTTTTGTTTAAAAAAATATCAGAAATTACTGAAAAAAAAGGAAAAAAATTAACTTCCAAACGGGGACAAATTAAGTGACAGCTGCCCAAGGTCAATTGAGTACATAATAATTTGTCCTCCAAAATTGACTTATCACGAAACCAAGAAAAGATATGGATATCTATTGAGCCGGCCGGTGGTTTAATTCCCCCCTTTTTCTGAATGTGACTTGTACAACAACCCCACCCGATTCAGTGGGTAGTTAATCTTATTTAAACTTCAAACAAGTAAGGTTAAACAGGAGTGGAATCTTACAGGAACACTAGCTAGGGGAAGATCAGAAAAGATTTGGAATATCCATCTCTTTAGCGTTTCGAATATGGGAAAAGCCAGAGCTCTAAAAACTTGGAAAAGAATTTGCGACTCATGAGATCAAACAAAAGAGAGAACTGAAAGACCCATGACCCATCAATGGCTTGGAGGAAAAGTTCTAGCTTGAGAGAATTTAAAAGCTCCAATCCCATTAATTCTACCATCAGCTTCTTCATAATGCCACATTAGTCCCATTACCAGACAAATTAAAGAAGACAAATGAAAGACAATGCACTGTCCTAACTATCTTTTTGTCATTACTATATAATGCCGAGGGAACATTAACATGGCACTCTTCAACTTTTAGCATTTTCTTTCTTTTCAGAGTACCGTATGTGATTATACTAATTACCCACGTAACTTCACACATACACCCATATATATATATATATATATTGTCTCGAATAGCTTTGAATTAAAGGCGGCGAAAGCGGCCGCCCTGCTCGCTCATCACCAAGTTAAAAAAGAAAAAAAAAAAGAAGAAAAGGAAAACAAAAGAGCACCACTTTTGTAATCCACGTCGGCAATTGATTATTGTGAGTTCACACACTTTGAAGTCAGATAGCATCATAAGGTCGCCGACTTAACAAAGGATATTCAAGAAGGAACAAATGAATTGATTGATGATGGAATTACGTGTACCCACTGCTGTAGATGATCATGCGCTAAGTGGGTATTCTTTGGCTTCAAGTTCTCTCTCTCTCTCTCTCTCTCTCGGTCGAATTAAAATAATAATGTGTTAATTTCTATATAAATGCACCTCCCACACCTTATGTCTCAACATCTCTACACCTACACACGTACATTGCATTGCCTTGGAACCTTAATTTACTCAACTGAGAATGGCCAGCTTGACGTTTTGGCTCTGCCTTGTCCTTGTCTTGCTTTCATTTTCATACTCTGAATCCCGTTTTCTTGGTGACCTATTTTCAAGGAAGAGTACTAAAGAACAGCAACAATCGTTGTTGTTCGAAAGTACCCTCCAAGCAGAACCATTAACCAAGGAAAAAGGGCGACAACAAGAAGCAACTGAAGGTTGGTCCGACCACGGCAGAGTCCCATTTTCTCCCCCAGTGGGTAGTGCTAGAAGAATATCACTTATCGAAACTGCCCAAGGGATGTTCAAGTTAAGAGGAAGAGATGCAGCTGAAAGTCAACATGATGTCAATCGGCTCAGCCCTGGAGGACCTGACCCTAAACATCATTAGTAATACCTCCTTGAACTCGACATTGGAGTGAGCTTCTCCGGCCACCTTAGGAATATATATATATATATATGTATGCATGTAGAAGATCCTCTGGCTGACTAGTAAAATTAGATTAGGGAAGTTTGGTGTGTCTGAAGTTGATTCCCAAAGAATAAGGATTTTTAGGAACAGCCATTACTTTATTTTGAACTTCATCACTGTGCATGCATTAGGTGTTGGTCATCATTTATGGTTGTGACAGAGATGGATCAATTAATGTTAATTCCCTGCTGCTTTGAATAATATACATAATTTGTACCAACTTTCTCTTATTTTTACTTTTTTTTTTTAATTTTTACCATTTTTTTTTAATTTTCTTCTAACTTTTACTAACCTTTTTCAACCTTTATAAATTTTTTCTAACCTTTTTAGAAATACAATTAACACTTAACAATCTGAAATTTGACAACGTTTTGATTTCTTTAATAACTTTTAACACCCTATACAGGGCCATAGTATACTATGTATGTAGGACGAAGTCAAAATCATCTAATAAGCTATCTAACTAGTAAAGACTAAGGGAATGCTGTATGTAACAAAATTTAATTTGAAGAAATTAAAGAGAAAATTAATAAAAGTTAAAATTTTTTTAGTTCTTTTTTTTTTTCGTTAAATTAAACCAAACGCCCCCCTAACATTTTGGTGAATGAGGGACCAGCTTTAATATGTAAAAAGTTTTAGCTGAAAAATGTAAGTCATCCAAGTAGTGAGGTCATGGCCCCGATGGGATAGTATATAGTTCTTTTGAGTTGTTCTTTACCCCTAATATGTTGTACTATATATTTATAACCATTGTATATATTATAAATAGATGGTGGAGAGATACCATCAGTGCGAGTAGCATATATATTCTATCTGAATGCTTCCCATAAATAATGGCCGGATCAAATTGAATTTCACATCTTTCTCAGGTCAAACGGTGACAGCTTGATATATATATATATATATAATATAAGGGAAAAAATCAAATCCATTAGCAGAATACGTCGCGTTACTGTGTAGCAATATTCCCACCTCTATTTCTTTGAGAAATGCCAGTTCTGATCAGTCACAGATCACAATACGTAGAGAGATCAAAGAATTGAGACCGTAGATGGACTTCCATGTACGTACTAGGTGTGTATGTGGACTTTGCATCTGCCATCAGTGTCAACATTATCAAGACCATGC
Source organism: Vitellaria paradoxa (assembly GCA_019916065.1). Classification (NCBI taxonomy): domain Eukaryota; kingdom Viridiplantae; phylum Streptophyta; class Magnoliopsida; order Ericales; family Sapotaceae; genus Vitellaria; species Vitellaria paradoxa. The sequence continues at coordinate 37,168,655 of CM034234.1, forward strand.
GGAGTGTTTAAACTCAATTAACCAAACTTTGCACCATTCACAAATTGTAATAATATTATTACAATTGGATGATATATAAAAGCCCAATTGAATGCTAATTTTATCACTGAACAATTTTCGGTTTTTCATTTGAATTTAGGCAAAAAATGTAAATGCATGTGATATAGGTACCTATAAGGTAACTTCACCCACTTTGACAACGGTCAATTATTAATTAAAAATCTTTGCTTTTAATTTTTCATTTAATTTAGCAGTCTAGTGTACAATAGGGAAAACACATACACACACAAAGAGAGAAAAAATGAGAATGAAGAAATTGTGTACATGATTCACCTTGCACACGTGTGGACCTTTTATTTGTACCAACTTTCAAAATTGTGTACAAATTGGACCTAATCAACTGAATATCTTTTTTATTTTAAACTATTTGTTAATTTTAATTTACATTTTTATTTTTTTAATTCTGAAAAAAAAAGAGAAAGTTTTTTTTTGGTAAGTAAAAAAAAAAAAAGAGAGAGAGAAAGTTGGTATAAATTGTGTACCCAATCGACCGAATATCTTTTTATTTTAAATTATTTGCTAATTTTAATATATATTTTATTTTTTGATTCTTTGCTCATTTTGCATTGAGTTAGAAATACTATTAATTTTAATTATATTAATTAGTTAAAAATTATCGATATGACCAAATTAAATTTAAAATTAGAAAATATTCTAAAAACAAATTATTCCCAAGCTTAAATAATATTTTGAAATATTTTTTGTGTTTTTAGGTTTAAGATATAAATTTTTTTTGTGTTTTAAAAAATTATTTTTACTTTTATTTATGTTTTAAATTTAATTACTAATGAATTTAAAATCTATAGATTTTACAACACATTGAATTTATTTAATGAACTTACAAGTTCACTTTACATTGATGAAGATTAAAAAAATATTTTTACTTTTATTTGTGTTTTTAATTTAATTACTAATGTATTTAAAATATATAAATTTTACAACTATATTGAATTGATTTAAGGTACCCCTAAGTGCATTTTACATTGATAAAGATTACATGTCACAACTGTAGTGGTTTTAGAAAAAAAATAGAGTTGTAATCATTTACTAATATGTGATAAAAGGAAATAAAAGTTTTGTGAATAAGATTAAAAACTATAACAATGACAAATGTATTTAATTCAAAAATTTGTGAAAATAGAAAAATAAAATGATGAATAAGGAGAGTGCCATACAAGATTTAGTAATAATTTTTTATCAATTTTATAAAAAATATTTTAAATTAAAAATATTATTATTAATCATACATTGTACTTTATAAAAAATATAGTCAATCTTACCAATTTAAATTTAAAATTAGAATTTAGAAAAAAAACTCCCCCGAGACTAATTTTATTAAATATTTATAAAAATAAAAAAAAGTAGAATGATGAATATAAAGAGTGTCAAATAGGATTTGATAATAAATTTTTAATTGGTTTTATAAGAATAGCTCAAATAAAAAATTATTATTATTAATCATGTGTACTTTATAAAATAAAATAAATATAAACAATGTGACTAATTTAAATTTAAAATTAGCATTTAGAAAAATTACAACACCCGAGTGTAATTAATATTTATTTTTTTTAATTTTAAATTTTGAAATTACTAAGAGTTATTTTTAAAAGAAAATAACCTAATTATTATTTAATCTTTTTTATTTGTGTTTTCTAATTCAATTTCATTTATATTTTTAATTTAATTACTAATGTAATTTAAATATATAAATTTAACAACTACAGGAGAGTTTGAAGCACTGAAGAACAACGAAAAACAACAAAAAAGTGATTTGGATAACTTTTTGGTGTTCTGCGCTTAATCATCAAAACATATTTTTTAAAAATGAATAATGTAACTTTTTGACTTTTGTGTTAAAATATTAGAGAAAAAACTATTTGAATGGATTTTTAGGTCTATTTTAACGGATTTATGTTTGAGCCTTTTGAAAGTTGTTAAATTTTTTTACTTTTGCATTAGAATATTGGAGCAAGAAATCGCTCGAATGGATTTTTGGATCCGTTTCAATGAATGAATTTATATAAGATGTTTTTGAAAGTTATTGAAAGATTTTTGGTATTTGTAGAAAATATATTAGGGTTTGTGGAATTATTATTAGGGTTTGTAAAAAAATTTATTAGCGTTTGTAAAAATTTATTAGGATGTGTAGATATTTATAAATTTATAAAAGATTCTTGAAGTATGAGATGGACAAAATATGTTAAAGAGTTTTAAAGATTTTCAGAATTTTTTAAAAATTTTTTGATAGTTTCAGAGTTTTTTAACACGCCAAATAGACGTTACATTAAATTTTTTAAGTAAGTGGCTCCACTTTTGAAATTCATAAATTTTTCAAAACTCAAAAAAGTCAATCACTTTTTCAAAAACCATGAATTTTTTATATTTATTAAAATTATATGTTATAAGTCTAAGAATTTTATAAGTAAAAGAAAAAATGAAGTTATAGTGCTTGACCGATACGGGATGAAAAAATAAAAGTTTTGTGAATGAAAAAAAAAAAAAGAAGAGAAGAATAGGAAAAGAAAGGAATTAAAAAATAATTCAAAAATTTACAAAAAAATGAAAAATAAAAAATGAAATGAAAATCAAAGAGGCATTTCACGTAAAGTTCTAAGAGGTAATTTCACTAGTATTTATTAATTCAACTAAATAACATTTATTAATCCAATTAATAATATTTATTAATTTAGTAAAATAAATAATAATGAAATCACAATTTTTGATTTCTATACTGTAACTCCTCCAGAAAAAATCAACTGCAACTCTGAACCCATGCCACATAGGATTGGAGTGGAGTGGAGTGAAGAAGAACAGGTGAAAGAAAATATATTTTTTTAGTGTTTTAGATAGATATTGACATATATATATTGTCTTGAATAACTTAGAATTAAAGGCGGCGAAAGAGGCCGCGGGCCGGCTTATCATCCAGTGAAAAAAAAGAACACCACTTTTGTAATCCGCGCCGGCAATTGAATAGTGTTAGAGTTCACACACTTTGAAGTCGGATAGCAACATAAGGTCGCCGACTTCACAAAGGAAATTGAAAAGGAACAAATGAATTTAATTACTTGAACTAAACATGTGTCGTGACATGACTTTGATATCAAATTGATTGATGATGGAATTACATGCACCCACTACTGTGGATGATCATGCACTTAGTGGGTATTCTTTGGTTTCAAGTTCTCTCTCTCTCTCTCTCTCTCTTTCTCTCTCTCAATCGATCGATCGAATTAAAATAATAATGTAGTTAATTTCTATATAAATGCACCTCCCACACCTTATATCTCAACATCTCTCCAGCTACACACATACATTGCATTGTCTTGGAACCTTAATTTACTCAACTGAGAATGGCTAGTTTGAGGTTTTGGCTCTGCCTTGTCCTTGTCTTGCTTTCATTTTCATACTCCGAATCCCGTTTTCTTGGTGACCTTTCAAAGAAGAGTACTAAAGAACAACAACCATCGTTGTTGTTCGAAAGTACCCTCCAAGCAGAAACATTAAACAAGGAAAGAAGGCGACAACAAGAAGCAATCGAAGGTTGGTCCGACCACGGCAGAGTCCCATTTTCTTCCCCAATGGGTAGTGCTAGAAGAATATCACTTATCGAAACTGCCCAAGAGATGTTCAAGCTAAGAAGAAGAGATGCAGCTGAAAGTCAACATGATGTCAAGCGGCTTAGCCCTGGAGGACCTGACCCTAAACATCATTAGTAATACCTTCCTGAACTTGACCTTGGAGTGAGCTTCTCCGGCCACCTTAGGAATATATATATATATATGTATGCATGTAGAAGACCCTCTGGCTGACTAGTAAAATGAGATTACGAAAGTTTGGGTAGTTGTCTGAAGTTGATTCCCAAAGAATAAGGACTTTTAGGAACAGCCATTACTTTATTTTGAACTTCATCATTGTGCATGCAGTAGGTTTTGGTCTGGTCACGATATATATGGTTGTGATAGAGATGGATCAATTAATGTAACTTCCCTGCTGCGTTGAATAATGTACATAACTTCTTATTTTCTATCATTCATGTTCATGCAGTGACAGATGAGCTATTGTCAGGACAAAATCAGTTGAGAAATATATAGTACCAGTTTGGAACGTCTAACTTTGACAAAAAAATTTGAAGTGTTAAATTTGGTAAAAAATTTTTCCATTCTTCTTTTTTTAATTTTATTTTAATTTTTTTTAACTTTCTTCACACCAATTTTCTCTAACTTTTACTAACTTTTACAAATTTCTCCAATTTTTTTCAATTTTTTTACCAATTTTCTCCTACTTTTACCAACATTTCTAGTTTTTACCAATTATCTTCTATTTTTTTCAACTTTTATCAACTTTTTCTAACCTTTTTTAATTTTTTAACCTTTTTAGAAATATAATGGTTTACTTTTCTATCTTCTATTTTTTATTTTTATTTTTATTTTTTGTGTTAAAATTTTAAAACAAAGAATGTTTTCCTTGTTTTTTTATTAAAAACTTTCAAAATAATTTTTCTGTCATTTTTTATTTCATATTTAAACTTATTTTGTATTTTTGAAAACAAATTTTAAAGATACAAGTAACCAAATAAGTTTTAAGTTGTTTTTTTTTTTTTTCAAAAATACAAAATAAAAAATGGGTTTAAAATAGAAAATAAAAAAAAGAAAGAGAACAAAAAATAAAAAAATAAACCAAATGATACCTTTATAATCCAAAATTTGATAACATTTTAACTTCTTTGATAACTTTTGACACTCCATTCAGGACCCCATTTAGGACCATCGTATAATAATATATGCAAATGAAATCAAAAACATCTAATGAGCCATCGAACTAGTGGAGATTAAAAGATAGTTACACGTGAAAAATTTTGATTAGAAAAAATTAAAAAAATTAATAAAAGTTATAAATTTTTAATGTTTTTTTTTTTTTTTTTTTTGGTGGTTAAGCCAAACACCCATGGACGACGGGGCTACCGGTCGACCGCTTCGTGGCAGTCAGCTTTATTATTTTCCACGACCGCCAAATTCCACTGGACGACCGCCTTGAGGCGGTCGAGAATTCTCACATTTTTCCCACCAAAAACTATCCCCTTTCCCCCCCTGCACATCCTCTGTCAAACTCCCTCTCACACTATCATTTCCCCCTCCCTCTCAGTTTTCTCTTCGGCCTATCTTTCTCTCACTATCCCCCCTTCTCTCTTCCACAAATCTCTCTCTCTCTTCAACCCCTCATGACCCAGGCGACCATTGCACTCCTGTCTTCAGCTACTATCACCCGGCCTCTCTCTCTCTCCTCATCTCTCTTTCACGAGCCACCGCACGGCAACCGAAGCAAATGACCGGAGCAACCAAAGCCTCGATTTCGTCCAAAAATAGGTAATGCTCCCTTTCCACTTCGGATTTTGTTTGGGTCTTGGCTGTGAATATTTGAGCTTTTGATTCCAGAAATGGTTGGTATAAATTGTGGGTGATGATGCAATTTTTTTGCTTGTTTGGCTACAGCCCAGAATGGGTTTTGTGAGAATGATGTACCTTCTCTGCTTGCCTCACTTGAATTTAATTTGCTATCACAGCCTTCATGTTGTGGCCATTGTTGTTGGGTTTTTGTTTGTTTCGGTGATAAGCTTCTATAACCACTGATAAGCTTTTGTGTGTGTGTGTGTGTGTGTGTGTGTGTGTGTAAAAGAATTGATCCGAAGAAAGCGACACCTGTGTCAGCGAAGTGGAAGTCCAAAAATTGGGCCATACACCTGTTATTAGTTAATTTCTAAGCTTGAATCCTCAGTGAACCAAAATTGATCCCAGCTAAGTTGGGTTCTCTTTTCTTTGTTTTTTTGTTTTTTTTTTCTTGCTAAGTATTCATTATTCTCATATATTTTTTAAATACCTTTTTATATATAAAAGTTTTCAAATGAATATTATAAAAAAAGTGATAATTTATATAATAAAAAAATCACTAGACATGATAGCTGATAATTTATAGAATTAAGTTGGGTTATCTTTCTTTCAAACTTTATAACATATATATTAGTGCTAAAAAAAATGTGGAGAAAAATTAAATTAATATAAATAATAAACTTATTTTTTAATTTTTTAAATTTTTAATTGAAATAGTGGATAACTTTGTGAGATGTTTTCAAAGAGTCAAATGTGCAACAATTACTAGTATTTTAATATAGTATTAGAGCAGTAAAAAATCCTGTAAACTTCACCGTTGTCAAAAATTTTGTGTAAAAAATTCACAAATATTTGATTTCTTAAAAAATTATGACCTCCAAAAGGGCCGTGTTTTGGGGTGGGGGGGAAGAAAACATAAATAATAAACATTTTTCTTCCTATCTATCCATCAAAGCTTTTAGGGCCATTTGAAGATAAAAAAAATTAGAATAAAATATTTTTATTTTAACAAATACTTTTTAAACCTTTAGTAAAATTATTTTTAACAAATTATTTTTTATAAAATATCTGTGTGTTTTTGAATATTTATAAACTAACAAATAGTCAAAGTTCATTTACTTTAACTTTTTAATTGTTTAATTTTGCCCTTACATCCCTATTCATGTATGTTTTTATGATAAGCACACACGTGTATTTTTACATATAAACTGTGTCTGCCACTAGCAAGTAGTAATGCATACTCTCTCAAGTGAGAAAGAAATTAGTTTGAACTATCTCCACTTCTATTAATTAATTAGTCTCTTTTAGATTTTGACCCTTAAAAAATACTATATGCAAAATCAGAAATTTCAACAATTATGCACACTCCTACTTTGGCGGGTTAGAGCTATTTCTTTTATCACAAAATCATCACTACTAGAATTAAGTGAATAGGGGTCTCACGGCACGTTCAAGATGGTTGAGAAAAGTACAGTAGACGACCACTTAAGAGACATGCTCGACCGCTTTTAGGCGGTCGTCTAAAACTCATTTAACTCCTACTCATCTCTTTCTCGTTCAAACGTATTTTCCTTCTTTCTCTTTGTCTCTCTCTTCCCATTATCTCTTCCCCTATCCACTTCATAAATTGTCAAATGTATGTTCAATTTTTTTTATTTTGATTTAGTTAATTAAATTGTTAATTGTTTAGATACTAAAATTGTTGAAGTTGTAAATTTGTTAAATTGCAAAATTGAATGATTATTTTAGTTAAATTAAATATGCTTTGATTAAGTTGTTAAATTTTTCATATTGTTAAATTGTTTGAGTTGTAAATTTGTTAAATTGTAAATTTGAATGATTATCTTGGTTAAATTGATTGTGCTTTGAATATTATTTTGTTGAGTTGTTGATTATTTTGTATGATTACTTTGGTTGGTTTAAATACTCTTAATTTGTTTAATTTTTTCTACTTTAATATAAGGTTAAATTCAATTAGGGGTTACCTAAATTTAAATAAAATGGTTAACAAATACATAATATTAATTATATTATTTATCTCGAAATGATCAGCAAATCGTTACAAATCCAAATAACTTTCTTGAAATCTCCAAATAGTTTAGTATAACATATTGGAGATTCCCTTTTAGAATTCGTTAAGTTGTTATCTTCATGCATGTACATATATTCGTATTTTAAAATAAACTTAGACCCGTTCGAGGATCGTATCACGACAGTCGATTTGGTCATCTTTGATGTGACGAGTTGAATCTTTTAAGACCTAATTCGTTCCTGTGACAAAGATGCCCAAATCAACATATGCGATCCTTGAATTGTCCAGTTTGGACAGTTTGGGAATGTAATTATCCATCTTATACTCAACACTGCTCATGCCGGTTCTATGTCAGGCGATTTTCGTGAATCGACTCCCTTTGTTCTCTAGGTACATACATAAATGCGGGAAACACCGTTTTTATGTTGTGTACTTGGAGAATTACGTGGAGATGCTGCCGAAATTTCATCTGACAATAGATAAAGGGATTAAGGGCATTGAGTATGAGTTGGATCGCGCATTCTCGAATGGGATAGGACCAACCACCCTTTAGTGACAAGTTTTAGGTTTTTTTTAAAAGAACATTCATGTAGGTTTCACTGGTAAATTATTTAAACATATTTCATCCATCTATTTAGTACATTCGACGATGTTGTATTTGAAGAGATGGACAAGACTTGGATTGACTTTCCGGATAGGTTGTCAACTCGATACGTACAAGGGATTGAAGAGTTCATTGCATACACCCATATGTTGGACCAACAATCGATCAACTGTCTGTGCAGAAAGTGTATTAATCGATATTATTTCACACGGGAAGTGGTTAGGGATCATTTGATTAGGCATGGGTTCTTGAAAACTTATAAGAATTGGACAAAGCATGGGGAGGCTTATACTTCGCTCCAACGACATGAGGAAAGGGTTGACTTCTATGCAAATGTTATGTCTGGGGATCCAATGATTGAAATGATGCAAGAGATCTTGGCTGGGGTGCCCGTTGTAGAATCGAGTAGTGAGGCTAATGAAGTGAGGGGAAGTAATCCCCGATCTGGTGCCAACAAAGATTCGACTACGCGTATTTGAGAGAATACGCAACACCTACCACCCTAATGTGCGGGCGATCATTGACACAGTACAGGAACGCCTAGCTGAGCTTCCTGAGGATGAACGAGATTCGACTGAGAGGCGCGATGCCACCTTCGCAGAGGTTTTAGGTCGGGATGGGCACGGCTATACGCACGGCGTTGGTAGTGGCATATCTAGGTCAGTAGTCTGACAGGCCACCGCAGCTGCCTCTTTTGCCACCGGGCAGAGGCATACGGATGAGGAGATCGAGGCCATTATTGCTGCTCGCTTGGACACCTTCCGCAGTGACTTGTGTGAGCATCTTCGGGCTGAGATTAGAGACGAGGTCCGAGCTGAGCTTCGGGCTGAGGTTCAAGCCTCAGTTCGAGCTGAGATTCGGGCTGAGGTTCAGGCTGAGGTCCAGGCCTTGGTTTGAGCTGAGATTCGAGCGGAGGTTCAAGTTGAGGTCCAAGCCTCGGTTTGAGCTGAGGTTCGGGGGGAGGCTCGCGCGGAGGTCCTCGATGAGTTTCGTGATAAGATGTTTCAGCGTATGGAGCATATGCAGAATCAGCTGCGGGCCGAGTTCCATGGCCCACGACAATCTAGACAGGTAAGAAATTGAGTATTAAACACACATTAATTTTTAATATTTTTAAATTTTATTTTCAGATAATTAGAATAACTAAAATTTTGAATTATTAAATGTAGGAGGGCAATGATGACAGCAGACCACCCTAGCCTCCAGTGTAACGAGATAGTCGTGATGAGGTACAATTTTAATTATTTACAACTGCATGTATAAATTTTATTTTGCATAAATTTCAATACTATTTTATAGTTCACAAATTTCTACATAGGTGTTTATATATGTCATGTTTCGTTCGTAGACTTCAAATGTAAAGTCAAATATAAAAACATGAACCTTACAACTTTGATCTTAAACATAGGTTGAACATGGGTTTGAACATGATACTTACAATTTTGATAATTTAACATAGGTTTAACATAGGTTCAAACATGAAACTTACAACTTAAAACTTGAAACTTGAAATATAGAACCATGCAATGGCAGAGTCAATTGCTCCAACCGAGCATGCACCATTCGATCTAGATGGAACTTGATGAGTAGCGAGTTTCAGCCATTTGGGACTTGCAGCAATGAACCGTGCATGAATCTGAATTATGGATCACCCGGAGTGGCCCCGGGTAGATTCTACTCAAAACTTGAAACTTAGAAACACCCACAGAGAACTCAGCTGCTCAAATCAAGCATGCATTATCTGATTTGGACGAAACTTGACGAGAAGTGAGTTCCAGCCATTTGAGACTTGCAGGAACAAACCACGCGGGCATCCGAGCTATGGATCATCCAGAATGGCTCCGACTAGGTTCTACTCAAAACTTGAAACTTAGAAACGTTTATGGAGAACTTAACTGCTCAAACTGAGCATACACCTTTAGATCTTGATGAAACTTGACGAGTGGTAAGTTCTTCCCATTTCGGACTTAGAGAAATAAACCATGTGAAAATCTGAGCTACGGATCACTCAGAATGGCCCCGGGTAAGTTCAAGTTGAAACCTAAGGTTTAAATTCTCTAACTTAGGATTTGACTACTGTAACCGAGCAAATGGCATCTGTTATTAATGGAACTTGACATCTAGCGAGTCTAAGTCATTTAGAAGCTAGAGGAATGAACGGAGCTTGAATCTAAGTTACGGATCACCTAGAAATGGTCTGGGTAGGTTTGAGTTGAAACTCAAGGCTTAGAATCTCAAACTTAGGATTTGACTGCTCAAATCGAGCAAATGGCATTCGTTATAAATGGAACCTAATGTGTACTAAATCTAAGTCATTTAGAAGCTATGGGAATGAACAGGACTTGAATTTAAGTCACAGATCACCCAGAAAGAGTAAGGGAAGTTTATGCTTCTAATTTGATTAAATTTAAATATTTACACTTGCGGTTTGTTTATAATTTTAAACTTGAATTGTGTATTCATTATAATTTCTATAATCATATTTAATTTAATTTTTTTATTAATTTTAGGTTTGATGGGTTCTCTTATGGTTTTGAGGTCGACACTTACTCGAAGACATTGTTTTGATTATATTTTGTAAAATTAAGGATAATGTAATTATTATTTTACCAAATATTTTATGAAATTTTGTTGGATAAATTCATATTGTCGTAGTGTATATTTGAATAAACTAGTTTAATCAATGCACAGGTTTTTTTTTGCATGAATGTACAGGTTTTTTTGCTTTTTAGCAAAAATAAACATATTTAAAAAAAAAAATACAATAAACGACCGCCTTTAAGTAGTTGTTAAAAATGTTGGGTAACACTTTAGACGACCGCTTTTAGACGGTCGCCAAAAAGGGTCTCAGCATTCTATATAACTTTAGACGACCGCTTTGAGGCGGTCGCCAAAAAGGGTCTCAGCATTACATATAATTTTAGACGACCGCTTTGAGGCGGTCACCAAAAAGTTTTTGACGACTACTTTTAAGCGGTCGCCAAAAAGTATTTAGCGGTCGAGACTTTAGACGACCGCCTCTAAGCGGTCGTCTAAAACTTTTCTCGACCCCAGCATCTACGACCGCTTTATAGCGGTCGTATGGCGGTCGACAAAACTATAGACGACCGCTTTTGACTTTAGACCACCTTTGATACATAAAAAGTTTTAACTAAAATGTACGTCACCCAAGTAATGAGGTCATGAGGGCCCCAAGGGGATAATACATAGTTCTTTTGAGTTGTTCTTTACCCCCAAGACATGTTGTACTATATATTTATAACATTATATATATTAATTATAAATGGATGGTGGAGAGATACCATCAGTGGGAGTAGCATATTTTATCTGAATGCTTCCATAAATATGGCCGCGTCACATTGAATTTCCTATCTTTCTCAGTCCAACCAGTGACAGGTTGACAAAATAGATATATAATGGCTCAGTTTAGAGTTAAACAAAATAAAATAAAATCCTACAAATTTCTATAAATTTAAATTACGAGACAGTAAAATTTAAATTCTTCACTCACTGCATGAATTACGAGACATTTATTTTTATAATTTTATTTTATTTTATATATTTTTATATAACTCCAAACACATCTAAAGGAAAATCAATTCCATTGGCAGGGTATGTCGCGTTACTGTGTAGCAATATTCCCACCTCTATTTCTTTGAGAAATGCCGGTTCCGATCAGTCGCAAATCACAATACAGGGAGGGATCAAAGAACCGAGACCGTAGATGGACTTCCATGTACGTACTAGGTGGGTACGTGGACTTTGCATCAGTGTCAATATCAAGGTCATGCAGAGTGCTTAAATTCAATTAACAGTTGCACCAATCACAAATTGTAATAATATTACAATTGGATGATATATAAAAGCCCAATTGAATGCTAATTTTATCACTAAACAATTTTCTGTTTTTCTTTTGAATTTCGGCAAAATATGTAAATGCATGTGATATAGGTACCTATAAGGTAACTGCACCCCTTTTGACAACGGTCAATTTTCAAAATTTTTTGCTTTCAATTTTTCATTTAATTTAGCATTCTAACATACAAAGGCAAATAAAATTAAAAATTAAAAAAAAAAAGAGAAAATGAGAATGAAGAAATTGTGCGTGTGATTTACTTTGCATACGTGTGAATGAATCAATGACTACTAGTAGAAATAGATCGACCCTAAAACGACTTGAGTTATATATAACTTGGCCCAAATTTGATTTTTTTCAAATCTAATCACGCTCCAACTTTTTGAATTTAAAAGTTCTAATCCTAATAATTCTACCGTCAGCTACTTCATCATGCCACAATACTCCCATTAACAGACAAAAAAAAAAAAAAAAAAAAAAAAAAAAAAAGACAAATGAAAGACAATGCATTGTCCTAACAATCTTGTCAATACTACATAATGCGGAGGGAACATTGACATGGCACTCCTCAACTTTACAGATCTTTTTTTTTTTTTTTTCTTTTCGGAGTACCGAATGTGATTATACCAATCCAGTGCCTTCACACACATGCCTACACACACTCATATATATATATATATATATATACACCTATGTTGACACGTGCAATATATAAAATTATATAATATTTTTTATAGACAAAATATAATTTTTAAATGAATTATAAAATATTTCTATAAAATTATATAATTTTATAAAATAATTATTGAGTTATTGTTTTATTTATATTTTTTATTTGTGTTAATGTTAGTGATCCGATAAATTGGTTAAAGGCGGATTTGTTACATAATCAACCTAATATCTTTTTTTGTTTAAATTATTTGTTAATCTTAATATACATTTTTATTTTTTTAATTATTGAATAATTTTGCATTGACTCATTTAAAATTATAAAATTTTCTAAAAACAAATTATTCCCAAGCTTAAATAATATTTCTGTTTTTTTTTTTTTTTTTGTGCTTTTAAATTTAAGTATAACAATTTGAGATACTTTTCTTATTTTTTGTGTTTTTCAATAAAACTATTTTTACCTTTATTTGTGTTTTTAATGTATTTAAAATATATACATTTTACAACTATATTGAATTTATTCAAGGAACTTATAAGTTTACTTTACATTGATAAAGATTAAAAAAATATTTTTAATTTCATTTGTGTTTTTAATTTAATTACTAATGTATTTAAAATATATAAATTTTAAAACTATATATAATTTATTTCAAGAATTTTGAATTCATTTTACATTGATAAAGATCACTTGTTATAATTATAGTAGTTATATAGAAAAAAAAATAGAATTATAGTCATTTATTGATGCAGAACAAAAAGAAGTAAAAATTTTGTAAATGAGAACAAAATGAGTTCATTTTACATGTACCCACTACTGTGGATGATCATGCACCAAGTGATATTCTTTGGCTTCAAGTTTTCTCCCTCCCTCCCTCCCTCCCTCCCCCTCTGTGTGTGTGTGGGGGGGGGGGGATCGAGTTAAAATAATAATGTGGTTGTCTATATAAATGCCCCTCCAAACCCTATATCTCAACATCTCTACACCTACACACACTGCATTATCTTGGAACCTTAATTTACTCAACTGAGAATGGCTAGTTTGAGGTTTTGTCTCCGCCTTGTCCTTGTTTCATTTTCATGCTCCGTATCCCGTTTTCTTCATGACCCATTTTCGAGTAAGACTACCAAAAAACAACAATCGTTGTTGTTCAGAAGTACCCTCCAAGAAGAAACATTAGCGAAGGAAAGAGGGCGACAACAAGAAGAAGCAATAGAAGGTTGGTTCGACCTTGGTAGTAATAGAAGAATATCGCTTATCGAAACTGCCCAAGAGATGTTCAAGCTGAGGAGAAAAGATGTAGCTAAAAGTCAACATGATGTCAATCGGCTCAGCCCCGGAGGACCTGAACCTAAACATCACTGGTAATACCTTCTTGACCTTGACCTTGGAGTGAGCTTCTCCTACCTCGTCAGGAATATATATTTATATATATTATATGTGTTAATACAAAAATAACTCTGGATAGGTGGCATACTTCTGAGTACAATGGAAAAGTGCTCAGTGGGGTAAATAAATCAAAAAGTGGCTAAAGATGGGTCCTATCTAGCTTTGGAACCAAATTGGTGTGAACTTAATTATAAATGCAAAATAGTAATAAATAAATTGAATTTATTACTTAAAAGGTAATTTAGTTAGTTTATCTCTTTACAAGTGATAGACAGATATGATGTTTAGACATTGCTAAAGGGTACATTCAATTTTCTCAAACGCCCACTTTATCCACATGCATTAAATGCAGGATAGGAGACATTAAATGTGAAATGAAAAGTATTTAGGAAAAAGAAAATTATAATGTACTTTAATATATATATACACGAGATACACAATGCTTACAATTCTATGATTTACTTATTAATTTATTTATATTATCTTACTATAAATATAACATTTCACTGCAAAATTCAAGTACATTCACTATTATCAACTTAATAATTAGCTCTTTACTTACCATTCATTAATTCTCTCAAATCTTTATTGATTTAACTATCGGAGATTTTTTTAGTCGGGACTCTCTCTTTAACTATAACCCTTATTTATTTTGTGCTCGGCAGTCTTGTATTAGAATTCCTAGTTGACCTGGTAAGTAGTTTTGGCAACAATTTTTTATTGCCGAATGATATGTATGTAAAAGACCCTCTGGCTGACTAGTTTAATTAGATTAGGAAAGTTCGGCAGTGTCTGAAGTTGATTCCCAAAGAATAAGGATTTTTAGGAACAACCATCACTTTATTTTGAACTTCATCAGTGTGCATGCAGAAGGTGTTGGTCACGATATATGGTCGTGATAGAGATGGATCGATTTAATGTAACTTTCCTGTTGCTTCGAATCATATACATAAATTGTTATTTTCTATCATCCATGTTCATGCAGTGACAGATGAGGCTATTGTCGGGACAAAATAAGTTAGGGAAATATAATCGGTGTTTGGAGTGCAAAATTTGCCCCAAAATTTCTAATTTTTTTTTTCTCTAATTTTTATCAATTTTCTTGACACTCAAAATCTCTAACTTTTTTAACTTTTATTAATTTTTTCTAACTTTTATTATTTTTTAATTTAAAAAAAAATTATACTTTTTAAAAAATGTATCAAATACTCAACAATTTAAAAACATACCTACTTTTTATTATTATTATTATTATTTTGCTTTTAACATTTAAGGGTACAGGCTCATAGCTAGTATACCATATATACCGGGATGAAGTCATAATGAGCGGTCGAACTAGAGAATAACATTTGGGGGGAATCTTTGAGATACACAAGGGGTGTTTAATTGGTTAAAAATAATTAATACTAATTTTTATCAAATTTTATACTTTCTTTCAATTAAATTTTATTATATATCACTTTTATATC
Source organism: Vitellaria paradoxa (assembly GCA_019916065.1). Lineage (NCBI taxonomy): Eukaryota > Viridiplantae > Streptophyta > Magnoliopsida > Ericales > Sapotaceae > Vitellaria > Vitellaria paradoxa. Next base: position 37,184,119 of record CM034234.1, read on the forward strand.
AAATATTTGTATTTTTATTATAATTTTTGGACAAACTTTTATTAACCAAATAACCCGAAAAAAAACTTTAACTAAACAGTGAGACATCTTAGTAGTGAGGTCATATTCCCAAGAGGATAATATATAGTTCTTTAGGTCGTTATTTTCCCCAAAATACGTTGTACTATATATTTGTAACCATTATATATATTACATATATATAGATGGTGGAGATCGAGATACAAGCAGTGGGAGTACGTAGCATATTTTATCCAAATGCCTCCCATAAATAATGGCCGCATCACATTGAATTTCATTTCTTTCTCAGTTCAAACAGTGACAGGTTGATATATACATATGTATATACTATATATATAAGGGAAAATCAAATCCACTGGCAGAATATGTCGCGTTACTGTGCAGCATTCCTACCTCTATTTCTTTGAGAAATGCCAGTTCTGATCAGTCACAAATCGCAATATGTTGATAGTTCAAAGAACTGAGACCGTAGATAGACTTCCATGCACATACTAGGTGGGTAAGTGGACTTTGCATCGGTGTCAATTAATATCGTGACCTTGCGGAGTGTTTAAACTCAAATAGCCAAACTTTGCACCAATTACAAATTGTAATAATATTACAGTTGGATGATATATATATATATATATATGTATATATATATAAATGCCCAATTGAATACTAATTTTATCAATAAACAATTTTATGTTTTCCATTTGAATCTAGGAAAAATATATAAACGCAATTGATATAGGTGTACCTATGAGATAATTGCACCCACTTTGACAACCGTCAATTATTTAAAATTTTTGTTTTTAATTTGTCATTTAATTTAATAATCTAATGTAAGAAGAAAAAAAAATAGAGAGGAAGTGAGAATGAAATTGTGCGCATGATTCACGTTGCACATGTGTGAGCGAATTAATGACTGCTGGTTGGGACACACCGACCCTAGAGCTGTCTCGGTCTGTCCAGAGCTATCTTAATCTAATTTTTTTTTTTTTAAATTTAATTCACTCTAAATTTTTTAAATCCAATCCAACCCACTTCACCTTTAAATTTAAAGTGTCATTTAATTTATTTTTTTATTTTTATTTTTTATTTTCTATTTTGAGCATATTTTTTATTTTGTACTTTCAAAAATAAAGAAAACAGGTCAAAACGCATTAGTCACTTATGTTTTTAAAACTTGTTTTAGAAACAAAAAAATAAAGAAAACAAGTCAAAACGCATTAGTCACTTATGTTTTCAAAACTTGTTTTAGAAACAAGAAAATAGAGAAAACAGGTCAAAACGCATTAGTCACTTATGTTTTCAAAACTTGTTTTAGAAACAAGAAAATAAATTTACACATGAAATAAAAAATGACTAAAAGTTATTTTAAGTGTTTTTAACGTAAAATAAGAAAAAATATTAAAATAAAGAAAATAGAGTATTTTTTATTTCTTTCTTTTAGAATTTTTAACATATAAAACAAAAATAAAAAAAAATAGAAAAGTAAACTAAATACCACCTAAATTTTCGTAGTTTAACTCACTCTTCCTTTAAACTCTTTATCCAATCTAAATTTTTATAATTCAGCCCATTCTATCTTTAAACCCGCAACAAATCCCAAATCTAAATTCCGCCCCTAACTACTAGACTCAATGGCCTCCTTAACATTAGATAGAAAATTGATATGCCATCTTCCTAGTGGAATTTTAAGCCGGAGAAAAAGAAAATTTTGACATCCCCTCTCATCCAAGTGTTGGTTTCCTCTAGTTTCGGAACCTATTCTAGCAGCGCTTTAATCATTTGCAAAACAAAATAATAACCTGCATATATACGCCAATTGGAGCTAGTGGTATCTACTTATTTAGAGTACATGAAAACTAATTTTAGCCTCGTGGGTTGTCTCAATTGGTCATATATAGTACATACATATCGTAAGGTTTGTTTGGTAAAAGGGGTAAATCAATCCTACCCAAATCTGAGTACATTAGTTCAATGGCATCTATCAAAACTTTGTTTGAAATTGGAATAAATAGCAGGGGACATGAAGTAGTGAATGCATCAATATTATTACGATTAAGGTACAAATACTGGCAATGGGATGTGCATCACTTAATTAACAACATGGGCTGTTGACGTACGTATAGATTCAATTATGTTAGCGCATTCAAAATGCACCTTTAGTGGTCGGGGGGCCATTTTTCGATATCTCTAGGCGTCCTGGGATTCCTCAATCATGTAGGTGCTGATAAGTGCTGGTAAGTGCTAGCTTACTGGCTTCCACATCTACTTGACTTCAACTTCTTCTTATACATGCATATTATACTAGTTGGAAAAACAATACTAAATTATTTATTGTAGTGAAGTTGAATAATATTTGAAATTAAGCCTTTATCAATCAATAAATAATCACAAAGCATGTGTAATATAAAAAGACTAACATAAAAAAAATTGACAAGTAAAATCCTCCATGAATAAGAGTGAAAAATCTCGAATCAGGAAAACCGAAAGTGTCACTATGCATAAATATATTAACAAGGAAGACCAAGGTAGTATATATAATACTTAGAAAAAAAAATAGTATGTATAGCATATTTTTCTATTTTTGACACACCAATTATAATTGACATCACCAAGGCATGATGAAAAATTTCCGCCTGCACTTTGATGATAGAATTGGTGAAAATATTGATTTGGTCAAGAATAAATTATTCAAATCAATATTAGGCAATGGTCCCCCCTTGATCTCATTTTTGAATAGCTTGTTACCTAATTAGCTAGGATGTCTTGTCTATTTTAGTAAGTTTTCTATCGTAATCTCAATCAATAAAAAGATCGGTACTTTTGATTAGTCAAATTAATTTTAAAAGACACGCTCACGCTTTCAAAAACCTTTGAAAGTCCATGCACAAGTCATTTCAGATATAATATGTTATTTTAATGTATTGTGGGTTAATGCATGTATGAGTTAACTTAGTTGCTCGGTGCATTTGGTTTAGAAATGACCAGTGTCAGTTTTTAAAAAATTTATCAAAATTCATTTTCTGTCGTGCACACTTCTACTAGTCTTCTGTGCACGGGGTTGAGTTAGGGTAGCAGTGTGCATACGACATCTTTCCCTTTGTGGGAACGATCTAACCCAATTTTGAATTATGCAATTTTTCTCTTCTTTTCAAGAATTCGCGGCGTGTTGTCGAGTCTTAGGCACTTCGAGGGTTACTCCTTTGCCACGAAGCCAACACGAAGCCAAGTCTACCTATCCTACATTCAACCTTACCTACTTTTATTTTCCTTAGTGCGTGTGCGTGTGTGTTTATAGGAGTGAGTGTGTGTGAGTGTCTATGGGTGTCCTTCAGAAAACCAGATAGAGTGAGAGGAGGGTTGAGGGTTTTGAGAGGGTTGCATTGGGGCTGAGTTGTGTTTGTGTTTCTGAGAGTGTATACGTGTGGAGTGTTGAAGTCGGTCATTGAGGAGCTAGTCTTGAGCATTGGTGGTTAAGCGGTTGTGTTCAGGTTGTGGATCTTTAATTAATCATCAATGCTTCTGCACTTATTTTTTATCAACTGAGCAACTAGAGGTAAAGAGTTTTGGTTTAGATGCTTTAGTATATTGTTGTATAATATATATTAATTATATAAGGAATTACGTATTGATGATATTGGAATAGGACAGAAGTGATATACAATATATGAGGGAAATGAGGGTTTCAAACAAAAAATGATTTAATTCTTAAGAAAATAGAAATTGATGTTTCAAACGTATCTTAAACCTTTTATAGAGTAGAAATAAGTTGAAATTGATAGATAACAATCCACGAATGATGTTGTCTTGATGAAATGAAAATTGGAGGTCAAAATAGGGGCTGATGAATTGTGTTTTTAGGTTCTCAATTGTGTGCACTCCTAATAAGGTGCATGCGCACGATTCTGTCTTTGGCTCTCCTGTGCAGATGGCCAGGGAGCTCTCATGCACATGACACATTGACTACTGCTCCCGTGCGCACAAGGCAAGGCCTCGTGTGCTCATGACTAAGATTGAAGTTGTTCCAAGCGCACAAATGCAATCTGCGACACATGAATGGTATGCCCTCTCATATGTACACAGAGCCCTTGTTCCTATCCCAACTCATCGATTTTGTTTCATTCTGATTACGAGCATTTTATTGGTTAAAATTGATATTAATTGTGTATCGGTTATATTGTTGAAGTATGTAACAGCAGTAAATGGTGAGTGAATATACCCTGAGTTGAATTAGATTGTTTAAATTAATTACTCTAAGCATATACTGCTTCATATGATAATGAGATATGATGTTAAATCAAAATATTGAAACCAAAATGAACTATGGCTATTATTAATTTTGACATTGATTTTTGGGTGTTAGAAGTATTATAAAATAGAGATTATATGTACTTTGGATTGAGAGTCTCCAAACTTGCACAAAGGTTGGTATTTTGTATCCAATTGATTAGTAACCTACGAAATGATGTAGATGTCTAAGAGTAACGTACTTCTTTCCCAAATATAATTTAGGGATGCAAATGCTTAAGAATGGCATAAATTATTTTTCTAACTATATGGATAGATACAGGTACCTAAGAGTAGCATATTTTCTTAGCTAAGGCCTCGCATATAGACATTGAATAATGGTATGTTTTGTAGAGTACTTACCTATCTGTGTGTGAGTTTAATTTTGATTATGATTATGATAATGAAAATGGAATAATAATGAATAAAGAGATAATATAATTATCATGTTAAATATTTTACTGTTGATGATTAGTAGCATGACAGGGCATGATACTATATAATTTGCATAGTAGGTAGTACGGCTAGACTCGTGCTCACTCCCCTCAGATTTTATTGTATGTGTTGAGCCTTGTAGTCACCCCATTTTGCCCAAATCTTTGTATCATTCTATAATTCATTTTGATCATTACTTAATCTTCTGTATAGTATATAGAAATATTTTTCATCATTTTTCATAAACATTAGATAGGTCAAAATGCCAAAATTTAGTGTAAATAATTATTTGGCAAAAATAACAGAACATCCCTAACCAATAAAGAATAATAAATTGAAAGTCTATATCAAGTCTAATCATCATGAAAATGCAGAGAGATATCTAGGATATTGCATTAAAGAAGTCTACTTTAAGAAAATGGTCATATTCAAGATTCGAATATCATTACAATTAAAAAATTAAAAATGGCTTTCCCAGACACAATAAAAGAGTTTTATTGCGTGTAAAAAGACCAAGGAAGTAAGGGTGGTTGAAGATCAGGAATTCCTTAGCACCCATTCTATCTTCTTATTGTCTTCTATAATAAGTTTATAAGAGATTAGGATAGATAAGACTAGAGTTGCTTTATTTATTAGACTACCCATTTCAAGCTAGAAAAATATAAGGAGCTACATAATCATCAAGAACATGTCTAGGAACACGGAAAATGGTTTAAGATGTCCGCTAGGGTTAGCTCGAGTGGCTCACGGGTATATTTTCCAAAGAGACCACATGGGTTCGATTCTTGACTCAAGTAGAGTGTGCATGAGGGGCAGTATACATCTCTCCAGTTTATCCATCAGTTATGCGGTTATTGATGTAATAAACTGATGAGGTTTTGGGTTACAAAAAAAAAAGGTCTAAGATAGGAAATTTACTTTTCTGAGGGTCATTTGAGGATATGAGCTTAAAATAACTTCTATTGGACACAACTTGGACCCCCAATTCATATCAAAATTAGCTCAAATTTCACAAAGATGTTAAGTACAATTTCCTGAGGTCGTTTTTTAGTCAAGCCAAATCAAATCAATTTTTGGGAGGTGCATCAAAGTACGTGCCCAAAAATGTTAATACCAACACAAGTTAGCAAAAAGTCCTGGGAGTCGATTGGAGCACATAGTCAAATTCCTTATGTTAGAAAAGGGTAAGCTGGGTCTTTTCTTATATGGCTACAAAGGTTAATTGAAGAAAAATAGAGGCCCTATCAACATCTTAGCCCATTCATGCACACTAATTTTCAAACAATCATATTTGGGTTATAAAAAATCCAATTTTGATTTAATTTTGACCAACCCAACCCTAAAAGTCTTAAACTTCATTTTGACAAACCCAGAAATCTCCTAGCACTCTCAAAAATCTTCTAGGACTTCAATTCATGACTCAATGATAATCGAATATGTCCCAAGCATCACAAAACTGGACCAGAGCATCGAGTTATAGACACAAAAACTTGAAAAAAACCAAGCATGCCGCATAAAGAGGGTGCGACTAAAAGGTTTAGGGCTATTTTTGCAATGTTTGGTTTTGGAGAAAATCCAACAAATCATGTGTTTTGGAGAATGTTTTAAAAAAATGCATTTTCTATGAAAATTTTTACAAAATGCATATATTCTAAAATATTTAGTAAAATATACATCCTCTCAATCCATTTCAAATCACCATTACACATGAAATCAAACTATTCAAGTTCCTAAGCATCCAAATCTCCAAGCATTCAAGCATCCAACGAGTTCTTATGCATTCTTCCACATCGAAACTCTATTTTGGTATAATTTCTAATTCATTTAAATTATTAAATTCCTTTTTTTGGGGCATAATTAGGATATGATTCCCTAATATGTGATTAGGACATTAGTCAATAAAAGACACCCGAGTCAAAAAGTCACTTGGGTTTTGATTCTTACATTGGGGATATTTTTGATAGGTGACGATGACGGGAATGACTCGAGATAACATAAACCCTACATGACCAATAACATATATATACCACCATGACATGGGTCACACATGACATCATATACCATGACATGCCACCATGGCAAGGGTCATACATTACATCATATCATCATTATATGCCATGCTTCCATGAAACATTATTATGCTATACCATGTTATCATGCCTTATCACCATCCTATGATATGTTATACCATGCTAGGACATTATATACTATGTTATCACAAGCTATGACATGCACCACATCTTGGCTTGCCACAGACATGCCTTAACATGTTGGGAACACCATAATATATGTAAACATATACCCACTTGGGTTGATACAGTTTTAGAAGTCAAACATTTACCACATCCAAAGCATTCATTTGAGCGAGTAATACTCTACAGAGATTGGAAATGACTTAGGATTAGCTAATGGAAATTTTTGAATCATGACTCCAATAGATATATCTAACATGCATTCTATAACTATCATACATGATAGGATTGAATGCTAGAATATGAACTATCATTACATTCAACGTACACATAACATATCTTAACACATAGATTGCATCATTCACACAACACTTGGCTATAAGGCCTATACTATACAAACTAGATCAATGACTACAATAGCTCAGCCCCTCTATAAAGCTAAGATCTTCTTAGAGTTAATTACAATGCACTAACTTGATCTCTAAGTGCGAGGCACTGATTATTCACAGAGCTAAGCTCTCCCTTATAGTTAAGTATGAGGAATTAATTCAATCTCTAAGCGCGAGGTGTCAATCAATCATATAGCTAAGCTCTCACGTAAAGTGAAGCGCAAGCACTAATTCACATATCTATTTAGGACTAAGGCTCATATACCCAGATAAAAGCAAGGTAGTATCTTACGTAAAACCAAAAGTTAGACTCCAATATCGAGTTAAATGTGAAGCATAGATTCTTTCATTTATCAAAGACTAAGACTCCCATACTAAAGGTTTAATGCGAGGTATCAACCCTTTTTGATCACATTTTGCACCTTAGAATGCCAACTAAGGCCATTGATGCTTGACGCCACTAGGGTGCCATCCATAACATTCTACTATCATATACTTATAGTCATTTCACTACCCTCTATCTAGTATAATAATCATATACATGCACGATTCAGACTACCATAGATCCAAACTGTGCCAAGTTGATCCTTCTTTAGGGTTTGTAGGCAACCTGGGTTTTTCCTAACTCAGGTTACAGTGATCCATATGACCATCATTCCATTCATGCCTTTTAGGCTATCACTGACATGTTCATCCACTGATAAGGACCATCAAGGTCCAACCACCTAAACTACCTTTCTAATACAACTTCTAGCATGATTCTAATCCCCAGGAGAACTCACATTTTACAAAGTGTCTCCAGTAGAACACCAAAAGTTAACTTAGTCTCTAGTTTGCATTTAGACTCTAACTAGCATATAGAACCCTGTGGAATATCACTGCTAGATAAATAGACATTTCACTATACTCACACACAAAATATGACTGCCTTGATTTTTTAGATACGTAGGTAGTCCTACAAAGGCTTGGCCACCTCACATTCCAAGCATCATATGTACTTGATTCTTTTACACTTAAATCTTTTAGGGGGGGTGTTATATACTGATTATTGTAAATTAGATAATTTCTTATGGTTTTTTTACGCAGTCAAACTCTTAGACTTACTATCTCTAATCATGTGAATTAGTAAGGAGTACTAAAAAAGGGCCATTTTATTACAATTTAAAAAAAATCAAGATACTTTTAAACTAAAAATTAAAACCTTGGTTCTTGACATACTAATCTTTAAAGTTTCAGGTGGCCATTCCACACATTAACATCATGGCCTTTTTTAAAATCAAAACTCTATTTTTCAAATTAATTGAGCAATTGAGGATACACCAACATCGCAATTGGGAACCACGGTCTGCTATGCATAGGTTCAGCTACGACAAGCTTGGTATCTGTGTGAGACCTTTGGATTGAGATTAGCAATGCATTTTATATTGTTTGGACAATATTTTTGATTATCTTATTCTTTTGCTCTCCAAGTAAAGTATTTTATATAAACCATTATTTTGATGATTTGGTTGGATTGTAAATGTTAGTTGGGACTATACTTATTTTTTAGGATTACTGGTTACCCAGTTCTTGACAGAGTCTTTATTTTACTCCTATGATACCGAATGTATGCTCCAAGATGATTGCATGGCTTTAATTAGGTTTAATGCAAATGTTTAGCAATTACATGCAATTAGTAAATCACATCTCGAGTTACAAAAATTTGGAGAATGAGAAAAGAAGTCTTTATGAAGCTCAATAAAATAATATTATCTTATTTCTTCTCTAGAACCCCAGGAGAATGCGGCTATTTATAAGGAAAATTTGTTCTAGTTTGTTTTGGTTCCAAAAAAGGATTTCAAATTGATTTAGGTCTAATCTTCTAAACTTAAACCTAGTATAACCTGTGTTTAAGTGTACAAGGCTTAGGACAAATTATCATACTTTCCAACTATATAGGAAAATTCCTAATGCTCTTAAACCTAAAAATGAGTATAATAAAGTTTCTTATATAAAGCTTTTCATGATAAACAATAACAATTTTGGTCCTGCACCAGAATTACAATTTTTAATTTGGGAAACTAAATACAAATCAAATCCTATTTAATCAATGAGTTTGTCAACTTCAAAATTAAAACCTAACGTAATTGGTTTTCTATTTGTCAACTCAGTGGATATAATTAACACTCACTACCAAAAAGAAAAAAAAAAAAAAAAAAAAAACTAGGATAAGCCAACATTTATTTAGTGACATTTATTTAAAGTGTTGGTAAAATCATTTGTATATTAACATCGTAATTTTAATAACATTTGATTTAAAAGTGTTAAAATTTATGATATTTGTATATAAATATAGTTATTTACCAACAATTTCAGCCACCTGTCATTAATCTTATGACATTTGTTAAATGTAATTTTTTTCAATTAAAAAAAATTTTTAATATTCTTTTTCCATTTTAAAAAATTATTTTTTCTTAAACTATTTTTTTCACTTGAAAAAATATTCTATCAATGATCATTTTTTCACTTTAAAACATATTTTTTTCTGAATGTGCTTTTCTCACTTTGAAATTTTTTTTTTTCTAGATGTTCCTTCTCTCACCTTAAAAAGAAAAAAAAATATTTTTTCTAGATGTCTTTTTTTTTCATTTTAAATTTTTGTAATTTTTTAATTTAAAGTAAAATATTTTTTTGAAGGTTCTTTTTTTCACTTAAAAAATCTATTTTTCTAATTATAATTAATTGAATTAAAAATTTGAAAAAGAAAAAAATTGGAAAAGCACGTAAGAAAGAAAAGGTGCCGAGCCAAAAAAAATTAAGAACAATCTTAAGTGTGATTTTTTTTATACATATCCATATATATATATATATATATATTCATGTTCCATTAGTTTTTACCTGTGTTTTTGTTTTGCTTCTGAATTGATTAGTTTGTTTTTCTCAAACGATAGTGTCACGTCCTGTATCTCGTGATTCAAGAGGTGAATAAATGACATACATATTATGCACTAAGTAACCATCTCCTGATCAGAGTAATAAAATAACCCTGGAGCGACATCCATACAAGATAATAACATAACATAATATAAACTATGCCTCGGCTATTGCCAGGCCATCATACTCCAATATATCCCATAATAATGATACACAAAATAGGCTTTATGACCTTTACAACCCAATCAAATAAATCTCTAAACTAAAATAATATTATAATTCTAAATAAAAAATTTAACTTAAATAAATAAAAAATGTAATGTCCGCATTAGCTCATGCACTTTAATTCCACCAATGCCCACCTAGTACTTAGGATCTGCTCTTACAATAGAATCTGCAGGGATGTGAGCACTAGTTCACTTGTGCTCACGAAGCATCATAAAAGCATATACAATATGTGAAGCAATAATGTAATAAAACAATGCTAACATTTATAATTCAACATAGCTCAACATAATCATGCAACACCATATAGCAAAATCCAAGTCCTCATCCATATAGGCATCATAATTTCATTATCAAAATAAACCTTGTATAATTACATGTCATGATCACTATCATTAATCCCATCTCTTAATTCAACTATCATTTACTTAATCAATCTTTTCATAGTCATCTTTATTCAGGTTCCATTCTCATTCTATTTATGAGGTTGAGGACAATTAATGTCATCATTAAAGACCACGAGTAGCCTTAGTTTATATCATCGTTAAAGGCCACGATTGGCCTTAGTTTATGTCGTCGTTAACAGCCAAGATTAGCCTTATCATACATCATGTTGTAGGCTACTAGCCTACTGGCATGAACACTAATCCCTTTGTAGGTTTCGAGTCTTTCAACCCTAGGGTAATCTTTATACCTTTCTTATTTTGTAATACCCACCATTCCCGTATCTCAATTTCAATCACATTTCCAATTATCCCATTTCATTTCCATTAATATTGTTACATTACATTTTTTATCATATCATCAATCAAGAAATAACTTATACCACCATAATCAACCAATTCAACAATCTCAACTTATTACACTATCACATTAACATGTTACCATTTCCTTATATTATTATTTCATCCTACTAACATAATCTCAACTTATTTTACAATCAAACATCACTATATTCCCATTAATAATATTAAAACAATTCCATATGAAAGATATATCAAGCACGTGATGTGTACTTATAAGTTTAACATTAAGGCAATACTAAACACATCTTTAAAAAAAAACCAATCACTCAATCCAAGTATTGGTTTTCACACTTTATTACATATGCTTTTCACCTATTTAATCACTCTAGGTTATCCATTTAATGTCATAAGGGTTAGGATTGAAAAAATACAAGTTTTCATTTAAAGGAACAAACTGGACATTCTGGACATGGGGTCATGGGTGCCCCTCAGGAGGCATGGGCGCCCCTTAAAGGTCCATGGGTGCCCCTCTGTGTACAGAAAGGTTACTCTGTTCTGTTCGAGTTTTATCTCAAGGTTTTGGATTCCAAACTTTGCCAAATCCACTGTTTAATTCGAAAACTTGTTTTTAGATGTTGTTTAGGATCTAAAAGACTCTAGGAAGGTAATCAAAACTAAGTTTAATTCATCAATTTCATCGAATCAAAATTTTTGGTCCAACCTATATATACATACACACACTTATATTACACCACCCAATTTACCTCCTCATGCTTTCCAATCCTTTAATAAACATCACAACAACATTCTTCTAACTTTTCACATCTCATATATCCAAATAGAAGGCTAGAAATCCCTACCTCAAGCTTAAATAAGCTGAAGCAAGAAAATGGTAAACTCCTCGGTTGTGGCTCCCAACTTTGGATTGATAGATCTCCTCATGCTTTGATCCTCCCAACAAGCAAACCATATAGTTCTTTAGTTACTTAATTTCATTTTTACAAAACTAATTTGAGTTTGGTTAAAGGTTGAATCACTTACTAAGCTTCCAAGCTGTTCGGCTTCCTCTAGTTCAAAACTCCACTCCCAGTTCCTTCTTTGAACTTCACAAACTCTCTCTCTCTCTCTCCCCTCTCTTCTACATCTATATACATATACTTAGATTACTCTCCAAGCATACTACAGTGCACCTACACCCTCTTCCTGTATACCTTCCCCTAGGTTTGGTAAAGGAAATGACCGTTGAGTGATTAAGCGAAAGAGTTACTTACCAAAAAAAAAGATTAAGCGAAAGAGAGTTCAGTCTGACATTCTGCAATACACCATGGGTGCCTCACATGCATTCATGGGTGACCCACTATGGCCATGGGTGCCCCTAGCTTCGTTTTCATGCCAAAATGTCTAAGTCCGAGAATTATGTTCTTTACTTCCAAGGTTTCGACCCATTACATCCCTAATGACTCACATTGATGAAATTAACACATCATTACATCTTAAAATTGTTAAAAATCTTCAGTTTAGTTTAATATGAAAAATCAGGATATTATGTACTTTTATATCTTCTAAACTACCAACAAATTATATATGTGTGCGCAATTAATTCATTCATAAGGCTTTGGAGACTAATTTAATGAAAGCTTTTTGATTTTTATATAGAATATGAGGATTTTTTTTTTTAAATTTTGATGCTTTACACTTTTGTGTAATATATATATTGCAATTAGTTGATAGATATTTTTGGCTATTTAATAGTAAATTGAACATAGGGTTAACCTAGAAAATTTCTACATTAATAGAATTCATTATTTAAGTATGAGAAAATAATAATATAAGTTCATGAAAGCAAGAGTTATTGTGTATGTGAAGTTCATCAATTTTTTTTATTTTTTAATATTTTTTTATAAATTAAATATTTAAAAATTAATACAAATTGTTAGATAATTCCATATTGTCCTTTAGTATGATGTATATATCCTTCTTTCAATTTAAAAATTTTCAATTAAGAGTTTAATTTAATCATAATACTACGTTTGTTTTTTTTATTTTTTTTTAATTTTTCAAGAAAATGGCAAAGAGCTATCATCTTCACACCCTAACCAAAGGTCTCATGTTCAAGTTACCCCATCTAGGTTTGCAAATAAAATTATATTGAAACATCTACATAGTCTTGCATTTCAACCTTAATCGAAACAGAAGGAGGGAAGGAGGAGGGGAACTTATTCACATAACCCTCTGTTCCATTAAAATAAAGCTCGTTGAACAAAAAGCTTTTCTTCAACCCCCTTGACAGCTCTTTGAGTTGTTAAATATTTTTTCTTTTTTTTTTTCTCTATAGAAAAAGAGAATCCTACTTTGCTAAACAAAAACTGAGTGCCAAAAACCAACTATTGTTTATTTCAAGGACTTGTATTCTAGCTTTATTTTTATATTCGCTATTTTGATGTTTTCTTATAAATACATGCTTTCACACACACACACACACGCACACACGCAGACACACTCACATATATATTAATTTTGATATTTTTAGGTTACGATAATGGATAAGTGAAGACGCCCCAATTTTGCCCCCTTAGTTAAAGTTTATAATATTTAATACTTTTAGATGAATATTGTTCTACTGTGTAACTTCTCTTAATCATAGGATATTTCAAAGCACCAGAAATCAACAAAAAGTAAACATTTAGCAAAAAGACGATTGTACCCCTAGAATTAGGAAAAAATCAAGTGAAGTCTCAGAGCAACACAGAAGGCCACCAGACTATAAAGATATGTCCAAGACATCAAACAAACAATTCTAACATCAACAATATAGCCAGAGTTCAAAATCAAGGGTCAATTTAGTCTAGAAATCAAGAAAGGCCTCCATCGATGCATTTGAAGGGCGATATCAATCAAAATACCCAGATCAAGCCAGAAACATATAAAGAAATATAAAACATCCTAGAACATGTGAAACAACATAAAAGTAGGCGCAAAATAGTCAAAATTTCACTCCAGAGGTCATCTGGGCTTGGCTGATTCAAAATGGCTCCTACTGATGATGAGGAAGCTATTGGCACACCAGATGTAATTTGGACTCTCAAATAAAGTTAGAAGATCCTCAAATTGCACATGAATGTCAAAGGTACATTTCCTGAGGTAATGTCATGGCTAGGTCTGGACAAATCAAACCTAAGGAGTTCCCTTCAGAGCCAAGACTCGAAAATTCATTAACATTTTATAAATTCATAAAAATGTCTGGGAGTCCCGTTGATGGCATTATTAGATTCCTCATACCTAAAAATGGTAGAAGGAGCCATCCTAGTGGTGCCTCCAAGGGTCAGAAAAAGGAATTAGGTGACCTCTCATCGGTTTCAACTCGTTTCTGAGCAATAGCTTTCAAACAAACCTAACTCGATCCTAGAGAATCCAAATTGAATCAAATTTTAACCTAATTCATTTAATTCTCTCCAAAAAGTGTCCAAGAGGTCTCCAGAGCTCCCGAAAACTATCCAAAACTTCCCAAAATGGTCTGAACTTATTAGGAGAGAATTCGAACATCACCCGAACTGGCCTGAGCTTGGAACTGTAGGGCAAAATGGCCTAAAAACCCCATTAGACACCAAAAGGGTTTGCCACACCCATTTGGCAAGACTTCTTACCTACCAGGTCAGGTAGAAATGTTTGCTTGCATTTGTGGGTGAACTATTTGGCCTGTGGAGCCTGGCAGGCTTTTCTACCTGTAAAGCCAGGAAAAATTCTCTATAATGCCAACCCGTGCAAAATGTTTTGCCTATGAAGTCAAGCAGAAGTTTTTGACCATAAGCTCGGGCAGGCAGATTTGTCCGACGGCTCGAGCAGAAGCTTTGTTCGGGTCTAGAAAAACTTATAAATAGGCATTCTCCCTTCTCATTTTTCACATTCAGCACTCGGCACATTCAAGAGCTCTCAATGAGGCAAATTCCAGATTTTCTTTCTCTAAAAAAAGCCATCGTCAATAATAATTCTCTCTCTAGAAAATTTTTATTTTATTTTTCAATTCAATTTATTTTCATGATTAGAATAAAATAATTTTAATTATGTAAATAAAAACCCTCTGTCAATGAAAGGTATCTGGATCATAACTCAAGTTTGGGCCGGGCCGATGCATGATATTTACCGGATTTACCTGAGACAATTTTGTAAAATTTTAGATATCATACATATGACATGTCCGTATCATACTACTATATCATACTATGCTGTAACATCATTCTACCATACCATGCCATGCCATAACACTACGATACCATGACATCATGATGTATTATAATGCTATGCAATGTTATACCATGTCATTATTGTCTTATACCATGCTAACATGCCATATTGTCATGCCTATACCATGCCATGACCATGCTATGCCATGCCAACATGTCATATTATCATGTTATTCTATGCTACCATGTTCAATCATCATCCTACATCATATTGTGGCATGCTAAGACATCCTTTACTATGCTTTAACATGCCAGCACATGCCTTGACATGCTAGAACATATTTAGACATGCAAACACACACTCAGTTGGATTGACACAGCCTTAGAAATCAATGCTTATCAATCCACATCACTCATCTAAGCGAGGAAAACTCTAGAAATTGGGAATGACTTAAGATTGGTTAAGCCAGCGATTTGTGGGTCATGACTCCCTTAGATATCTGACATACATTCAATATGCCCATGACATACCTGACATATCAAATGCACATTAGGCTCCTAGGCCATTTCACACAGACTTAATCATTATCACTAGGAATTGAACTTTTGATTAGAGTTGAGTTCCTTTCCCAAATGATAAACACTCACTCACATGTGCGAGGAGTACTCTTGGAACTAAACTCCTAAACGGAGTGAAACTCCTTCCTCAGTTATGCACAAGGCACTAACTATTCCTTCTCACCAGGAGCAAGGCTTATTTTCTCTAGCTATGCACCAGGTGCAAGCCATTTCTTTTCTGGAGCAAGGTTCCATTCTCAAGTTATGTGCAAGGTGCTAATTATTCTTCTTCCCTTTGAGCAAGGCTCCTTTTTCCTAATTACGCGCGTGGCGCTAATCATTCTTTTATTCTGGAGCAAGGCTCCTTTCCCAAGTCAAGCACGGGGTGCCAACTATCTTTTGTTATCTAAAGTGAAGCTTTCTTCCCAAGTTATACGCAAAGCGCTAACTTTTATTTTAGTCTCAGAGCTAGGCACTCACAATATAAAGACAATTACCCCTAATACATACCTAGAGTTAGGCTATTTCTTTCCCTTATCCTATATCAGGAGTAAGGCTCCTTCACACTAATCCTATATACAGTACTGACCTTATAGGTCACCTTTTCATATAGTTAGCTTACCTTAGCTAATGACGCAGCTTACTATACCTGAGTCCAATACGTTTTCCATCCACGACATTCTAATCATGCTTGCATCCACACATATATATATTTGTACATCACATCTGCACAAGGTGTTGGTTTAAAGCTATATTGACCTGATCCCTTAACAGAGTATGTAGTCAGCTTGAGCAAATAACTTGAATCCAACCACCACGATCTTCATAGACCATCTACGTGAGGCACTAACTTAGACTTAAAGCGAGACTCTTACATCTATATACCAGTTCACACCCCATCGACATATTGTTCGGACCATTTGAGTTCTAAACTAAGTTAACCTGAACCCTTGACAGGGTTTGTAGGCAGTTCAAGCAGATAGCTTGAGTCCGGTCATCTCAATTTTCACGGACCATATTTTAATCTTCACTATTTTCTAGCACACACTCATGCATAAAGACTATATAAGTCTGTATTCTTGACTCTAAACAGCATCCCTTTGCAAGTCTCATCCCCTATGGTGCATCTTTACCAAATAGGTAAACATTACACTTGCACACATGAGCTAAGCTCAACTGTTTCATATTCATAAATCATATGCATTTTAAGATTGTATACATTAATCATTATGAAGCGGACATATTTTATGAGATTATAGCTGCAAAGATAATGTCTTAGAAACATAAAACCCCACCTACGTAGAATATACATGTTAGAAAAAATGTACATAACGCCAAAGACTCCACCAACTCAAATTGGCCCTCTGTCAACAAAGAATCTCTAGCGATCGTTTCACCAAGCTCTCTTATAGTTTCTTTTTTCTCCTGATGATTTCTTTAAACAGAAAATGGGTTTTACAAAACCATTCACTCACTCTTTAACTCACACGAAAGCAAAATGAAGTAAGAGAAAAGGGAGCATATACTTTGATGGAGTAAAGGATAATGAAAAAGCAGGGATTGAGGATGAGGAGGGTTTGTATACTAACTCAAAAGTCTTTCCCTCGCTCATCTGATACATGCATCACCCAATTAATTCCTCCATCAATTTCCTCCAAGCTTCCCACAAAAACTTTACCCATCAGCTAGCCCTTGGCTTCCCCCACAATATTAAATCCTTATCTTCTCTATCCACCAATAAGGGACCAATAATTTATAACCCAGGTAGATATACATGTTGGACATCCAAACACTATATGCACATACACATAATTATTTACTTTATAAAATATAAATTTAGAACAAAACCTCATTCTATAAAATAAATTTGAATAAATATAAGAATTATTATATTAAACTCTAAATAATTTAAATAGAAAATTTAGGTTATTACATAAGAGTCATGATAGTCATTTTTTGATGTAACAACTGCTTCCTTTTACACTAAGAGATATACTACCTAAAAATATGCTCCAACCATTGATTGAATTAAGTAATTTTTTTAGGTAGATATGTTCAAAAGTTATGCATGTGAATTATTTAGATGACCTTCAATCTCGGATTGTACTTGCGCTTCGCCAACGTGAGAAGATTTCTCCACTATCATTTTTTGATATTATAGAGCATTTGGTTATTCATTTAGTGGAAGAAGCAAATATTGTTGTCAATGAATGTACCCTATAGAGACGTGAGCCTATTTGGATTTTCAAACCTATTAAATATTTTCACCATATGCATGTCTTAGGCTAAAATAATAATTTTCTTGGCATATGGGTATCTTTCAACTCTCAAGTACTATGTGAGGACTCTAAATCATCCAAAAGGATCCATTGCACAAAGGTATTGAGTGAAAGAATGCTTGACACTTTGCTTAAGATATTTGAATTATATAGAGGCAAAATCGAATCGACCAATAAGGAGCTATGACGGAGGTAAAAATTCTATTGATAAACGTGATCATCCATTAGGAAAAGTAAAGGGAGTTGTGCTCGATGACATTACATATATACAAGCGCATCATTATGTGCTTGTTAACACAAATGTTGTAGCCTTATTTTGTGAGTATGCATCTAGCTATAAATAAACTTTATAATTATTTCATAGCCAAACCTCTTACACTTAAATTTTGAAACATGTATGCAAGGAACCACATGAGTCAATTAGAAAGGTTTGGGGCAATTATTTACATGAAGTTGAATAAAACTAAATCTTTAGATACAGTAGGGCGATATCAATGGAGCTGTAGAAAAGAGTGCAAGATGTATGCAAGCGGAATGAAGAAGTTATATTTGCAAACAAAGATATATAAACCTAGACATTTACTATGAGGTAATCATCCTCATAAATGGAGTATGGAGATCGAGTGCTAGAAAAGTAGCATTTGAATTAATAGGTCATTAAGGATAATAAAGGTATGATGTTATCTACAAGAGCAGAGGCAGCGAATGCATTTTCGGCTCTTATTGCGGAAGCTTTAGCTTGTTTTAAGGCATTGAGCTAGATTAAGCATTTGAAATGTATAAAAGTTATTATTTTAATTGCTAATTGCTTAGTTATTAAGTACTTACAAAATCCCAGATAATGTAGTTGGAATGCTAAGAGTGGATTTTATGATTTCCATTACTGTCTGAATAAGTTACTCATTGCTATATTAGAAAAGTATATTTATACAAGTTTAATGAGAGAAACTCATGATAAAGCTAAGTTTGTAATACATAGCTCCTAGGCTCCCCCTTCATCTATCTTCCAAGGCAATTGGTCAAAGAAGTCATGCAACCTAATGCCCCGCTAGACTTGGTAAGCTCCCTTGATTCTGAGGTAATTGAAAAGGAAATCAAAGATATCTTTTTCTCTTTACTTGATCATAAAGCCTCGGGTCCTGATGGTTATACCTCTCATTTCTTTAAACAAGCTTGGTGTATTGTGGGGGAAGACTTCACTACAGCTATCAAGTCTTTTTTTAGCACTGGGAAACTTCAGAAATCTACTAATGCTACTATCATTGCACTGGTGCCTAAAGTTCCAAACCCAAAAATGGTTACTGATTACAGACCAATCTCTTGTTGCTTAACTATCTACAAGTGCATCTTAAAGATTAGTGCTAATAGATTCAAAAGGATAATGCTTTATATTGTCAATCCTTCGTAGGTAGGTTTTGTAAAAGGAAGATCCTTCTCTAATCAAATCCTACTCATGCATAAATTGGTTAGGAATTATCATAGAAGCAACTTGTCTCTTACAAGTGCATTGAAGATTGACTTGATGAAAGCTTTTGACTCTGTCTCTTGGGATCTTTTGCTAGATATATTGCTTGCTTTCCAACTCCCTGTCAGGTTCTAGAAGTGGATTAAAGTTTGCATCACATCTCCTCAATTTTTTATTTCCTTGAATAGTGCACTTGAAAGCTACTTCCCAAGAGCCAAAGGACTAAGACAAGGTGACCCTCTATCCTTGTACTTATTCTTGTTAGCTATGGAGTTCTTCTCTCAGCTATTTAACAAACTAGTGGATGAGGGCCATTTCTCTTACGATCCGAAGTGCTTTAGCCCGATTATTACTCATATATGCTTTACGAATGATCTATTCATACTATGTGCTCCAAATGTCTTCATATTCAAGCTTATTCGAGAGGCTTCACAAGAGTTCCATAAGTATGCTGGGCTCAAGCCAAATGGAAGTAAAAGTAAGATCTACATCTCAGGAATTAGCTAAGAGGAAAAGCAAAGTCTTTACTCCATTCTCAAGTTCCAACTCGAGGAATTACCGATTAAGTACTTAGGAATCCCCCTAATTTCCACTAAGCTTAAACATGAGGATTTCAAGAAGCTCATTGAGAAGATCACTAAGAAAGTAAAAAGCTGGACTTCCAAATGCCTTTCATATACAGGAAGATTAGTACTTATCAAGTCTATTCTTTTTAGCATCCAAATTTATTGAAGCCTCCACTTCATCCTTCCAAAGAAGGTAAGTAATTCCATTGAGCAAATATTACACAGATTTTTATGGTCAGGAACTAAAATGAAGAAGTAAGGAAGCAAGGTAGCTTGGAATGATGTCTGCTTACCAAAAAATGAATGAGCCTTAGGCATTCAGAAAATTTATGAATGGAACAAGATATCCATGTTAAGGCATTTATGGACTTTGTGCTCCAATAGCCAATCCTTTTGCGCAGCATGGTGTAAGTCTAATCTTCTCAAAGGTAGGTGTTTTTGGGAAATAAAGCCCCTATCAGGTTACTCTTGGAATTAGAAGAAACTCCTTAAGCTTCGGGGGGGGAAACTACTAGCATATCAAAGTATAAAGTGGGTAATGGAGATACCATCTCTCTTTGGTACTCAAATTGGCATCCTAAAGGTCCCCTAATTCCCAAATATGGCCAAAGGGTTGCATATGATGCTAGTTTGCCAAAGAATGCCAAAGTATCTACTGTGATCCAAAATGAACAATGGAGGTGGCCTTTTCCAAACACTTGGGAGTTCCGAGAAATAATCCTTGAAAGTCCATTAAATTATCTACCAAACCAAGCTATGGAAGATGAATTCATATGGATGGCTTCAAGGACAAAAAGCTACAATGCCATAGCTATTTGGGAAGCAATTCGGGAACATGCTCCAAAGGTATATTGGCATAGTCTTTTATGGTTTCCTAGCCATATCCCTCGGCATAATTTTATCTTGTGGTTTGCCATCAAAGAAAGGCTTAGCACCAAGGATAAACTTGCAGCATGGGGCATGAATGTTGACCCACTGTGTGCATTATGTGGGCAATGTAATGAAAACATAGACCACCTATTCTTCCTTTGTCCATTTTCAGCCAAGGTAAGGAAGACTATTATGCAAAAATGCCTTATTTCTGAATCTGTCTAGCCATGGAATGATGAAATTGTAAGGGCTATGAGGAAGTTTAGTGGGAATAACTTAACACAAAAGAATATCTAAACTTGCTTGGGTGGCCATGGCAAACCACATTTGAAGAGAGAGGAATGTTAGAGCTTTCAATGGCCTTTCTTCATCAGTCCTTAATGCCATCAAGGCAATTATACATGAAGTAAAAGTTAGATGATCTCATCTTCCTATCCTAAAGAACTCTAATGTAAATATAGATTTATGTAATAGTTGGGAGATTCCTTTACTGCTATTTCAACATGTAATACGAGGATATGTCCCCAAAATGATGTAAATATTCAATTTCTCCCATTAATCCAAATTATACTTAATTACCAAAAAAAAGGTTTGTAATACATATTGGTTAATTTGTATAAATAAATATATGCCTATTTGTTTTTCCTCAAAAAATTCAATCAAATATCCCAAATGCCAATGAAAACCAACCTAATAGCTAGAATATTTTTCAACTATTGGAATGCTTCCTTCCTCAATAGGTGAGGATTGAGAACCTTTTGTGCTTTTCGTTTGGTTTTATAAATCCTAGTGAATAAAAATAAAATAAAAAAATCATGAAAATCATCAAAAGATTGAAAACTTTTTAAAATATAACAAAAATTTGAAAACATTTTAATACTATCATAGAATTTTCGATACAATTCAAAAAAATCCCAAGCTAAAAATTTTGGTACAAGCAAATA